>JAJKFI010000016.1:14451736-14467888 GCA_029204185.1 Lerista edwardsae | reverse complement strand
GCTGACCACCTCAAGGACACGCAGGTGCTCTATCTGATCTGGAGACGGAGAGACGGAATGCCAGTTTCCACCAGTTCTGGAGTGTGTGGTGTGAAACTGCAACAGGGGGAATGCGGGGGAACTCAGTTCCACTAGTTAAAATTGGGGCTGACTCCACCCACTTCACTCTCCCTCCTCCCCCCTCCCAATTCCTCTGCAAAGAGCTTTTCTTCTTGGTTGGCCGGCACTCAGAGGGTTAAAGGGAGCGACTCCGGATTCCTAGGGGGATGAAGGCAGTGATGTCATTCAGGGGGAACGGACCAGCACGGGCATTCCGGATCCTAACGGGCTCCGTGGCTGGTTCCAGGTTCCCGACAAGTGCCAATCAAAAGTGAGTTCCTGTTCCTAAATCATTTGAATGACACCACTGGGAGACAGCACAAGGTAAAGCTGCTCTGACCTACAATCCTAAGAGATCGCGGATGCAGCAGCAAGCAATATGCTCACTGCCCTGATGTGGGGTCCCCCAAAGCGCGGGGCCCGATGTGATGACATTGGTCACATTGGCGTAAGGCCAGGCCTGCTCCCTGTACTTCAGAAATCCTGCCAGAAGCTTTAGAAAGGCATTCCACTTCCACTAAAACTGGTAGTGCCTTTCTAAGGCCGCCCCAGATTTCAGAAAGCCTTTTAGAGGCCCCCCTCCCTCAGGATCGGGTGTGCATGTTGGCACCACCTCAAGGTATGGTACCTGGGGTACTTATGGTATATGTACCCCTTTCCCCCCTTAGCTATGCCACTTCCAGTAGTGCCTATGCACTATCAGGCGGCTGTTGGGGTGCCCTGGGAGGCCCAGTGCAAGTCTTTGATGCAGAGCCCAGCGGCCTGATATACATGCGCAGCCTGTGGCTTTTAAAATACCGACAGCTTATTTTTCTTCCTATTAGACAATATGAGCTGGGCTTCTCACTTCACAAAGGGGAACATAATGTTCTTTCTAGCAGCCTACAGTTTAGGCAGAGGATGGTTACTACATTCCTGAAAATAACTATATATACAGTACATCTATGAGATAGCATAGCGGTCATTCTCACCACAAATAACAATTCCTGCTACAATGAGCAAACCTTTGTACAATTCCATTATTCATGTATTGTATTAAATCTGTAATATTCCCAGCTCCAAGCACTTCCTTAGATTATTTTCGCCTCTAAAGTTTGAAAAAAAAAAACCACAACCAAGTGTTTTAATATACAGAACTAGGAGCACAGTGCAGGGCTGTTCCATTTATATAGTCTCTCTTCTCCAAGTAGAATGCACTTTAATTGCGTATTACCTGCCACATTATCCTGCCTATAAGAGGAACTGAACAGAGGCTGCTTGGGATTGATTTTATTCAGGCTGGTGCCTTTGTTCCACGTTTTTTCTTCCCAGAAAAAAAGGCTATAAGCATTTCCAGACTAAAATATTTAACATATCATAAATAATTTCTCAGGGATGCATACATGTTTGCGTTGCAACTTAAATGTTTGAGTTATGAATGTTGACTCTGAGCCGTAGCTGGTATGATAATGAAGCAAAGTACAGTTTAGCTAGAAATAATTTGCAGGCTGAGGCTGTTTTCTATTAAATAATGATCTCCCAGGCTGATGTCAAAAATGGGCATCTCATTCAACTGGGAAGCAAGAGAGACACGGAGCACGTAAATTAGCATGTGTGTTAAATAATGGATCTTTGCATCTGTGATGAATCATCTGTAGTAGATAGCAGGGCCGGCTCTAGCAGCGGCAGGGCCCAATGTGGGGCATTCCTGTGGGGCTCCCATCCCTCCCTGCGGGGCCCCCCACAGGGGGGGGTCACACAGCCTGGGGATGAAGCCTAGGATGTGGCCTAATGGCCACGTCCCAGGCCCACTCCCTCCCCGAACTGGCAATGGGCCCTTAATTGTCCAAGTGATCCTGATGAGCAATGGCAGCTCATCAAATCAGCAGCAGATTTTATTATTATTATTATTATTATTATTATTATTATTATTATTATTATTAATTCAATATAAACTGTAATTTCTATATAAGTTGTAATTCCTCTTTCAATTCTCCCTCACCTGGCAATAACAAACAACTCTGGCCTTTTCCTTTCGACAGTCCTTGAATCTGAACTCATGCTTGCAGTCTTTTCTCTCTCCATTGACTTAAACAACTGTGAACAGATGAAAGTGTTGATCTGTTCTGGTAGAGTAGTTGGTATCATTTACAACATGATGGCTGGTGAATCCGTGAATTATTTAGGAATCGGAAAAGAACAAGTGAGGTCAGTGTCTACATCTCTTGTGGGCATAGAGAGTAAAGGAAGACCAAGAGAAGAAGAGGCTGCTTTCTCTATTCATGGCTTTGTGAAGTAGCATCTGTGGTGAGGGGTGTGTGTGTGTGTGTGTGTGTGTGTGTGTGTGTGTGTGTCTGTGTGTGTGTCTGTGTGTGTGTTGCAGTGTTGTCAATCATTCCTCAGTGCTTGTCGGTTCAGCTACTCACAAGACATTATATCCCACATTACCAGCAGCAGAGTATTCCATTTCTGCACGGTTTACATTGTGTTTCTCAGTGGAAACAGGAGTAAATAGGTGTACTACTTACTACTCATCTCTGCTCTGACCCCAAATGGTGTCCACTGTTTTCTTTCAGCTAGCCTATTGAGAACTTCTACAAGATCTTCCAAGAGTAATTTAATGCAGAAGTAGTGTTTGTCCTGGTGAATTAGTCAACAGTAGCAGCACACCTGTCTGCAGTAAAGGTAAAGGTTTCCCCACGACCGAATGGTCTAGTTGTGACTGACTGTAGGGGGCGGTGCTCATCTCCGTTTCTAAGCCGAAGAGCCGGTTTGTCCAAGGACAAGCTTCCGCGGTCATGTGGCCGGCATGACTATACTCCAAGGCGCACGGAATACTGTTACCTTCCCACCAAAGTGGTACCTATTTATTTACTCACATTTTTACATGCTTTCAAACTGCTAGGTTGGCACATCTGTCAGCAGACCATGTAGCAAAATGACTGTGTGAAAGCACCAACTGTTAAACATTCAAGAGGAGCTGTCATCAGCTCTAGGAAGGGGAGGAGCTTAAGCTCCTGCCTGCACTGAGGTCCCTGCCTATATAGGGGCAGTAGCCTAAGCAAGGTTTCCAAGACTACGCCTACCTGGCTTGTCTCTTCCAGGCTGTCTCCCTCTTTGTCCCCTGGGCCTCAGAGCAGGGGCAGGGAGGGGCTGCCTGGGGAAGGGGGCGTGCCTGGGATGCGACCGATTCTGGCCACCTCGGAGCTGCACCTGCTATTTAGGTGGAGGAGCCTTCCCTGGTGCAAGGGCACGAATATGCCCTGACATCAGGGAGGCTCCTCAGGCCTCCCATGTTGCATTGGATTTGGCACAGGCCTGCTGGCCAGCCTGCTCCAGAGCACAATCCTAACCTGGAGTTAGGCCGGCACAGTTAGGCCAGCAAAGTTTGGCTGGCACAAGGGACACCATAAAGTGCGTTTGGACCACTCTTGGAGTCAGGGAGGATGGCGCACGTCAGGCCTCTCTGACCCTGAAAGTATTCCAAACATACTTCATGATATCCCTTGTCCCAGCCAAACTTTGCTGGCCTAACTGTGCCGGCCTAACTCCAGGTTAGGATTGGGCCCCCAGTGCAACATAGGATTGGGCTACCCGGAGGTGACAGCTCCCGCTTCTGTAGGAAACCCTGCAACATTTTCTGAACCCTCAGCATTAAATTAATTCCGTTTTTATTGTATTTTAGACATTTCTATTCCATCCCTCAGCCAAGAAGAAGGCTCTCAAATTGATTCGCATGAATTAAGCACAATAACATTAGTAAATAAAACAATAAAAGCTGTGTAGTTGATCACATCAAATAGCATTGAAATGATATTAACGAGACAAAGACAAAATAAGGTTGGCCTCCTTGAAGAACAAAAACATACCAAAACAACAGAGGCATTCCTGATTACAATTTTGCTGCAAAATGTGAAATTCTGGAGCTTATATATGTTAGGAACATGATGTGTTTTCTGTGGATCATGGAAACCGATACTAATGCAATGGTGCAACCAGATGCATTTGCAGGGGTTGCACTGGGACAGATGCTAATGTTGACGGTGACTGGCTTAGCAGTCATTACCAGCCATTCTTTTAGCCTCCCAGAGTATCACTTTCACTGTCTTTATATAGCCACATTTCTTATTCCTTTGTTTCCTGCTGAGAGTGCTGAAGTGCTTGGGTTTTCTACCTTTCTACTGAAGGCAAGTCAAGCAACGAAACTTGGCCATTGTTTTCTTTGCCAATCCTTTTGATGTTCCTGTCACCATTGTTCTTCTGCGTCTGCTGTTTGGATAAATGTGCACCGACTCATGCCTGTCTAATGTGGTTGTAGTCAAGGGACAGTGAGGGACAGGTGGAAGAGAAAATTGCAGAGATATGCATGCTCACTCAGCTATCTGACAATCCATTGAAAAGATAGGAATTGCCATTTCTGGGTATGCTCGAATTTGAAATCTCATGGCCTAGGACAAAGCCAAGGGAGCGACTTGGGACTGTATGTCCCTGGGATTCAGGGACAAGGCTCTCCTGGCCACGAAGTGAATTAGAACCATTGCATGGAGCAGCAATGTGGAGGGGTGGCAAACTGACAAATTCCCAGGCCCTCTACCTGCTGCCCTTTCTAGCCTGCTGCACTGGTGGATGCTGTAATTCTCTTCCAGTTCTCTGTGTGCAAACAGAAAAGAATTGTAGCAGTGGCAGCCCCCAGTGCCCCTGTACTGGTGAAAGAAGGGGGAAGCAAAAAGTTGCAAGTTCTGGATGGCTTCTCCCCTTCCCTTTCCAGGGGTTTGGTGTGGCTGTCCTCCATGCCACTCCTGTTTCTGAAGAACAGGTGCAAAGCATGCTGGTTAACCTACTCGGTTCCCAACATGCTCTGCTCCTTTTCATTTAAAACAAGAGAGGTGCAAAGAAAGGAAGGTGCACACTAAGTTCCAGGGAAGGGATGGGATGGGATTTCTCTCATCATCGTATCAATTGGGGGGGTATGTGTGTTTGCCCAGCCATCTGCCCCTCTTTTTATCCACTGGTAATGAGTGAGCCTGCAAAACCAGCAACCTCAGGCTAGGTTACAATGTGCAGCTCTCTTGCTGACGTCCTGGAAGTTTAAATAAAACGCTTGTGGAAGGAGCCAGTTTCTCTTGGCAGAGATGGGCTATTGGGAAGGCAGCACATCAATCCCATGACAAATGTGGGGTATTTACCAGCATGTTACCAGCAGCATGTTTGGGGTGGCATTACCCAGCGCAGTGCTCAGCAACCTGGAAGTTTGGTGGCGCCATGATGATGTCATGCCGCATGCCACTTCTAGGTTGCTGAGCTTTTGCTGCTGGAGAGAGGAGAAGCTGGCTGTGACATGCTGGATGCATGTGCACATGAGAGGTGTGCATTGGCTCTAGCCATGGATCTCCTGCCTGCCACTCTTTGGGGACAACTCCAAAGCCTCCTGCCGGCTGGGCTTCAGCTGCTGTAACTGCTATGCTGCCACCCCTCTTATGGCAGGTATCTAGGGGGCAGGGTTAGCCTTAAGCCAATGTGACCAATGCCATCACATTGGGCCCCGCGCTTTGGGGGGCCCTGCACCAGTGCAGTGAGCATATTGCTTGCTGCTGCAGTCAGGATCTCTTAGGATTGTAGGTCAGTGGGGCAAGCAGAGCAGCTTTACCTTGGGACCTCTCAACTGCCCCAGTTTCTGAAGTGCCAAAAATGGGCCTCCTGGAAGCAATTGGCAGTGATGTCGTCCTGTCACCACCAACTATTTCCAGGTGCCACACTTTTTGTGTGGCACCACAAGTGCTCTTCTTGGTGAGTGGGTGGCCCTGTGGGGAGTGAGGGGCCCCACAGGAATGCCCCGCATTGGGCCCCGCCACTCCTAGAGCCGGCCCTGCCAGGGGGGACCATACTCCCTGCCCCTACCCCATTGCTACACCAGTGCATGTTAGACCAATGTTCCAATATCTGCACTGGCTTCTTATTGCCTTCAGGGAAAACTCACAGTGCTGGATTAGCCCTATAAATCCTTAATAACTTGAGTCCACTATACCTAAGAAACCGACTCCCTCCTTACCGCCTGTTATATTCCCTCTATGACCAATCAAGGTTATTTTCTTAGAAAATCTGGCTGTGCACCGTATGTAGACAGAAGGGTTCACAGGCACTCAGAAGCCTCTTTATAATTCTGCAACTGTAATCCTGCAAGATTTGCCAAAGCTTAAGCTTGCGCATCTTCTGCAAGCACCGAAGACTTCGTTTTGCTGCCTTCTGGCTGGCCAGAGCATCTGGTCATGGCTGGAAGACAGTTTATGATACTTTTAGCCTCCACTCAGTGCTCATTTACTAGGAAGATGCTCATATTACAGCAAAACATCTGAAACGGCTTTTTGGAAGAACTCCAAGTTTGATTTAATCAGCATTTAAAGACTATGTCTAATGTATTAACAGTGAGGATTTTGTTTAGCCTTTCAAGAAAAACAGTTAATATTGGCATCATCGTTAAGTTCTGCTCTGGGATAAACTTCTGCTCTTTTCTTTTTTTCCCTTGCCCTTGGATCTGTAATTTTCCATCATGTAATGGCACTGTTTCGATGCCAATGCTGTAAGACACCTTCTAGGCAGCTTGTCAGAAACCCAAGGGATTTATCGCCATTGTCACGCTGATTATCTGACAGTGATGTTTGGCTATCGGATAATTGCATCTCTTAACATTTGGAAGAGCAAACTGGTTTTGTCAGGCTCTTCTGTGCTGTTCTTTCCTCTGATTTGGTTTGCATTATTATTTTGCATCCCAAAATAGCTTGTTACCTTGGAATTGCATAGGAACATATTTTGACATCCTCAGATCCCCAAGAACTGGGATCCCAGAAAGGCATTTAGTCAATAGGCCACCAAGGCTTTCTTGGTTTGCTCACCTCCAAGACCCATCAACACCGCCATGGCCCTTGTTTTCCTCCTTCCTTGTCTCACCCTCAGGTGGTAATGCTGTCTGTGGGAGCAATACTTCTCTTGGCTCTTCGTCTGCGCTGGAATGGGGGAGGGCAACAGTAGTGGGTGGGTGGGAACTTTCAAAATAGCAGGATATATTGAAGCTGGGCTTGATGATTTCTACCCAAGAGGGGTTTTAGTTCACAAGACCAATTACATATATCAAACTTAGGGAGGCATCCTGTTTTAAAATAGTTTTACTTTTTATAATATAACTACAAATTATTTTCAATTTTCAATTAGTTCTTTGTAAATTAGTTGCTGATTCGTGGTCAATCCAGACTCCTTTTTCAGTCATTCTCTGGTGGGGTTTTGATCGTGTACAGTACAGTGGAATCCCAGTAGAATGGGTGCCATCTCTCCTGAGGGTTCTCCTTGCATTTGTAACTTACCGTTTTGCTCTTGATAAATTTACCCCCCACAGCTTTCTCTTGATTCCTTGAGATGCAATATTGAACATACAGTCAGTCCTCTTTATCTGTGACCTTGCTATCTGCCGCCTCACTTATCTACGAGGGGCAGAATTGCTACTTTCCTCATTAATTGCTCCTCTGTCCTCATTATCCAGCACTAACCCCTTTAAAATAGCTGGCAGAAGCATCTGCTGGCCATGTTTAAGGGGTCCATGCTTGTAGCTGGTGCCATTTTGAAGGTCCCTGCAGTCTCTGGAAGGTCTCTGCAGCATTCAGAGCTCTTTTGGTACTTCCTGTTGCACTTTGCTGGCTTCCTGAGAGTCTCTGCCAGGTTCTTCTGATGGCAGATAAGGTAGTCTTTGCACTTAACCCCATTGATCCCATAAGATCAGTGGTTCATTATCTGCAAATATCTGTGAAGATTTCCAGGAACCCAACCCTAGCAGATAATGAGGATTGACTGTAACTGCTGGGGAGTACATCTAATGGGACACACATCTGAGTAAACACAGGACTGAACAATAAACTCACAAAAGCAGAATTCTACTGCTCCAATAGCATGCCAAGAAGGAAGACTGTAACCTCACCTTTCTAACAGGCAAACTTTCCATGGAGTCAAAATCGACCTGCATCTAATTGCAGATGTGACCCAGTGGAGGGGAGGGTGTTAATTTTATTTAGGAACAGAAAGCAGGGGGAACACAAAATATGATATAACTGTGTGTGGGGGGGGAAGGTTTTTTTGTATATTGCTCCTGCAGTGGTTTTGATCCCAATCTCACCTCTTCCCCTGCCACGTACTGTGTGTTATTTTTAGTTTTTAAAAAATGGATTTACAGTCAAGGGAAGTTTTTTTCCAACTAAAAATAGCATGTGGGGGGATCTGTGATCAGGATCAAAACCATGGCATAGGCAAAGTCCTAACACCCCCCTTTTCCTGCCATGGTTTTGCCACATTTTTTGCCCCCACTAGTTAAAATAAGGGGATAGTTATAAAATAAGGGAATGGTCCAATTAGGTGGATGTTTAAAGAGGGGACGGTTATAAATAAAACCATCCCCTTATTGGGCCACATTGCATCATTAGGCATCTATTTAGAGTAATGATTAATTGTGTGGAAGCATTCAAACACAGAACCCCTCCCCCCATGGTACAGTCTGAAGTTGTACAGTAGGACTGTACCATGCACTACTTCTTCCAGTTAAACCAGACCTTAGCTAAATAATCACATATATTTTTTTAAAAAAACTTGTAACACTTAGATTGACATATGCCACTCTAATTAACAACTCAGATAACAATTGCAGTTTGACAGAAAAAAAGCATTTCACATTCCATGTGAATTTCAATGTTCCCTTTGAAAAAAAGCTATGAATGTCAGTAGAGTAACAGCAGCAATTTAGTGAATAATGAAATAATTTGAATAAATTTACTAATCAGATTTTTACCAACTGACAAATAACTTTGGGAGCATCTTAAGTTCTGATGAAATGTTACGGAAGACATTAATGCCCTTTTTTTACGACTGAAAAGATGGTTTTGATTTCTGAAGTTAATAGTAAATGCAATAGCATAAAAAATGTCTCTGGCTGATGCTTATTGATCATGTCTCCATGGTGGACAAATTGGTGACTGATGCTTTGGCAAGCCACAGATCTACTGTCCATAAGAGGAAATTTATTATTGCTGGTCTTTCCAAAGCCTTCTACATTCCTCAGTCAACAATGAGTCCATACTCATTGTCGACTGAGGAATGTAGAAGGCTTTGGAAAGAGCCTTCTTTCCTTGGCTGGTGCCTGAGCTTCAAAAGTAGCCATTGACAGATTTGACCTTCATGAATGTGAAGGTGGCTTTGAGAGCCACCTACATTACAGATCTTGCAGTAGCAGATTCTGCTGTTTAATTATGTGCTGAACGCACGGCACAAACAGGACACACTATATACCCAAAGAATAATGTGAATTATTTGGTTGGTTACATTGCAACTTATTTTAATTTTGAAAGGGCTGCCACCTGGTTAATGAAAACGTCTCTGATTGTAGGAGCTTTAATAGATCAATTTTGTATGTGAATCAAGCTGACATTCGAAAAGAAAAAAAGCACACTCTGTTTTGTTTTTTAATTATTTCCTTATAAAAAATAATAGGAGTACTGTGCTGCAACTCTTCAACTTTCACTCTACCATCAGAATTCCAAATAAATTAGAACTATCTTCAAACATGACCATGGAAATAAACACGCATATGGGAAGGAGCGGGGTGGAAATGGCTTTGCTGCAGCAGTCTGTTCACCCAACCTATTGCATGTTTACAGTAATATGTCTAGGGTGCCCCAGTGCACATATATGGTTCTGTCTGCGTATAATGAATGCATAGGTCAAAGAAGAAGCCAGCTTCTGCAATGAGCAGTTCAGCTAGTCAAACCTGCATTGAGGAGGCAAAGGTGGTGTGTTGGGAGGCTGCAGAGGAGAGAGCATTCAGCATAATTTTCTTGTGCCAGAAGAAACTCTCTTCCAACACACCCTGACCCTTCCCTGATTTGTCCATTCCATCCACCCCCTGCCTTGTTCTGATCCCCCATCCAACATACAGGACTTTTCCTCACTCCTATCACGAGGTCCTCTTGAGTGTCTGCAACAGTTATCCAGAAGCGTGCAGCTATGTGCACATCTGGACTGGAGAATTCTGTAAAGTGTGCTCCATCACTGGAAATACAGGTTCCAGCAGGTGTGGCCCATGCATAAAGTTAGGTTGTTACTTTTGTTTATAATTGCAGAGTCCAGCTGTGAAGGCACATCTGCCCATCCTTCACAAGGGTTTTTCAGTTATTACGTAGGACTAGAACATTATGCACCAGGTATGAAAGAAGAATGTGGATCGACACTTGTTCATACACCATTCTTGAAAACAACATAACAGTCTGGTTTTTTTTTTATGAAAAACTGTGAGCAAACACAGTATTGTTCAGTGTTGCTTACATTTCCTTATTTCTCCATTTCTCAGTGCTGCTATGAATCGTTACTTGTATGAATCTTAACAACTGTTTTGGTATCACAGTCGATAAACTTTGGATTTCCAGAATTAATCATTTGTAGATTCCTCTGTTTGATTTTCTTCTTGTGAATCATACTTGGTTTGTTAATTTTTCAGCATCTAAGGAGCCAGTGGGCAGAATAATTCAGAACGGAGCATGTGGACATATTATATTCCCACTGACATTCTGAAATCACATTGAGCACAGAGTTTGGTTTTGGAATGGGTAGTGCCAACAGTTTAATGCTACTGTTATGGGAGTGGGAGTTTATAAAACTCCACCTAATAGTCACTTTTGTGCTTCCGTTTCAAAGTGGAAAGAAAATGTTTCAACCTGGCTATACCAGCCCAACAGCCATTAGAGTCATGTCCTGTCCAGTGAGCAGCGAAAGATGTAATAACAGGGTAGATGAAGCATTGTATAGAAACTACGTACAGAAGAAAGAAAGAAAAAACCCAGCTAGCATAAATAGGAATGTTTCCGATTCCATTCATTTGTTCCTCTCTCCTTTGTCACAGGAATGAGATTATATCTTGCATACCTGAGCAGTCCAATTTTAAACCCATGAAATTCTGCCTGAGGCTATGGGATTGTTTTTAACAAAAGCTTTGTGAATGTGAATTAGCATTCCTAAAACTCATGCATCACATTTAAATGCTATGAAAACAGCAATTTCTTCTTTCCCAGTGATTAGTCAGCAGATGAGGATTGGGAATTCACACAAGCAGAAGTAGGTGAAGGTGATCTTTCTTACTCCTAAGATGTTTAGCATTGCAACACCAGTTGAACCGATGTTAAATCTTCTTAATGCATAGATTCAATTCTGGCTTTTTTTGGCGACACACCAGTCTTTCCCAATCAGGGATTTAATCCCCTGGTGGAGTCTGGACCATGTGTGTTTGATACACCAACATTGAGGTCTGATCAAAGGACAGACCTGAAAGGAGAGCATCTATACCAACCTCTTAACATTGATGGGCCATTGTGGGTGAGGTGATGCACCCTGACCACTATGAAGGCTTTTGGCTTTGCTTGCCGGGATGAGCAAATAAGACACAGTGTTGCTCCTGCTTCTTGATCCAAAACAGTAGGGAACAGAAGAACCTTGAGCAGCGAAACATAAGAGATGAAGACAATCTTAAATCAGCAAGCAATTCACTGGAACAGGCACAGCAGAAAAGGCTGAATAAAGGAGAACACATGGTTTATTTCAGCAAACAGTTGAAGAGGAATTTGCTACACCTACAAGCATTCTAAATATCTCATGTGTAACAGTTTTGTGCATGACACATTGAGCTGCATTGCACATATTGCTGCAAAATTTGAACTTGACGTGTGAAGGAGCATGGCAACTTTGCTCAGGTCAGGTTTTGCAAACTTTGCTCGCACCAGCCCAGCAACTCAATCTGCGGCACAGATGCGCCTTACAGCACATTTGCAACAGCACTGGTCCGGCACAAGAGTGCTGTGCCAGGGCAACACCAGGTTAGGATTACACCTTTAATGTGTTACTTTTTGTAAGGAATGGGCAGCTTTCAACCTCCATTCAGTACTCAATCTGAACATTCCTAAACAAGATTACAAGATTACAAAGACACCAAAAGCCCCCAGTGATCCCTACTCCAGAGGAAAGCCCAAACTCAGATAGTCCTGTGACCCCCTGGAACTTCTCCTCATTACTTGCGGAAGTGGGACTTGGCACGTAACAGTAAGTTTGGGAAATGGCAATGGGAAATAATTGCCATTGAAGCCATCCTCCTGATCCAGTCCCCCCCCCCCACAGACACATACTGTTGCTGCTGCCTGTGTGCACCCCTGCCTTTCCAAACAGATGACATTGTTGTAAGAACGGATGGGTCCATCATTTGTTTTGCAGTGCTCATGCAGTGACAGAACATCATGTGCCCAATCTTGCCCACTCCTTGGTTACGTGGCTCCGAGGTGGATAGGTGTTCCCTTTACGTAGTTCTCTTTGCCTGGGTGGGACATGCTCCATAAGGGCAATCTGCATGCAGAGGTCTGATTCTGTATATGTCTTTCAAAGAGTGTCATAGGGCCCAATCCTATCCAACTTTCCAGTCCCGATGCAGCTGTGCCAATGGGGCATGCGCTGCATCCTGCAGCGAGGGGACTGTCACAGAGGCCTCCTCAAGGAAAAGGCAACATTTATTCCCTTATCTCAAGGTTGTATTGTGGCTGCATCAGCACCAGGCACGTATCTTACCTGTGGCCCCCATGGCGTGAGCCATGGGGCGCCAGGCAGCGGTGGGGCGCCATCACATCCGGAACTGCACGGTTTTTGGCTTTCCCGCCCGCCCACACTTCCCTTAGCTCGGAAATGGAGCATTTCCAGGCTAAGGGAGGCGTGTCTGAGTGACGCGCGGGGGCACGGTGACGTGGGGCGCGCGGTTTCAGCGCCAGCTGTGGGGCGCGCTCGGGCCTCCATGCGTGCTTGATCAGCGCTGGAAAGTTGGATAGGATTGCGGCCTTAAATGCCAATCTTATTCATTCCACCCTCCATTTATGTAGCGGCGCCAAATTGGTGACTGCTGCATCCTGTGGTTGGGGGCAGTTGTAGAAGTCTCTAATTAAGGGAACAATTATTCCCTTACTCAGGAGTAAGCCTCCGCAGTGCAAAGAGGTCTACTCGGACCTGCAACCGCTGTTTTGCTGTTGCAAGTCCATATTGATCCACCACACCTCACAGGATCGGCCCCAGGAAGGGAGTTTGGATATTGGCAGTGCTAGTGCTGACGCCCCCCGTCCCTGTCCCTGTGCAGGAAGTATAAGTTTGGGCTGTTTAATGCCCAACTATAGTTTGGGTGAAACTGTGCTAAATACGACTCTCTGGCAGAGACTGTGAATGCTTCACTTTAGCCTGGAGCACATTTTTACAGCGGAGTTATAAACCTGTGAAACAATGTTTCTTGTAAAGCAAAGGCAGTGATCTACAATAGCTGAAGGGAGACTTTATAGTCTGAAACATCCTAAAATTGCTTTGAATTACTCAATGCATATTTTATGCACATGAATTTTAAAACTATGCTAAGTCTCTCTGGCTCCTGCAGGGGACTTGCTTTGGGTGATTGAAGACTATTTGTTAAACTCAGCAAAAATATATTCACCTCATAAAAATCACTTCTGGTTGAATGGATCCAAAATCGTCTTGTAAAGGGCAATTTTTTATTTTTAAAAAAGTGAATAATGTTTTAGTGTTTTAAGAATCTTGTGTCTGGACAAGCATCACAATATTAACTATACTGACCCAGAGTCCCTTGTGTGCTGCAGTGTGTCCCCATTCAATGGAGTGGACAAGCCATTCCTTTGACAAAAAAAGCCCTTCCTTTATAGCAAGGGAGGATGATCCCATGGCCCCCTATACTCACAAAGAATGATGGATGTTGGCTGATGCCTCATGTTGGCTTAGGGTTGCCATCTCTAAGGAGGTGTGGACTGACGGTTCAGCTACTGGCACTACCTGAAGTTAAGCAGGGGAATCTGTGGTTTGTTTTTGGATGGGAGACGGATGCCAGGTTGCGACAAGCTGCAGTACCTGTGGTGGCAGAACAGAGTCGCTGTGGAGCTGATTACTCACTGCAAGTGAGAGTTGCGGAGGATTGTGTGAGAGGGCCAGCCAGCAAAAGAACGGAATACCACCTTGAGGACCTGTCTAGGCTTGACTTGCAATTGCCTGCTGAGGCTTGATCGCATGCAGCCAAAGGAGAGAACCACACTGTGAAGGCTACATCTGGGACTGAGGAGTAGCGGATCACAAAAATACTGTATATTTGTAAAAAACCCATTGGAAAAATGGTGGTTTAGACTAGCCTGCTCATGCAAACCGCCTTGGGCATTTGCTTCAGCATGGGAAAGGTGGGGTAGAAATTCGTCAAAATAAAAATAAACTCTGATGGGTAGCCCAATCCTATCCTGCGCTGGAATAGGCAGACCAACTGGCTTTGGGTGGCTAACGGGATCTGCACCAGCAAAATCGCTAGTGCAGTTCTGAGCACCCTGTATCCAGCACAGAGTAGGAGGTGGCAACTTGGAATAAAGGGATTTACTTCCCCTTACCCCATGCCGTGTAACAGCCACCCCTATGAGGCTAATGGGATCTGCACCAGCAAAATCGCTAGTGCAGTTCTGAGCAGCCTGTTCCACCCTCTCTCCCAGGCTGAGACTGCCCACTGGTAAGGTTACCAGCTACAAACTGGGACAGAGTGCCTATATTTTTAACCATTGTTAAAAATCCTATCCATTTATCCATTTAACCTAACCATGTTAACCATTTTAACATCCTATCCATGTCTACTCAGAAGCCATTCCCATCATCATCATCATCATCATCATCATCTAATTTAATTTAATTTAATTTATATCCCGCCTTTCTGCCCAAAGGCACCCAAGGCGGCATGACTACATTATAGTCAATGGAGCTTTCTCCCAATTTAGGCAGGTGCAGCTTTTGAAAGCCTTCCATGATGAGCTGCACCTGCCCAAATTCCCTCTTCTATACATTGGTTAAAAGTTTAGGCACTCTGTCCCAGTTTGTATCTGGGAACCCTACCCACTGGTCCACCCTTGGTCACCATCCCCTGCCTTCCCCTACCCCCTCTTCCATCCTTCCACCACCCTTTCCAACCCCCTGTGCCGCCTGCCCTCAGCCAGTGCAGCTTGTTTTGGCACTGCAGAGGCTGGATTTGGCCTCCCTGAGGCAGCATGCATCTGTGCACTGGCACAACCAACTCAAGAAGTGCAAAGTACTTTACGGCACATTTGCAACGTTCCTGGGTCGCTTAAGGAATTGGGTCGCCCAGTGTTGGAACGTTGGTTAGAATTGCACCCATATTGTCATTAAGCCAAAGAGCCCAGTGGTGAGCAATTTCAAAATCTCTCTCACTGCTTCAACAGTAACTGGGGGTGCAATCCTAACCAACTTTCCAGCAGTGGCATAAGGTCAGTGTAGCTCCGAGGTACCTTGAGGATGCCTCCGACCGTGACCGTGACACTGCAGAATGCAGAACATGCCCCACTGGCACAGCTATGTCAGTACTGGAAAGTTGGTTAGGATTGCACCCTGGGAGTCATCAGGGAGGATGACCAACTTTGACTTTTGAGAGGATTCTATGAGCCCAGAAACATCCAAGGCTTATCCAGAGCAGTGTGTATAGAAAAGCATTTAAAAAAAAAAAAAAGACACCCAGTTTTTCTGCTTAACAAGCATCTGAGGTAGCTTACAGCAGAAAGAACACACAATTAAAAACAGCCAAGATAACAATAATTGAAACAGCAGAGAAAAACAACATGGCAGAAACCAGCAGAAATGAGGATGCAGTAGAATAAAACCAGCAGCCCAATCTTATCTGGGCCTTGTGTGGCTGGAGCTCACTTTCTGGCAGCACAAGCCCCTTTGCAGTGGCGCAAAAGCCAGGGCATCATTACACACTTCTGGGCAGAGGTGTGGTGCATGTGCCAGCATGCCCAGGTTTACTAGACGTTTATAATACTACATCTTATTTCATGAACTTGGCAAATCACACTGTGCAATGCAGAAAAAAGATAATTCACAGCAAAATCCTATCCATGTCTACTCAGAAGCCATTATTATTATTATTATTATTATTATTATTATTATTATTATTATTATTATTATTATTATTATTAT
>JAJKFI010000016.1:14435653-14451726 GCA_029204185.1 Lerista edwardsae | reverse complement strand
ATTATTATTATTATTATTATTATTATTATTATTATTATTATTATTATATTTACTTACGTACTTACTTATTTAATTTATATCCCGCCTTTCTGCCCGAAGGCACCCAAGGCGGCATGACTACATTATAGTCAATGGAGCTTTCTCCCAAGTAACAGTGGATAGGATTGCAGCCTCAAAGTCTGAAAGAAATAAAAGTACATTATGGTCATACTCAAGTGCCAGATTGCCACTCATTTTAATGAAATTTAAGTGCAGCTACCAATCTGGGCTCTGAGAGCCAATAACTGAACAAACAAACATATTTTATTATTAAACTCAAAATATTTTATAGATGTAGGAAAACCTCTCTGTGAGTGCTGAGGGAATTTTATGGATTCAATATTGTTCGAAGAGAGTTAGAAGTACCTCAATGGGATTTATTACATAGTGGGATGAGAATGAGTTTTCTTTTCCTTCTCTCTTTCACTGCTCTGTGGATTAAGGGGCACCACAAGCAGGGTAGTACTGTTTCTTGATCTTTGCCAAAGGCAATCCTACAGGAAGTCAAGCCTGATTGCTCCTTGGAAGGACAAATCCTGAAGCTGAAGCTCAAAAACTTTGGCCACCTCATGAGAAGAGAGGACTCTTTAGAAAAGACCCTCATGCTGGGAAAGATGGAAGGCAAAAGGAGGAGGGGGCGGCAGAGGATGAGATGGTTAGATAGCGTCACCGAAGCAATGAACATGAAATTGGGTGAGCTCCAGAAGCTAGTGGAGGACAGGGAGGCCTGGCGTGCTGTGGTCCATGGGGTTGCGAGGAGTCAGACACGACTTAGCGACTGAACAACAACAAAGTTCAATTCATGGCCCAATATTATTGAAAGGAAGCACCAGTATTATGTGTGTTCCACAGGCGCTGGCTGCCTTAACAGTGCCATAATGTACTTTCTGGCAATACAGGGCAATACTATACAGGCTGGAGCTTTCCTGGGTGTGCTGGTGGAGTGATGGATGTCCACAGGAGCAGGTAAGCCCAGCACTGGGGGTTGGAATGGGGAGCAGAACAGGGACAGGGGTGCCGACTTGCTTTTAAGATCGGGGGTGCCCATGGCCATACCCCTGACGTTGACCGGCCACGCCCCCTATTGTGGCCATGCCCTCTGATGTGACCATGCCCCCTGCCATCGCTGCCTGGCCTCGAAAGTGGCTGCTGCTCGCAGCTGCCACTTCCAAAGCCGGGAGCGGCTGGCCTTGGAAGCGGTAGCAGAAGAAGGTATCTGTGGCCCAACAGTAGCTTCTCCAGAGCCTGGGCCGTGCGATTGCTGTGGTGATCGATTGCCCCAGCCTTGGGAAGGGCTGCTGCGGGCCGCAAACAGCCTCTCTTGGTGGGGGGCAGCCAGATATTGGGAGGGCTCAGCCACCCTGAAAAAATATTGGGGTGGCAGACGGCCAACGTGCCACACCCAAGTTGGCGCTACTGAACAGGGAGGAGATGGGGCAGGGAATGGGTAGATTGGGCCTAGAAAGGGGGGGGTCGGTGGTGGCAGCACATACTGAATACCAACTCCCTTCCCAGGCCTGATCTCTTCATGGATCAATGCAGATTGCACTAGCAATATCAGAGTCAAGTTGATCTCTTGCAATTGCTGGGGTTTACCCTGGGAAAGGGAGACACGTATCCCCTTATTCTAAGGAGACCTCCAGCAGCCACAAATACTCTGCAGGATGAAACTGGCAGTGCTGCATCATCACGCAGCGATTTAGGTAGGATTGGGCTGTATGTTAAGTAGTCATATTGACAACTTTAGCAGATAAAACAGTGGCCGTTTGTACTCCAGGCATTCATTTGCTGCTGCTTTAAACTACTGGCACGCTATGGGAGAATATGAGGTTAACGCATTGAAAAGGGCTTACCTGGGAATCCTGCCTGGAAAGGAAAAGGTCAGGTGCTAATTTTCATTTATTAATTAACAGGGCAATCTTATACATGTTTACTCAGAAGTAAACCACTGAGTTCATGGGGCTTACTCCCATGAAAGTGTGTATAGCCTAAGAGCCCAATCCCATCCAACTTTACAGTCATGTAGCCATGCCAATGAGGCACCTGCTACATTCTGTGGTTGGGGCCTCCTGAAGGAAAGGGAACATTTGTTGCATTGTGGCCAGCGGTGTCATGTAGCCAGAACACTGGGCGGGAGGAACGGGTGAGCAGCAGCCCGCCCGTTGCGTTCTAGTCCGTTTTGCCGTCTTCCCCGCCCCGGTGAAATGGACCAGAACGCAACGGGTGGGCTGCCGCTCACCCGTTCCTCCCGCCCAGCGTTCCGGCTGCATGATGCCGATGATTGTGGCTGTATCAGCATTGGAAAGTTGGATAGGATTGGGCCCTAAATCAGTTCGCTCCCATAAATAGTTATGATTTGACAGCATTATATTAGGCTTTTCAGTACAGGCACCCCCCCCCCAGTTTCCCTGGGAGATGTGTTCCTACTCCCCGTGGACACTGGAAACCCCAGTTAAGGAGGGAACCTAACTCCGCAGCCCCATGGCCCCCATGCCCTCTGTGGCGCTGGCTTGCTGCTACCTGTTAATGTTCTTTAAGTCATCCCTCTGGCAAGAAGGCTTAAACCTGCTTGTCTGTCTATAAGCATATTGTTTACAACCTCTTGTACTAGCAAGATGCCAATGTTGAGTGTAAACAAGAACAAAGGTAATGGGCACAGGCAGCATAGGTGGTGCGGAAGGGAGGTTGTGCCCCCCCCCCCGATAAGTGAAACTGCAGATACCAGATCCTGGGATATTGCGGATGTGGTGGTTGTGGTGCCTGTACTGAAACAAAAAATAAACATCAATACATATATAGTGTGTAGCAACCTCCTTTTGTGTGTAATTCTTGAGCCAGCAAACTAATTAATGCAGAACACTTTTCAAACAGGAATATAGATATGGATTAATGTATTCATTGTCTTAATTATAACTCAAAGAAAAAGTCTCTCTACTGCATTAACAGCCATCTAAGAAGAAACTGAATGCCCCATTACTCTTAAACATGCTGTACCAAGAATGTTTCTTATGGCTAACAAAATAATGCTTACTATAACACCAGACACACATCTAAGCACAAAGAAACTGTGAGGACCTTATTTGCATTTGCTATTATTCACATAAGCATATCATGCACATACTTCTGATCCTTTAATCAAAGACAATAAACGTTCAATGGCAGATTAATTTCTTTTTACTCAGAGTTTGCTCTCGGGTTGTGCTGCTTGGTCTGTACAAAGCTGGAATATTATTTGTTCATTGCCATGAGACTTCAGCCTACAATTCTGTCCTTGTTCCTGAATGGAACATTTTGTTTTAGTTGAGAATAATGTCTCTTGTTTAAGAATGAGAGACCAGTAAGCCAGAGTTTCTCAATAAATTTATAAACTGTGCCATAATGAGCAATGTACTTCTCAAATAAAGGTAAAGGTTTCCCCACGACCGAATGGTCTAGTCGTGACCGACTGTAGGGGGCGGTGCTCATCTCCGTTTCAAAGCCTGTAGAGCCCGGCGTTTTTGTCCAATCATGTGGCCAGCATGACTCTACGCCGTAGCGCACGGAACGCTGTTACCTTCCCACCGAAGTGGTCCCTATTTATCTACTTGCATTTTTTAGGTGCTTTCGAACTGCTAGGTTGGCAGGAGCTGGGACAAGCAACGGGAGCTCACTCCGTCACGCAGTCTTGAACTCCCAACCTTGCGGTTGAAAGCCCAGCAACAGCGGATTAACTTGCTGTGCCACCACGTCCCAAATAGATATACCATAATTCTACATGATACTCTGAATCTAACCCAATGCATGTACTGTATTGCTTCTATTCAGTTTTCTATTTGGTGCCTTCATGTGGATTGATGTTCTCCCCTGCTACAAGCATCTTTTAATTGATAGTTCTTGTAATATTGAGAGCGCAGTCCTAACTTGGAGTTAGGCCGGCACAGATAAGCCAGCAAAGTTTGGCTGGCACAAGGGACACCATAAAGTATGTTTGGACCATTTTTGGAGTCAGAGGGGTCAGCATACAAATGTGTGCCATCCTCTCTGACTCCAAGAGTGGTCCAAAAACGTTTTACAGTATCCCTTGTTCCAGTCAAACTTTGCTGGCATAACTGTGCCAGCCTAACTCCAGGTTAGGATTGCGCCCTGAGTAAAGGGAGAGCAATTGTCCCTATTCATCCCAGTATAGCATTTCTTCCAGTATCTTTTTGCTGGTGTCTTTTTCAGAATGTGAGCCCCTTTAGGACAGGTAAAAAAAATTTTTTCATTTTATTTATTTATTTATTTATTTATTTATTGAATTTATACCCCGCCTATTGCCCGAAGGCACTCAAGGCGGCATTTACAACAATAAAAAATATAAAAACAACATTAAAAACAATTTAAACAATATTAAAATACAATAAAACAAAAAAAATTAAACAACAGAGTTTAAAACAAGCCATGTGGATCATAAAATATAAAAGTATAAATGTATAACCAGCCAGCCAGCCAACCTGTCAACAGTTAAAAAGCTTTTTGAAATAAAAAGGTCTTCAGCCCCCGCCGAAAAGTTAACAAAGAGGGGGCTGTTCTCAATTCGAAGGGGAGGGTATTCCAAAAGTTGGGGGGCCACCACTGAAAAGGCCCTCTTCCTGGCCGCCGCCCCTCTCACTTCTCCTGGTGGCGGCACAGTCAAAAGGGCCCCCCCCCAGATGATCTAAGACAGTGGTCAGGGAACAGGGGTAAATTACCCCAAATGGGGTAAAAATGAAATTCCTGGGGGTAATGGACGGTCGTGCTGCCGAGACACAGCCGGGCATGCATATGAATCTATATGCATGCCCGGCTGTGTCTTGGCAGCGCGACCGTCCATTACCCCCGTTCTGGTTCCGTCGCTGGCTGGCTGGCTTTGTTTTGTTTTGTTTTGTTTTGCTCCGCCCTTTACAACTTCATATTTACATAGCATTAATTAAGCTCATTAATTAATCAAATAAAAAGCAATGGGTTCCAATATGTAATTTTTTTTCTTTTGTTTGGGGGGGGGGGTAACGTTGGCGTATCCAAATATATTTTGGGGTAAAAGGTGAAAAAGTTCCCTGACCCCTGATCTAAGAGTACGGGTAGGATTATATGGAAGGAGGCGGTCCCTCAAATACCCCGGACCCGAGCCGTAAAGGGCTTTAAAAGTCAAAACTAGCACCTTGAATTGGGCCCAGAACAGAACTGGCAGCCAGTGTAGTCGCTGGAGCAACGGCTCGACAGAGTCAAACCGACATGCCCCAGCAACCACCCGAGCCGCCGCGTTCTGTACTAGTTGTAATTTTGCTTTTATTTTGCTATATAAACTGCTTTATAAATTGTTGTTCTTGTTGTTAAAGGCCAACATATAATAATAAATCTTGTCATGCCCATGTAGCAGTATACCACCAACCAAAAGTAGTGATGTGCCACACAGAGGTGCCTTGAGATAACTAAGAGCCCCATCCTATCCCCACCAGCCCAGAGCATGCAGTACCACTGACAGAAGGCACACCGCATGATATGAGTTGGGGGTGATGAGACAGCCCAGTGAAGGTAAGTAAAAAACTCTTTTACTTACCTGTCTGAAGGTCACCTGGTTTCCAATGGTCTCTTCAGAACTATGGCTCTTCTTTTGCTGGTACACTTTTGTTGGGGGATAGGATCTCAGCATGCGCAGCTCCAATTGAAATCCCTCCCTTCCACCCCTGAATAGTCCCCAGCCCATTTGCCACTCTGATCTGCCCCCAACCCTTCCACTCCAACCACTGACCTACCTAGTCCAATGGAGGTTTGGCAGTCCACCACTGCCAGAGTCTCTAAGGAGAGACTCAAGTGGCAACTTTTCTCAGCTTCATACACACACCTACCATATGTATATGGTATATTATCAAATGACCATATACATTTGATAATATGATCAACAGAAGCTTTTATGTCTCTCTTAAACTGATAAGCCTCAATTTGACAGGTACCTGAATTCAAAAACAGAACTGAAGGTCAGCCTGCAGCAATCAGAATATTGTTTACAAATTCATTCCAAGTCTCCCAAGTTTTTCTGTGTATGTTCACTTATTTGTATTCTGCTATGAAAGAGAGCTTATTGGATTTTTCTCACTCATCAGTCATGCCCCGAGGGTTTCTAGATCATTAATGATCAATAGATCAGCTTAGATAAGAATGATAATTCATGCAATTGAAAAACACATAAGCTTTCCTGATGGGTCTAGGGCACGGAGAGCAAATTAATTCACTGCTTCACCCTGCTCTAGGTAATAATTTTTCTTAATGATGAAAGATCCTGTTTTAAAGAGTGTATCTCAGAATCATGGAGATTCTTAGCCTTTGTAAGCTTTGATAGCATGGCAGCCAATTAGCATTTCAGATTATCTGCCTGAAAGCATTAAAAAGCATCTGTACACTTTTGTGACAAGCTCTTGTTGTAAACTTTCAACCCTGTTTTTTGTTTGGAGTGAAGGCATAAAGGTAGACTAAGGGTACAATCCTAACCAACTTTCCAGCAGTTGGGGTAAGGGCAATGCAGCTCTGAGGTAAGGGAACAAACCTTTCCTTACCTTGAGGAGGCCTCTGTGACTTCTGCTGCACTGCAGAATGCAGAACAGGCCCCACTGGCACAGCTATGTCAGTGCTGGAAAGCAGTGTTGTGAAAAAAGATGCGCGACGCGTGACTCTCACTCGTGTTTTCACGTTTTGGCTCTGAATTGTTTGAATTGAGAGTTCCATTAACTCTCACTTTGACTTGCTAATTTGGCCACTGACTCTCAATGAGTCATCAATTCCAGCAACTCGAATCAGAGCGCATGCTTCATTACTTTGTTGCGGCTTCCGCATCAGAAATAACTTTTTCGGAGATCCGTGAGGCGCCACAAAGTCACCACGACCAATTGTTGTTTCGTTCCTTCCAACTAGAAGAACAGGCAGGAGGGGGGCGAGGGGAGGCAGACAGCTAAGATATTTGAAAATGTATCAGTTTTTGTTTGGGGTAGCTGGCTGCAGTGCGCATGAGGAGGAACACAAGATCTGGGCGCAGAAAGACATGGTCCAGTCAGCTGAAGGGGTAGGGAGGCGGGAACAAAGTTGTCTTGTCCATCTCTGAAGTTCCAGACCCTGATTGGATAAAGAGCGTTTTGAGTCTGGCTCTAAGTAAGAGAGGAGGAGGAGGAGGAGTCCTAAGGAGTGGGCCGGCGGTTTTTTGGCCATAGAACAAAATTGCTTAGCTGCAGAGGAGTGGAAGGAGGAGGCAGGAGAAAGGCAGGGGAGAGGCAGGTTCTAGAGCAGTGGTTCCAACCTTTTTTTGGCCATGCCCCACCTAAGCATCTCTAAAATCCTGATCCCCCTCCCCCGGGACATATAATTCTTATTATTCAAAAAGTGAACACGTGGAGGAAGCCTACAAGGCCCTTAACTTAGTTTAAACAAGGTTGCAAAGAACTTGGCATCCATAAAAGAGAAAAATAAAAGATGGTGTGGAAAGAGGGAAATTTAAAAAAACATTCTTAGCTTAATTTATGAATAATAAGATAGAACAATTAGCGGGCTAATTCGCCTTCGTTCTTCTTTCTACCAGCTTAAGTGCTGTTCCCTATGTATGAGCCTGCTTTGGGCCCTCTTGGGTGGACTGGACCAAGGAGGGGGATGGGACCGGCCTGGGTGACCTAGACCAAATCCAAACCCTATCCCTGGCCTGGTCAGCCTTACTTGGGCTGCTTGAATTTACATCAGTGTTTAGGCTGATGCAAACCTTTGGAGCCCCATTGGCTGCCGCATGACAAGGGGTAAATGGAATTAAGGCAGCCCCAACCCTGCTCTGGTAATGGGACAGGCCAGCTGGCACAACTCTTCCAGTGCAGGTTAGGATTGGGCTGTAAATGCTAAAATGTAGCAAACAGCACTTTAAGAATTACTTTAATTTTTTGAGCAACCTGTTCAAGACAACATACAAAATCTGTAACTGGCTAAGAGGACTCGAGTTCTTTAATGTGTAGTTTGGGCCTTGGCCTACAGAAATGAAGAAGCTGCAATCAAGGAAGAGCGCTGCGAACTGTCAGCCTCAATGGAAGAGTCAATACCTCACCTTTTCACTATCAAGACGTGGATTTGTTTAATAATAATAATAATAATAATAATACATGTATTTATATACCGCCTTTCTTAAGATCACTAGATTTCTCTAGTGACTGAAACTCAAGGCGGTTTACATGGGCAGACTTTTATTCATAAACCCGAAGGTTTTTACAATTTACAGACATGTTCTATCTTTCAAGAACTACACACATACAGATCTTTCTTTCTGGATTTAGCCCACTTTCTTTAGCCACCCGTCTGTCTTCTGCTGGCTGATGCTTCCCTGCTGCCACCAGAGACGCAGCTGTCTTCAGCACACTCCTCCTCCCACGAGGCAGCTGAAACTCAGCTTTTAATCAGCCGCAGTTTGCAAGGTCTGTCGCTCTCAGAGACTTCCGGCAGTCCCGAGCTCACGACCTTGAGATCTTCAGCTGTTCTTCGGGCAAACGGAAGCATTAACCCTCTCGGCTAAATCTAAAGCGCAAATGCAGAACTCAGGTCTTCCTAGCCACTTATGGAAGCTGCATGTTGCCTTGATATATAAAAAAGGGAATTAATATTACATCTCAAATGAAATCCCTAGACATTAAAAGCCCATTCCTATTTAATTGGGCTCTCCCACTGCCAGAACTCATATTCCAGCAGTAATAGTGCCTTTATGGATATCACAAACAGTGCTCCAGAGAGCCATAAAGGAAAGCTGGTTCCAGCAATGCAAAGCCCTCATAGGATTGAGCTCTAAGTCAAATTTGTATAAGTATGGACTGAACCTTTTGGACTAAGAACATGTCGAGATGTGCAATCAACCCATTACAAAGACAGAAGAGAAGCAAGTAAAGACAAATTTCAAATCTCACAAAGTTCCTAAGAACATAAGAAGAGCCCTGCTGGATCAGGCCAAAGGCCCATCTAGTCCAGTTTCCTGTATCTCACAACGGCCCATCAGGTGCCTCAGGGAGCGCACGAGACAACAAGATGCCTGCATCCTGTTGCCACTCCCTTTCCTACACTTTCCTACACTGGATAGGTTCATTGTACACTTCTATTAAAAGGACAATTCATAGGCATCTAGCTTGCTAAACTAACATCTCTGCTCAATGACATTTTGAACAAACCAGTCTTGAAAACCTGTTTATAGTCAAGATTAAAGGAGTCCCCTGTGCAAAACACAGAGTCATTACTGACTCATGGGGGTGACATCACAGCGCAACATTTACTAGGCAGACTTTGTAGTATGGGTTGGTTTGCCATTGCCATCCCCAGTCATCTGACCATAGACAGATGGAAGGCTGAGTCAACCTTGAGCCAGCTACCTGAGAACCCGACTTCCACCAGGATTGAACTCACGTCATAGGGAAAGATTTTGAGGGCAATACTGCAGCCTACCACTCTGTGCCACCCAAGGCTTTTGATAGTCAAAATCACTAGGAATATAAAAATCTGGAAAAAAGATGCCAAAAATGTTGACTCATATAGGCCAGCAGCCTATGAAGTTAAGATGCAAAACTGTACTGCTGTTCTTTCAAATTGGTTGTCTTTAATAATCTCAATTTACATAAATGTAGATCAAATGGGCTTTGTACCAAACAGACAATTATCACCTTGCTAGGAAGAATATGGAACACCATCTCTTTTAGCAGTTCTGCCAACTTGCCTTTAGCGGTGTTATCTTTTGACACTTGCAAGGTTCTTGATGATTTAGATTGCCCCTTTTTGATGTCCCACTTGGACAACCTGGATGTGGGGCAGAAGGTCTTAGCCATGGTTGAATAGCTGCACCAAGAGATAGTAGTGGCCAGAGTGAACAATCTAGATTCAAGGATATTTTTGCTGTATCCTGGTACAAGCAGGGATACCCACTTACCCCATAGTTGTTTATAACCTCTGTGGATTGTCATGGGATCACTGATGGAGGTAGGTTGGCAGGGGAGGCAGGACAGGGTAGAGAGAGGTGGAAGTGAGGTGAAACAACTGATGCCCATCACATATAGAAGTTTGGGAACCTCTGCCCTATATGTAGAGTAGAACAGAAAGAAGCCTGCACAAAACATCTCCCATTAATGTACTCATTTACTGTAAAAGGAGCTCCTATGCAACAGAACACTCTGGCAAAATTCTCTCACTTCATTCTGCGTATTGAATGGAAGATCATCCAAGCTTTAAGTGTGAGGATTAGAATCAGGCTCTATTCTCTTTTTTTTTCCTTGTTAACCTTAATTCATGGGTATTCAATCACACATCTCAAGTACCTCTTGTTCTAAAAATCCATGTCTTCTTCCACTGACGTTCAGACACTATATTAAACCGTATTGGAGAAAGAGGAATTAATGGATGACACCATTGGAATGAATGTTCTCATTAAAGTTACTTCCCTGCAGAGTCGATAGCAATACAGCAGCCAGAGAGTTTGGTTGAGCTCCCAATTTTCTGATGATACAAGAGACAAACTGGTAAGGAGGTACTTTGTTGGCCAAGCAATCAATAAGCAATTTATTCATTGTTTTAAAGCACAAATTTAAGGTATCTCCATTGAAGTAAAACACAGTAGTGAAACAGAACTAATGAAAGATAGTAAGGGCTAACTGTTCTGGATGAGAAAGACTAATACTTGGTAAAGGTGCAGTGCTCTAAAGTAGTTCAATCACAAATGTTATCCAAGTGATACTTAGAATAATGTACAGTGGATTAATATTATCATTCCAGTATTGGAAGAGAAACAATGGCTAGTGACTTTCTTAAAACCACCTAATTGGTCCACAACTGAGTTGATTTGAACTGCACACTTCCAGATTATAGTGCATGCTTTTAACCACTGTAGGGTTTCAGAAGGAGATAAATGGAGCTACCCCTGTCCTGCTTCCCCGGTTGACCTACCTCTGTCAGTGAGCCCATGATGATCCACCATGACGTGTCCGCCAGTTTAGCCTCTCGGTCAGAGCTCCTGACTTTGCATGCTGTATGAGCACTTTTTATGGCAGTTCTGCCAGCATACAGCCCTGCCATCAGAGCCATTCCAGACGGCACTGGCAATGTGCACAAATGCAGTCTTTGCGCAATAGCGAGGGAAAGAACCACAGGGGTCGAAAGGAAAATGATACCCAATTCTGTCTTCCTTGTCAATGCACAGTAGCCCACAATGGGTCTCTCTCTGGGGATACATTCATCTCCACAGGGCATTGTGGTGCCTGCCGTACTTGCTTCACCACCTCCTATAGCCACCCCACTGGGAAAGACAACAAGCGTGTCCTGTAAGATGCTGGTCATCTGTTGGTAACTCTTATACCAGGGACATGCGGTCATTAGAGGAAGGTGAAGCAGCGCCTCACCTGCCCCAGGTCCTCCAGATGGACTGGAACTGTGCTCCGGTCATGTCTAGAGGGTCTTCTGAGGCCCAGATGTGCATGGTTTCCCTGGGCTTCGGAAAACCTTCTAAAAGCTTAAAATGTTGACTTCCATTTTCTCAGGGGAAACTAGAAGTTATGCCTTATACCTTTAGAAGGCATTCTGAAGCCCGGAGAAGCCTTGTGCAGCCTCCCTAGGCCTCAGAAGACCTTCTGGGTGCAATTGGAGCAGTGCTCTGGTACTGGCTGGTGGTCTGGCAGCAGGTTGCAGCGATGCTGGTTGCTGTCACTTTAACACTAAAAAAAAGGGGGGCAGCGTTTGGAGCAATTGCTCCAAACGCTGCCCCTTTCTTTAATTTCCTTTTTTGGGGGAAACGACAATAGCTGGCAATTCTGCTGGCTGGGGTGTTAAAAAATACCCTAATGCTTGGGGTGGAGCATGACTGCTCTGAATGGCAGCGTGGGGGGGGGGGAGGTTTCTGCCTTTCAGACATCTTCCCCTTGATCTTACTCAGAATGGTCTCACGCCACCCTGAGCATTCAGTTTTCTGTTTTGTGAACGCTCAGGGTGGCACATGACTGCTCCCTCCCACCAATGCTGCCACTCGGAGTGGTCACACACCACCCTGAGCATTCAGGGTTGTTTTTTTAAAAAAATGACATCATCTGCTGCCTGATGTCATTTTTTTAAAAAAAGGAACTAAAAGAAAGGGGCTGCGTTTGGAGGTGCTGTCCCTTTTAGTTTTAAAGTGACAGCAACTGGCATTGCTGCCAGCGGCTGTCATTAAAAAAAACCAAAACATGCTAGGGAGGTGTTCAGGAAGTATTCCTGAAGTAATTCTGGAGACATGATGATGTCACTGCAATTACTTCTGGGTCACTGGGCTGGGTTCCTCACTAGTCCAGCCATTCACCACACATCTCTCTCTTACACTGTAAAGTAATTAAAGGAGCTAGCCTTAATTTCAGATTTGAATGGAGGTGTTCTTAAATTGATCTACTTTGCCTTTTTTCATCTTCATTACCACGTGCAAGGAAAGGGCTCCTCGCATGAATGGTCTTTACCCTGCCCCATTTCCTCTTCTGAGGTGATGCACTTTCACTTTAAGCACATGAGAAAACTGGTAACAGTGGTGGCAGCTGCTGTAGTGCGCGTGTCCGTGCACACAGAATTAGCATCACTTTGACACCATTTGAGAGTTAGTTTAAATTCTACAGCTCTTTTTGAAATCTAATTAGCTTTTCTATGCCGTGTGAGAAGAATAAAGAAAGTCTACTTTGACCGCCTAATAAGCTCATCAAGGCTGTATGAAATGTTTTGTGCAATATACTTCCCCAGCATCGCACAGTATCTTTTTGGAATTCTTCAGCATCATATATTTCCCTTCATACTTAAGTAGAACTCTAAGGTCTTTCTGCCAAAGTCAAAACACTGTCATGGGAACACGACACCTCATTAGTTCTAAAGCAGAACTGGATAAATGTATGAGGGCCATTGTGCTGTATATGAAGTTTTAATCTGGCATCTCAGCAGGGGCCTACTGAAGGAAAGGGTTTTCTTCCCTAAGATTATGTGGAGAGTTTTCCCTCCTCTGGGTCATCAGTGTTGGCCACAAGTGAAAACCAGGCATTGCAGAGCAGGTACAAGTACTGTCTTCATTTTCAGGAGCATTGTATTTGTGTAGGAACTCCCAAAAATACAATTTGAGGATATTATTTTTACTTACTAAAACCTGATTTATAGACTCCTTTATATAAGATTTATAGCCCCTTTTTGGGCTCGGTCTGATTAATGTTCGATTCCCACAGAAACTGTTGGAACAAGTTGGTTGCACTTACCTTAAGACTGCAGGTCTTAACACACCCACTGTGAAGTATGGACACAATCCTCTGGTCTTTATTGCTGGCGGTATGCTCATTCTGCTGGCTCTAGGTGGTGTAAATGTGCCATAAAGCATGTTTACAGCACCCAGAGAGTAAGTACCCCCCCATGCTGAGGGCACACCAGTTGGTGCTACACTTCAACACAGGTGGCATGGCCAGTTGGTGCTCCAGCAGTGCCAGCCAATGGTAAGGCCCATCAGGGCAGGAGAAGGCGGGGAGAGGGCAGAACTGGGCAGGGGAGGAGAGGATTGGCTCTGGCAAGGGGGTGGGGCCATCAATGGCTTCCACTGCCAGATCCTGAACCCTCACGTTGGGCTGGGCAGCCAGACATGAAGCTGGCAGCTGGCAGCTGGCAAAATAGCTGGCAGAAACTCCAGTTGCCCCACTGAGGGGGCCAGAGCTTTTCCTGGGAGGGGGGAGAGGACCAATGTAATCTTCCCCTAATGGTACTCCCGTGGCTGCCACAGCTTTCACAGGATGCAGTGGTAGCCGTTTTGGTACAGTGGCTCCTCCACAGGATTGGGCTGCCTGTCACTGAATATAATGGAATGAAGCCCAGGATACGTTAAGGCAGTGGATTACAAGCTGTGCATTGCAATGCCTTGAGGCATCACAAGGCACTCATTGGGGAATGTCACAGGCTGCTCACCCACTGGCAGCAAGACCGCACAGGCTGCCTACAAATGGCGGTAGGAACCTCGGCACAGTGGACAGAGGTCTGGGTGCAGTTTTCGCATGCTCTGAAGGGCCCTCCCACCTGATCTTAGCCTCTGTTTGTAGGCCTCCCACCCACCTCTGAACTAGGAAGTAACGAGATGACATCATTGCCTGTCACTTTCAGGAGCCATGCAGTGCCTCTGCAGCGTGTTGGTGCATTGTAGTCTGGCAGACTTTGGGAAGCGCTGCCTTAAGGAATAGCTTTTTCTGCATGAACCTCTATGGGCTCTAGAGGAGTTCTTCAACTTTGGGGTTGGGACCCCATGGGGTTGCAAAGCCTCAGTTGTGGGGTCATGGCAACTTATGGGAATTAAAAAAAAGATTGAAAACCACTAGACTAGAGCACCACCAGGTAAAAGGGGAGACATCTGGCGTATCAGGATATTGTGTCCCAGTCCTGCTCAGGTTCTTCAAAACTGTGCTAAAACAGCTTTCATTAGTGCCAGGCTTCATGTAACCTTTTCTACTTTCTCTATTTGGTTACAGTATACAGCACAGGGAGGGTATCATGGGGGCAGGAAATGGGCGGATAGGGTCCTGGGAGAGGGCGGGATTGACAGTGGGGTCTCCAGTCTCATGCTTTATATACTGGGTCATGGCATGAAAAAGGTTGAAGACCTTTTAGAGCAAAGCCTTGCTCTGAAGCAACCCCCACTCCTCATGGAGCTTCCTGCTCACTTTCTGATGGCACATGGGGTAATGTTTCTACCACCAGTATTTAGGGGTCAGGAATCAGCCTTCATGGATGGGTCCTGACCTTTACCAGTGCCTGGTCTGGCAACTCTTGATGTTACCCCAGCTGTCTGAGATAATCAGGAAAGGCCTTGTTCTAACACATTCAGATGACTTCAACTAGGAACATCTCCCAATTTAGGGTGCAATCCTAAACTGAGTTAGGCTGGCACAAGCTAAGCCTGCAAAGTTTGGCCAGCACAAGGGACACTGTAAAGTATGTTTGGACCACTCTTGGAGTCAGAGAGGCCATCACACAGATGTGTGTCATCCTCCCTGACTCCAACAGTAGTCCAAACGCTGTATGGTGTCCCTTGTGCTGGCCGAACTTTGCTGGCTTAGCTTATGCCGGCCTAACTCCAGTTTAGGATTGTGCTCCCAGACTCCATCCCTTCAATTTTCTAGAATGGTGGTGAAGGTTTCTAAAAGCTTTTGGGATTATAGATGGCTGCAGTTTTTTGTCTCTCTTAATTCACAATCCTGAAGGTTCTATTGTGACGTTTTCTTGCATATTGTTATTTTGTTGTCTGATTTTATTGTAGTTCTTGATTATACTGGAAGCTGCTGGTCCTAATTGGTGGCAAAAATACTCGTAAAAATAACTGTGTGCATATTTGATGCCAGTGCCGCATGCTGTTTGTATCTCACACACAGGGCATACCAGATTCAATTGTTGGAAAGAAAAAAATACGGTGATAACAGAAACGCTTCCAAGCTGAGTATTTTTCCTAGTCTTTCTCTCTTGTTTCAGAAAATGTGGCTTGTGTTCACCCCAGTCATTCTAGGGAGACAAAAATGAAATCAGACTGAAAATGAGATTTGATTCAGTGAAGACAGATGTGATCGATTTCATTGGGAAAACTGTATCCCATGAAATTAAATGTGCATACTTGCTTTTAAGGAATTCTTGAAGCCTGAAAATGCCAAAGTCAATTTGCCAGGCAAACAGGCCAGTCAGATGTGATGCTTGCCTTCCGTGGCTTCAGCATTGTCATACTTATCTCTGTCTGACATCTTGACGGATACAAAAAGGCAGGGTGGTAGTGTTTGGACACATTCCTTCAGTGTTGCCAATGGCAACTGCTCTCTTGTGCCGTTCCCTTGTCTTTAAGGGCATATTTTTGAAATAATTAACTCATTGATTTGGAGGAGGAGGAGAGCTTCATTGGCAATACAATATATTCTACTGGTAAATGAATTGATCTGTAGCTGTTTGCTTTGTTCCAAATGGTGTTGCTCCCATCCTTCTGTACACACACACACACACACACACACACACACACACACACACACACACAC
>JAJKFI010000016.1:14408330-14424820 GCA_029204185.1 Lerista edwardsae | reverse complement strand
TAGAAGATGGAATTCAGCAGGGCATTCCACTTGCTGAGAGTCCCTCTTTTTTCACAGTTGTACATAATTAATTCAGGAGGCCCATTTTGGGCAGTTCAGAGGCTGGGGCAGGTGGGACGGCCCAAAGTGAAGCTGCTCTGCTAACCCCACTGACTCACAGTTCGTAGAGATCCCGGCTGCACCAGCAGGCAATATGCTCTCTGTGCTGGTGTGGGAGCCCCCAAAGTGCGGGGCCCAATATGATGACATTGGTCACATTGGGCCTGGGCCTGTTGGCCATGGTCAACCAAGCTATTCCTCTAAACTTTGAATGGATTGGATTTGCGAGGAGGAAGACAGTGTATCTCATAGGCTAAACCTGAAATTACAATGTACATCACAAACTGTAAGAGATTGTTCCCAGTGATGTCATGCAGGGCGTACGCGGGGGTATGTGAGTACCAGTTTCTAGGATTATGGCTGGCCCCGCCCATTCGCCCGCCCACTCGTCGACTCCGCCCCCTGCAACGTTTGAATTTCCTGCACGTTTGAGTTGCCTGCACGTTCTCAGAGCCAGGTAGGCAGGCAGGCAGCGAGCGGGGCCTTGCCTTGCCTTGCCACTGAAAAATGAGCTGCTCTGGGGCTTTGGAACTGTTGGGTCACTTTAACATGATGCCAGGCCTCCTTAACATGTTCTGGGGGTGCTGTGGAATACTGTTGCAACTGTTGGGTCAGTTTAAAATTGTCTGAGGCCTCAAAAAGGGCTTTTTCATGTCACTTCCTGCCACGACCTCACTTCCGGCTTATGACGTCACTTCTGGTGGGCGGGTCCCGACACGTGCCAATCAAAAGTGAGTACCTGTTCTTAAATCATTTAGATGACACCACTGATTGTTCCCTTTGTCATGGTACCATTTGACATGCGCTGCTGAGCTGCTGTGGTAAATGGCGAGAGGCGTGGCATGAATGGCAGCCACCAGGGCTGGCTCTAGGAGTGGCAGGGCCCAATGCGGGACATTCCCATGGGGGGCCATCCTCTCTGCAGGGGCCCCCACTCACCAAGAAAAGCACTTGTGGTGCCACACACGCCATCTGGAAATAGTTGGTGGGACATGATGACATCACCACCAACTATTTCCAGGAGGCCCAGTTGGGCAGTTTGGAGGTGGCAGCAGGTGGAAGGGAGCAAAGTAAAGCTGCTCTGTTCACCCCACTTACAGTTAATAGAAATCCTGGCTGCAGCAGCAGGTAATATGTTCACAGTGTTGGTGTGGGGGGCCCAATGTGATGACTTTGGTCACATTGGCTTCAGGCCAGCCCTGGCAGTAACCCAAGGAGGCTCCACATATACCAGTAAGTCAGCAGAAGGGGTGGGTAGGAAGAGGGAGTAATTGGGTGTTTCATAGGAGGAGTTAGAGAGCATGTTGGGCGAGGGAGCAGATAAATCTGATAGCAGTCATGCATGCCAGATCTTATTCCCTCTTTTTGAAATCTCCCTGTCCTCCTCTCCTTGGACATAAGGCAGCAAAATGGCTGGTGCATATCCAAGAAGACCCACAGAAGTAAGTATTTTTCCTTACCTCCTGCAAGGTGTCTGGTTGCCCCCCACCCCAGCATGCAGCATGCACTCCATTGGCATGACTGCATGCTACAATGCAGGGATAGGATTGGGAAGATCATTCCTTTCTTGAATTAAAAATGTTATGAATAATATGAATTGTTGATAGAACATTTTATTGCTTAATTTTATGGGCATCATAAATGGCAATGGACTAAAACACCAGAATACGAATGGTTCAAAAGGCCTTTTAAGTAGTAGCACCAACTCTGTGGGTGGTAAGGTGCTGTCGGCACCCACAATAATGTTTTGTGGGTGCTCCTCACTCCCAGTGTCCAGCACCCCCACATAGCTTGGCACCCCCATGTTCGCATGCACGAACAGGCTGAGGCACCCCATCTCCATGGCTGCTGGCCTACCATGCTGCCTTCAGCCTGTTCACTGCACTGGGCCAGGTGCGCTCCGCCAGGGCCCACCCAGCAAAGTGGCTGAACAGGCTGAGCTTAGGGTAGTGCGAGCATGCGCAGTGGTCACCTTGTGTCGCAACCACTGCACATGCTTGCTCCAGCAGCAGGGAGAGCCAATGGGATGCGGCATCCTGATTGGCTGGCTGGCTGTGTCGAGAGGCGTGGCTACGTTGGGGCAGGGGCAGGGGCTATGTCGGGGTGTGGTTGTGTCAAGGGGCATGGCTACATCAGGGGTGTGGCTATGTCAGGGGCGTGGCTACAGCACCCCCAATGTTGAGATCAAGTCAGCCCCACTGCTCTTAACCAATCATTTTTTAAGCAATGCCAATCCTTGGCACACTTTTTAGCTCCATACACACACCACCAAATAGCATTGGTGCAGTGTTATTTTTTTGGCTTCATTTATCCATGTGTAGATTTCCAAAGAAGAAGCAGATCAGAGGAGTTATAACTCCATGGGGCTTCATTTACATGAGAAAATATGACTGGTGGTTAGGGAATTGTTCTGGTGAAATCCCTCATTTGGTTGTTAAGATGCTTCCAGAAAAGTAAATCAAGAGAAATTAAAGTTCCTTCTGACATAAAGGAGGAGGAAGATGTCTAACATGTAGATTATCTACTGATAAATAATCAGACACTCACTTGAATGAAGGAATACTCTACCAGGTAAGGTAAGAAGACTGTTTCCAAGGGGACTGTTACATTTCTGGGGTGCTGTCTGGATGAAGTTAGAGTTTGAATGAAGGATGAGAATGAAGGCTAATAAACTGAAATTAAATCCAGACAAGACACAGGTCCTTCTGATCCAGAAGGCTGCTATATGGGTAGCTGATCTACAACATACTCTCAATGGGGCATCACTCCCTCTTAAAAAAGAACAAGTTCACAGCCTGTGAGTCCTCCTGGACCTAGAGCTATTCCTAAATGCTCAGGTGGCATCTGTGGCCAGGGACATCTTTGCACAGCTTCGGCTGGTGCATGGGCTGAGTTAAATCTGGCTATGGTGGACCATAGTCGCATCTTGTTTAGGAGTATTATAATGCACTCTAGTTGGGCCTGCCCTTGAAAATGGTTCAGAAGCTGCAGTTTGTTGAGACTTGAGCTCAACATTGGGGATGCTGTAGCCACGCCCCTGACATAGCCACACCCCTGATGTAGCCATGCAGAATGCAGAGGTCCAGTTGGTCACCAGGGATCTGTAGGCTGAATCTGCCATGCCATTTCTCTGGTGGCTACACTGGCTTTCTGAGCCCAATTCAAGGTATTGACAATAACATCTCCACAGCATAGGACTGGGATACCTCAAGGGCAGCATTCCCCTGTATCATCTTGCACATCCCTATGATAACCAGGTAGTGCCTTGCTTAAGATACCACCACCAAGTGAATCCAAAAGGCCGAGGACAAGTAGCAGAACCTTTTCTCTTGTGGTACCATTTCCCAGGTAAAATCTTACCAGAAGATTTGAGGATAGCCCACAGGTTACATAGTTTCTGGCAGCATTTAAAGACATATTTATTTTGCTTGGCTTTCAAAGAGGGAGGAATCTCTTAGGGTCCCTAATTAAATTCCTGTTTTTGCTTTTATGTTTTTGTTTTGTATTTTAATCTGCTTTTGTATCATTTTAGTTAGTTCTAATGTTTTTATTTAAGTATTTTTTATTTTCTGTATGTTTAACTTTTATATTGTACCAGAAAAGTAGTATATAAATCCTTCGGAGGGAAAAACACAAGATTTGTCACCATTGGATCTTCTGACCACAGGTCCTATTACCTTTTCTCAACTACCCTAATTTTGACTGCTGCTCATAACTGCTGCAGTGCCTGGTTGTATATCCAATGTTAATAAGAAGTTCAAAGTTTCGTGCTGAAAATCTAGATCAGCTCCACTGGAATTGCTTTCATCCTCGCAGAGCACAGGACCTGACTGTATGAGAATTAAATGCTATAACCAAGATGTTAATTAGCATTAGATATGTCAGATATAATACAAATGCTATTAACAGGGAGAGAGCAATTAAAAAGATTGGCCTTGCTTCATCGTTGGGCTGTTTGGAAAGTAGATAAAAATGAGCTTTCCCTAGGCAACAGATGACTTCCTCCAAGAATATCTAATTATGGTGCAAGTAGTCTATTACATGTTAGGAAAGCTTATCAGATCCTGAGTTTTATAGTCCGGGTAAGGTATTGAAATCATAAGGTTTTTTTTCTCTTTTGGAAATGTTACCAGGTTCTTACTGACTGGGTGAAAAATCCTAAACTCTATCTGAAAATGGATTTTTAAGTCCATCAAATGGGAGCGTTCCATCTAATCTTTGAGTTGACTGAGAAGAATTGATGAAGCATTGTCTATTCCTTCCTTCCCATACTTGACTGAGGGCGCAATCCTAACCTGGAGTTAGGGCAGCACAGTTAGGCCAGCAAAGTTTGGGCAGCACACAGGACACTGTAAAGTGTGTTTGGACCACTCTCAGAGTCAGAGAAGCCAGCATACAGACGTGCACCATCCTCCCTGACTCTGGTAATGGTCCAAACATACTTTACGGTGTCCCTTGTGCCAGCCAAACTTTGCTGGCCTAACCGTGCTGGCCTAACTCCAGGTTAGGATTGTGCTCTGAGTAATATGGAAAACAACAGGGAGTTTGTGTCGCACAGAAGGATTTTGCACAGATGCTGAAAAGGCAGATGCAGTTTTATTTCTAACTTTTATAATTAAAAAATGTTTTTATATGTTCTTATACACTCCTTCAGTAACACTTCAATCCCACTCCTATGAAACAGAGGCATATTTATCACACTTGAGGGCTGTCAGATGTGTGTGACAGTTCTTGTCTTTCTAGGCATACTTTAACTTTTCCAGATCAAATAGGTTGGCACAGGTAGGCAAGCAGAGATTGGCCAGCACAAGGGCCACCGAAAAGCGCATTTGGATCTCTTAGAATCAGGGAGGATGACATATGTCTCTGTGTTGGCCTCTCTAGCTTAGAGAGTGGTCCAAACATACTTTACTGTGTCCCTTGTGCTGGCAAACTTTGTGGGCCTTACTGTGCTGGCCTTACTCCAGGTTAGGATTGCGCCCTCAGTTTTTCTAAATTCAGCTGCTTCAGTCCCATTAATTTCATGGAAAGGATTCAGGGCATATGATTAACTTCTTCATTTAAGAATGATAATGATAATAAATAATATGGTTTCAAAGTGTACTGTGGATGGATCACACCCAAAGGGCACAATCCCCTCCTTCACTCCCTCCTGTTGGTGCAGCTGTGCCAAAAATGGGTGTCAATGCAACAGGGTGCCTGGGATTGTGTCCTCAGCATCAGAGAGGCCAGCAAACAGACATGTGCCATCCTCCCGGAATCTGAGAGTGGTCCAAACGCTCTTTACGATGGCCGTTATGCCAGCCAAACTTTGCTGTCCTAACTATGCTAGCCTAACTCCTGGTTAGGATTGCGCCCTCACTCACCCACCCACTTGGTCCTCCACAGAACTTACTTTCAAGCAAGAGTATGGTGGATTGCATCCACAGAGATCTGGCTGGCTGATGCTGCAAACCAAAAATATTTGTCAAGAGTAATCTGCCATTATATTATTTTATTTATTTTTTCACATTGTATATCACTTTTCCTCCAAGGAGCTCAAGGTGGTGTACATAGTTCCTCCTCATCTTTTGTTCTCACAACAACCTTGTGAGGCAGGTGAGGCTGAGAGGTTGCGACTATCCCTGAGTCACCCAGGAAGGTTATGGCTGAGCAGGGATTTGAATATGGATCTTCTAGGCCAGTGCTTCCCAAACTCCTATGTACAAGGGATTTGAGAGCACTGTGTGGGGGAGAGGCTATGGCAGAGATGTGATCCCCTGGATTGCACTGATGCTGGGGAAGGGGGGTCAACTTACCTGAGGTCGTGCCAGCTTCCGGGGTGTGTGGTGAGCCCCATAGATGCTTCTGCAGAGCTCACCAAGCCTCCAAAATAATAATAGCATTATCAAAATCTTGGCCGGCAGGGCCTAGGAGGGTGATGGTGCCAGTATCCGGCACTTGGGCTGGATCCCAACTCCTGTCCTGGGGTGAATGGCCCCACTCCATGCTGCTTGGATTTGCACCACCAATTTTGGTGGCGCAGATCTGAGTAGCCCCATCTGGGCTACAACTACATTATCAATCAACAGTATTTATATACTGCTTTTCAACACAAATTTCACAAAGTAGTTTACTGGCTAAGAATAATAATAATAATAATAATAATAATAATAATAATAATAATAAGAAGAAGAAGAAGAAGAAGAAGAAGAAGAAGAAGAACGACGTCCCAAAAGGGCTCACACTCTAACAAAAATGCAGGCCACTAGAAAAGACACTGCGCAGGGATGAACAGGAATAATTACTCTTCCCCTGCTAAATATGAGAGGTGCTCCACTTGAAAACATGCCTCTTGCCCAGTTAGCAAGGGGTAAGGGGAATCGATCCCACAGCCAATCCAAGTCCCACGCAGAATATGGAGCAGACCAGCTGGTCTTCCTATTACAGCATGGGGCTAGGATTGTGCGCTCAGAGGCACAAAGGGAATCCTGATCCCAAAGGGAATTTTAGTTTTTTTGTTTCATCAAAACTTCTTTATATTAGCTATCTTACCTTTTGCGTTTGCCTAATGCATTGTAATACACTTTGTGGCACAGGAACAGTTCTCTCATGGCCATGGCGCACAGTCTGGGAAGTAATCCAATGAGCAGTAATCACCATCCAACTTGTATTTAACTCCACGTACTTCAGCAGGCTTAAAGATGTCTAACTCTGATTTGGATTGCAGCCATTATGTTTCTGATGGAACATTTTGGCTACAAAGAGAAAGATGAATGACTAGATAGAAAGGTTAAAGTGTGCCTAACAAGCTGGGGAAAAAAACAGACACACACAAAGCAAAACAGAGGGTGACAAAACTGCCAAGGAAAACCAGGTACTGTTGTTTTGCTTTATGTATACAGCCCAATGTTCCTGCATTTCTAGCCCAGCTCCCAAAGGAATTGAGCATCTGCTTCCTCTGATTTGTTCTGTACAAGGAGGAGCAGCTCCCTTTCACACCTGAAGACTGGGCTAATTGAGGCCATCGGTTTTAGTCTGTGTTTAGCACATTGCAGACATTAGTACTCCTGACGTTCTAAGGATCTCTTGTTGTGAAATCTGCATGTACAACAGTCATTTCCTTGCTTTATTGGACATACTCAAAAGCCCTGTGGGAATTCAAAGCAGCAACAAGTTTATCACATGCTACAGGCCTCTGCACAACTAAAGCACAGAACCACGGTGGGATTTACTTCTGGTTTATAGCACTCACAGGGTTGGGCTTTGAAAGTACCAAAGCACAAAAGATCACGAAATAGTGAGAAAAGTGACACTTGATTCCTTGCATGTTTACTTGGGAGTAATTCTCCTCACCAGCTGCCTAAGGGGTACACACCAATATGTACTATAGTTCCTTTCAGTTGCTGGATTGCTTGAGGACATATTCTTCAGAGAAATCTCAGGACCAAACTAGGCATCATGTGAGAGTTCTGTGACTGATTTTGTCTTTTGCTTTTTCAAAAAGCAGTTGTAGGGATCCAATTTGGGTGAGGCCCATATGATTTATCATTATTATTGATATTGATAATGCTAATGATGTTACATGGTATTGATAATGATATTACTGTATCATTAAAAGGGTTTTAACTCTTTGCCCCCATGCTGGTTCTCCAAATTAAATCCCTTCAGTTCAGTGCTTTTAGTTGTGGATGTCCAAAGTTTTAGAAATTCTCAACACATCATAAAGGAAAAAAATTGATGAAAGCCCTGGAGACATGCCCAGCACTCGGTTTCGCATAGCACTGTTGGATGCTATCATTGCCATTGGTTCTGAGCACCCAAGGGTCAGCTTAGCCAGGTGGATCCTCTGATGGGCACAGATTGGCTAGTGGTCAACTCCTGGCATTACCTCTGCATAGCACATTGGAGCAATTTGGAACAGGGCTTTGCCTTCTTTTTAAAAATCCTGAATGTAGAACAACTTCATATTCAACCACCAGTCTTCATAACATATTCTGTAATGAATTAGAACATTAGGAGTTTTAGTATTTTCAACTGAAGATTGGGACCACCAACCGGATCACCCTACCACCATTCATCCAGTTGTTTTTAGCCTGTGTTATCACCATGATGCCAGCATGTCATTGTATGATGTCCAAGAAGCCAGTTGGCACATCCAACCAGCTCCAACACTTGCTGCTAGAGGAACAGGAAAGCAGGGTGGGAGAAAGGAAGAGAGAAGCAGAGCAAGAAGAGACATAGAAAGGGAGAAGAGACAAATACGTATAATGTAGTTTTTTTAAAGTATTACAGGCTGCAGTGGATTGTTTTGGTCCCATAATAGTACCATCAAGTTATATATAATTCAATGTGGAATTTAATGCAGAATGCAATGAACCAAACAAACCATGTTGAAATAACTGTTTCCTATCAAAAGTTCTAGATAAAAAAACAAGAAAGGGAAAACACAACTGCCTTAAGAAACAAACAGTGGAAATTCCTTAATCAACATTGACCAATGAGACTTATTGTTGCAAGAGCCAATGAGTGTTGTTATGACACAGCAAGTATGAGCCTTTTATTTTTATTTCTTCTATTTTAGAGCCCTGCTGGATCAGGCGAAAGGCCCATCTAGTCCAGTTTCTGTATCTCACAGTGGCCCACCAGGTGCATCAAGTAGCACATAAAACAGCAAGATGCCTGCATCCTGTTGCTACTCCCTTGCAACTGGCATTTGGAAGTAGCCTACTGTTAATGTAAGGAGGTTGCACAACCCATCATGGCCTATAGCCCATGATGGACTTTTCCTCCAGAAATCTGTCCAATCCCCTTTTAAAGCACCTAGGCCAGATGCCATCACTAAGTCTAAGATATGAGCCAGTTCACATTTCCATGTATCAGAGCTAGTATTAGAACTCTTATTTAGTTGTGTGTCATCAAGTTAGCCACTTTTTTGTTGGTTACTGATTTGTTGGGTGACCTATACTGCTATATATTAAAATAAATAATGTTAATGGGGGGATTTGACACCAACCCTAGTGATGCCACTGCATTTAGGCTGAGTGACATTGTAATATATTATGTATGGTCTGGTATGGGAGGTGGTACATTATGGGGGGGGGTGACACGGTGACCTCCTGCACCATGTGACGCCACTGTATGTGGGATCTTTGATCATTAGGAAACACTAGCATTCACGAAGCGCTAACATTCACTAGCAGTAGGTTCTGTAAAACCTATGCTGTCTTCAAAAGGTCTCCTATGCATGTTTTTGGTTCAGAGAAAATGAAAGTCCAAATTTGACTGACCTAGCCTTTGTTATGATATCAATAGATCGGTAAGGTGGCACTGAAGCAGAAGAAACATTGAAAGCAATTTCACAAGATGGAGCAAGTGAGATTTTCATCCTCCAAAGTAATCAGTCTTTCTCAAAGCCCATTCAACAAGCCACCATTTTCTAGGTAAGGAAGAAGAGCTGAATTTCAACAATAGTAAATGATGCAGAGTCAACTGCATTACTCCTGAAAAACTGCTGATGGGGAGATTTCAGGTGATTCGGTTTGAGTCAGACATCAAAAGCTTATCAGGCTTTCTGAGGCAATCACTCAAACTCTCAGTTACTTAGGCAATTGATCTCCTTCTCTCAGAGGGCCAACTCAGCATTTTAAAAAATACTCCTTTCTATCTTCCTTCCCCAGGCAACATTTCTCTTCTGCTGTCTCGTTGCTAACTTGTATGTTGTTCCAGTGGTCCCTCAGCTCCTTTAACTTCTAAGTACTGCAAAGTCTGGTAATTAACAATTATGGACAATATTGGTCAAATATGAATCATTTGCAGATAGATCACAATCCTAACCTGGAGTCAGGCCAGCACAGTTAGGCCAGAAAAGTTTGGCCACCAAAGAGTTGGTGCTCCAGTCCTGTTCTTCTGTGTCAAGATTTTGAACATTGGGCTTTTTGTTTTCTCAAACTCTTGTAGAAACAAAAGTAGCTGATATATCACATTGAGCAGTTTGCTTCATAGGATGACTAGGTTATTATTTCTGCCCTTTCTTTTTTACAATGAAAATAAAAAGCACAGCCCTCTCTTTCACTGTCTGCCAAATGGGTTGAAAGCAAGAAGCGCATGGACTATCAAGTCACCCACAGACTTTGTCACACATTGGCGACAAAGTGGCACATGGTAAAATGGGAATCAACCTTCTAAGCAGAGCATGATTAAAATGTGTCTCTCAAGTAAAGGGGTCTCATTGGTAGGAAGTGTGGATAGCGTTGCTTTACGGATCCTTTGAAACTGTTGATCAAATAGTTTGCTTATTCAGTTCACTCATAAAAGACACCAGATAGAGAAATCCATGTGGTTCTTTAATGTTTAATTTATTATAGGATAACATATTTCAAAGAACGAACAAAAATCAGTCCACAACCATGCAAAGAGGAAAAAAATAATCCACTGTTTCAGAATGCAATGAACACAGTGCAATAAATATTCATTTTCAATGTGTTAAGTAGCTATTACCCAGTGAGTTATCCACCTCCAGGATCACAGCTAGCTCTGATTGCCTTTCTCTAGGAAAGCTATAGTTTATCTTGCTTCCCATAGTGCCATTTGAAAAGCAATAATTAAGAAAACAATGATTTTATGAATTTCAGGCGTCTCCTTCTCAAAAATAAATTTCTGAAAACTTGGAATTAGTTTTAGGTACAACCAACCTAATAAAATGTAGGGGGAAAATAACGTCATGACAAAACAAAAAAGGTCAGATTGTCATGAATGGTATATTTAATATAATAATTTGAATCTATGTTTGCTGCAAGGGTGGTAAAGTGGGTGGTAAAAAGAGGAAAATATCGAAGGTACTGTTGTTGCCGAGAATAGGCTTAAACTGGTTTCTATTGCGGGGAAAGCATTTAAAAAGGCAAACAACCAAAGGAGAGAGTATGAGGATCATTTTTATTACACCTGCGCAGGCGGACCAGTGTCCCTGCCACACTTGGCAGGCAGAGAAAAAGGCAAAGGCATACAATTCTAAATCATCTTTATGTCCCTCTCCTGCTCCCCAGCTGCTGCTTGGTGGAAAATTACTACACAGTGGCTGGGACATGAGAAGCTCTGTTTTAATTGGGCCTTGAGAATATGCTGTGACCAGAGGCGTCATTCAGGCGGAACGGCCTGGTACTCCGTTCCGCTAGTTCCGCGAGCTCCCGGGCCACGCCGCTGCTTCGGAGGACAGGCAAGCTGCTGCTGGGCCCGCCCTCCCTCCCTTGCGTCCGGAATCGCTCTAAAATGGAGCTATTCCGGCACAGTGAGGCTTGGGGGGGCGTGGCAGCCCTCCGCCATAGGGGCGGAGGGCTGTCAATCATCCGAGCGTTCCGGTAGTTGGCGTGCTCGGATGACATCACTGGCTGTGACCATTTTGATAAGGAAGGCGGCTGTGTTGCTTGAACCAGTTTCCTCTCTACTGTGAGGGCTGGCATAGAGAAGGTTACAAGCGGGGGCAACTGAGTGAACAATGAGAGCAAAGAGAGAAAAAGTTACATACTTTAGCAGCTTTAGACAAGTGACTGAGCAAAAGACTTAAGATGGCTGCACTTTGGTTTGAGGGCAACATTCCAGGTGTTTCTGAAATTTCTGAATAAATTTCTGAAAACTTGGAATTAGGCACAACCAACATGAATAAAATGTAGGGGAAAAATAACGTCATGACAAAACAAAAAAGGTCAGATTGTCATGAATGGTCTCAAGTGGTATATTTAATATAATAATTTGAATCTATGTTTGCTGCAAGGGTGGTAAAATGGGTGGTAAAAAGAGGAAAATATCAAAGGTACTGGGAAATATTATTTCTCCGCCCCCTTGCAAAAATGGTCTGATGTTTAAGCCTTTACAGCTCTTCTTCACAGTAATTTTTCTTTTTCACTCCTTTCAAAAGAGATTAAGCTCCAGACGTGCACCATCCTCCCTGACTCCGAGAGTGATCCAAACGCGCTTTACAGTGGCCCTTGTGCCGGCCAAACTTTGCTGGCCTAAATGTGCCAGCCTAACTCAGGTTAGGATTGCGCCCTAAAGGAAGTTGGATCTTTTTCTTTCTCTTCTGAGTTGCTGGGAGTCCCTTCTCATTGCCCAGGGTCATCCCAGAATGCATTGTGATGTATTTTAGGGCAAGCCTGGGCAAAAGGAGGGATTTTGCACACAATCAGGGAGCTGCAGGGAGCTTAGAAGACTGCATGGAGCCCTCAAAACACAGCGGTCTCACTGCGCAATGGTAGGGGGAGCTATTTTGAGCATTTTTCCATTACTTTCTACATATTTTTAGGGGCCCAGTCCTATTCAAGTTTCTGGTGCTGATGTAGCAGCAATGTAACCCCAAGATTAGCAAACTAACATTTCCTTACCTTGAGGAGGCCTTTCTGACTCCCCCTCCACCACAGAATGCACCACACACCCCTTTGGGATGGCTACGTCAGAACTGGAAAACTGGATAGGATTTAGCCCTAAGTGACCATGGTATCTACGGAACCGTGGATAATTGAAACAGCAGATGCCGATGTATGGATATGGGGAGGGCCCCTGTATATATAATTTGTTGGGATATTGGAATGAGGCAGAAGAAATTTACAGATCTGTATGGTTGGTTTCTACCTAGAGACATGGAGCTAAAATGGCAACATGTAAATCTGCCCAGTGATATGAGTATAAATGGTAGCATAGAGATCTGCCCAGTAATAAGAGTCAGAATGGCAACATGTAGATTTGCTCAGTAACAAGAGAATCTGCCCGGAGATATGGTCATGTGATGGTAATGATTGGATGATATATGAACATGACCAGGGATACAATGTGTGTGTGTTTCTTCAGAGAGGGTTTTGAAAGAGTGTGTGCTTGAGAGAAGTCTTTTGGATGAGAGCTGATCATTGATTAATAGAAGTTATGTACAGAATCTGCTGGAGTTGCTGTAACAGTTGTAAAGAAGATTAACTTGAGTAATACAGAAGTTCTTGTTAAAGAAGTATCTGAGTTATTTCTTGTCTGTGATTATCGGTGTTGGATCGCTGAGTAAACCACTCAGGAGTAGTATTCATCCATGCACATCATCATCGTCATCATCACTACTCAAATATCATAACATAATTGAACAACCTGAAATTTATTTTGAAGATCTTTCAATAATTATTTTTATTAGATTTAAGTTTAAAGAAAATCCTTATAAAAAAAGAATATGCCCTGATCTATTGTTATTGATAAAGGAAATAGTCCAAAGAAACTTGCATTCAAAAGGAATGATGGAAGAGGAATCATTCCGCCCCCCACAGCCTAATTGGTTCAGAACACAAACCCCAGATTGAGGTCCTTGAAAATGTCTTTAATGAGTTGTTCAGTTGACAACAGGTAAACATTCCATAAAGTGATTGACCTTGCAAGAACTCATTTTGCACTACTAATGGGTAATTTTCCTCTAATTTGAGATCAGCGACAAGTATTATTCTGAAGTATGATTCAGCTCAAGATCTATGGTTTTGAAGGAATGGAAAGAAAAAAAATCATTCGGCAGTTAATGAATATTTTTTTTATGATTTAGCAAACGTATTCTTTCAGGTGAAAAGATGTAAATGAGGGAATCGATCTGTGAGTGGTTTCTCCTTGGCAGAATTTCAAACTGTAGTGTAATAGCGGCTGGTGTTGGTCGCAGACTGTGCCAGATATTTAATCCTTCTTAAAAATAATGCCAACAAGAAGTGGATGCTCAAAGCCTTTGCACTTCTGTTTTCTTATCTTTCTGCCAGGCGCATATCTTACCTGTGGCCCCGGATGGAACGAGCCATGGGGCGCTGGGCAGCGGCGGGGTGCCATTGCGCGCAGTCCAGGAGAGACCGCATGATTTTCAGCCCTCCCACCTGCCCACGCTTCCCTCACGCTCGGAAATGGAGCATTTCCAGGGTAAGGGAGGCGTGTCTGAGCGACGTGTGGGGCAGGGCGATGTGGGGAGGCGCGGTTTCAGCGCCAGCCATGGGGCGCGCTCGGGCCTCCATGCGCCTGCTTTCTGCTGTAATGTCCGAAGGGGAATTCATTCAGAAGAGAGATGCAAGCTTCAGACCTGCATGCAGCTGGCTCATCGCAGCAACATGGCTCATCTAGTGGCTGTTGCTGGTGGTCTGGTGGCTGTTGCTGGTGGTCTGGTGGTTTTTTGTTTTAAATTGTGAGCCCTTTGGGACAGGGAGCCATTTAACTTTATTATTATTACTATTTGCCTATAAACCGCTTTGTGAACTTCGTGTTGAAAAGCGGTATATAAGTACCAATTGATTGATTGATCTCACCTGTGTACAACAAGCAAAAGCACTAAGTATTCAGGCCCTTGCTTGCTTATGTGTCTTCCAACATTCAAAACATAATCAGTGTCTTTCCTACATGTCATAATCTTCCTAGCTCTATCAGTCCTTGAGTGAATGTCATTTATACATTCAACTTTGGAAAACAAAAAGATAATAATGGCAGGGAAAGAGAAGCTAGCTCTGTCAAACCTTCTAAAGACCAGGCACTGCACACAGATGTAGCAGCCCTGGGGATATGCCTAGGGGGCTTCCGAAGGCCTGCTTGCTGAAGGTTTGGACAATTATATTGACTGTGTCAATTTGATTTCACTAAGCCACTCACTTGGTCCTCTACAGGACTGACTTCCAAGCAAGAGTATGTAGGATTGCATCCATCGAGAGCTGGCTGGCTGATGCTGCAAACCAAAAATATTTGTCAAGAGCAATCTGCTATTATATTATGTTCCTCCAAGGAGGTGTACATAGTTCCTCCTCTCCTTTTATTCTCACAACAACCTTGTGAGGCAGGTGAGGCTGAGAGATTGCGACAGTCCCAGGGTCACCCAGGCAGCTTCATGGCTGAGCAGGGATTTGAACCTGGATCGTCTAGGTCAGTGCTTCCCAAACACGTACAAAGGAGTTGGGAGAACTGTAAGTACGTGTGTGGGGAAGAGGGTATGGCAGAGATGCCATCCCAGGATCGCACTGCTGCTGGGGGAGGGGGGGTCAAGTTACCTGAGGGAGTGCCAGCCTCCGGGGTGTGTGGTGAGCCCCACAGATGCCTCTACAGAGCTCGCCAAGCCTCCAAAATAATAAAAAAGTGATCAAAACCACATCCCGTTTTCTTTTATGCCAACCTGGGAGTTGGCGCTGGACTGTGGAGGCTGGATACAGCCTCCTCACTGCCCCAGGTAATTGGGGAAGTGGCAGAATAAGAGGGGAGGTGGAACAGGGCAGGGGGGAGTCGGAGGGAGAGTGGGCCCATTGGTGGACAGGACCCGGTAGGGGGATTGTGCCAGAATCTAGCACTTAGGCAGGATCCTAACTCTTGTCCTGGTTGGCATGAACCCACTCCAGGGTGCTTGGATTTGCACCACCAATTTTAGTGTCACGATCTGAGTAGCTCCATTCGGGCCGCTAACCCGTTACCCGGGGTAAGGGGAATCGATTCCACAGCCAGTCCCAACCCCGAGCTGAATATGGAGCAGGCCAGGTTGTCTCCCTATTCCAGCATAGGGTTAGGAATGTATGCTCAAAAAAACTGACTTCCTTTGGAATCAGTGCCTCTAAGGGTCTTAGCTTTATTGTATCATCAAAACTTTTTAGTTATCATACATTTTGTTTGCCTAATGCACTGTAATATACTTGGTCTAATGCAACTGCATACCGCAAATTGTGGTACAACAAACTTAGGAATCACCACTGCAATATGTATTGCTAGTGTGATCAGTTTGAAATGGACTGTTTACTACGATCTGTCGTCACAATCAGTGAGAAATCCTTTCTCCAGCATCACAAATTTAGCAACATATCTTGTTCAAAATGCAATCTAATATTCACAATGATGTATCAATGGACTAATTAATCAAGCATAGGTTGAAATCTGTCCCTTTTGATTCCTTCCCATTGAAAACAGATTCCTCAATTGGTCTAGGTAATTATCTCGTAATGAAATTATCTCCAGTGTTTATTGTTTGTGGTGTCTGACAGAACAGGAGTAATGAATGTCTGTGAATGTGTTGGGGAAGAAGAGAGATCAAGTCGTTTTAGTTCCGTCCATATCCAGGCCTCTTGCAGAAAAACAAATTTGGGAAGCCTTAACATCTTCTGAAATGCATATACTTCTGTCATGAAACTGTTGTTTTTTTCTTTATAGTAGAAATGGATAGAGGTGTTCGTGTGTAAAAAGGTTCAGGTGAGGGTCGTTGCATTAGAGTGAAGATAAAAACCTTAGATAGTGAACCTCTGCTTCTCCCCGGGAAGGAGACCTGAGGGAAGGTTAGCCTTGGTGTGGCGCCATAAGTACAGGAGATAAGGTAGTAGTAGTAGTAGTAGTAGTAGTAGTAGTAGGTGTTGTGTATTTGTGTGAATAATAGCAGAGTTGGGGGCTTGGAGACC
>JAJKFI010000016.1:14337586-14408320 GCA_029204185.1 Lerista edwardsae | reverse complement strand
ATGCCAGTTTCTACCAGTTCTGTACTGTGAGATGTGAAACTGCAACAGTAGGCCTGTGTAGCACAAAAGCCTGCAGTGACTGACCCCCAGGAGAACACTGGTGGCATTCTCCTCAGGGCGGGGCTTCTGAATGCTTCTGCCCATTTCACTTGAAGCCTGGAAGAGGTGCTCAGGAGCCAGCAGCGTTCTCCTCAGAGTTGGGGTGCTGCCAGCTCCTGCGCGCATCTCCCATGCTTCAAGTGAATTCTTAGGGGTGCAAAATTTTGCCCCTGGGGTGACTGCCCCCATTGCTCCCTCAAGCTATGCCTCAGGCCAATGGAAAGTTAACTATGTAAGATTTTTTTCCCCTCCTACATTCCTCTCAGCCAGTTCACAAAGAGGGGGTATTATTGGGAAGAGTCCTGTGGGTTGGGAGCATCCTGATTTGTAGTATATTTAGCTAATTGGATTTTTAGATTATATACTGTGTACATTAGTTCGTAATTGTTTGTGTATGTTAATAAATATTGGGGTTCTATTCCTTTATGCGTGGAGAACTCTTGGAGATATGTACAAAACCACAAGAGAGGGAAGAAATTAAGGAGAACTCCATAAATTGCAAGGAGAATTTGGCACAGGAACTCCTTCTTGCTAAACTAGGCCCTGGGTTGGTAGCAGTGGCAACTACCTAAGGGAGGGTAAATTTTCTCTCTGAACTTAACACTTCTATTAAATATCACTGCTTATTTTTTTCTTGTAAAGTGGTTTAATATAATTATACAGTAAAATGAAAAAGTAAAGTAAAATAGTATTTCACAATTCAGTACAATCAAGGTTTTAGAAAAATAAAATATCTACTCATTGTGAAAAAATATAGACTAGCAACTCAATTCTAACTAAATTACTGCACGGCAGTGCCACAGTGCTGGCACAGGCTCAGCTACATCCTGTGGGGGAATTTTGGCTGCAGGTCTCCTTCCTGGGGAGAAGCAGCCCAATCCTAACTAAATTACCACACAACAATGGAGAATCCTTCCCTAGTGACAGCTCAGGCATTCCCTGACTGCCACTGGTGATATTGGAGAATAGCGTCACTTCAGATGGGACACCTAGCTCTCCAAACTGTTTTTTTCCCCTGGATCCTAATCACTGTGATGTGCTTCTTGTGTATTTTCTAGATAAACACTGGGGAGGGGCAGCATGAGGTATCTTATCCCCCTCCCCGGGCCTAATCAGCTGGCATCAATGAACTCAGGGCACAATCCTCACCTGGAGTTAGGCCAGCAAAGTTTGGCCAGCACAAGGGACATCATAAAGAGCGTTTGGATCACTCTCTGGGTAGGGAGGATGGTGCACATCTTTATGGTGTCCCTTGTGCCAGTCAAAGAATCAGGAGCAAGCTGCTTTTAATTGTCTAAATAATTTTGTTGCTCTCCCATTTCTTATGACTGCTGTCATGTAATGTGAATCCACATTTATGTTCCCCAGAAGGAGGCAATAACCACAGAAGATACTGTGCTCTGTGCTTTGTTTCCTTTGTGGAATTACATGAAAAGGAAAGACAGAGAAAAGAGCCATCATTTCACTTTATAACACGATTCACATTTTTCTGAAAGAGAGCATTCTATTAAAATAGCTTAGCTGCTCCTCTCTGACAGAATTTCAGGCTTAACAACGTTACACTTCTATAGCTGTCAGGCAATCCTATTAATTTAAAACGGGGACGTGTAACATTTCTAGTTACAAATAGCATGTGGGGGGGAAAGAAACAATATTTACACTGGAAGTCACAGATGAGCTTTATATAGCTTTACCGTGTCAGCGAAATACTTTCTTCAAGAAATTCTCGTGATATGGAAGACACAACTGATAATCTATATATATAAAAACGGACGTGGGTGTGTGTGTGGGTATGTATGTATGTATGTATGTATGTATGCGGGTATGTATGTTCTGCATAGGCTTCTCAATGCTGGCACCAATCCGCACGAAACTTGGCACACACGTACCTTGCGGCCTGGCAAAAAACACTGTGGGGGTCAGACCCCCCTACAGCCCCCCGTTTTTTGGGGAGGGGGCCCAGATCATCAGGAACCAAGGGGATTGCATTGGACTAGAGGTCTGCTGCCACCCTGTGGTCACAAACGATTCTGCAGGTTATGTGATACACAGGGACTAATCCAAAACGAAAGTGAAACTGCTTTGCACTGCCTGAGTTGCAAAGAGTTGCAAATGATCCAGAGAGTTCCAGCACCCAGTCGGATCTGAGAGGGACCTATTTCCAGAGGGCTAACTGCCCTGCCACAGGACCTGCAGACATTGTTCAGTGAGTGTGACAATTTCATTACGCTCCTTTGCTTGATTCTGTACCTGTATTCATTCCTTCTCCTAATAGAAGCTGGGGATACTCTGTCCCCCGGGCAATGCCGGGTAACAAAAGGGTAGTAACTAATAAATGGCAAAGACATGGCTGTTCTGAATGCTGTCTATTTCAGTTTACCCTCCACCCATCCATCTATTCAGTTCTTAATATTCCGTCACATTCCAGCATGACCAAGAAACAGAAACTAGGGCAGGGGCATATAGGCTGGTTTTATTCTCAGTGGCTTTCACTGGATTTCCACAGACAATGTTCATGGGCTGCAATGTGAGACACAAGTAAGATTAGTGAAGACTTCTTCAGATGCTATCTTCTATCCATTGCTGGACAGAGAGCAGGTACAGAGGCATACCTAGTGGGGGAATCACAGCACCAAGGGTGCAATCCTAACCAACTTTCTAGTACTTCTTTTCAACTTTTTGCACCCTATACTAAGTATTGCAAGCAGCTGTTCCCCTCCTCTTCAGAGCCATTCCCAGCATCTAGAGCAAAAAGGAGGCTACGCTGGCTACCAATGGCTCTAAAGAGGAAGAGGAGAGGTTGCTTGCAAAACTTAGTCCTGTGATTCCCCCTCTAGGTATGCCTCTGGACAGATATAGCCCTTACCCTAATGACATCCTGAGTCTGTGCCTTTACTTGGTCAGAAACAATAGGCTATCTGCAGGCACTGTTCTTGGGATTGATGTTGGAGTGGGTGAAAATCTGCTCTCACTAGTAGCGTTCCTAGAGGGAGGGCAAAATACTCAGCTTGACAGGAAACTGAGCCCTTGTGTAAAGCAGCCCCTCCCCCTTGCGTTCAGAACCAATCACAGCTTTGCTCTCTTAGCTGTGAATGGCTGAAAGTGAGGAGGAAGGGCTGCTTCACACAGACACTCAGGCTCCTGCAAACCTAGTGTTTTGCCCTGCCTCTAGGAATACCATTGATTCTCACCCCTCACACCAGGTGGTCCAGCAAACAGGGCCAACTATGGGTTGGGCAGCAATACAATGTTTTCAATGTTTTCAATGTTTTCAATGTTCCTCCTACCCAGCCTCCACAAAATAACAACATCCAATCTAGGTTTAGAAGGTAAGGGAAAAGAAAAGTCAGTGCAGATTTCTCAATTTCTTCACCTCCTGTCAAGACTTGATGAGCTAGGCATCAATAAATCATTGTGAAATATCATTTTTTGCTCATTCGTGGACATAAATGATTCATATTGCTATAACAACTGATGGTCTAGAGTCGAACTTTGATAGTTTACATTCATTCATTATGAGAGTTCATTGTGTTTGAATTTTGCTAACCAAGTGTTATGTCATGTTAGCCCTGTGCAAATAGCACTCCTATTTATCTTTGCATAAACTTTCCAGTATTCAAATGTTTTGCCACAGCATTTAGATTAATAATGTTGTATGGTGAATTGGAATTTATTTTTTGATTTGCAGACCAAGTTTATTAACTTGTGAGAACTCCATGTCACTGATAACTTCAAGTAAAGTTACACAATAATTATGGAAGGGAAAATGGCACAAAGATTGGATTTCCCTAGCAGAGGCATTACTAAAGAAGTGCAGGGGGGTGCAATTGCACTGGGCAACAAGCTTTAGGGGGGCAACAAGCTAAGCTTGACACTAGTGGCTGAAATGGTGAAAATCTTGGTATGTATGAATAATACCATCATGGTACATATCATTGGAACAGTAATTTACTGCAGAATGCAATGAAGCAATCCAGAGTGTAATACCTTTAGGGCGCAATCCTAAATTGAGTTAGGCTGGCATAAGCTAAGCCAGCAAAGTTTGGCCAGCACAAGGGCCACTGTAAAGTATGTTTGGACCACTCTCCGAGTCAGAGAGACCAGCACACAGATGTGAGCCATCCTCCCTGACTCCAAGAGTGGTCTAAACATGCTTTATGGTAGCCCTTGTGCTGGCCAAACTTTGCTGGTTTAGCTTATGCTGGTCTAACTCCAGTTTAGGATTGCACTCCCACTCTATCAAATGTTATGGCCAAAAACCCTGAAAACAAAAATAAAACTTTCATGTAAAAATTGCAATTTGTTAATATTGTGTTTATTAGGAAATAATACCCTCTGCACTGGGCTACCTTTTCATTAGCTATGCCCCTGTTCCCCAGTGATTCAGAGCATGTGGTTAGATTGGTACTTAATATTTTTCTTGGATACAGTTAAATAGTGAATTGACAATGCTTGGAGGTCTTCAGAGGGCAGTGTGTCATCACAGGAGGAAAGGTGGTGAGGTGTCACCATCTAAAATGCTTGTTGCTATTTCCTTTTTTATAATGCCAATGAATATACTCAAAAGATAAATTATCTGGTACATGATGGCCGTAAATGAATTCAGCTTGAAAATGAGAGCAGACATAGGAAGTTATACAATCCCAGCTCGCTACTGCAGAATACAATGAGATAAAAGGGCCATATGAATGGACAATACTATTTGTTTGTTTATTATTAACAGTATTTGTTAATACTGTTTGTTTATTCTTGTGGTTTTGTGTGTTCTTGTGTGTATTTTATTGTATTTATTGATTGTTGTAAGCCACTTTCAGGACATTCATGCCAAAAGGTGTGCTGTAACGCCTATTAAACAAACAATCCCTGAAAAAGAGAAGTACTCCCCCCTCCAGAACACTCCTCTGTCCTAAAATGGAAAGACAAGTGTGCCAAGCTCACAACAGCTGTGTTCAGTCTGCAGACCAGTCAGTGCCATTGCATCACTACACAATTTTACCACATGGATCAAGTGCGCTATAACAGAGTATTCAGTTCTCTAAACCCTAACTCTCTCTATGTCCCAACTGCCAAATTTTGTCTACATTTTGTGGACAAGTCCATTAATGCGGGACTTGATTAATCACCAGGCCAAATGGTATTTGAAATGAAAGAACCACCCCAATATGTGCAATTCCTTGGGAATTGTAAGGATCATTTCTGATAATGGGTAACTCAAGGTTTCTTTTGGAGTGCAAAGGGGTGACCAGAGTCGATGAGAGTCCAGGGAAAACCAGAGTTGAGTCTCGCGTCTCTGCCCCACAAGATTCGACTTATGCATGAGTCCTAGCTGGTGGTCTTCGCTGACTTGCCCAGAGCCATGAGGCAAGAGTCTCTTGGGCTCCTCCTTTGATCCTCTTTTATCCAATTATCCAATTATCTGTGTGCTGGCCTCTCTGGCACCAAGAGTGATTCAAACATACTTTATGGTGTTGCTTGTGCCGGCCAAACTCCAGGTTAGGATTGTGTTCTCAGAATCATCCACAGCTTGGTGTTTGGTGCTTTGCTCTCAGCACAGGACAAAAGATCAGAAACCAGAGTTGTCATTGAGGGGTACACTGAAGATACCAGCATCCACCCCAGCAGTCCATGATACACGTGGGAAGGAATCCTAAGGCCTCTGTCTAACCAAGTGGATCATTCACATCCTTGAGCCTAGAATGTGGCTCATATGACCCTTTGTAAGTTTCTTAGCTCAAAAGACAATATGTCTCCAATGCAAAATTCATTGTCTGCTGCACAGTGGAAGAAAAGCATTCTGTCCTATTGCTCTGCAAAGTCTAAAGGAAGCAATATGAGGAATTAGTGGTGTTAAGCTTCCTTGAATTGCCATCTGTGAGATTCTTGTTTCAGCTGTGCTGAGGGTTTTTCCAGCAAAAAGAAATGGAGACCCACTCTGCAATCTAGCTCATGGGGTAGTAAAGAGGCAGACACTGTGAAATTATATGAATTTCTGAATCAGAAGAGATACTTTTAGTGTCCTTGTGTTTTAATGAAGAAAAAAGGGTGGGGAGGGGCTAGGAGATCACTGCAGGTTTTCTTTGCTCCGTTAATTTTCTTTACCACACATGGTAATTGCTGGGTAGATTTTATCGCTTAGCTGATGCTCAAGTACTCCTTAGGACTTTTTAGAGCTATTGGTAACATTTAGAAGTACTCAGAACAAAATAAAAGGGAGTTGAAGTGGGAAGGCGGAGGGAGAGACTCTTTTCCTGTCCATTCCATTGCCCTCACTCAGAGCCCAAGCCTAGGCATGTCTACTCAGAAGTAAGTCCCATTGCAGACAATGGGGCTTGCTCCCAGGAAAGTGTGGATAGGATTGCAGCCTCAATCTCTCCTGTACAATGTGTCAAGTGTTGGAAGCCAGTCAGTGGATTGGGCAGCTTCTTTTTACAATTGTGTCTTCCTTTCTGATCATTTTCAAGATCATTTTCATGATTTTCTGATCATTTCAGTAGCTCAGTATTTGTAGATTACTATTATTATCATTTGTGGATCAAATGAAACATGAGTGTTTCCCCTATGAGTGCTTTCCTGCCCAAGTGGGTAAGGATTAGAATCTCATGGCCATCTGCTACCACACATTCCAAGTATATTCCAGGTGGCATGAGCAGTGTGTGCAAGCTGCCACAGGTCCACTGCCTCTCCATAATTACAACAAAACAAAACAAAATCAGATACTTCACCGCACTCCTCTGCAGAAGTCCAGGACTTGAATTAAAAAGGAGAAGCTCCTTTGTTTGCAGGGTCCCTGTAAAGCAAACTGGAAGCCTTGCACGTCTTGTGTTTGAAGAAACCATGTATGGAGGAAAGTAAGAAAATGGGCGATCCACTTTTCGATGGCTCTTAGTGGGTGGAAAGCTGATCAGTGCAGGTTGTGTCTGTAATAGTCTGGAGGGAGGTGGCCGTAGACTCAGGGTGAAAGGAACCCAAATTCACCACCTTCTTGCTCCCCTGCAATCTGTAGATGATGCAACCCACCTAATAGGTGCGCCACCCCTCTGTGCATCTGTAATCCATGCCTATGGTAGTTTCAGGGACAGTGGGGTGCATGTCTGTTACATCAACCTCTGCCTCTTCAGTGGCATTCCTAGAGCAGGGGAAAAGCCCTTCATGGCTTGGCTCTTCCCTACAAGCAGCAAATGGCTCTGGTTAAGGGGGAGGGGCCAGGTTTAACAGGAGCTCAGTCTCCTACAAAACTTAATGTTTTACCCCCCTTCTAAGAATGCCACTGCACCTCCTTTTCTGCAAAGGACCCCTTCTGCCTTTGCTACCAGCATCCCATCTTGCAGCCTTCAACATCTGTGTGTGAATGCAAAAACATGGAGCATTTATTGAAACAGCCATACTGCAAATGAAATGAAAACAGTGAGCTTTGAATAAAAGGGAGGTATCTTTATGCAGGGTAACACAGATGTAGATTATCTGCCTGTGCAATGAAGTCAGCCACTGTCCCAAATGAGGGATGGAAGGTGGAAACCAGAATCTAGATTGTCATTGTCACCTAGAACAGCTTGGAGCTGGGCTGCCAAACCAGAGTTAAGCATCTTGCTTGCCCAGAAACAGGCAGGGTGTTTACTTATGTTCATGCACCTCATGCAGTACAGTACATAAGCACTAATTCTAAGATTTGGTTTTTTCTTTCCATTTTATGTTTAAATCCTCAATGAACGTGGATTTGCTGAGAGGAATGTAAATGAGATTTGGCTCCAAAATGAGTACCCAGAAAAGGAATCAGGGATGTGCAGTGTGGGGGCAGCAGGTGAGGCAGAACCGCCTCGTCATTGTCCGTGGAAAAGCTTTCCTGGGTGCAGCTCCTGAGGTGTAAGTGGGCAGGCTGGCTGCGGTGCTTTTCCATGAACAACGACAGGGAAGTTCTGCCTCATTGGTCACCCCTACACCACATGTCCCTGATGCCTATGCATGGGGATAAGAGCCGGCCCATCCGCACGGCCAACTGAGGCAGTCGCATCAGGCAGCAGATTGACAGGAGCACCCATCTATGTCTTCCCACTTACCTCCACTGTGGCTCCTTCTCTTCTTACTCTCTGGACTGGAAAACAAAGAGGGAGGTGGAGCAGAAGAGAGAGTGTGAAGGAGAGAAGTGGAGTTGTGGTCTAGATTAGAACATCAGGGAGTGAGAGGAGAGGGTTAGCAACATACAGGGGAGGGCATTTCACTTCTGGCTCAAGGAGGTCGTGGGCTGGCCAGCCTCTTATATTTGCAGTGTTGTGACTGAGTATACTATAATGCAGGGGTCTCCTAATCCCGGTCCGGGGCCCAGATGCAGTCCTGCAGCAAGCCTCTGCTCCCCTATGAGCCTCTGGCCCTCCTGACTTTGCTGGCAGGGGCTGTACCCTCCAAGTTTGGTTGTACCCTCTGCTTTGGTTGTTTGCAGCAGGTATTCTGAGAGCCAGGGAGGCTGCATGAATGCCTTCAGAAGGCCAAAAACCATCACTTCCTGGCTTTCTTAAAGACCTGCGAGCAGTGGTGGGATTCAGGGGGCTCGCCCAGGTTCTATAGAACCGGTTGTTAAATGGCCAGGCCCCGCCCACTTTCTTACCTCGGCTGACTTCGTTTTTTTCCCCCCTCCGGCTATGACGTCATAGAACCAGTTGTTAATTTATTTGATTCCCACCACTGCGCGAGTGATGTGTTTACGCCTTGTGAAGGCCTTAGGCGGCTTTCTGAAGGCCCAGGGAGGCCTTCCTGGTCTCTAACATGCTCTCGGTGTTACCTGTGATCTGCTGGTTCTGATATATTTACTCCAGCACATTTAAGTAAGCTGCTTGTGGGGTAGGGGAATAGGAGTCCATTAGAGTGTGTGTTATACTTCTGTGGTAGTGCGTGGAGTAATCCTGGAATCTGGAGCTCATTCATTCATTCATTCATTCATTCATTCATTCATCTAACTTCCATCTCTAATGTATATAAATGTTATATTTAAATGTATTTATCTTTCTGGCCCTTGCCAGATATTTGATGCAGTTCTCTGGCTAAAAAGTTTGGAGACCCCTGCTATAATGGAAGCAATCCCCTTATAAATAGCATGTGTGCATTGGTAAAACAGGTAAACAAGCCATTTTTGGATGTGATTATACAGTATGTGTAACTACATAAAGTGGCTTTCTTGTGAGGGGTTTTGCTTGGGACCATGGCAAGTTCAATAGAAGAAAAAAAATATACCATTTCGTTTTACAATTGGGAGACAAATGCTCCCCCCCCCTCTAATATAGATTTGTTGTGAGACAGTAATGCTGGTCAGAACCCTTATCATTTCACCCGTCAGCTTTTACAGGTTAACTTAATGAGTGGTGAATTGTGAATTACACACCTTCCAGGACAGTCAGCTGTGAGATGATCGACATGGGTAAATATTGGCTGCATAGAAGGCAAGAGTTCAGGCTGGAAATGAAGCGGATAATGATAGTGATTTATAACAAGTGGAAAAGACATCAAGCCAAATGCTGCAGCTACCAAAGCCAGTGGGAGGAGGAGCACTACGGTTTCTCAGAGCCAAAATTGGCTTGTTTTCTAAAACTGATGAGGGTCAGAAGGCAGCCTGGGTGGCACGAAATGTGTTTGAGATATTTGTTGCGTAAACTGTGTCCTGGAATGGCTAAGCAGGAAGACAAAGGCAGTTATGTTGGCTCCTGTAGCCCTGGTTATGGAGTTGGTGGTGCTGAAAGGAAATGAGGAGCTTCTCTGTCTACCAAAGGAGATGGCTACAGATTTATAATGCTGTCAGCTGTAGGGTCAGAGATTGGCTAGGAACATTGGCCAGGGGTCTTCACGCATCAGAGGCCAGGCCAATCCCTTGAAACCTCACTGTTGGTGGCAGAGATGTGTTCAATGCTCCACCCATGCTAAGAGGGTTCCAGTGCAGGACTTTTCTCAAAGATCCCCCAGCATCTGGGGCTGGCACCAAATACTACATACAGAAATAATTGAAATTCATTCAGATGCTTCAGTATCACATGAGCACCCGAAAATGAAATTTGTGATCCCTGACATTTGCCTCCCTTGATCAGTTCCCAATCTCTATCAGTTCCTAATCTTTATCAATCCCCTTCTCAATTTTCTTCACCAATTCTCAGTTCTCCCCTTAATCCATTACTCTTCACATCAAATGAATCCATAATCTCTCTTTTATGACCTGAGCAACACTCGCTTCACCTTCTGTGTGCCCGTTTCTGGTTTGACCTTCTGAGGCCCCAGTTCTATCCAACTTCCCTGCACCAATGCAGCCTCAATGCAGCCCTGAAGTAAGCAAACAAACATTCCCTTATCTTGAGGCGGCCTCCGTGGTGCTTCCCCCCTAAAAATGCAAAGCACACCCCATTGGAATGGCTGCATTTGTGCTGGAAAGTTGGATAGGATTGAGCTGTTAATCCATTAAAAAGGGTTTTCCCTCCCCCTTGTGTTTATTTATATCCATTTTGTGCATTTACACAGTTATGAAAAGGAAAAAAAATTGTAGTAAGAATTATGAATAAATTGTTGACAAGAACAATGGGGACTTATTCCAGGAACAATATTTTATTGTCATATCACATTGCAAGAAGTTTCTTTATACCGACGGCCTCTAAACTCCAGGCCAAGGGCCAGATCAGCCCTATGGAAGATTTTATCCGGTCCTTGGCAGTCCAAGTGAGGCAGTCCCATAGCAACCTGCTGAGGGGGGGATAAATACAACCTCAGTATCCACTGGGGTTCTGTTCCAAAGCCCCCCCCCAACACTAGGGTCACTATTTAAATGCCTTTATATATGATGTGGCCCTTGTGTCAAAACGTTTGGAGACCCCTGCTCTTCACAGTGCACTGCTGTGGACAGATGCTCATGTAGACTCAGCAGGTACAATGCAGCTCTAAATGAGCATCAATCAGCATTTACAAGAGCTTCCATAAGAAAAACTGTCCAACCAGTCCAGCATATTGTCTCCAACAATACCACTCAGATGCTTCTGTGAAATGCACAAGAGGGATGTGATGGGGACAGCTAGCCCATGTTTTCTTTTGTTCCCAGTAAACCGCTACGCAGATACTGGAACATAGCAGTTCCATTTAGCTATCACAGTTAATAGCAGCTGGCAGATATATCCTGTATGAATTTGTATAATCCGCTTTTCAAAGTTGTCTAAGCTAGCGATTGTCATCACTGCATCTTGCAGGAGTGAATTTCATTAGCTAATTATGTATTATGAAAAGAAGTAGTTTCTTTTGTCTGCTCTGCATCTGCTGCAAATCACTTTCATTGGATGACTCTGATTTCTAGTATTATGAAGGCAGAGAGCTCTATTTACTCTCTCCATGGCAATTCATAATTTTATAAGCCTCTATTATACTATTCCTTTGTCATTTTTTCCAAAACAACAAAGCCTAAAATACCATTTCCTTAGAGGTGTTCTGCCATTATCATATTAGACGCCATTTTTGGCACCTTTAATACACCTTTTTAATACACTCTGGCACCTTGTTCTTTAATACAACATGCAAAAAAAACACAGACACGAAGACACACACACACACACACACACACTCACTCACTCCAGAGGGTGTATACATGCTTATACCTGTAGTTTCCCCCCACCCCAGTGTAAATAACTGCACACTTACTTACACAGAACTGTACCTGCCATTTTCAAAGGGTTTTCATTTCTGATGCTGGACTGAACTCAATACAATAATTGCAGGCTGTGGAGAAAATCTGGGGGCACATAAAAAGTTAATCTTCATGGTCACTTCTATGACCCTCTACATTCTTATAGCTTCTTGAACGGACATTTTGGGCTGGGCATTAGCAGGAAAGGTCTAGTATCTTTTGGAATCAGATGCCTTTAACTGTGCAATCCAAGATCTGTGTTGGGCTGATGAATGTCCACTGCGTTGGCCCAGCACTGTTGCAAACGTGCCATAAGACACATTCGCACCAGCGTGACGCCTTCATGGCTACGTGTGCAGAAGTACAGACAAATTGATAAAAGTGGTCAAAAATGACAATATTGTCTCTGAATCAGAGACTGAGGGCGCAATCCTAAGCAGCGCTGGTCTGGCGAGGCCAACGGGCCAGCGCCATATCCAGTCACGGATCCAGGAGGGTGCAGGGATGGCAAGCCGCATGGGCGCCGGACGGCGGGGGGGCACCATTGCGCGGAGTCTGGGTGCTTTTTGGCCCGCTCGCCCTCCTGTGCGCCTGGAACGCTCCAAAATGGAGCTCTTCCGGGCGCAGGGAGGTGTGGCAGGGAGACGCACGGGGGCGGGGAGACATGCCGGGGGCGCGGTTTTGTCACCTTGCCATGGGGCGCACTCCCAGCCCGGACCGCCTCTGGCCATATCTAACGCTGCTTCGGAGAGGCTGGAGCCTGCTGCACAGCAAGGGAGTGTGCACTCCCTTACCGTAGGGGAGGCTCCAGCCTCCCCTATGTGCTCCTCGGATCTGCACCCACTAAAGAGCGGGCGCAGATCCGAGGAGACTGTGTGTCTCGAATCGGGGCCACGCGGCCTTGCTGGCGGGCTTAGGAAGTGGCTGCACGGCCACCTCCCAAGCCCGCCCACGTCCCGCCTCCCACCAATCTCCGTCCTGATACGGGACAGAAAATCCCTTGCGCTGACCGTCTTCGGTCGGTGAAAGGGAGGCTCTCCATCGGCGCTCTGAAGCCGACGCTGCGAGTAGCGTCGGCTTCAGAGATGGAGCGCCGACGTGGGGGTGCTGCTTGGTGCTCCCATGTCGGCGCTCTGCCCCTTGCGTCAACGCTATGACGTAGCGTCGACACAAGGGGCATGCTAGGATTGTGCTGTGAATTGGACTACAAGAAAGAGACGTTCACCCGATGACATCAATGCTGGATCGGCAAACCCTTATATGGACAATTTTTAAAAAACATTGATGATATTTGTGATAAACAAATATCCCGGGGACTATAGCCTGCAAAGGAAGAGGAGACAGCAGCATGGATCCAAGGAGACCCCGTGGCCTATGGGAAAGTAAGTAAAAAAGCTCTAAGGCTGCAATCCTATACACACTTTCTTGGGAGTAAGTCTCAGTGAACACAATTCTGAGTAGACATGCTAGGATTGTGCTCTAAAGAAACTTCTATGTTTGCTTCTCACTGAACAGGGTTTTAGTCATAAGAACATAAGAAGAGCCCCATTGGATCAGGCCAAAGGCCCATCTAGTCTATCTTCCTTTATCTCACAGTGGCCCACCAGGTGCCTCAGGGAGTACCCAAGACAACAAGATACCTGTATCTCATTGTCACTGTCCTGCATCTTACAGTCAAGTTTTAAGAAAAGAAATACTAAATTCAAAATGCAATAATGTTGCCTGCCTGTTGTTGTTATCTACTGTTGTAGATTTGGAGGACATCACAAAGTGGGATCACACTGCCACTAATAGCATTGTAACTGTGCTTTATGTGCATCCCTATTTGTACCCACATAGGTTTGTGGGGGAGGCAGGGTAGGGTGGTGGGGAATAGTGGTGGAAGAGGGAGGAACAAGGTGGCAATAGGGAGGAAGAGGGTGAAAAGGGGAGGCAATGGGGAGTAGGATGGGCAGATCAGGTACGGGAAGGGGGCCGGTTTGGCTGCAGTGGCAGTTGCCAAATGCTAACCTCTTTCCTGGCCCTATCTACTGTCCTGGGTTAACATGGACTTGTGCCAGCAATTTTACTGCAGACGCTTAGCCCTGGGTAAGGGAATAAACGTTCCCTTATCCAGAGGAGACCTCCGTGATTCCACCCCTCCCCACCCACAGGACACAAAGGCAGCCTTCTTGGTGCCACTGCATTGGCAGGAGGAGGGATGGATAGGATTGGGCTCTAAGTTATCGTATCGTGACTCATTTTAGTTGATTTAAATTTCATCTCTACCATGAATTCAGTAGGCAGTCTTAAGTGAGCAAAATACTATCCCTCAAGCCCAATCAGAGGCGGATCTACAGGGAAGGCAAAGCTCTAAGTGTTGCAAGAAGCCTTACCCTGTCACGTAAATCCCTCCTCTCCCTTGCTGCTGTAGCCAGTAAGCAACGCCAAGACGTTGCTTTTCCCTATGAGGATTGGCTAAAACGGTGCAGGAGAGGAGTGATTTCCACTGCAAGGTAAGGCTTCTTGCAAAACTTAGAGCTTTGCCCTCCCTTAGATCTGCCTCTGAGCCTAATCTATCCTGTCACCACTGGCACTATGAATTGCATAATACTGACCTACCTACAGGGTTGTTGTTGGGGTAACATAAATATTATCAGCATGCATCCACTGTTCTTTCTTCTTTAGAAGAGTTTCATTCTACATTTTCACCCAAGCCCCCTAAGCATGTTGCTTGCAGCTAAATGTGCTTAAGAACAAAAGCTCTGTTTTGTAAGGCACCAGTCTTTCTGAATTATGCCTAGTCTAATAGAAGTGGATGGTGAGCGTTTAGGAAGTTCCCAGCATCAGGTTTTGGTAAGTTATGAGAAACCTGCTTTGCTTTCCATCATACATAATCCACTTCCACAAGGCTACACGCTAACCATGAGAATGTGGGCATTTGGGCTTGCTTTCATTTGCAGATGACATGACCTGAAATCAATGGCATTGGAAAAGAATCTGATTGTCATTTATATCACTTCTCCTCCTTGCGGCTTATTTGGCTTCAAAACAGACACCATCCACAGGCATTCTAGAGCAAAGCAACATACGAACCTCATGCCAGTCTGCTGAATATTTTATTTGCCATCTGTGGATCAGAATACAAAACAACACACTTATTAAAGGAATGGTACACTCGTTAAAAACAACAATATTTTTTTCTCCCAATAGAAATGGATTCCAAATATAGTATGGAAGACGTTTTGGTTTTGTTAATATCAGTGTGATATTTTTTTTCCAGCGGCATCAGTGGAATCAGAATCAGACTTTACACATTGCCCACGCCTTGTGAGACGGCATACACAGTCCATAAAAAATTAACAACACAAAGTACTGCTCAAGGCCGAGTCAAACAGAAACCGCTGAGAGTGCTGACGCTTTGGATTTCTTTTGGCGGGGCCCAAAGTGATTCTCACTGTCGTCACGCCAGTCGTTGCTTCAGTAATGGCTGAATCAATCCAAAACATGAAGTTCTCTTTTTTTAAAAAATGCATTTTCCCAGCACATTATGGATAACATTCAGTTCCAACTTCACAGGTACACTTTGCAAAATAAATATTGAACTGAGTCTTCGTAGTGTCTTATGTGATGTTTTTGCTTTCAGCAGAAGGAAAACACGGGAACCAACCTTTCAAGAAAATATCAGTATTCGTGATTACAGTCTTCCCCTGACTTATGAGGGTAATGTGTTCCTGAAAAAAAAAAACACAAAACCCTTCTTAGGGCAAATTCTTGTTTAAAATGTGAAACATTTATATATTTTCCTGAGACCCAAAATGGACACCCATTTATTTATTTATTTACTAGCTGTTTGTGACCCGGCGTTGCCCGGGGGACAATGTATCCCGAGGCTCTAGTAGGAGAAGGAATGAATTAGGGCCCCCCCGTATTTCTGTGCAGATTGCCAGGAATATGTGTACCACTTGTGGCGCACAGTGTTCCAGAGTGATGGAGGAACGTACACGGAAATATGCAAACACCCCTACACGTTATGAAGTAGCCAGATCCAGGTGGAAATATACCACTCCTCACTGAAATAAGAACGTATTGATGACCCCGAGCCTGAAATGCACACTATCACTGTGAAAGTAAGTAGGAAGCAGGCACACAATCAAGTAAGAGAGCGAAATGAAATGGGCACACTTACTGAACACTGTCTGCAGGTAATGTGGCAGGATAGCAGTGAAGTATGAGCAACGGGAGCAGCTGGCCAGTTAGCCGTGTGGAAATATGTCCCTGTAAGATCTGACTGGGTGCTGGAATTGTCTGGAACCTGCTGTTTCAAGCCTGGGCAACTCAGAGAGTGGGCAGTAGTTTCACTTTCATTTTAGATTAGTCCCTGTGTATCAGCTCAGCTACTGCAGTCCCACCACAGAACCTGCAGAATCGTTTGTGACCACAGGGTGGCAGCAGACCTCTTCCAATGCAATGCCTTTGGTTCTTGACACGTTGGCCCCCCTCCCCGAAAAACCGGGGTGTGTAGGGGTGTGTGACCCCCGCAGTGTTTGTCGCCAGGCCTTAAGGTACGTGCCTGCCGAGTTTCGTGCGGATCGGTCACGGCGTTGACCAGCCTATGCAGAACATACACACCCACATACCCACACACCCACATACATACACACACACAGACCCACGTCCATTTTTATATAGATAGATTTTATTTGAAGAATTTATACCCCACCTTTCCTACACCGAAGCAAATGCCCAAAGCGGCTTACAGAGAACAAACAAATTACAATGTAACCATAATAAGTAAAACACATTAAAATAGCAACAACAATTAAACATTAACAGGAGCATCTAGAGTGAACAGGAAGGAAAGCTAGACCCAATTCTCCATATCAGGATATTTGGAGGGTGGGGAAAAAAACAAACCCACAACAATTGATCAGGGGAATGAAACAGACTATGACAATATACCAGAGGGAAAGAGGGCAGAACAGCCACACAGTCATCCAAAGGCCAGACTAAATAGATATGATTTTGAGCCCTCTCTGAAAGGCCATGAGGGAATGTTTAATTCTCCTGGTAGGGAATTCCATATTTGTGGAGCCGCTACAGAGAAGGCTTGTCTCTGAGCTGCCACCCCTTTAACTTGGGACAGAGGGGGCACTTGAAGGAGAGCCCCTTTAGATGATCTAAGAGGGCGAACAGGTATGTATGGGAGAAGGCAGTCCTTTAGGTAGGCTGGGCCTATGTCATAAAGGGCCTTAAAGGTCAGTACCATCATCCTAAGTTGGGATCGGAAGCGAATGGGCAGCCACTGCAGCTGCTGAAGGAGTGGTCCTGCCATTATAGCAGACCACTTTATTTATGCTACACCACAACCAAATCCCATTAACAAGACTTCCATGTTCAATTTAAAGGGTCCACACAACGTGAGGCACTGTAAAACAGAATTCCTGCGCTAACATTGAAGAAACCACAAGAGGAACTGGTGATCCCCTTTCCTCTTGCTTTGAGTGGGTAGAAAGTGGATCAGTGTGGGTGGCATCCATGGATAGCTGGAGGGAGGCAGTGGGAGACTCCAATCTGCCACCTTCTCTCCCTCTGCCATCTGCTGCTGATGCAATCTGCTCCTCATCAGCTCACCTGGCTGCCCCTGCTCACACGTCTGATGTCCCTTATATATTCTAAACAATTTCTACTGTATTGTGATTTTTGCTAAACCGCAAAGCAACACAAACAAAAACTGAAACAATTTAGTTAAGGGAGCAATCCTAACTTGTGCAGGAGCAGGTAGGCTGGCAGGCCTGAGCTACATCCCAAAGCAAGTTAGGAGGCAGCTGCAGCTCACCGGCGTAAGCCCAAACTGGACCAATGGGGCTCCTCAGATCTGCACCTGCTATTTAGTAGGGGCAAGTCCGAACACATTGCCATGGCCCGAATTGGGGCCATGCGGCCCAGGGACGGGGGTTTGGATCCAGCATAAATGCTGACTCCCGGCTCCTCCCCCTCCTCAAGGTTCCCCACCCGCAGGAACACCCTTCCCCTGCCCCGTTCTGTCCTCCATCCCACCTTCCTCCCCCACCCAGAAATAGCCCCATGCTGGCTGAACTTGGCTGGCGTGGACCAACTTACCTGCCAGTCCTGCTGGCGGTGCTGGGCTTATACTACTGCCTGTGTTGGCCCTGTGCCTGTTGCACTGACGTGAACGTGCCTTATAGCACGTTAGCGATAGCGATGGGCCAACGCAGATGAAACGCATCGGCCCACTGGGCCTTTTGGATGGGGCTGCCCACATCATTAATGCAGAGGGTGCCTCATTATCCACCGATCCTGTGTCCACTGATGGGACTTACCACTGATACTGGAGTCTGCTTTTAAATGCCTTGTAACAAGGAAAAAAAATGCCCAAATCCCATTACCGACCTTCGCACTGTTAAACCTCACAGGTTGCAAGCTTCTCAGCATTAAATATAGCTTTAAAGACCCATTTCTGCATTTCTTGCTCCTCCATTGTCAGATCAGAATGGGTGGGAAGTGAGCCTTTAAAACTATTTTTCCACTGATCTGGTGTCCACTGATTTGATATTGTGAGATCTAGATCTAGATCTAAGATATAGATCCATGGAACCCCAACACTAAAATCTAATGCCTGTAATGCAAGAGCAAAGGGGGGGGGAATGCATGAGGAATCAGCCTGTGTTTCAGTCCAAGGCAAGGCCTGGCTGGCAGAAATTTATGCCTAACAGTATCTACTGGGGGTTCCGGAACAGAACCCCAGTGAATAACGAGGCATGACTGTATAATGTACAGTGAAGACAGTTCACAGAAGCTCCTGATATTGGCAGAGCTCTCAGAAGTCCAGCAGAACAGCCTTGGAGGCATTGGAAGGCCAGAAGAGGGACATTTATTCAATTGATCTCATTGTCAAGTCAAGAGGTTGGATACAACAGCAATTAAGCTAAGCTGACTGTTAGCAGACATGGGCTATGAAACAAGCAAGTCAGGCTGCACTGTCAGATTGGAATTTGACAAAAGATTTTGCGGTTCTGGAGATGATACTGAGCACGAACTTGGCTATGGGCAAAATAGTTGCCACCTGGCAAATATGAAAATAATGTCCAGTCCGGCTGCCTACTATCCCATGAGATAGTAAGTATAATTAAGGAAATTGCATTAAGGGATTATTTTTTTAAAAAAAACGTTCTACCTTTCTTGCATTTAGTGGCTTACCTGTGGAGGAGGCAAACATGGTTGTACAAGCGTGCCCCAGTATCCACTGATTCAATATCCACGGCTTCAGTTATGCATGGATACCATGGATACTGGGTTGTCTATAAAAAGATAGGGGAACAACAAATCTCTTTGTTTTACCTTGTTGTAGCAATACCACTGATGTTCCCCTATCTTTAAAAAGGTGTCCTCAGTATCCATGGTTTCAGGTATCCACTGGGCAGTCCGGAACAGAACTCCAGCAGATACTGAGGCATGCCTATATATACAGGGGCAGACCTAGTCAAAATGGCACCCAATGAAAGTGTGCCCCCACAGGGCACGCAACATCATGATGTCACAACATCATGACATGGCACCACACAGCACCCCCTCTAAGAAGCTGGAGGAGGTGCTGTGTCACAACATGTACCTTCCCCCACCCATTCATAACATCCTTAAAGTGCCAAGGCATCTTTAAAGTAGCCTGAAAGCCAGCTATATAAGCTTCATGGATATATAAGCTTCATAACTTTTAAGGTTATGGTAAGCTCAGGCTTAGTTCTTTTGTAGTTGGTTCTTTATGTTTGCTGAGTACAGTTTGAAATCCCTGTGTCTCCACTTTTAGCAATCTGTGTCACATTTGCCTATTGTGTCCAATTTGCCTATATAACTGGGGGTGGGTGGGCACATGCTAATCTCCCATGCAAATTAGAAGCATTGCATGATGGTCTCTGCTCACATGTGGCTTTTTCAGACATTGACACAGATTGCTAAAAGTGGAGACACAGGGATTTCAAACTGTACTCAACAATCATAAAGAACCAACTACAAAAGAACTAAGGCTGAGCTCACCATAACCTTAAAAGTTATGAAGCTTATATATCCATGAAGCTTATCTAGCTGGCTTTCAGGCTACTTTAAAGATGTCTTGGCACTTTAAAGATGTTATGAATGGGTTGGGGAAGGTCCATGCAGTTCTGGGGGTGATCCAGCAAGCTGGGGGGTGCCCCCTCCCCCACTCTAAGAAGTGGGAGGGGGTGCCTTGCTCCTGCTGGCTCTTTAAGGCCAGCGGGAACTTGGGAGAAGGCAGTGTAGGGCCTGGGGAGTTGTGGGGGTATGGCAGGTGTCATGCTAACGGCACCCACACCCAAGGTGGCACCATGGCTCGTGCCACCCTTTGCATCCCCAAGATCCGCCACTGTATATATAGGTAAAAAGGTAAAGGTTCCCCCATGACCAAATGGTCTAGTCGTGACCGCCCCACTGAAGTGGTACCTATTTATTTACTTGCATTTTTACATGCTTTCAAACTGCTAGGTTGGCAGGAGCTGGGACAAGCAAGGGGAGCTCACTCCGTTGCGTGATCTCAAACTGCCAACCTTCTGGTCAACAGTTCAGCAGTTTATCCCGCAGCACCACCACATCCATACATGCTACATGTGTGTGTACAACCCCCCCCCCCACGCACACACACCCACACCATTCCAGGAGCAAAACTGGCCTTTGGGCTCTTCACCTATTTCATCCCTAGCACAGAAGAAGCCACAGCTTGATTCCTCTTCCTACCATAGCACAGGTGATAGAAAGGCCTTTTTTATTGCTTTGCAAGGGAATGCTGAAGAAGCAGGAGGAGGAGGATGGCCTTTGTGGGCCTTTTGAGCTCAGAAACCATGAAGCACAGTACAGACATGTGCAATTCAATGTAGGTAAGATCAAAAGAGAAGGATTCTGGCCATTATTCTTGCATCATTCTCTGCTTGTGAGTTTCCCAGAGACAGCTGGTTGGTCACTGAGAGAAAAGAACGCTGGACTCGATAGACTAACACAGCAGGATTGATGTAGTTTGCAACCGTCCTGCAGACACAGTTTAAGCCAAAGAACATTACAGCCGGCAGCGTGTGGAGCCAAAATGGTACCTGTATCTGGCAGTAATTCCAAAGCAGGAAACCTCTTGTGCATAATTCTCATAAAAATGAACTGGCATATTATTTGCCATGACATTGCTGCCAAACTAAATCCCAAGATATGCCAATGCCCTCCCCTGACTCTGCTCAGTACTCTGAGCAAAGCCTTCTTCCAAATTGTGGAGAGCAACAAGCTCAATTGTCTTCTTGATGTCCTTGTTCAACCAGCATTCATCACCAATTACACTGGTTGGTATCCACACCATTCCTGAAGATGTCTTGGTCTCCGTATAGAACTAAAGTTGTCTTGGGGTCACTTCTTGCATTACAACAAGTGTGTGACTTGCTTGTTTCTGTGTGCTCACTTGTCTCTTCTCCTGGCTCTCCAGTAGCAACTGAGCCCAAATGCTCATGGCTTGGTTGCTTTGTATGCCAGGACACAGTGGCGTTTCTACAGGGAGGGCAAAGCTCTAAGTTTTGCAAGAAGCCTTACCTTGCAGTAGAAATCACTCCTCTCCTGCACCATTTTAGCCAATCCTCACAGGGAACAGCAACATCTTGGCGTTGCTTACTGGCTACAGCAGCAAGGGAGAGGAGGGATTTCCATGACAGGGTAAGGCTCCTTGCAAAACTTAGAGCTTTGCCCTCCCTGTAGAAACGCCTCTGCCAGGACAACATACAGGAGGCATCCTATATAATTTTACAGTCTCAGATTACAAGTGGGGCACCCTAACTCAAGCAATCTCCAATGTACCTTCTGAAATTGGTAGTCCTGTGTCCGGGTTATGCTCCAAAAGCAGTTCCATGTTTAATTTGCCTCAATCACACTTTAAAGAGGCCAGGGTAGTTTTTGGAGCAAAGACTGCTAGAATGTTCTTACATTGGCCCAACTCCATCAGAAGATAATCCATCAATGTTGAGTGGTTGTGTGGCTGCTTTACCCTTAGTACAATTGATAGTTCAGCCCATATTTGCTTTATTACTATTCACCTACAGCAAAACAATAAAAAAAAATGGCACAATTTGACTCTTTAGCTGTTATTTGTATTTAGAACAATGGTTCCCAAATTGTGGGTCAGGACCCACCAGTGGCTGACAAGCTAATTTCAAGTGGGCTGCGAAGTTCCTAGGGTGGCCCTATTGAAAATATGGTTGTTTCTGTCAAGGTTGTAAATAAGCCTTTTTTCTGTCTGAGAGCGCAATCCCTAACCTGGAGTTAGGCCTGGAGTAAGGCCAGGAAAGTTTGCCCAGCACAAGGGACACCATAAAGGCATTTGGACCACTCTTGGAGTCATGGAGTCATGGCACACATCTGTGTACTGGCTTCTCTGTCTCTGGAAGTGGTCCAAATGTGCTTTATGGTGTACCTTGTGCTGGCCAAACTTTGCTGGCCTAGCTGTGCTGGCCTAACTCCAGGTTAGGATTGCATCCTGATTCACTTTGCTTTTGGAATATGGCTGAGAAATAGCCCAACTTATTGCTGCATTCTCAGGAAAGCAGCCAGCTCTGGTATCACAATAACAGCACTTCCAGCCACAACATCACTTCTGGTGGGTCCCAGACAGATTGCCATTCTAAAAAGGGCAAATGGTTTGGGGCAAAAAGGTTTGAGAATCACTGATTTAGAATATTTTCCTTTCCATGCTTACACTTGTTCACCGTATGTTTTATATCAGTACTAGCTTTTCCTTACCCGGCGTTGCCTGGGTTTTATTTATCCTAAGCTTCTATTAGACACAAAAAAGAATGAATTCTACCAATCAGTTCAGCGATCCCGAAAACTATGGATTTGACACTGATATCAGCCGTTTTTGACCATTTTCACATGGGGCCCCCTGTGCACCCCCACCCCCACAGTGTTTGTGGCCAGGCCGCAAGGCTTGTGCATGCTGAGTTTGGTGCTAATTGGTCCAGGCCAGTGGTGTCATCTAAATGATTTAAGAACAGGTACTCACTTTTGATTGGCACGTGTCAGGACCCGCCCGCCGGAAGTGACGTCATAAGCCAGAAGTGATGTCGTGGCAGGAAGTGACATGAAAAAAGCCCTTTTTGAGGCCTCAGATGATTTTAAACTGACCCAACAGTTGCAACAGTATTCCACAGCACCCCCAGAACATGTGAAGGAGGCCTGGCATCATGTTAAAACCCCAGAGCAACTCATTTTTCAGTGGCAAGGAAAGGAAAGGCTCCGCTCGCTGCCTGCCTGCCTGCCTGGCTCTGAGAACATGCAGGCAACTCAAACATGCAGGAAATTCAAACGTTGCAGAGGGCGGAGTCGACGAGTGGGCGGGTGAATGGGCGGGGCCAGCTGTAATCCTAGAAACCGGTACTCGCGTACCCCCGCGTACCCCCTGCATGACATCACTGGTCCAGGCGTTCCAGCAAGGCATGGCGGACGTTTTGTTTTGCACCCCTTCTTGCCCCCCACACCGAGGGGGGCCGAACCCGGACTCCACCGGCATTGGGAGCGTCACCGCTTGTCTTGGCAACCCTGGAAACTATGGATTCGATGCCAATTTCAGCCGTTTTCTACCATTTTCACACAGGGGCCCCTGGAAGCGTTAGGGGGATCTGACCCCCACAGTATTTGTCACCAGACTGCAAGGCATACGCGCGCCAAGTTTGGCGTCAATCACTCCAGGCATTCCAGAAGGGCATGGTGAACATTTTGTTTTGCACCCCTTCTTGCCCATGCCGAGGGGGGGGGCTGAACCCGGATTCAAATGGCGCCAGGAGCGTCGCTACTTGTCTCGGCGACCCCGGAAACGACGGATTCGACACCGCTGTCAGCCTTTTACAATCATTTTTACGTTGCACCCCCTGTGCAACCCCACCCCCGGGGGTCCTAGGGGGGGTCTGACCCCCCCCCCAGTGTTTGTCGCCAGACTGCAAGGTGTATGCGTGCCAAGTTTGGTGTCAATCGCTCCAGGCGTTGCGGAGCCTATGCAAAACATACGTACAAACATTCTCTTTTATATACATATATAGATTGGTGTTCTCAAGCACAGGCAGCACTAGGGCAACCACTTGCACGTGGTGTAACCCCACTCTACAGGGGAGTGTGAATAATACAGCCATATGGGTTGTCCAATTGCATGGGCACTTGCATTCACGGGCAACTCTGAGTAAGATACTTAGAAAGACCCATGAGATTTTGGACTCTTGCACCTAGTGGAATTATTTACATTGCTAACTTGTGGTGTGGGACTATACCATACAAAAGCAGCTTCCATACTGCATGCTGTTTGCAAGCACCGTCCAGACAACAAGCCATTGTTTCATTGCTCTCAATCAGTGTTGGATGTTATATCATAACTTCCAGAGTTGTACCTAAAACAGAGCAACAAGGCAAAGGATTAAAAACCTGTTAAAACTTTGCCTGGTAAATTTAGTTTATCCAAAATATCATACAGCACAAATTTAGGCATGTCTACTTAGAAGGAAGCATTTTTTTAGTTCAACAGGACAGACTCCCAGATAAGCATGCACAGGATTCAGCCTCAGTTTATTCCCTATCTGGTTTCCAATTGATTTATTCAAAATAAACTAGCATATTATCAAAATGGCAACTTAGGTACCTTTCTAAGGACATTAAAGGGTCAATTTCAAACCTGAGAATTTCCAAAGTAATACATCAAAACCAAACTTATTGCTAGCAGGAAAAAAAAAGACATCTTTATAGTTTCTTTTTCATCAGTTTGGAGATCTGAAATTGAGAATATATATGCCTGCTGTAACCAACTGAAGGCAGAATGGCTTAAAATGAGTAAGTTTTATTCTACAACCAAATCTTCTCATAACTGTGGAAGATTCAGATTCACAGATGTGTTGACGCTGTGTGGAACTCAGCAACATTAGCTGTGGCAGTTGTTAGAAGGAAGAAGCCGCACTGACTGCAGCCTGAAATGCAAAATATTTGGACACAGACTGGAAAGGAAAGCCAAGAATCTTGTTCATTCAGTTGGGAACAGTTGAAGCAATTGATTACATTTTAACTTGCCACCAGGGCTCACATTGATACATCTACCAATGAAATGGACTCAAGATTGCAGCCTTGGTCATAATGGGCCTTAGCTTAGTGTTTTCATATCACATGCTGGTTTCTGATTACCAGGTCTTTGCTTGTTGTACACCTAGCTCTGAAAACTAGCAACTCTTTGCGTGTGGTACACCTAGCTCTGAAAGCTAGAGTCTTACAATGAAGGTATAATATGGCAAACTGGAATTGTACATGAATGTGAGCAAATGTAAAATAACAAAAGTTAGCTAAAGAGGAGATCTGTATAGAGATGCAGAGAACAGGGCTGGATTAAGCTAGTGCAGGGCCTGTAGCATAAGTTTTAAAGGGGCTCTAAATTAAAAAATACAAATTAATGCCCTGCCCCTGTTACACCCCCTCCCTGCCCCCATTCTGCCCTTCCCCTGCCCTTCTGCTAGTCTTTGTGGAGCGTACCTGCTCCACTGTGCACTGGTCGTCCATGGGCGCCAGCAGGCCTGCGCAGACCTTCCCACTGGAGCCTTGAAATCTTGTCTGTCACAATGTGCTTTCCATCATGTTTGCAACAGCCATCGCCAGGAGAAGGCATACTCCGCTGACACTGATGCACAACAGGATTGTGTCTGCAGTAAAGTTAGATTTGAATGCAATTATTTACCTGTAGCATGATTATTAATGTCCATTATGATTATGTGCCATGTAGGAGGCAGATCCCCTGGCATGGAAACAACAGGCTCCTATTTTTAATTTTACATTTAATGTAAAGTGTCTAACATATAAACCAAAAACATGGTGATACAAATGCAGGAAAGAGAAAATAGGGAATGAGGAAAAAAAAAACCAAAGGGAAAAAAGTGATGGATACATAAAGCACAATAAAGGGAAACAACAAGGGTGCAATCCAGCAGCACCCCCCAGAGCCGGCACAAGCTGCTTGCATTGGCTCTGTGGTGTCGCAAAAGTGCCAGCACAAGGTACGCAGAGCCAACGTGAGCGGTTGTGTCGGCCTTGCTGCATATACAGTTGGCGCAGATCTGAGTAGCCCATAGGGGTGGCTAGCGCATACCCTGGGGCAAGGGGATGAACGCGCCCTTGCCCCACGGAGGCTCCAGCCTGCTCCCAACCTGTGTTGGATACAGCGCAGGCCCGCCAGCCTGTCTGTTCCAGCGCAGTTTAGGATTGCGCCCTAAGTAATATAGATGTGTACTGTAATACATGTAAAAAACAGGCTTGCAAGCATGTAGTGTGGGGCTCTCAAAAATTCAGCATAGTATATGCTACTTTTGCTTTTTGGCAATCTGGCCCGGGGGGGGGGAAGAGTTAAAAGAAAATGAAGGGAAAGGAAGAGCAAAGCAAAAGAGAGTAATTCTCCCACCATATACAGTACTCATTTTTACACTGAGTCTCATTGCTTTTTGCTGTCTCTTTCAAGAATCCCCTCTTTGAATACTCCCTACTCAAATTCTAATTAGTCTTATTATTAGCTCACTCCAGCTGTTGTATTACAACACTGAATGGCAATGTACAGTAGAAGAACATGCTGAGCTAATTGCACTAAGGAGTGAACTTATGACCTCCGCCTTCAAAATCCTGGAAACTGTTTCTGTGGCTTGTTGAGCAAGTTGAATGGCCATTATGCCCACACTATCCATTACCAGGCATTGATGTATCTCAAGGCAGACAGCAGCGCATCCCTCTCAGTGGCCCCTGTAAAATCCCAATATCAAAATCTTTACTTATTCGGTAAGAGTGTCTCAGAATCACATTTCACTGACTTTAGGCTGTGATAAATGGAAGAATGAACTCTCACTCTTTTTCAGTCTCTGCATGCTTCTAACATGCCAGAATTGAAACATGATGTTATTTACTGAAAAGCTCTCAAAATCCATATCTTCTTTTCAAACAAAGAGTTTGATGGAAGGGAAAGAATGGCAGAAAATCTATTTAAATTTTGTAATCTTGAAAGCTATATGCATGCCATTCCACCGAGGAGCCTTTGGCTGCGATCTGATGCGCACTTATCTAGGAGGAAGCCCAACTGAACTCATTGAATTTATTTCTGAGTATATATGCCTGAGTCCACATTGTAAATGGAAGAGAAAGGTGGAAAAAAAATTATAAAAAGTATTGCACCCTGCTGGGAAGTAGAGCTATATCCTTCTTGCTGTTGCTACCTAGCCACACGCTGCTTTCACCAAAGTTGCAATTTCAGGGTTCAATGGCTAAGGGCCTGATCCAATCCAATCCAATTTTCCAGCACTGATGCAACCATGCCAAGAGGGCATGCATTGCATCCTGTCGTGGGGGGGCTAATTACAGGTGCCTTCTCAAGGTAAGGGCGTATTTAGTACCGTACATTGGAGCTGCATCAGTGCTGGAAAGTTGGATAGGTTTGGGCCCTAAGTGAAGGGATGTGTATGTGATTTGTAAGGTAAGGGAAAATACATAGTGAAGGTCAAATGTCTGCTCTTGGATATGTTCTGTATTTAGCTGCAGTAAAGGCATGCATTTAATAGTCTTTGTTGTAGCTACTTTGTATACCTCATGATTTGTTATTGCTGTCCTGTTTTTCTGTCTTTCCTTTCCTTTTCAGGGCACAATTAACCAACCTTCCAGCACTGACATAGCTGTGCCAATGATGCATATGCATCAGTTGGGGAGCAGTCATTGAAGCCTCCTCAAGGTAAGGGAGTGTTCAGCCCCTTACCTCAGAGCTGCATTGTCCTTACCCCGGAGCTGGAAGGCGGCCTGGGATTGTGCCCTCATTGTGTTTGAATTGACCAACTTGCTGCTGTTTTTCTTGTTTTCAAAATGTTTTTAAAGTTTTGATTGTGAAGCCCCATATGAGAAGTTTTTTTTTTTCTTCAGTGTTGTCAGTAAGTCAGTAAGTAAGTCAGTGTTGGAATTATAGCTGTTATGAGCATATAGGAGAAAGAGACTCCTGACCTGAGCTTCACAGGGTTCAAGCTTCAGAAAAACAGACATGAACAAACAAGAATGTTGTGTGTGATCTGTAAGGACCAGAAAGTTTATCAGAGAGCTGTCATAAGGGAGCAAACCACAGTGATATATTCTCAAGAAGCTGAGATGTAAAGATACTGTACTGCTCTAATCTGCCAGAATTTATATCCTGGCATTCAGCCAGCACTCTCTACATCCTGTGTCACAACATGCAATCCAGGAGTGGCTCTTTCTGTTTAAGAAATAAGTCTGTGCCTCCTTCTGGGAACACAGTGTGTGGAACCACCCTGACAAGACTCATACTGGAATTATAGTTGCCATGCTGTGCATATTAACCTGGGCTTTAAAGCCCATTGACTCTGTGGGGCTTTCTTTTGAGTAGACATGCCTAGCAATGTGCTGTAATAATCATGTTCAACTGATTTTTTTATCCCCCGATGCAGATATTGAAAACTATTTTTTTTCTGATAGGCACTCTTTTATTTGGCCATTAATGGAGGTCTAGTTTTCTGTAGCCCTTCACTTTCAGTTATGCCATCATTCTTCCATGATACAACCTTAATATATCATCAATTATATTAACTCCATCCAATTTACTACAATTTAAATACTACTTTTTATACTGCATGCACTGGGCCTGGGTTCTGGGATAGAACAGGGATTGAGGGTGCAGTCCTAACCTAGAGTTAGGCCAGAACAATTAGGCCAGCAAAGTTTGGCTGGTACAAGGGCGACCGTAAATCGCATTTGGACCACTTTTGGATTCAGGGAGGATGGTGCACGTCTGCGTGCTGAGCGGTCCAAACACATTTTACAGTGGCCCTTGTGCCAGTCAAACTTTACTGGCCTAACTCCAGGTTAGAATTGTGCTTTTAATCAACCTTTATGTAAATTAGTTCCAGTTTCCTTTGTTCACAAATAGAACAGGACAGCAAAATCACATGCATTTGTATTAATGTGTTCAATGGGACACTCGCTAGCACTTAGGGTTGCAGTCCAAGTCAGGTTTTATGAGTAGTAGCACCTGAGTACAGCCATAGACTCCTTTTGGACATGATCAAATGTCATAGCTCTTTTCAGACCATCCCCTGCAGACCACTCCGTCCATCCAGCGTCTTCATATTTGGTCTTTGGAAGATGCCAAAGCGTATGTGTGGAGGCTGGCTGGGTAATTTGATCTATTTGGCCAAACTGGACCCTGTGCCTGGAGGGCCCACACTCGGGTGGTGAGCAGAATGCCCACAGCCAGGGCTGGCACTGCATTCTGTAATTGATGCTCCAGCATGGAATCTTCCGAGGAGAACACGGCAAGCAAAGCATTACTGCTAGGCGACCCTCCATCCCACCCCTGGGCTTGAAATTGCCCCCTGGAAACAGTTGGCGGTGACACCACTGCTGGGTTCTTCACTGCTGCCACTCATCCTGGTGAGTGGCGGGGGGCACAGTGTGGGGGTCCCACAAAAATATTTTGCATTGGGTCCCGCAGTTCCTAAGGCCAGCCCTGTGTGGAGGAGCCCACCAAGCCTCTCCCCTCCATCTGAGTTCACAGAAAAGGCGATGTGACTTGGGGTAAACACAGAGTTCCATTCATTGCAAGAACAGTCCATGTACAGTGTACATGGAATGTTGACCTGTAAAATGGAACTCAGAAATACTCATCCACATAGGACAGGCACATATAGCACATAAACTGTCCTCACATTGCAGCAGATAATCCAAACCCACCATGTTTACCCAATGGCGTACTCCTGAGCATTGCAACTTAAGTAAAATGGACACATATGGAGCACATACTCTCCCAACGAAGGGGCACACAGACAGTGGTGTCATTCAAATGATTTAGGAACAGGAACTCACTTTTGATTGGCACTTGTCGGGAACCCGGAACCAGCCATGGAGCCAGGGGTGGGATTCAGGGGGTTCGCCCAGGTTCTATAGAACCGGTTGTTAAATGGCCGGGCCCCACCCACTCGCTTACCTCGGCTGGCTTCGGGTTTTTTTTGGCTCCAGCTATGATGTCATAGAACCGGTTGTTAATTTATTTGAATCCCACCACTGCATGGAGCCTGTTAGGATCCGGAACACCCATTCTGGTTCGTTCCCCCTGAATGACATCACTGCCTTTGCCCCCCTAGGAATCCGGAGTTGCTCCCTTTAACCCTCTGAGAGCTGGCCAACCAAGAAGAAAAGCTCTTTGCAGAGGAATTGGGAGGGGGGGAGGGAGAGTGAAGTGGGCAGAGTCAGCCCTAATTTTAACTAGTGGAACTGAGTTCCCCCGCGTTCCCCCTGCATGACATCACTGCACACAGAACTGCTGTGTCGGTAAAGATTAAGAATAAAAGAAGAGCCCTGCTGGATCAGGCCAAGGCCCATCTAGTCCAGCGTCCTGTATCTCACAGTGGCCCACCGAATGCCTCAGGGAGCACATGAGACAACAAGATGCTTGCATCTCGTAGCCACTCCCTTGCACCCAGCATTCTGAAGTAGCGTACTACTAACATAAGGAGGTTGCACAACCCATCATGATCTATAGCCCATGATGTACTTTTCCTCCAGAAATCTGTCCAATCCCCTTTTAAAGGCACCTGGGCCAGACACCATCACCACCTCCTGTGGCAAGGAGTTCCATAGATTAATTACCCACTGGGTAAAAAAGTATTTCTTTTTATCCCTTCTAACTCTCCCAACACTCAATTTTAGTGGCTGTCCCCTGGTTCTGGTGCTGTAACAGGGGGAAAAGAACATCCCTCTATCCACTTTATCCATACCATGCATAATTTTGTACATCTCAATCATGTACATGCATAATTTTGTACATCTCAATCATGTACCTCAGGTGCCTTTTTTCTAGACTCAAGAGCCCTAAACGCTGCAGCTTGCGATTGAGCTAGCAGACCAGTTATTTTCTAAAAATATTGATTGATTGGGATAGAAGCTACAGGTTTTAGAAGCACCTGGATCAAAGAACAGAGCAATGCAATACATTGCAGCTTTACTTAGGATTGTGTATTTCCAGTCGAAGAACTAAGAGGGCACGGGAAGCAAGCAGCCTTGGAGTCAACAAACCAGTGAGGTTCCCGTTGAGGAGAGCCGTTCTGAGGAGTCAACGCAATAATCGCCTTATTTGCTTCGAATAGCCTGATTGATCCCTTCACGGTGGACCGTAATAAGCACGCGGAGAACAGGAAGGCGCTCGAAGCACAGTCCAGAAATAATCACGCTTGGGCTACAACCACCTTTCGGTCTTTCTCGTCCAAAGCGCGTGGAAACTTGAGCCATCCACACGCCACCAATCTACTCCTGCTCCCACCCGGGGAGCTGCCGGCATCCGTAAGGCAGCGTCCATCTATGCGGTGCGCGTCTGACGAGAGCGAGAGTCTAGCAGGTGGGCCTCTGACGAAGCTCTGCTCCTCCTCTACCCCCGTTGGTCGAACGATTGGTGAGACAAACCAGCTCTGGGGGGCGTCTCTCCGTTATTGGCGAAAAAGGCTGTCAATCTCCCCGCGCACACGCCCGACTCGCCAGCTTGAGGCTTCTCAACGGCTGGCTTTGGAGCTGGGGCTGCTGTGAGCCTGTGGGAAGCCGCGCGGAGGAGAACAAAGTTTTGCAACACTTGGGCACCTGTCTCCGCGGCTCGGTCTGCGCTCGTGGTCCAGAGCGGAGCAGCCTGGCTTGGAAGCGGGTGGCGGGCGTGCTTGGCTGGCGGAGCGGCTCTGGAGAAAAGTTTCGGATTTCCGTGTTCGCCCTCGAATTTCAGGGCTGCGATTCGGGCTCCTTCGGCCGCCAACTCTCCGCTCGCCTTTTCGGCGTGGTAGGCGAGGGATGGTCCTCAGCGGTGGAAGAGTCCTCGTGTTGGATGGAAACTCGCTGGCTTGAGTGGGGGGCTCCAGGTTTCCCAGGAAGGGAGGGAAAGAGCTCTTGCGTATAGCCAGGGAACCTTTTCCCATCATCCTATTTCTCCCCCCCCCCCATATTGCAATTTTGTTCTCCTTTTGGTCCCGGCTCGCAGGATTTTCCGTGGAGCTATATGGAGGGAGCTCAGAATGGTCTGCACCAGGAAAACCAAAACTTTAGTGTCCACCTGCGTGATCTTGAGTGGCATGACTAACATCATCTGCCTGCTCTACGTGGGCTGGGTGACCAACTACATCGCCACCGTCTACGTGAAAGTGCAGGAGCCTCTCGCGGAGAAAAAGTTGGAGGAAGACAAAGGGGACACTTTAAGGATTATAGAGAGGCTGGACCACTTGGAGAATGTCATCAAGCAGCACATCCAAGGTACGGCCGCTCGCGTCCCGCCGCCCCTTTGCCGGGCTCCTCAGCCCCCCCCCCAATTTCTGATTGCAGGGCGTCGGATGGGATTTATTAATGTTTCTCGCGTGTGCTCTCGAGGTCGGAGTGCTGCCGCCGTAGGGCGGGGTGTGGCGGGTTGGGGAGAAGAGAGATCCATTCAGCAGAAGAATTGGGGGCTTTGTTAAGACAGGCGGACTTCTTGGCCAGTACAGGCGAAAGTTCCTTCCTGGCTGCTGCCTCCTCTGCCCGAGGAGCCGCCGGCCGGGCTGGAGGAAGGAGGAGCAGGGGGTGGAGGAGGCGACGGCGGCGGTCGCAGTGGCTGGCTCGCAAGCCCTGCAGCGCCGCCGGTTCCGGAGCCTGCACGTTGGCGCGGCTGAGGGAGACCTCGTTGGGTTGATCGCTGTCGCTGAGAGGGCTGGAAAACGCTTCAGGGAGCGAACGAGCGGCAGGGGGCTCCTGGAAGCTGCTTGGCGCGGGCTGGATCCCTCGTTCAGCCCTCCCCTCCTCCCGAGGAGCCGGCGATCGCGAAGAAGTTGACTGGGGCTGGTGCCCTCCCAGAGCCTCCTCCGCCTGTGGCAATCCGTGGAGCCTTGGAGAAGCAGGCAGCCTTCGAGGTTCACGCGAGGCTGGGAAGGTGATGTGCGCCGTGCGGTTATGACTAAGGTCCCTGGAAGTCAACTCCGTTCAGCAGGGATCTTATCTCCGAGTGGGTAGTCTCTGTGACTGCCGCCTTCGCCCATGACTGTAAGAAACCTGCTACCAGCTTGTTTTAGCTTCTGGGCGGGACCGGGTGGCAGAGCTGGATTCATATCAGTAGATTTGTCTTCAGCTGCACCCTGTTAGAATCGGTTTCTGTGTTTTTAGTTTTTAAGGGGATTGCGCTGTGGCTTGTTCCCCGATCCCATTCATCCTACGCCCTCTGGCCTAGCCCAGGTTTAAACGTCTATTTTTCCTGTGTGGACCATGTGTGCGTTTTGTTTATCTTTGCATCTTGTCTGAGTGTTTTGACTTTCTGGTAGGTTGAGCCAGTTGGGAACATAATCCTGAACAGACTCTTAATTTGCGTAATGGCATTTTAATTTGATCTCTGTCTGACTGCATCTTGCCAAGGAAGGTGAGTTGAAGGGAGAATAATTAAAATGATTTTGTTACGGAGGTATTATTTTTGACCCGCAGTGTTAATCTTCTCAGCCCAGAATGTTTGTTGGCATCTTTTTTTCCTGTGCACCAGATGTACGTGCAGTACTTTTGGTTGACATGCTGTTGATGGACGGATGAAATAACATTTGGGGAACTGCTGGCTAAGGGAAGATTAAATCATTTCTCTAAAACTGTTGGCACATTTTAACATATTTCACTGTGCTTTAGGACCCCAGTACTTTAGATTGTCAGATCAAACATTAGGGACTCTGCCATCGTGTGGTATGTGTCAAACACATACTATGTGAATGAAATGTCCATGATGGTTATCAGTCCTCATTGTGAGCTCTGGAGTTGTGATGTATTGGAATAAAGTTTCCTCAAAATAGTGAATGGCTGTCTGGAAATGCCATCAGTTCACAACACTTGGGCAGGTGTCCTGTGCTTTTCAGCCTGCCTCCCTGCCCCAATCTAATAAAAGAACTCTGCTATTTTTCTCCAGCTGTTTACCAGCTGGTAAACAGATCTCCTTTCTCTTAAATGGGTTTTGCCTCCAGGACTGGAATGCCTGAGCAGTATGCAAGTGATCTTTTTTTTTTTTTTTAGAAGATGTGAAGTGCACACAGTCTATTTCAGGTGAACTAGATTTCTGTGTGTAATTTTGTGACCTTACAAGAACCTGCTGATGGGCATGGTTTTATGCATAACTGACTGTACATTGCACGTTTCTCCTCCTCGTCCTCCTGAAAGTACTAAGTACTAAGTGAAACTGTTCGCCTTTCTGGAGACAGGATGATGTCAGGATCAGTCAATTCAAAACATTCTCAGTATCACCCAGGCCTCTGGAGTCCTAGAACAAAGTTTGAGAAGAAATAATTGTCATTATAGTGATAATGGAAATGAAATGTTTTGCTTGACAAGCTAGGGCTTTTTCTTTTCTACAAAAATATAAGATAAGGAAACTGGAATTCCAGTGGGTGGAGATCCTGCTTCACTAGGACCACAATCTTATGCACACTTACCTGGGAGAAAGCCTTACTGATTATGATGAGTAACTTCTCAACTTCTGAGTAAACATATATAGGATTGGGCTTTGGGTATCCTTCCAGTCCTTGGTCTAATACCCCATCGGAAATAAATGAATCGGTACAAACAAACTTTAGAATGATTGTTAATGATACACTTGTACAAAAGTTGACACCGGAAGGGCTCAGGTGAAAGAATGCATGCAGAAAGTTCCACTGGAATGTTCCTCTGGTAACACAGCTAAGAGACAACTCTGCCCAGAAACTTTGAAGAGATTAAATTAGTCTCTGCCAGCTAGAGATTAGATGGCCTGGCTTATTTTATTAAGACTGTTCTGTTTGAGGGTGAGAATATCTGATGCTGAACATAAACAACATAGTCAATAATTTAATAGAACGTACAGCCTAGCCCTGTACATGTTTATTCAGAAGTTAATCACATTGTAGTCAGTGGGGCTTACCCCCAGGAAAGTGTATACACATTTACTTGTACTAAAGAAATGAAGGGAATTTACTTTTGAGAAGACATGCACTTTAATCTCAAATAACTGTACAAAGGATTTATTTCATTTATTTTTTACCACCCTTTCTCCAAGTTGCTCAGTGTAGTATGCCTGGCTCTTCCCCTCCATTTTTTTCCTCAAGGGCTACAGTCATAATGCTGCTTTGGCCTGAAAGCCTAAAACTATGTCCATTAATGAAAGGATAGGCTTTGGTTACAATTCGGAAGCCATAGAGACTGTAGCAGTTCTGGATCAGTTTTCAGGATGACTTGAGCATCTGTAACTTCTTGTTCCTCTGGATGAGCTTCTCTACAGAAGAGGGAACTGATTAGACGAGTTTCAAGTGATTTGCTTTAAATTAAGGGCGCAATCCAAAGTGTGCCCTTGGCTCCATGCAAGCCACTTGCCTGTGGCTTATTAAACAGCAGATCCGAGGAGCATATTGGGATGGCAGGCGCCTATCCCCGGGGTAAGGGCGCAAATGTGCCCCTGCCCTGTGGAGGCTCCAGCCTGCTCCCAACCTGTGTTGGATACAGTGCAGGCCCGCCAGGGTGCCTGTTCCAGTGCAGTTTGGGATTGTGCCCTAAGTTAGTAATGTAGCTAAAAGGTGAGCGGGAAAGTCCCTTGTTTGAATCTTACCTCCACCATGAGCTTGCCAGGTGTCTGTATAAGCAATTCAGCCCCTCTCTCGTGATTTCAGCCTCCTTCCTTAAGCTATTTACAGCCCAATCCTATGCATGTCTACTCAGAAGTCTCATTGTGTTCAATGTATTGTGTTCCATAGGTGTTTAATATGCCCTGCCTTCTGGAGGTAGGTGGGCATGACATTTTGGATGCTTCTGTGTTTTAAATGCCCTGCAGGTGGTAAAAAAGCCCAGTGCAGAAGCTGGGCTAGACCTTTCTATTTGTGAAATGGGTTTTTCATAAAGGAAAGCATCTGAAAGTGTTTTTTCCTTCAACTATAGTCTGAATTGGGTACAATCCATTTTGCCACCTTGCCATGCTATGTTTTCATTCTGTTGCCTGTGTCTTCTCAGCCAGAATCTCTGCAAACCTTTTTTTTTTTAAAGCTAGAAATGTATTCCTTTACAGAATATGCAGGTAATTCTGCATTAAAAGTTAAAGAAATACGGTGGGTGGAGGGAGAGATATCAAAGCTTGTCAGAGGACCTTGTGAAGGCACCAAATTGAAATAGGTGCAGCTGCCAACAGCCTAAATACAGCACACTGTGCCAAACAAACAGTTCTATGAGTAAACGGCAGGCAAATGTATCTGGCAAGCTCTTGCAGTAATATCAGGCAGGAACACAACATTGCTTTGGCATGACATAGTATCTGCCTGACTCTTGAATGGCTGCACACCAATGCTTAAGTGATCCAGAGGTTGACACCATATTTTCAAGGTAACTTTTGGAAGTTGTCAAAAAATTTTATACTTTGATCCAACATTTCAGTTCAACAGCACCAATACCCAGAAGCAATTTCTGGAAGCAAGAGCCCAGCAGCCATCGATTCTATCACTGTTTGTGGGCAAAGAATGGACCCCTGCTGTACAGAGTTCCAGAATTAGGGCTGCATATGTGTGAGAGAGATAAGGGGAGACTATCTGTCTTGTGGAATGATGATAGGAGGCTTGGTGCATGATGCTAATGGAGTGCATAAAAATGGACAACAAGTTCAGGGCAAACAAACAGCAGGAAGTACTAATGGATGCTGCACTGACCACTTGCGCGAAAGCTTTCAAAAAACGATTAGATAAACTTATGAAGAGTAGCACTCTTTATTTTAGCCATAATACCTATGGCTGTTCATGTTCCAACTCAAGATGCATAGCAGTTCTTGAGTGCAAGCTAACCTGACTGGATGTTTTGTCTGGCCTCCACTGAGTCTAGATGGGCCTAAAACAAACCAGGCTGTAAAGGATTAAAAAAATGAGGGCACCTGAAAATGTTAAGCAATTACATCGGCAAATAGGCACACAAGCAAAAATTAAACTCTTCCCTTGTTGCCAGGCTGTCAGCTTCTCATCTTCATTGTAACTAACTGAGGGCCTGATCCTATTGGGCATAGCCGTAAGGCACCGACCGGCAGCAAGGCGTTACTGCTGGCGCTTCGCGATCACCTGGCTAATGCCTGCCCCATGTCACCCAGAGGCGGCAACACAAGCCTTCAAGCAGTGAGTGCGCTGCTTGCTGGTGTCATGTCTTTTTTGGGTGGGGCAGGAGGGGTGGGGGAAGGAACGGAACTGTGGTGGGACTGGCGGCAACTCTAAATAGCCGGTGCAGAGGTTTGTAGACCACTTACCACGGTGAACGGGGACAAACATCTCCTTTTCCCACGGAGCCTCCCACAGCTGCCTGATTGAGCAGCTCAGGATTACGCTGTAAAAGGCCCATTAGATTTAACGATCAGGCAAGATTACACACAGAGAGAGAGAGAGAGCGAGAGCGAGCACAATCCTAACTTGGAGTTAGGGTGGCACAGTTAGGGCAGCAAACTTTGGCTGGCACAAGGGACACTGTAAAGTATGTTTGGACCACTCTCAGAGTCAGAGAGGCCAATACACAGATGTGCGCCATCCTAACTAGGAGAAGGCACAATCCTAACCTGGAGTTAGGCCAGCACAGTTAAGCCAGCAAAGTTTGGCTGGCACAAGGGACACTGTAAAGTATAACGTGTGCCATCCTCTCTGACTCCGAGAGTGGGCCAAACATGCTTTACAGTCAAACTTTGCTGGCCTAACTGCCGGTGCGGATTGCACCCTGAGAGTGGTCCAAATTTGCTTTACTGTGGCCCTGGTGCTGGCCAAACTTTGCTGGCCTAACTGTGCCGGCCTAACTCCAGGTTAAGATTGGAGGGAGGGAGGGAGAGATATTTATATTCCTCTCTACCCTTTGAACTCCTAGTGGCTTATAGAAATTTTGTCTGATACCACTGTCTTCAAAGGACTTGTAGTATTCTGTTTAATAGTAATGGCCACCATAAGATAGCGCTTATCTACAAAAGCTCAAATGAACAGTGCTTGAATATTATTGGCTTCCTATAGCATTCTTGTAGCATATGCGCATATATGCATTTGGGGTCAGAGAATGTTCTCATCAGTCTAGAAAAAAGATGCCTGAGGGGGGAAATGATTGAGACGTACAAAATTGCGCATAGGAAGGACAGAGGGATGTTCTTTTCACTCTCTCACAACACCAGAATCAGGGGACATCCACTAAAATTAAGCATTGGGTGAGTTAGAACAGATAAAAGGAAATACTTTTTAACCAGTGGGTAATTATTCTGTGGAACTCCTTGCCACAGGAGGTGGTGATGGCATTCAGCCTAGGAACCTTTAAAAGGGAATTGGACGGATTTCTGGAGGAAAGGTCCATCGCAGGCTACAGGCCATGATGGGTGGTGCAACCTTCTTATTGTAGAAGTAGTCAGAATGCCAGATGCAGGGGAGTGGCAATGAGATGCAAGTATCTAGTTGTCTTGTGTGCTCCCTGAGGCATCTGTGAGCCACTGTGAGATACAGGAAGTTGGACTAGATGGGCCTATAGCCTGATCTAGCGGGCCTCTTCTTGTTTTCTTATAACCACAGTAACTATGAAGATGCTATTTAATTTGCATGTACCTAGCAGTGAAGGATTAGTGTTTTGACGTATCGAAATAGCAAATTGGATTTCTCCTTTGGAAGTTGGATTCTACTCCTCCTCCCCGCCCCGCCAAAAAAAAAAACCTGTTTACTGTAAGAGGCAATAATATCCTGCTAAGCATGCAAGCAAATGAATGTGTTTCTTTTTGATGGCCTTTGTATATGTATGGAAATGAAGGTAGATTGTTATGTGCATTTTGCAAGATGCTTGTTGTGGCTAAGAAATGGGTGTGTCAAATTTTTGTCATTTACTGTATTGTATTATCAATCCCTGTATTTTAAAGAGCCGATGTTGGTTAATGTTGTATGAAATGAAATGTCAGTGACTTCCAATGGAAAGCTGGAAATAGTATTCAAAATGACTACATTTCTAAGACTGGGGGTCATTCTACCATGATTACAGGCAAGCATAACTATTGCAGAGTGTTTTAACAATGATGACAAACACATTGATATCTGCTTAAAACATCTCATACTGTGGGTGGGTGTGTAAGCAATGGAGCTAAAGAAAACAGTGCTACATTTAATGTCATACTGACATTTTATTTTCTGTGACATTGTTGCATTGGAGTTTCCTCCCACCCCAGCTTTGAATGGCTCTGGTAATGACCTAAAGCAGTGTTATTCAAACTGTGGGTGAGGACCCACTTGGTGGGTTGTGACCTGATGTCAGGTGGGTCGCGGAAAGCTGGGAGCAGCCATCTTGGAAATGGCCGAGTATCTTGCAGAATATAACAGATTTACTCTTGTTATATTCCTTTTGTGAATATTAACAGTTTGAATTTTCAAGTGATAGTTTTTTAAAAAATTTTTAGTTCAGTGCTTTTACATCATATTTTGTCCTAATCTTGCACTCTGTCTGAGATGTTTCATAGTTGTACAATCGCTGCAGTCCAAGAAAGCCAATGTGCATTTCAGGAGTGTCATTTTATTATGTTACAATGACAGCACTTCCTGCTTGACGATGTCACTTTCAGCTATGACATAACTTCCAGGTTAATGACATTACTTCTGGTGGGTCCCGACATGAGTGCCATTCTAAAAAGTGGGTCCTGGACCAAAACCTTTGAATACCACTACACTGACCTAAAGCACAATCCTATTCATATTTACTCAGAAGTTAAGTCCTATTGTGTTCAATGGGGCTTACTCCCAGAAAATGTGTATAGGATTGCAGTCTCTGTGTATGAACTGGAAAACTCTTCCATGGGTTCTATATATTATTACACTGTATTATTTCTTGCCCTTCATTATCATGGATTGTTAGTTTGTGCAGCAGTGTTTCTCAGACTGTGGGTCAGAACCCACTAGGTTGGTTGTGAGCCAATTTCAGGTGGGTTGTGTTGCATCGAGGGCAGCTATCATTGAAAATATGGGGATTCTGGTGGAGGGCTGTGTAGTTATTTTGCTTGTGTCAAGGTTGTAAATAGGCTTTTTTTCTGATTCATGATGCTATTGGAAAATGACTGATGAATAATTTATTGCTGCATTCTCAAGAAAGCAGCAGGCTCTGGCATCACAATGATAGAATTTCTGGCCATGACGTAACTTCCAGTGGGTCCTGGACAGATTGTCATTCTAAAAAATGGGACCTGGTACTAAAAGTTTGAGAACCACTGCTGTAGAGTATAAAAGTTTTTTAATTTTCTAAAAAGGGGCCAGAAACATATGGAATTGTTATGACGACTTGAATACTCCAAAGAAGTAAAACATCTGACACCACCCTACTTTTGTCTTCTTTGGAAATGATTTTAAAAAATGTTTGGAAAACAAACCATGTAGTACAGTGATCTGAAATACAATCCAAGCAAAGGTGAGCACTTTAAAAATTGCTTGATTCAGAGCGCAGCCCTAACCTGGAGTTAGACTGGAACAATTAGGCCGGCAAAGTTTGGCCGGCACAAGGGCCACCGTGAGGCACGTTTGGACTACACTTGGAGTCAGGGAGGATGGCTCACGTCTGTGTGCTGGCCTCTCTGACTCTGAGAGTGGTCCAAACATACTTTACAGTGACATTTGTGTTGGCCAAACTTTGCTGGCCTAATTGTGCCGGCCTAACTCCAGGTTGGGATTGCACCCTCAATGGAAGAGGAAAGCACATGTTCAGCTTTCCAACACTGAAATAAATTGTATTTTGAGAATACTTTTGCCTGGTGCATGCCTTCATTTATAAATCTACACGTTGGGATGGATCCTAAGAATGGGTTTTAGGAATGGAAGAAGGTCTGTTGTGCACATAGGAGTGATTTTTCTCTACTTCGAAGTCCTCTCCAGATATGTTTCCGTAAGCCTCTGAACCCACAGAAGCAGATTTTCAGAGGGCTGGAGAGGGAAAAGCGGAATAACATAAATCATGCCTTACCCCTTAGGATAAGGTACCAAAGCATACCCTTTGCTACTTGGCAAATTCTCTCTTTCTGTGTGTGTGGGCATAATCCTAAACTGAGTTAGGCCGGCATAAACTAAGCCAGCAAAGTTTGGCCAGCACAAGGGACACCATAAAGTATGTTTGGACCACTCTCAGAGTCAGAGAAGCCAGCACACAGATGTGATCCGTCCTCTGAGTCCGAGAGTGGTCCAAACACGCTTTATGGTAGCCATTGTGCTGGCCAAACTTTGCTGGTTTAGCTTATGCTGGCCTAACTCCAATTTAGGATTGTGCGCTCTCTCTCTCTCTCTCTCTCTCTCTCTCTCTCTCTCTCTCTCAGGTTAAAATATTGTGTTTCTTTTAAAAGAATGGTTATGTGAGCCTGAAAATATGAACCAGAAAAAGAAGAAACTAGAAGTCTAATTTTCCCCAAATGTCCAGTATGTTCATGTTTAGGCTTTAGGAGAGGGCTTTTTCCCTTGATCCCTTCTCCACCCCCATTCCAGGTCTTCCTGTCTCTGCTTGTACCTGTCTAGTCAAAATAAGTGTCAGAAGCCTGCATGTGGTGTGCAGTGAAATCTGAAACCGGTCTTGTTAGAACATGACAGCTCAAAACCTATTAAACAGCAAATATTAAATACTTGGAAACGTGCTCGCAAATGCTGAGTGATATGACTGTTCTCTAATAATGTTTCCTTCTTAATTTATCCTGAAAATTTGCAGTAGTTCATATCAGAAAAAATAAACAGTGAACTCTCAATTTATTGGACCTCGATTTAACAGACTGCAAACGATGGATATTTTCTACCTCATTAAAAGCTAGTCCTATGTATTCTGTGCCTAAAAAGCTCCATTGACTTCAATGCATTAGGATTTAATGGACTTGCAGCATCCTTTCCATCTTGTTAGTCTATTAAATTGGGGGTTCCCAGAAGACCGAAGTGGAGAGCAAGACATGAGGTTAGGGACTTCTAGGCCAGACAAAACTTTCATTGCATAACAGACTTTTATCAACACAAAAGGTATTCATTCTTTTATGAATTCTCAGTCTGGAGCAGTGAATGACGTGGCCCTAATGTTGTGGAGCGCTGGTATTAGCTGAAGCTTTCATCCACTTCGTCAAGTTATAACATGCTATGGCATGCGACTTGCGAGGCTTCAAAATCCCAGCGTAGAAGGAATGCCATGTCCTTGGGGCTCTACTCATGCATGATGGAATAACGTGCCTGTAAAGTTCATGTTGTAACACCCAGCTATTAAAAGATTATCTGGTTGGCAAACTATTTGCTTTAGTCTCATGATAGTCGTCCTTTGTGAGACTGTTACCCCCATCTATTGTTGACCCAGCAGTTCTTGCAACCAGCATACTCTTAATGATGCATACTCAAGATTATTTCATGCCAGGTGGTTACCTTAATTCTCCTGTGTCTTTAACTCAAGGAGCAATCCTAAACTGAGTTAGGCTGGCATAAACTAAACCAGCAAAGTTTGGCTGGCATAAGAGACACCATAAAGTATGTTTGGACCACTCTCGGAGTCAGAGAGGCCAGCACACAGACGTGAGCCATCCTCCCTGACTCCGAAAGTATTCCATACGTGCTTTAGGGTGGCCCTTGTGTTGGCCAAACTTTGCTGGTTTAGTTTATGCCAGCCTAACTCCAGTTTAGGATTGCGCTCTCAATCTGTGTTGTGAAAAATGCTTTACTGCAGTGCTTCCCAATTTGTGGTTCACTCAGATTTGTTCTGCAAAAATTAGCAGGTGATGCTTTTCATGGCATGGAGAAAAACATTATTGATGTCAGCTGTTATAGATCAAACTCATCTTAAATAAATAGTTAGAGGGCTGGTTCAGAAGGTGGCAACTTTGCTCTATGTTTTTTGTGTGTGTTCCTGCATTCAGATGATATTTCTCAGAGTGTAATCCTAAACAACTTTCCAGCACTGACACAACTGTGCCAAAGGGGCATGTGCTGCATTCTACAGTGGAGTAGTCGTCATGGAGGCCTCCCCAAGGTAAGGGAATACTTGTTCCCTTACCTTGAAGCAGCATTGCCCTTTCCCCAGTGCTGAAAAGTTGGTTGGGATTGTGCCCTCATTCATTCATTCAGTGCATGCTTGAGACACAATTGTAAGAAAGATTGTAAAAAGTTTGAAAGTCACTTTACTATAGTTAAGCTATTAACTATAATGGCTTAACTATGCTGGCTGCCTCAAAATAATTTTGGGAAGTGGAGGTTGCACAGGTGTGCTAGGAATTTCATGTTCTGACTCATTACAACAGACTGTTTCAGGTGTTATAGTTCAGGTACATGGTACCTGGATAGAGGAAGAACAATAACATGCCAGCTAGTCATGTCTCTCCTGGCCAATGTGCTTTGTGGCCATGCCATACTGTGCCAGTCTGATCTGTGGTCACACCTCCTGCTTCCAGTGTAGCACTTGGCTCTGTAAGGACTATTATGTATGCATCAGTTAGTGTGGAGGCATGTAGTCTGTATATCATCCTGTGCAAGTTTGTAATATTCCCAGTATGGAACTGAGGTGTACCTAGCAGTTGCAAAAGAATATGATCTGTGGCTGGACTGTACTGGACTGTGGAGGGGTTAGCTGGCAGAACACCAGTCATAATATCCTTGAGAAGTCGTTCCAAAGCTTGGTTGCAGCTGCCTGCAAGAGCTTGGAAAGTGCAAGAGCCGGCTGGAGGATGACAACTTCACAATGAAGGGAAACACCTGGAGAAGTGGAGGTTTTGGTCAGACTGTCTCATGAAATAATATTTGTAAGAATCTCATTGAAAAATGGATTAATGTTCAGTCTGCCTAGGTAAACCACTTTGAGTCTATTGAGAAAGGTGTTACTGTATATAAATATTATAATAAAGAAATAGAAGGGTTTAGAAAAGTTCTCTGCCTTGGGCCTTGGCGAGTCACAGCTAGTTGTCTAGCACTGTCTGCTCCTAGATGGACAAGTGGTCTGCCTTGTTCTTCATTTCATGAAGCGAATGCAGCTTCATTTGCATGTGTTCAGCCATGTTCCAGTTCCCTGATGGCTCTTTTGTAATGACTTAAAAAAGAAAAAAAATGCTTTTTATCATACTTTTTTTTTTTAACAAAAAGGAGATAGTTGCTATCATCTATAAAATGAGACGTAACCAAAGTTTCTTCCTGTTATTGTGGAATTTTTTTTTTTGTAGAAGACCTTCCTGGGCTTTATTTTTCACACAGCCAACCCTTTACTATTCAGTGTAAGGAATTATGTAGGATATGTACACAGCCTATTCAAGCTTGTTGCTGATACTAGCCACAGAGGTATATCAAATGTATTTAGAATTATTGCTGCTACTGGTAGATGCAGTCGGCAGGCCTACCATTATGTCCAGGGAGAGGGGCAGAAGCCCCCGGCGTGGTGTTCCTGAGGTGTGAGGATGAGGCACCTCGCCTTGCTGAGAAATGAACGGTTTCAGCCCTCCCGCCCGCTCCTGCCATTGTACAGCTCCAAAATGGAGCCTGGTGTGGTGTGCGGTTGGAGCAGCGTGCACTTGGGCGGGGAAACTGTAGGGGGCGGACTGCATCCTCTGTTCTGGGGCAGCCCATTGGCTGGGTCCACAACAGGGTAGATGTGCCTTCATTTGTTAGACCTTTCTTTCACCTGTGGTGTGTCAGTGCATCGGTGTATATGACATTGGTTTACCACCATGGTTTTCAACTTGTGCTCTTGAAAATCCTAGTGTTCCTTAGAAGATTGTTAGAAGCACCTTAGTAAATAAATAAATTCTCCTCAGACAGCTTGCCCACCAAGAAGTATGGGCAGTGTGCTCTCAGAAGCAGATATGCATGAGTTTCTCAGCAGTCAAGTCAGTGTGGGACGGTATCCCGCAAGTTAGAAAGCTTGAAAGCCACCAATTGGAACATGTTGAAGGCAGCTGGCGTCCACTGTCGGAAAAAGAACGTTCATTCCCTTTACTTTGCATTTTGGTTTTTAGCATGTGAGAATGAAGCTTTGTTTCCGGAATAGTTTCTATGTCTCTGTCATTTCATATTTGCACATTGTACTGCTGTATCATAATTAAAGCAATACATTAGTGTTTGTGATTGAGATTCTTAAAAAATAAAAGCAAAATAATTCCGCTGCTATCCACAATGTCTGAAAAATAGCCCAAGCATAAGATGAAAGATAATATAGCCATAATGTGTCGAACAATTCTCCTGCTGTGTGCAATAACTATCCATCAATATGTTTTTGACTGCTTGACAATACACCAGGAAAGGGATTTGATTTATATATTGGGGAGGGGGGGAGAGAGAGGGAGAGAGAGAGAGGGAGAGAGAGAATATGCATATAATTCCTTTACATTTTTCTTCATTGTATTGATTAAAGCTTTTCTGCTTTGCCTGGAGCCATCAAATAGCAAACCATCTGCTAAAAACAGATTGGCACATTTCTGGCAATCAACATTTTTTATTTTTTTAAAACAATACCCAGCAAAATTCTTGTCTAAATATACTTCAAACAGTAATAATGTCTTGTTTTGCGCAAAGATGATTGAGGGAACAAAAACTTCTGATGTTTTAGCGGCAGATGCTAGAATAGTGGACCAAAAAACTGTACAGCAGCTACAACAAAGGGTTGTTTTCAAGGCTAGGCAAAAAGCAGGCAAAAGATGCTCAAAAGGTCTTCAAATAGTGCATCATAGACTAGTAGGGGGAGCTCAGAGGCAGCTTCCTGCTAGGCTGTTGGGTGGAAAGCGCTATTTACTTTTTCTTCCAGCAACAACATTACCTCATTTTCCTTGCCATTAAACGTTCATTTACGGTCATGAAAAGTTCTGTAACACTGCAGGAACATGCTGAACGAGTGTGGCTTTTAATTCAGGGCGGTTCAGCTTCTGAGACCAACAGGCCATCTCTCATTCAGCAGCGAGAGACTTGTTAACTTCAGAGAAGGCAAACAGAGCCCTGGGCACCCCATCGTTTACTCATATCATGTGAGCTGCCTTTCCAACCACTAGTAGGTGCATACCCATCATTGGTTAATGCATGCACAATGCAAGTTTTGGCATTTGCCCCTTGCACGACACAGATAGGTGCATAGTGTGGGTCAGACTAGTGTATTCAAAGTGCTGAAGGTGGTCCCACTATTGTTTGCCTTCTCAGGTTTTGCAGGTACTCTTAGTGCTTTGGTCAGAGGCAGTAGTGGAAAAAGAGAACCGATGTACCAGAGAGATATACTGTCACTGTCAACTGAACCAAAACTATTTCAAGAGTGCAATCCTAATTGAAGTTAGGCCAGCACAAGGGCCATCATAAAGCGTGTGGACTACTCTTGGAGTCAGGGAGGACGGCGCACATCTGATTCCAAGAGTGGTCCAAACATACTTTACAGTGGCCCTTGTGCTGGCCAAACTTTGCTGGCTTAGCTTAGGCTGGCCTAACTCAGTTTAGGATTGCACCCTAAGTCTCAAAAAGGGCGATCCTAACCCTGTGCTGGAACAGGGAGGCCAGCTGGCCTGCCCCATATCTAGCACGGGGCTGGAACGGCCTGCTGCACAACCCAGGGCAAGGGGAATCTGTTCCCTCAGGTAATGTGGCAGTGGCTTGAATGGGGCTACTCAGATCTGTGCTGCCAAAATCAGCACACAGATACAAGCGGCCTGGATTGCAGCCCGGGATGGGGGGTTAGGCTCTGACCCAAGTGCCACATCCTGGCATCACCCCCCCTTCCCGTGCCAGGCCACCCAAGGGCCCGCCCTCACCCTGAGCTCCTTGGAGGAAGGGTAATATAAATATGTGAAAATATAATATAGTTATTATTATTACTTGTTCTTGTTGGGGGTGGTGTCAAAACTTTGTGGGTGTCAAATGACCTACCTATGCCACTGTCTGTAGCTGATCTCTGAAAAAGGCTGTGATTTGGGCATCTATACTTGGAAGTCAACCTCATTCATATCAATGGTACTTTAAGATGAGTGGTGTTAGGAGTGCAGTGGCTCCTAACAGCCATCACTTTGTCTGGGAACTCACTTGCTGGGAAGGCAAAAGTCATTGAATGTAGTGGGACCTCTGAGCGAAAATGCATATAATAGGAACATAGGCTGTATTAGTGTAAATTTGCACACAGTTAAGACGCCTAATAATGAAGTAAATTGGCAGGGTGGCTCTTGATTGTAGTCTTATACCTCAATCCTAAACATGTCAGCTGGAGGTTGTCCTATTGATGTCAATAGCTTGCAAGCAATAGTTTTATTATTATTGCTGTCTCAGTATCAGTTGCTGGTGAGATTGATAGCCATGTTAGTTAGTATGTTGATGCTACTTGAAACATTTATGTGAGCGAGAACTTCAGCCTTTTGTAAGAATTCTCAGGACTAACTGCACAGTGTGTGGACATTGTGTGTGGACAATGAATATACAGGTACTGTACCTTGTAGTCTGTACTACCTGGGCATCTGGCTCTGTGAGACAGCATAATGCCTAGAAACTTGCATGATGTTCTCTAGCTTCCACCAGGGAATAGAGCAGCATCAGCCGTTGCCTGTCATCTGTGGTCATTGCACTTTATGGGGTTGGTGGATGGGTATTTGGATTTCTTTAACCCTTTTGGAGTGGCTGAACTGACTGCTCATCTCCAGAAGAACTTTCAGCCTTCACTTCCAGAGTTGTAAGCTTATGCTTATTTTGGCTGCAATCCCAACCACAGTTACCTTGGAGCAAACCCTATTGACTACAATGAGATCTACTTCTGAGTAGACATGTATAGGACTGGGCTCTCAGGGCTCAATCCTAAACTGAGTTAAGCCGGCATAAGCTAAACCAACAAATTTTGGCCAGCACAAGGGCCACCAAAAAGTATATTTGGACCACTCTTGGAGTCAGAGAGGCCAGCACACAAACGTGAGCCATCCTCCCCGACTCCGAAAGTAGTCCATACGTGCTTTATGGTGGCCCTTGTGCTGGCTTAGTTTATGCCGGCCTAACTCCAGGTTAGGATTGAGCTCTCAATCTGTGTTGTGAAAAATGCTTTACTGCAGTGCTTCCCAATCTGTGGGTCGTGATCCACCATTGGGAAGCAAAACTGGGCCATGCCCCCTTAAAGGGAGTGGCCCAGTTTCAGATGCAATCGCAATAGCTGCAGCACTGTCGGGACACCCTCCTGGATGCCAATGCCTGTCCCCGCAAATACTTACAGCGGTCCTAATGTCCGAGGAGGACTTTGGGAACTGCTGCTTTATTGCTAGGAGGGAGGAAAAGTTGACATATACCAATAACATAACATACCAATAACATAATACCAGTAACATAAAATGTGTTTCTGCTACATGCAGAACAATACATGCAGAACAATTCCATGTTTCCTTGGATGTAAGTCCCACTGTGTTCTGTGTTTGCTTCTTGGACAGCAAGTCAGGACTCCATATGTGGTTTGTATTCTTTTTCCTATGTGCTTTATATGCACACGATTCTCCATCCTTGCCTTCTGCCATCCTTACAATTTCTTTAAAATATGCAGAAGTAGAAAACTGAGTAGTAGTAATAGTAATAATACTTGTATTTATATACCGCCTTTCTTAGGTCACTAGATTTCTCTAATGACTCTAACTCAAGGCGGTTGCAATAGGCAGACTTTATTCATAAACCCAAAGGGTTTTTACAATTTACAGAAATGTTCTATCTTACAAGAACTACAACACATACAGATGGATCTTTCTGGATTTAGTCCTTTTTTCTGGCCACCCGTTTGTCTTCTGCTGCCTGATAAGTGTCTTCCCTGCTCCCACCAGAGAAGCAGCTGACCCGGCATACTCCCCCTCTCACAAGGCAGCCGGAGACAGCTCAGCTGTTAATCAGTCGCAATTTACAGGTCTGCTGCCTACACTGACTTCCGGTAGTCCCAAACTAGCGACCTTCAGATCTTCGGCTCTTATCTTCAGGCAAACGGAGGCATTAACCCTCTCGACTAAATCTTCTGCCCTCGACTAAATCTTCTGAGAAAGAGTTCTTCAAACAAGGAAGCTGCACTGCTTTGCAGTGTCAAACTTGATGCAGGCGTCATTGAACCGTGCTTAACATTTGTTCCTTTTTCTTCCATGTTGGGTGGAATTGGGTTTTTTTTGGAAGTCACTTGCTCCAGTGAGTTTTGACGGTTGGCTGATAATTGAGCAAACTCAGGGAGTTTTGCCAAATCCAGGTGTCTGGGCTTTTGCAGAAAATAACATCTGTTCCCCTCACATGGCGGAGTAGCAAATTACAGATTGCAAATCACTCTTAATAAATGGTTGGAGGTGGGATATTTAACATAGAATAATGCAGCCATATCAAAAATATGACAATTTGCTTGGAAGACAGTCATTTTGCTAGTCTAATAGACACAGCACTGCCAAAATTCAAAGTTATTATAAACTTAATAACTGCTTATTTGTTCAGACACTCACCAGAATTGTATTTCTCAGTTACAGCTTTGTCTGACCTGCATTCTTTTTGGACAATGAAAAAAAAATGTGGAGCATTTGATATATATCTGGCCAGTACTTCGCCAAAACATGTTTTAAGGAAGCGGATCACACTATGAAGTATTTATTGCTGGCTTGTATTTAATTTTGTTGTCCTGCTTCTGGGTGGGTTTGTAAGATACATATTTTTGAATTCAAGTATAGCTTCTTCTGAAATATATGTTTAAGAAGAGGATGCTCTTGGGTGAAATATTGTGGATGCATGAAATATAATCTCATTCTTGATTGGAATTCTTTCTCACATTTTCCTCAAAAGGCTGTCTCTTTGGTAGACTGACAGCAGCTTGCTTTAAAAAAAATAGAGCTTGACTGAGAGCTGTCTCGACACTGTCTGTTCGTCATGGTGGTCCTGCTGTTCTTCTAAAAGCTAAAATCTGCTGCCTTTGCCTCATCTGTACATCTGCTGTTGGGGGCAACCTACTAAGGGCACAATCCTAACCTGGAGTTAGGCCGGCATAGTTAGGCTAGCAAAGTTTGGCCGGCACAAGGGACACCGTAAAGTATGTTTGGAACACTCTCTGAGTCAGGGAAGCCAGCACACAGACATACGCCATTCTCCCTGACTCCGAGAGTAATCCAAACAGGCTTTACAGTATCTCTTGTGCCAGGCAAACTTTGCTGGCCTAACTGTGCCGGCCTAACTCCAGGTTAGGATTGTGTCCTAAGCAGCTAGAAGATTCAAAAAGTCACTGGACACCTTCATAGTACAGGCATGCCCCGGTATCTGTTGGTGTTCTGTTCTGGACCCCACCGTGGATACTTGAAACCATGGATACTGGTGACACCTTTTTAGAGATGGGGTACATCAGTGGTTTTGCTGCAACAAGGTAAAAGAGAGGTTTTGTTTAATGTTCCCCTTTCTTTTTAATAGGCATCCTAGAATCCATGATATCCATGGATACTGAATGAGTGGATACTGGGGCACCCCAGTATATTTTTTTCCTTAGCAAAGGTATTTTTACTATAAATTGAATGTGTGGGCACTAAGAAAGGGATCTTCATGGTTCCCTTGAACTGTGGTCGTGCAGATGATTGGATGTGGTTAGGCCAGGATCACCTGTTCCCTTCAATGCCTGGAAAGGGATTTAGGGGAGGGCCTTTGGCTCACTGGTAGAGCACACACCTTCCATGCAGAAGATCGTCACTCCATCAACATCATCTCGAGACAGTGCAGAGCAAATGCCCTCTTTGAAAACCTCAAAGAACCACTGCTGGTCACTGTTGACAGTACCGCGCTAGATGGCTGAGTGGTCTGTTTCGCCTAAGGCAGCTTACTGTGGTCCAGGTTAATCAGGCACCATGATCCTGGGCACAGGACTCTGCAGCAGTTCTTGCACATTTTACCACAATGAGATGTACGAGTTCTTGATGGCTTCTGTAGGTCCATAATTCAACAGGGTGAGGTCCGCATCCCACATTAGGCATCGGAGATGATGGACCTGCAATGTGGTGCTTCTTTCTAATATATGAGGTGACTCTGGCAGCTGCAGGAAAGAAAAAAGCAACAAGAAGACAGCAGAGAATATTTATTGATATTCTGTAAGTGCCATCATGTAAAATCATGCACAGTTTTTTTTTTTAAGGTAGAGAAGTCAACTCCATACAATCCATATTTTATACTGTGAGAGGGAAATGGAAGTTGGGTAAATGGGGGAAAAATATGCCTTTATTTCAGTTACAATTACAACTAATGTTACTGTGGAGCCAAAGGGGATTTATGCAGCTGGCCTGCTTTTTATTGCTACTCCTCTAATAACTTTTATTAGAGGATGAAAGCGGAGAGCAGTAGATGGAACAGAAATTTTGAACTATGTGCTTGACTGTATTGTCTTGATGGAGAATCCTTTGACTCTTCCGCATGTTTGGAACTAGCCTGGTATTAAAGTATTATGCCAAAGCATTTGGGTGGCTTAAGCTAGCTTGATACGCTCTTCTTGCTAAGTGGAGGAGGAAAATTTCCCAGCTGACTAAACTGGGCTTTTTGAATCCAGTTAACCAGTCCCTCCCAGTTACCATATAGGCAGCCCTGTACTGTGTGTTTTACTGCTCTACTACAGTTACCTGAACCCTGATTCAGTTTGATGAGTTTTTCAGTCTCCATGGCAGCTCAGCCGTATGCTTCTCTATAACAGACAGTGATGCTAAATATAGCCAGGAGTACCTCCAGGCCACATCTTGACTTGCTGCCAGCCTGTGGTAGAGTGTAATTGTTCTCCATGTCACTGAGCTTGGTTCTAGCAAGAGCCTCCTGCTTTGTCCCTAGTACCACCATCAGCAGCAGATGCAGTTTGTGAATCTCTGTATTTTCTGGGATTAAGTGGCTCTTGGATGACATGGCTTTTGCACGCATTGGACTGGGGCATAAACTGACAGGGGGAGCAACTGACAATCTAGCACTAGGGCTCTCAAACGTTCTAGTGTTGGGACCCACTTTTTAGAGGTCCCACCATTGGAAGTGATGTCCTGGCTGGAAGTGCTGTCATTGTGACGCCAGAGTCTGCTGCTTTCCTGAGAATGCAGTAAGAACGTGGGTTATTTCTCCGCCATTTTCCAATAGCAAAGTGAATCAGAAAGAAAAAAAGCCTTGACCCAAGCAAAACAATCACACATTCTTCCTTTCCAGCATTCCATCTTCCAATATTTTCAATATGGCTGTTCTAGGGGCTTTTTGACCCACCTGAAATTGGTTCGCGACCCACTGGTGGGTCTCGACCCACTGTTTGGGAACCACTGATCTAGAAAAAGTATTGTGGCACATGCAGAATGAGGTATAGAGAAGAAAATGGTAAGCAGTGGTATCAAATGACCATGATATGCAAGAGGTATGTTGACAAATGGAATGGGAGCCATAGCCCTACCGCTTCTTATCCCTGTCTAAGTGCCCCCCTTTTTCTAAATATTCCAGCTTCGTTTTCAATACAAAGAATTACTCGGAGCATTTTCTCTCAGCTTGCCTGAACCGCCATGGGCTCAGTGAAGGCAGTAAAACTGTTTTGAATTGTGCTGCCAAGTCAGAAATTGGACATAGATACACTCTGCTGTGCTGGTATTTCAATTACAGTGATGTAATTGTCTAAAATTCACTGGTGCTTAAAATACATCCAGGATATATAAAGTTGTCGGAATATACAAGGCAGTATTACTTGCAAATAGGTCACGGTGCTAACATTTAAAAAGCATTTGCAACTCTACAGCTGCAATATGAGTCAAAATGTTCTGAATTGAAATCTGACTCCAGAATGTCCGAAAAGCTATTTGCATGCAGCCCCCTTGCACAGTCTGCTACCTTAGTCATTGGTGGCTGTTAAACAGGTGCGGAAGGCCACTGGCAGGCAAGTGAAATGTGGCCAAACACATGACCTTATATTCCCTGGACTTTTCAAATATCTCTGTCCATTTTAATATATTAAGGGTGCAGTCCTAAACTGGAGTTAGGCTGGCACGTTAGGCCAGCAAAATTTGGCTGGCACAAGGGCCATTGTAAAGTATGTTTGGACCACTTTTGGAGTCAGAGAGGCCAGCACACAGCCGTGCACCATCCTCCCTAACTCTGAGAGTGGTCCAAACGCGCTTTATGGTGGCCCTTGTGCCAGCCAAACTTTGCTGGCCTAACTGTGCAAGGGGGCTGCATGCACCTTAAAAGTCCTATGATTATTGCAGGCAACAATAGTTTTTGCAGGTACTTGATTAGGGCCTGGAAGATCTTTGGAAAGAGACAGGGATGATCTTGTGGAGTTGGGTTTTGTGCTTGCTTCTCCCTAGAGCAGAATGATCCTTGTAACTGCCTACTTGATCCCTAGGAGCCTTAGGGGTCTAATGGTCTTGGATCTCTTTGGGTATATATGTGAGTGGCTGCTGGGCTATAGAGACATATCCTAATGGGGCTGTTTCTGTTTCAGTGCTGCAACTTTAGAACTCCCTCTCAATAGAGTTAAGAACTTCCTCTTCCCTGGTGACTTTCCAGTGAGGGTGAGGTGGGGATGATGAAAATCTTGTAAGTTAGACTTCACCCTCTAGTGGTCTCCTCCAGAAGTTGTTTTCCTAGTTTGTCCTGCTGTATTTTTATGCTCTTGTATCTTTGGGTTTTTCAAAACAATTTTTATTGTATTTTATCCATTGTATTTTTATTGGTTGTGAGTCATCTTGGGCATTTTCTCCCAAGATGGCTGAAGAGAAAGGGTGGCATACACATCTTTTAAACAAACAAATAATTATAAGGAAAATGATCATATGAAGACTTACATTTGATGGATGGATGTAATTGTGTTAGCTTTAATGTGACAGAGGTGGAAAGCTTATAGTAATTATACTTTGTCAAAATGAAAAGTGTTATCAGCAGGGGCGAGTGATTTTTGCACTCAGGCTGGTATCGGTGGTACAATTTGTCCTATAGAGCTAACTAATGGCCTTAAATGATGGTTGTATGTTTTTTCTCTTTTTAGAAATAGCTACGTCAGGTCCACCTAGTTGCTATATTTCTACAGCACACTGTATTCAGGATAATTTGCATTAGAATATGAAGAGAGAGTGAGTTTAAGTTTTGCACAGAACTTCTGTCCAGAAGAAAGAGTGTGATTTGAACACTCCAATGCAGTAGCATCTCTATGGGGTGGAGGTGGAGTGAAACGCTAAGTTTTGCAAGGAGCCTTACTTTGCCGTGTAAATCACTCCTCTCCCTTGCCAATGTAGCCAATCCTCATGGGGAAAGCAGCACCCTTAACTGGCCATGGCGACAAGGGAGAGGAGCGATTTACACAGCATGGCTCCTTGCAGAACTTAGGCCTCTCCCCCCCCCCCCAGGGATGCTTCTGCTCCAATGCAATGGAAATGCCAGAATGAGCCCGTGATATTGCAGTGAAGAGCATAATCTGAGATAAAGGGACATGACTTGTGTTGAGGGGAAAGTGTTTTTCTTCTGGTCTTCAGTTTGATGATGGTCCCTTTTTTTGCCGTTTGCTGTCATAGCTGTGTGTGTGTCACCCTGGAATGTGCCCACTTGAATTTAGGTATGTTTGTTGAGAGTATCGCTGACAGTGACACTGCCACTGCGGTGGAAATTCAAAATAGGTCCTGAAAATCCAATGAATAATTTTCAAATGTTTGAATTGGACTGGGTGAGGAAAGAAGGTTGGCAATTTCATCCACTCTAATGTTTGTGGTTCATGTATGTGGCTTTAGGTAAGACATGAACTGAACTATTTGTGCTGGTTCCGTTCATGGATTACTGTAGATTCTCTTGTGAAATGAGGCTTGGCTTTCTCATGTGAGCTGTTTGCACTTGTGTTATGCTTGTGGTATACTGTGGTCTCGGTCGCAAGCTACTAGGCAGTTCAAAATATGAGAGGCTGCTACTTGGATGGTCTTACCTTGCTTCAGCAGAGTAGACTCGGTCTGTGGTTTGCAAGCTTCCTACCTACAGAGGAACCCTCCCGGGTTGACCTACCAGCCGAAGAACCCTTATGAAATTTGTGACAAGCCCTGTGCACCATGGAGTTTTCTGCAGCATGTTTTTGGAATGCATTATCCCCCTAAGTCAGTGGTTCCCAATCTTTTTTGCAGTGGGACCCCCTGCTTAGGTATGATAACCTGTCAGGGCCCCCCTAAGACCTAGGACCAGAAGTGATGTCATTAAGCAGGAAGTGAAGTATTTGTTTTTAATAAATCACACTTTTTATTTTAAAGTCGAAATAACTTCACATCCTTTTTAGAATGTTCTGAATGCTTTGTGCCTAAGTGACATTTGAGTTCAGTGTTTGCTTCAGCACTGAGAACAATATTGCACAGAATGCATTGTGGCTTCTCTATGCCATTGCTGCCCAAGGTGGTAAAGCGAAATGTTAGATAGTCTTAAGAGGATTTATGTTCCTCTTCTCTGTGTGTTGAGACTCACCTAGGTATGCACATGGAAGGTGTGAAATGCCTGCTCAGAAAGAGTATTCATCACATGCTTATGCACACATCCAAGCCTATAGCAAGGCTAATTTCCTTCACAGCCACAAACATTGAAGAAGTGGCAGTTCGATGGGGAAGCCTCTTCCCTAGCCAAAATAAAGATTCCAAGATGGTGGTGCCCAGCTTTTTCAGATGGCTGCTCCAAGCTCTTCACAACCCCCTGAGAATTGGTTTGCCGTCCCCTTGGGGGTCACGACCGCTAGGTTGGGAACCACTGCTCTAAGTGGCAGACTGGCCAGGCATGTTAGTAGTGATCCCTGTCATGCATGAACCGAGAGAGTTGCCTTAGAACAGCCATTTTTAACGACTGTGCCATGTCACATTGGTGGGCTGTGGATGGTCTGCAGATGAGTTTGGGGGAAGGATTATTTATTAGTAGGGCCATTGTGAGATGTGAGCCCCTTGCCAGCAGCACGGTGTGCCTTGTGAAAAAAACCTGATGGTGTTTATTGACAATTGTAGCATCTTCTCAATGTACCATGCAATGAAAACAGTTGAAGATCCCTGCCCTAGAACTTACTTTTGAGACTGGACATTGTAGGAGAAGATTGATAGTGTGAGCAAGCAACAAGCTGGCTTTCAGGGAGACCAGGTTACCATGATAGAGCTTCACTGATTATGGCTAATAAGCCTTCAAGGAACCCCTATGTTTTTTGGGACATGGTCTGAAAACCATTGGAGAACTCAGAGCACAGTCCTATACCCCCGTTGCGCTGGCGCTAAGCTCTTGCGCCGGCCAAACACAGTTGCAAATGTACCGTCAAGCACATAGTGTCACCACTATGGTGCTGGACCGGTGCAAGCAGCAGTGCTGGTGCTTGGGTGCTGCCGCGTCTATTGGCAGTGCCAGCCTTGTGCCAGTCAAGCATTGGCATCGCTCGGTCAGTGCAAGGCCTCCACGAGGGTGTTCCAGAGGCATTCCGGGGGCATAACTGGGCGACGCAGTAGGCGGAGACGGGGGTTGTGATGCAGGATGGCCGTAGTGCCATATCCTAAAGCCCATCCCCAGCTAGGGCGGCCCTGATTTGGGCCTCTCCTGTCCGTGTTCCTCTGCCCCTGCAAAACAGCAGGCAAAGACTGAGCAACCCCGTGGGGATGACTGGGGCTTATGCAGGTACAAGGGGAAATCCTCCCCTTGTCTTGCACATTGTTGCTGCTGCCTCCTAATGGGCTTTAGGATAAAGTCCTGTTACATTGGCCTTACTATGTCGGCCTTACTTAGGATTGCGCTGTTAGTCTCCATAAGAACCTTGGCTAATGAGGATGTTCTGGTATCTTAGGCACAGAACAGAATGTAACCAGTGGCTTGTCTGAGGATTAAAGTCCTTAAGACATTCTTTGTGCCTTAACAGTAAAAAAAAAGCAGGTGGTATGGAGGAGGCAAAAATACACCCTTTCCTTTATTCTCAGAATAGTTGCTCCCATTCCTCTTTCCAGCATGGCAACAGACTGTACCATCTGCTTTTAAGGGTGGCACCATCTGCTTTAGAACCCTTCAAAGAAGCACGGGTTGTGGAAGTTCACGCTCTCTTTTGAACACAGCCCCATCTGACTTTCAAGAGACTTGAACTCATGTAGCCAGACGACTTTCCGTTACAGAGGGTACTTGAGTGTCTCTTCACTCTGTCATACGTGTGACTTGCAGCTTTCAGATCTCTTGCCAAACAGAAGGAACTGTGGTGCACCGTTGTGAGGCTGGCCATGTTCTCAGGCCCTACTTGTAACTGAATTTTCTAGAGCCGGAGTGCATATTTCTCTGAACTGCAGAGAATTCTAAAGGGCTTGCACTGTGAGAATCCTTTCATGCTGCAGATTGTATAGCTGTTGCAAATACAAATCTCTGCCTTCAGATTCCGTACTGCAGCAACCTTTTCTTTCCTGGATCCTGCTGAGATCTCCTTTTTCAGGGGAGGAAGGTTCCATTTAGACCAGTGATCTTCAGCTTGTCAAAAGCTTGGACCTACCTCAATCACTGGCAGGTTGGAGACACAGGTTTGTGAATGGCCAGGGTTCCTATTTTCTTCACAGCTAGTGACACTGCTTTTCTGTGGTTCTGTCCCTTTGTTCCTTCCAGGTTAACTGGAAGCAAAGGTAGAACTATGCGTGCCATGGAAGCAGCTTTGAAAGGTGAATGAAAGGCAAGGCAGGGCAGAGAACAGAGGAGAGCAGGAAAGAGTAAGTGGACAGATAAGAGGCCAAGGGGGCAAATTGAAGATTGGGGAATTTAACCAAAGCAATCTTACCTAAGTCTCAAAGCAGGCCTGATCTACACATCTTAGAATGAGATGGTCAAGTGGACTGTACCATAGCACATTACAATGTGGAAGATTCCACTTTTCAATGTTCCCCTTTAGAGAAAGGAAATCCCTTTACTTTCAACAAAACAACAACCGAGAACTAGAATATCGGAAAGGTTGTACTATCACACTGCAAACTGAGAAACACACCCGTTCTGAGAAACAAAACCCTGTTCTTGTTGTGGCATAACCAATGTCACATGGCCCACTTTCTGCTGCTGTATTATTCCTGCGGTGTATTATTTTGTTTTAAAGTGGGAACATTCAAAAAATAGAGATTGTGCCATCTATACAAATACTGTGTGCAGAATGTGACTATTCAGATGTGGTTACACCACATTTATCTGAATATGTGGTCTCTCTCACTCCAGGTTATTGGAAGTGATTGATTACAGTATCAGTCAGGTTTGAACATTATGTTCTGTCAGAGGAAAAAAGTCAGAGGAAAAAGAGAAAGATTGAGCATGAGGTTGGCTGAAACCTGTTATCATTGTTGCTACTTTTAATTTTGTCTCCTGGACACTAACATACAGCAGACCCTTTATGAAGACTTCCCAATTACGGAATCTCAAGTTTTCTTCTTATGTTGGTGGTGCACGACTATACATATGGTATATTAAATCTGTATTGATGATATATTGCTCTATTACTGGGAAATATCAGTGGAGATGATAAGTAGATTATTTTTGCTATTTAAAAAAATACATCTGGTAAGAATTGAGCATGGCTGTTTTAAAAATAGTTTTCTTCCATTTTATGGTCTTGCTGTGATACGTTCCGTGGAACAGTGGTTTTTAAAAGAGCATCCTGTATATGTGAGGGCATGTTTAGTATGGGGTATCCAAGTATTCATCACTTCCTTCTTAAGTGCTGGCACTGGTGCCCCTGCATCTTGTCTCTAGAATACTAGAGTTGGAAGAGACCTTGGAGGTCTTCTGGTACCACACCCTGCTTAGCACTGGTAACTATAGCATCCCTGACAGTTGGAGCTTACAGATTGGAGCCAGACAGCTCTTGTGAAATTTTTCTCATGTCTAGTCTAAATCTACTTCCCTGTTTCAGCCCATTGGTTGTAGTTTTGTCCTTAGCCACAAAGAGGAAATCTGCTCTTTCTTGTGACAGTCCCTTTGCCTAGCTAAACATACCAAGTTCTTTCTCCATTCCTCATGGAACTTGGTTTCCAGACCTCCTCACCATTCTAGTTGCCTTCTCTGAACTTCGTCCAGTGTATCAATGTCCTCCTTAGAACATGGTGCTCCAAACTGGATGCAGTATTCTCAGTAAAGTCTGACTAATGCAGTATAGAAGTGAAGTATTACTACTTGTGCCTCTGCTAATGCAGTCCAGCAGTGCATTTTTCTTTTTGCAGCCGCATCATGCTGCCATCTCATGTTCATCCTATGGTCCACTAGGGCTGCCGTCCTGTGTGCTTTTTTTATTGTCAGGAAGCCCCATTGACTACAGTGGGACTTACATCTGAGTCAACATGCATAGGATTGGACTGTAGGAAACCTATATCTTTTTCACATATGTTGCTGCCAAGCCAGGTTTTCCTCATCCTGTACTGATCCTGACTGTTTTTTGTTCTTACATAGAGGACCTATTTTTCAGCAGCTGGCCCATAATATGTAGGTTTCAAACTAGACCTCTGGTCATGTTATAGATACATGTCCAGTACCTACTGGGGTTCCGTTCCAGACCCCACCGTGGATACATGAAACCGTGGATATTGGGGGCGCCTGTTTAAAGATAGGGGAACAAGGTAAAGAAAAAGATATTTGTTTGATGTTTCACAATCTTTTTAATAGGCATCCCAGTATCCATGGTATCCAAATCAGTAGATACTGGGGTACATCTTTATTCTATAGTCTGTTCATTGCTTCATGCAAAGAAGGAAACCAGATAATTAAACCCTGCATGTTTTAAGGCATTTTGGGTGTTTATGCCTTATTTAGTAGTATTCATTATTATGGATATTTCTGTACTGCTTTTCAACAAGGGTAGTTCAGTTTGCCAAGTAAAATAACTGGTAGTAACATTACAAAGCACTCCTATTCTAACATTTCCTCAATACAGTCATCCATGATTCTTATTCTTCCTGCTGTCAGCAGTAGAGCCTAAGGCTCAGTTCTGTGGTAGTATTGAACCCTAAAGGACCACGAATTCCAAATACGTGTGATGGAGAAACTGACTGTGTTGCTTGTAACAGAAATCCATTCATCCTACCTTACCTTGGTCTTCTGCGTGACATCCTGTCTACAGGTTTGCTACCATACAGTGCAGTTTTCTGTCTTTAATGAGGCTTAGAGAAGATCAAGGTTGGACTTTTAAAGATTTGTTCCATAAAAAATCCATAGTTCTTTTCTTTTGACTGTTTTTCTTCAACTTGCCATTGGATTTTAAAAATAATGTTCTTGAAAGATGATGAAGAATGAGTTGGGTGCTTTTACGTTCATGTGTCACGTTATCAGCAGTGTGTCACATTTTTCCCCTTCCTTTCTGAACTATTCTCTTTTATCACTTTAATGAGGCAGAGTTGAGAGAGAGAGAAAAATAACATGAAGGATTTCAGAACTTTATACACAACATAATTCAGATTCATCAAATGAATGATATTGGAATTATTTTGGTCCTATTTATCAGGCATATAAAAGTAGATCACATTTGTCAGGGGGTATTCATTTTCCCCAATATGCAAAAGCTCATTAATGTGTGTATTTCAGTAAAATAGCTGTTAAGAAGCATGCCCATGGAGAGCAAACTTTTTTCCAATTTCTCTGTTAGATCAGTTTATTTCCTTATGTGGCAAGAAAACTCGAAAGAGAAATGATGCATGAATAGTGCATGTGTTACAGCAGAATGGCAAAAGCTTTGTCAGTTGTTGTCTTTCCTTCTTGAGGTTTGGAATATAGTTAAAGGAAAAGATTTCCCCACGACCGGATGGTCTAGTCATGACCGACTGTAGGGGGCGGTGCTCATCTCCGTTTCAAAGCCTGTAGAGCCGGCGTTTATGTCCGAGGACAGCTTCCGTGGTCATGTGGCCGGCAAGACTATACTCCGTAGCGCATGGAATGCCATTTCCTTCCCACCAAAGTGGTCCCTATTTATCTACTTGTATTTAGGTGCTTTCGAACTGCTAGGTTGGCAGGAGCTGGGACAAGCAATGGGAGCTCACTCGGTCGCGCAGTCTTGAACTCCCAACCTTGCGGTCGAAAGCCCAGCAAGAGCGGATTAACTTGCTGCACCACCACGTCCCATAGTTAATGGGGGCTAAATCTTAACCAACTTTCTAGTGCTGATCCAAGGGGAGTGAAGCCCCTTGGGAAGGGAACAAACATTCCTTTACCTTGAGGAGGCCTTCACAACTGCCCTCCAACCACAGGATGCAGCCTATGTTCCACTGGCACGGCTGCATCTGTCCTGGAAAATTCTGCCTGCCTTCTATTCCTCTTTTCTCCCTCTGTCTGCCTTCTCCTTCCTACCATCTCTCCTGTCTGGGCCAAGCTCTTTTTTTCTGGGCTGGTACCAGGAATCCCAACCCTCTTGGGTTAAATGTGTGGCAGCAGGGGCCTTTCCAGCCCCTGAACTGTCGGCAGCAAGATTGGTCTGGCTGATGCTTGGCAATGACACCAGACGAACTCTCGCCAGCTGCTGTGTTTTCTTCCACGTGGCCCCAGCTGAGCTGCAGGCTCACAGCACTTGGCAGAATGGACAGAATAAGTTGACAACCTTATTTGAACTATGTTTGATGGTCGCTAGCCATTGTCATGAATAGAAATGTGCAGGTAGTTTGTGTAAGAAGCAACATTCTGGTGACTGGGGGCAATGCCTTTGCTATTGTGCTTCTTTGCTCCGGTTAGAGTGTGTGACTTATGCAGACATTTGCTTTTTGATCTAGAATGCAAAATGTATTCAAAATAAATGCACAGTAACAATTTTATTTATGTAATCCATAATTTTTCCTCAAAACAGGAATTTGTGGGAAGGCACATTTTGATAGCTCCTGCTTCAGAGAACATAAAAATACATTAACATAATGGCTCAGTGCTTAGTTACATCTCTGTTAATCCCCTGCCTTGCTAGTAATTAATTATAGTCATTGTAATGAGCTGTGGAGTCAGGGCACCAAGACTTATATAAGCCCCTCTTAAGTGTTAGATTTATGATGTGAGGTTCACAGTTGTAATAATTCAACAGACTCAGGACAGGGCTATGATGCATAAAGTGGTATAATCCAAGTAAGCAAACAGGATGCTTCCACACAAGATTGGGTCGTGAGCTCGGGACTGCCGGAAGTCTCTGCGAGCAGCAGACCTTGGAAACTGCGGCTGATTAGAAGCTGAGTTTCAGCTGCCTTGTGGGAGGAGGAGTGTGCTGAAATCAGCTGCATCTCTGGTGGCAGCAGGGAAGCCTCATCAGCCAGCAGACGACAGACGGGTGGCTAAAGAAAGAAGGCTAAATCCAGAAAGAAAGATCTGTAGGAGTGTTGTTCTTGGAAGATAGAACATTCTGTAAATTGTAAAAACCTTCGGGTTTGTGAGAAAGTCTGCCTATGTAAACCGCCTTGAGTTCAATCATTAGAGAAATCTAGTGATATTAAGAAAGGCGGTATATAAATAAATGTATTATTATTATTATTAATTTGTGTGCTATAGAAGTCGAGCAAATGATTCTTTTACCACTCGGGAGTATGGAGCAATAAACCATTATGAGCACACAAAAAAGCAATTTATATGAACACTATACTTCTAGCCTCTCCTTCAAGCCCCTGGCTCTGTTGGGTATTGGAATATTAAATTGGCTTCATTCATTTAGTGAAGATTTCATAGAGCTCTTGCAGAACTAAAGCAGGCTATCCCCAGCTTGTCCTTGCGAGCTTTTCTGTTTCTTTGCAGAATGTTGGAAATGTGCAAATGGGATTGGAACAACTTTGCCGTATTTTCGAGAACGATTGGTCGAGAACGATTTGTGTTGTGAGTGTTCAGTAAACAGGAAGCGAGTTGGTCAAATGAGTGATGGGTAACTTCATAACTGGGGATCTATTTTAAGCAGTCAAGCCCAGGAAGAGAATTGGGAGTGGGCGTTCAGCTTGCTGAGTTCCCATGCCCACTCCTCTCTAGTTACTTCCCTTATACACTTCAGTATGCACAGACATAACTATGTGAACTAGAGCAGTGGTATTCAAAGTCCTCTGTGGGAGGAGAAGACCAACTAAGTGTTCACAGGGACAGCTGGGCTACAGCAGCGACGCGATCTCCAGGATTGTGCTGCTGCCTGCACAGAAGGGGACTTTTTTATTACCTGAAGATAGTACCGGGCTCCGGTGTGTGTGGGGACCCCTGCAGAAGCTTCTGCAGTGTTCCCCAAGGCTCCGATGTACTTTAAAACGCAATCAGAAGCCACTTCCAGTTTGCAAATGCGAAACTGGAAGTGGTTTCCAGTCGCATTTTAAAGTACATCAGAGCCTTGGGGAGCCCTGCGGAGGCTACCCAGGTAATTTAAAGAAAGCCCCCTTATGTGCAGGCAGCAGCACAATCCTGGAGATCGGATTGAACTCAGTAGAGCTAGAGGATGAGATCATCCTAGCTCCCATTGATTCTTGGGACTATTTAGTCCAAGCCGGGAACACCTGTTGGTGTGAGTCAATGTTGGTGGCGTGTTGATGGTGTTGGAGTGATTTGAAGAATTTTGCTATGCTTTTCTGTACTCTACTACAAAAAGACTTCTCTGCAAGTACAGACCCTCTTGCTTGCCCTAATCTCTGTTGCCTGCGTGATTCCTTGCTGGAGCTCTGCAACCTTGAAGCCTTCATCCAGCTGCATGCAGCAGGCCACTTCCAAGTTCTCTAAAGGTAAAGGTTTCCCCATGACCGAATGGTCTAGTTGTGACTGACTATAGGGGGCAGTGCTCATCTCCATTTCTAAGCCGAAGAGCCAGTGTTTGTCTGAGGACAAGCTTCTGTGGTCATGTGGCCAGCATGACTATATGCCGTAGTGCACGGAATGCTGTTACCTTCCCTCTGAAGTGGTCCCTATTTATCTACTTGCATTTTTACTTGCTTTCGAACTGCTAGGTTGGCAGGAGCTGGGACAAGCAACGGGAGCTCACACTGTTGCATGGTCTTGAACTTCCAACCTTCCGGTCAGAAAGCCCAGTAGCAGCGGTTTAACCCGCAGCGCCACCATGTTCCTTCCAAGTTCACTAGCTGGGTCCAAACTTGCCACACACATTCAGAGACAAAGCTCTTTGTCCTTGGGATTTTATCTGGGTGGGCACTAACCTTCTTGGTAGATTACATCTCACATCAAATAAATGTAGGTTATCCATGGTTCATTTGGTCATGGAGAGGCATGTGCAACCTGGAGGCTCACCTCAGGTAAAATTCTAGGGGCAAAGCATCATTACATCAGAGAATGGTCATAATCTGCCTGTTAAGTGCCCTGAACACAACTTCATGACATAGATTTAAAATATGTATGTCATGTGTGTTGCTCTTCTGCTCTGTAGGCACATGACGCTAATCGAAAATGACTTAATGTGAAAAAAATGGAAGTTTAATGCGCTCACTCATCAAAGAAACTTTTCTGGATCACAGAATTTCATTCTAAATTAAATAATCCTGCTAGATATTATGGGCTGGCTGTAAAATCAATTTAAATTGAACTATTGGACTTCTGTAGGGGTCACCAGGATTTGACTGGCATGACCAGAGGATGTAATAGTGAAACCAATGGCACATAAAATAGGTACTGATATAAATAGCCAATTGCAAGCCGTATAATTACACATTTGTTATAACTGTTTTTAGTGAGTTGCTACTTAGGGCGCTATCTTAAACTGGAGTTAGGCTGACACAGTTAAGTCAGCAAAGTTTGGCTGGCACAAGGGCCGCCATAAAGCACCTTTGGCTCACTCTCGGAGTCGGGGAGAGTGGCGCACATCTGTGTGCTGGCCTCTCTAACTCCGAGAGTGATCCCAACATACATTACAGTGTCCCTTGTGCCAATCAAACTTTGCTGACTTATCTGTGGCAGCCTAACTCCAGTTTAGGATTGCGCACTTAATCTTTCATTACTACTTTTGAAATAAAACATTTAGGTGGGAAAATACTGTACTCAGGATTTATGATTAAATAAACTTTGAAGACATTATCTGTTAGAACTGATGTTTTCTATTGTTTGTGAAATCTCCAATTGTCGCTGAAACAAATCTGTAACTGATTTTGTGGGCAATCTACCAATTTTTCATAGGCACACACCTAATCAGGATCACTTTCTGATGTGATCCTTAGCCACTCAGTCAGAAGTTTCCAGTGAGAGGCAGAAAAAGTAGAGTTAGTGGCACTTAGAGGAAAGCACAGTAGACAAGAGCCAGAAGCCAGGAAGCCAATTAAAACAATTGGTGCAAGAGTTACTTTGCTGCACCTGAATGAAGACGAAGTATCTCTCTTGGGAAACTGAAGACAGAAGAGGGGGAGTAGCATAAAACTTGAAGTAAGTTGGGAAGCACTAAGCAGGATCTGGAATACCTAGCCAGTTAGACTGAGTTTCCTGAAATTTTTTTGTTATATTCTCAGCAAGGTCAGACTAGGCCAGTGTTTCTGAAACTGTGTGTGGGTTGCAAGCCAATTTCAACCCTGTATTTTATTTTTAATATATTAGACTTGATGCTGCCATGGTATGTGACTGAATTTGGGGAAATGTTAGAGATCTGTACTTTTAACAGGATACTACCGAGCACTCTGTGCCAATCCTGAGAGGGAGCCTAGTGAGGACAAGGTGACAAAGGCTGTGCAGGTGACAGAGTTGGGTGCAGTGGGCACTTTCTGGATTGGGCAGGAGGGTGTTCCTGGGTGGGGGAGGGGCAGACCAGTGGCAACCTTCACCACCAGATCCCTATCTCTGTGTTGGGCCATGCTGCCTGACACAGAGGCCCTCATGTCTGCATCGGATAAATTGCTGGTGCACAGACAAATTGACCGCTCACCCACCTGCTTCCTTACTGTGGGGAAAGGGGACAAATGTCCCCTTCTTCTGCGGCATCTCCCACAGCTTCTTGGCTGCCTGTGGGATGCAGCAGTAGCCACCTGGCTGCCTGACTGAAGTTTCTTTTTCTTCTCCCTCCCATATAATAGTTGTGAACACATCCTGAGAATTTTGAAGTCCCGAGGTAAGGATTCCAAATTCATTATCAGGCAGCACTAAACAGTGGTGTCATCTGCTCACCAGTAGATGGTACGCTGGGCGGGACTTAGCGTGATCGACAGCCCGTCCACTCACTTCCGCTTTCTTCGCGCTCCCCGCGCGGCTTTCCCTTGCCTCGGAGGGAGCGCTGCTCGCCAGGGGGGATGGGTGGGGGGCGCGCCGGGTGCCTGGGCGAGGTGAGGGAAAGCCGTGCGGGGAGCGCGAAGAAAGCGGAAGTGAGTGGATGGGCTGTTGATCACGCTAAGTCCCGCCCAGCGTACCGTCTACTGGTGAGTAGATGACACCACTGGCACTAAAGTACTTTGTGTTTCTGTTGCATGGCAAACTCCTGGGCAAACTGTTGTGGGGGCAAATTGAGGGGTTTCCAAGTGGTCCAAACACAGTACCTTGTGGCAACTGATAATACACTCTTAATTGATTGAAAGATGTTAAACAGAGTGATTAAGAGCACAATCCTAACCTGGAGTTAGGCCGGCACAGTTAAGTCAGCAAAGTTTGGCCGGCACAAGGGCCACTGTAAATCGCATTTGGACCACTTGGAGTCAGGGGCAATGGTGCACGTCTGTGTGCTGGTCTCTCTGACTCCAAGAGTGGTCCAAACACACTTTATGGTGTCCCTTGTGCTGGCCAAACTTTGCTGTCCAAACTTGTGCCGACCTAAATCCAGGTTAGGATTGCACTCTAGGATGTTTTTACACCACAGGTGCTACCACACCCAGTCCTGCACCTCAGCTAGACAATGATCAATGTCTCAACCTTGTCTAAGAGGACAGAGGGATTTTTCATTAGATTAATACCTTATCATTTTTCACCTCTTCCTCTGCTCATCTTTCATTCTTTCCGAGCTGCCTTTGTGCTGAGATAGCTGTAGTTGATGAACCTTCTGTGGCTTTCCTGACAGAAAAGGCCTAGCTGGCTGTAAATTATTCTTTTTGGGTTTCTAAATGTGTGGAAAAACATGCCCTGCAGATTAAGTAGGAGAAAAAGGTAACTCTTCTTGTGGGTGGCTGGGGTTCCCCCTCTATTTTCTTTATTGGATGTTGTGTTTCAATGTTCTCTCTGTGCTCCTATATACTGGATGTATAGCACCTGCCATTTCCATACACTCAACTTAATTGAACAATTTGAATTCATTCACAGGCCAGGAGGAAGTCTTCCAGTATGACAGACTGAAAAAAATTCATCCCTAGCGAAATGGGTTCAGCAGATAAGCCATCCTCTAGGAGGAAATCACTCCAGGCCTGTGATGAGACATGTTTGGTGTATTTCATATTGATTATTTCTAAAGTAAGGCAACTAAATAGGGTAATTGCATTCAGATTTCATTGGGGAAATGAGATTATTTGTTGCAGAATGTCACACCTGTCCTTATTATCAACAGGGGTGCTATCCTTCCAATAGCTTGGAATACATCTGCACAAAAATGAGGGCTACATATGCGTTAACTTTATGAGAAAATGAAGGTCGCTAAACCCAAACCTGTCCATCTTCACTGTTTGTAGAATGCCAATCAAAGTAAATCTATACACTGTATAGTATATACAGTATTTAATATCAAAACTGCATATTTTTATTCACTTGTTTCTAGAAGAGCTTTGAAATGGAAGTCCCAAAGCCATTTTCTATTGAATCTCATTTTCCCTTTGTTGTCTATTACTTGTTTTCCATTTAACTCTGCACCCTGTCAATCTTTAGACCTGTTGTACCCTCTGAGGGAGAAACTGCTTTTGGCATTAATGAAAACTCTGCTTGCATAGGTTGATGGGGAAAAAATCTTTAGCGTACACAACACCTTATCCTAATTTATTCTCTAATAAAATTGCAAGCAAGTTTTTGGTTGTGAAAGAGCTTCCATTTAGAACTTCTGATGCACAAAACAATGTGCTTAAGGCTTTCTGGCAATTCTTCTTCTTTAGGATTTCTGTGCCACACATTTTTAAAAGAACAGACCAAAACTCAGAACAGACCTCAGGGCTTGCACCTGAGCAACTGCTGTGCAGTACTGTGAAGAACAAAAATTAAATGCCCACACAAAATGCCAGTGGCCCCTTGTTTTTAAATGAAAAAACAACTATCACTCCTTGAGATGTGACATATGGTGGAGGAATCCAAGGAAGATTTTTTTTATTTTTGTAACATTGCACTTTCTTCAAATGGTTGTCAGAAGAATGATGAAGGTGGAATGACTTATGGCTGAAGTGCAGATCAATAAGAAATTATTGTGTGTGTAAATTTTAAATGGCGAGAAATGCACTGAAATTGCAGAGTGGGTCTAAGGGAATAATATAACTCCTTATATATTTCTGTTCACATCAACAGCTGAGGTTTTTCTGGCTTCTCTAGGCCTGAGGCAGTTTGGGGGTCTGCAGCTGAAACCCCCAGTTTCAATAAAGCTCAGCCTTCAAAAGTGCTCCCCCATTCTTTTGCATACTGATTTTGCAAGGATTTTTTTGGATTAAGCAACTCCTAACAATGATTTGTAATAACTCTCCCCTTTTTTTTCATGTTCTGGGGAAGATGGCACCATAGAATGTTTTGTAAACAGTGGTGTACGTAGTGTTTGAAAGTATGGAGTAAGTCAGTCATTCTTCCCAGGAAGCCTTTACCTTGCTAACGTAGCTGAGGAAACACAACATGAAGGAAACATGGCTTGGGGCATCTGGAAGGTTCCCATTTTGGAAACGTTTTGATTTTGCAACTCCTCTTTTCTTCAGTCTTCCATTGAGGACACACAGAAGTCCAGATCTGTTGAGGTTCTGCAGTAGAATGGTGTAATATGACTTTAACACAATTCTATTAAAAATAGGTTGTTCATTGATCTGTGTTTCGTGCTTCCGTTCATCACACTCTTCCCCCAGTCTCTCACATGCACTGAGTTAGGTGCAACAAAGCCATTCATGCCCCGGCATAGATTTGGAGCTCATCACGATTATAGTAACCTGTTTCTTAACACCAAATGTATGAATCAACCCTGAGTAGTCCGAGGAAGTCCATTCTGGTAGATGTTGCATATATGAAGTCTGAAAGGAAGAGAGACAAGATGAAAATAACAGGGGAGGAGGAGAAGTAAGGAAATGTCACCAGGTGACCAGAAGCAACAGAGGATTAGGACAATTTTGGGGGTGCATTGTGTCATGCAGGTGACCAAAGCTCAGTTTTCTCTCATCCAGGTTAGTAAAAGGGTAAATGTACTACAAATGGTACATGAGCCCTGTTTTCTTTCATTGCCTAGAAAGTCAACATGCTCTGCAATATTTATTGTTCATATTGCACTTGGCCACTGCCAGAGAGTGACAAGTCCTTAGAAAATAGCTTGCCGGATCTGTTGCATAAGCTGTCCAGTAGCACAGATGTACGTGTGGGTGAGCAAACTGATAACAGTTCTTTTTTGTCACATTCTCTGTTCCAAGTCCATGTAATTACAGTTCATGCTGTCCTTGCAACAATCAGTGTTGCAGTCTGCTGTATGAAGTGTAATCTAGGTGTGTTTCTAAGTTGTCAAGAGAACACGTTATCTTCTGTTGCTTGTATTTGCAAATTAGCTTTGATTTTGCAGGATTGGGCTGCTGCCCAGAGTTTATTATAACAGCGGAAGTCACTTCTGCTGCTGTGAACTGGCTGCTGATGGGGTGCACAGCACCCCACCATGGACCATTCTGTGAGCACTGCTGCTCACAGACCCATTGGTGAGTGAGAGATTTACAGGGAGGCAAGTGGAAATAAGTTCCTTTACCCCTCCCAAGCCTCTCAATTGGCCCCCTTCCCTGCAGGAAGTGGAGGTAGAGGATAGGATTGGGCCCTGTCCTGCTGAACTCAGTGAGATTCATTTCTGAGTCGATAGACATGGCATCACACTGGTGTCCTCTTTTGACCCCTTGCTGATTCCCTAACAGATATCTTGATGTATACTTCAAGATAGTTAGTTTAGTTCATGTTTCCCAGCCTGGGGTTGTGAATTCCCTGGGCAAGTGTTTACAATTTTTTTTGGGATGCTACCCCCTTAAGGTGGGTAGATCGGAGACCTGTATATGCTGTTAGTTATGTCACTTAGGGGTTTAGCTCCTGCCACCGCTGAATGTACAAAGTACCTACGTGCATTTGCCGGGGTGGCAGAAAAACCCGGATGTGCTGTACTAACACCTATGGGTCCCCAGTTTGGTCGCTACCCTCCTTAAGGGGGTTGCGTCCAGCTGAAGGTTGGGAACCACTGATTTTGATTGTGAACCTGAAAAGTGGAGCTCTTTGTAGCCTAGCATTTAAAGTTATTTTCATGTTATGTTAAAATTATTTTCACAATTATATAGCTTCAAGAGTCCAGAAACATCCTTGCAATGCAGGGTGAACTGGTACGTATCTCCTTTGCTTATAATTACTGTATGCTGCTTTGATGATGGTTCTGTTTGTGTTGCTGACTGAGTTGGCTGTCTTTTCTTCTATTCTAGCTCCAGTTGTTTTGGTTACTGACATGTTGCTCGTTTTTCTTCTTTGAATGCATTATTGCATAGTATTATTGCATAGTCCACACAGGAGGTTTGCGGCTGATGGTTGAGCGGCTGGTACTGCCTGAAACTAAGCAGGAAAATCTGCAGTTTCCTTTTGGATGAGAGACCAATGCCAGGCTGTGACAAACTGCAGTACCTGTGGTGGCAGAACAGAGTCGCTGTGGAGCTGATTAGCTCACCGCAAGTGAGAGTTGCGGTGGAGTGTGTGAGGAGGCTAGCCGGCAAAGAATGGAATACGACCTTGAGGACCTGCCCAGGCTTGACTTGCGATTGCCTGCTGAGGCTTGATGGCACACAGCCAAAGGAGAGAACCACACTGGGAAGGCAACATCTGGGCCTGAGGATTGGCAGATCATAAGAATACTGTAGATTTGTAAAAACCCCATTGAAAAATGATGGTTTAGACTAGCTTGCTCATGTAAGCCGCCTTGGGCATTTGCTTCAGCATGGGAAAGGCGGGATATAAATTCTTCAAATAAATAAATAAATAAATAAATAAATAAATAAATAAATAAATAAA
>JAJKFI010000016.1:14258366-14337576 GCA_029204185.1 Lerista edwardsae | reverse complement strand
AAATAAATAAATAAATAAATAAATAAATAAATAAATAAATAAATAAATAGTATTTGTCATATGCTACCTTGAAGGCTCTTTAGGATGGAAAAAACAGCCTTATAGTGGCAGAGCAAACTTGGCTGACTTTTCAGAGTAGAGCCAATTTCTTGCATTGGAACCTGATTCCATCATTTCCTGTTCCTTGTCTGTCATCTTGGCATTCAGGGGAGAGGATGGCTCCAGCATCAACATATCCCTTTACATAGAAAACTTTGACTGGCTCCAATTTTTGCTTGGCAAGAGAGAGAAGGAGCTGAAGAAACAGCAGTGAGAAAGAGGAGGAGCTATTGACACCCAGCAGCAATTGGGAGGGTCAAGTAAGTGTTGTGGCTGCTGGGGTGTTGACATCCACTAAAATTGAATGTTGTAAGAATCAGAACAGACAAAAGAAAAGATTTCTTTACCAGCATGTAATTAATCTGTGGAACTTTATGCCACAGGATGTGGTAATGGCGTCTGGCTTCTGCCTTTAAAAGGGAATTGGACACATTTCTAGAAGGAAAGTCTATAACAGATTACAAGCCAGGATAAGTATGTGTAACCTCCTGGTTTTAGAAGTAGGCTACCTCAGAATGCCAGGTGCAAGGGAGTGGCAACAGGATGCAGGCATCTTGTTGTCTTGTGTGCTCCCTGAGGCATCTGGTGGGCCACTGTGTGATACAGCATGCTGGACTAGATGGCCCTTTGGTCTGATCCAATGGGGCTCTTATGACTTTGAAGGTGCTTGATAGTACCATTGCCTGATCCTTGGTCTGTGCAAAACTAAGGCATGAGTTATTCTCTTCCTTTCATATGTTCGCTTTTTCACTTGCAGGGAAATGTTATACTTCTGAAGCCTTTATTCTCTTCCCCCCCAGCAGGTGCAATCAGACATTGTCCAATAATACGGAGGAATATGTGCATGCATGCCTGAATATTCATAAGGCATGACAATAGAGCAGGTGAGCAGGTAAAAACTGAAGTATGTCATAGACTGGCATATTGTGCCATACAGCCACTTCTGCAAAAATTGCTTGGACCACAAGCAGGGATTCTGTAACCTTGTAAGAAACATGCCTGCTAATCTTAGTGTGTAGTTGTCAGATAAGGGCAATGGAGGATGGTTTAAAAAAACAAACAAAAAACCATCAGCATATTTGGTAAAGTGCAGAGATTGAGTAGCAGTGTGTCTCGTTACCCGTACGCTGCACAACCAGCAGGCAATCAGTGTGCTTTAGTTCAGTTTCCAAGAGTTACCATTATCGAAATTATGCTGCAGGGCTGTTGGATATGAAATACAGGAGAATGAGAATATTGGCAACCTCTCAAGCTGTGAGGCTTTTACTCGCTGATCTTTCAATGGATCTAATTCTTTCCTTCCTTACCAGGTGTGTGCGTGCGTGTGTATTAGCACACAAATATATATGCTTTAACAGTGGTTCCTAAACTGTGGGTCAGGACCCATCAGTGGATCGCGAGCCAATTTCAGGTGGGTCGTGAGGCACCTAGAGCAGCCATATTGAAAATACGGGAAGACGGGAGGCTGGAAATGACATCACTTCTGGTGGGTCTTAGACAGATTATCATCCTAAAAAGTGGGTCTAGTGCTAAAAAGTTTGAGAACCACTCCTTTAAGATAAAGGTGTTTGGCCAAGTCTATCCATATCATGGTGTGTGTGTGTGTGTGTGTGTGTGTGTGTACGGATGCATACGCACACACATGCCATGATATGGATGGACTTGGTCAACACCTTATCTTAAACAGAGAACTGTTAACCACAGAGCATACCTAAGCTAGTGCCCAGGGCCGCAGCCAACGGTGTGTCTTTCTGCTAACCAAACTGTTCCTTGTGACAGAGGAAGAATAAGCAGTGGTTTTACTTGCCCAAGCTTGTAATGACTCAATATGCTGCAAAGCTGTACAGTTAACAGTAAAGCACTTTTGAGAGAAGCCATTGAGAATTGGTGTGTGTGTGTGTGTGTGTGTGTGTGTGTGTGTGTGTGTGTGTGTGTGTGTGGTGAATAAGCCAGAGGAGTCAGAATTCTTCATCCCAGTCAAAATTCATGAATCCAGAAGGGCCAAATCCAGGAAAGGAAGAACCCCACATTTCTAGCTTCCTGCACACCCAAAACATTGTTCCCAATTCCTGAAAATGTGCCATTTTCCTCAGTTCTGCACAAGGTTGGCTCTTGACATTGCCTTCTTGGAATTTGCTAATGATTTTTTTCCTTTTTATGTTCAGGACTGAATTTCTGTTTGTCTATTACTATGTTTTTACCATGAGTACACTTGAGTCTCAACTGATGAAAATAGAAGACTCGTGTTTCCAATTAGTGCTGAGTGCATCTGTAAGTGGTTGTATGGCTTGCCTGCCAATGGGATCCTCTACAGACCAGTCATCTAGACTATATTATAGAGCCAGGATAAGCGTGCGTCCTCTATGACAGCCTGATGCCTTTTAGGGTACAATCCTAACCTGGAGTTAGGCTGCTGCAAGTCCCCTGTGCCGTCCTCCCTGACTCAAAGAGTGGTTCAAATTCACTTTACAGCGTGTTGGCAACATTCCTGGTTGGCACAAGGGACTTGTGCCAGCCTAACTCCAGGTTAGGATTGCACCCGTAGGAAGTTCTATATGCTTCCACTCCAAACAAGCAACAAAGCTGCACAGGACCCTCCTTCTAGTTGATTGTGTGTCTGTAGACGTCTCACTTTGTGTTTCAAACCATAGAATGTGCCATCTTTCATTTTAAAACCTGAAGCTAGAAGCAGTAATGGATTCTTGGTTGTTTGTGAACTTAATGTAAACAATAAAACCCATATTTGCTGCCATCTGTGCCCGATTCCATCTGTGTATAATTATTGGTGGTAGCTAAAGGAAATAGAATGATGCTGTTGTTCTCAATTATCTTGATTCCAAACAATTTTTCCTTTTCTTTGAACTTCTGGACCTCTGGGATTCAGCTAGTTTCCTTTCAGTTACTTTCTAAAATCCTATGACCTGGTCTACTGTACTTCACTGCTCATATTAATTAATTGACCGTGTTGCTCCTCTGTGTAGCTATATATAAATAATTGAACTTACATGTCTTCAGATTTCACAGTATGGACTAATGCAAGAAATTCTGAAAGTGCTGTAATGAGATCGGTATTATACAGCATTAATGTGAGCAGTCGCTTTTTAATTTCCACTTTCTGTGCTGCAAATTTAAAATTTTCTCTCCCATTCCCAAGATATTAATGGATTTGGTTTGTGCACAAGATGAGAGTGAGGGGCAAAAGGATGCCTTCTTTTTTTTTATTTTTTCCAAAGGATAAAATCAACTACAATGTAAAAAAAAGAAAATACAAATTAAGCTTTAATTAAAAAAAATACTTTTCTAACTTAAAAAAAATACAAACTCAGAATCAATGCACTATAACAGTATTTAAATACTGACTGTATTTGGAGCCAGGGCTAGTAGCGTAGTCCGGGGGTGGCAGCACAGAAAGTCCTGCAGGCACCACAGTGTGCCTTGTAAGCGACCCCTCCCACTCGCTGTTGGAGCCCTTCTGGGCAGCAATGGCAATGTGCAGATGCTTGCTGGTTGGTTCGGCAAGTGACTGTGTACAGCTATCACTGCCCAGAATGGCTCCACCATTGGGAGGGGTTGCTTACATGGTGCATTGTGGCACCAGCAGTACTTATTGCACTGTCCCCCCTCTGGCTACACTACTGCCCAGGACTTTGGTAGTTACATCAACTTTACTCGTGGTAGAAATGTAATGTAGAGAAATGTGAGTCACAAAGGTATGGATCTTCTGTGTTCTGTTGTGCGGGCACGCACACTCTCAGTGCCAAAAATGCTGTGAGACTGATCCCAGCCCCTAAGTTTGACTTTGTTATTTGTGCTTTATGATGAGTGCCAGATGTTGCGCAACAATTGGAAAGAAGGGGGGGGGAGCGGAAGCAAGGAAATAAATATTGAACAAAATATTTTTCCAGGGTTGGGTTTTCCAAACAGAGCTTGGTGAAGTACTTATGTGTCTGCCAAGAACAATTGGAACAGCGCTAGCTCTTGCAAGTCCTGTTACTATATATATAAGAAAACTGCTTTTGGTGTCTATTCAGATTTATTTTGGCTGACAAAAAGGGCATTATCAAATAGGGACATTTTCTCCTTAAGAACATAAGAAGAACTTAAGAAGAGCCCTGCTGGATCAGGCCAAAGGCCCATCTAGTCCAGCTTCCTGTATCTCACAGTGGCCCACCAGGTGCCCCAGGGAGGCACGAAACAACAAGATGCTTGCATCCTGTTGCTACTTCCTTGCACCCGACACCCTGAAGTAGCCTACTACTAATGTAAGGAGGTTGCACAACCATCATGGCTTATAGCCCACGATGGAGTTTTCTTCCAGAAATCTGTCCAATCCCCTCTTAAAGGCATCAAGACCAGATGCCATCACCACCTCCTGTGGCAAAGAGTTCCACAGATTAACTACCCGCTGGGTAAAAAAGTACTTCCTTTTATCCGTTTTAACTCTCCCAACCCTCAGTTTTAGCGGATGCCCCCTGGTTCTGGTGCTTTGAGAGAGGGAAAAGAACATCCCTCTATCGACTCTATCCCTTCCATGCATAATTTTGTATGTCTCAATTATGTCCCCCCTCAGGCGCCTTTTTTCTAGGCTGAAGAGCCCCAAGCGCTGCAGTCTTTCTTCATAAGGGAGTACTCCTAAGAAAGTACTCCTTCCTGCAGGATATACTATAATCTATGGCAGTGGTTCCCAAACTGTGGGTCAGGACCCACCAGTGGGTTGTGAGCCACTTTCATGTGGGTTGCAAGCACCTAGAACAGCCATATTGAAAATGTGGAAAGCTGGGATGCTGGAAAGGGGGAGGGCTGTGTGGTTGTTTTACTTGTATCGAGGTTGTAAATAGATTTTTTTGTTTGTTTCTGATTCACTTTGCTATTGGAAAATGGCTGAGAAATAACCCAACCCATTGCTGCATTATCAGGAAAGCCCCAGGCTCTGGCTCTGATTTTTGCTAATGACGGCACTTCCGGCCATGACATCACTTCCAGTGGGACCCAGGCAGATTGTCATTCTAAAAAGTGGGTCCCAGTGCTAAAAAGTTTGAGAATCGCTGATCTGTGGAATTCAGTGACCGAAGATGTGGCAGTAACTTTAGATAGGCTTAGACAAACTCGGGGCCCAATCCTATCCAGTTTTCCAGCATTGATGTAGCCATGTCAATGGGGTTTATGCTCCATCCTGCTGTGGGGGGACAGTGATGGAGGCCTCCTCAAGGTAAATCAATGTTTGTTTCCTTAGCGGCTGCATTGGTGTATGAGAGTTGGATAGGATTGGGCCCTCATAGAGCATAAATTTACTAGCAGTACTAGCCATGCTGGGGAAGCGGAATCTCTGTGTTCAGAGACAATTTACGCTGCCTGGTTGGTGTGGATGGCAAACAATACGGAGAGCCTCCATGTCCTGCATCTGGGCAGAACTGAAAATGGAATACCAGACTAGGTGGAACTTTGGCCTGGTTCCACAAGACCATTTGTATGCTCTTAGGGTAACAGAATAAAAAGGACTTGGAAATTGGCAGAGCGCAGTATAGCAGCACTGCTGTCGAATCCTGTCAAATCCTGGATTTGGCTTTGGTGTCGAGCCAAGTCCTAGACACCCTGGCAGCAGAATATAGAGCACAGGAGAAGGTGCGAAAACCAGAGCACTTTACAAATTGGATTGTGGAATGTGCTCAGTTCAGTCACATTTGAAAACATTCCTAGAGTTTACACTTGTTACCACTTCTCTCACAAGAGGTGAATTCAGACTGAAGAATTTTATCATGCCCATGCTTCTCTGGCTTCTTGATTTGATGCAGACTTGCAAGAGAATTCAAGGCAGAATTGAGGGCGCAATCCTAAACTGGAGTTAGGCCAGCACAGTTAGGCCAGCAAAGTTTGGCTGGCACAAGGGTCACCGTAAAGTGTGTTTGGACCACACTTGGAGTCCGGAGAGATGGCGCACCGTGATGGTGTGCTGGCCTCTCTGACTCTGAGAGTGGTCCAAACATATTTTACAGTGTCTCTTGTGCCGGCCAAACTTTGCTAGCCTAACTGTACTAGCCTAACTCCAGATTAAGGGCGCAATCCTAACCTGGAGTTAGGCCAGCACAGTTAGGCCAGCAAAGTTTGGCAGGCACAAGCAACATCCTAAAGTATGTTTGGACCACTCTCAGAGTAAGAGAGGCCAGCACACAGACGTGTGCTATCCTCCCTGACTCTGAGAGTGGCCCAAATGTGTTTTATGGTGACCCTTGTGCCGGCCCAAACTTTGTTGGCCTAACTGTGCCGGCCTAACGCCAGGCTAGGATTGCACCCCAAGACTGTGCTCTGAGAGAGAATTATGACAACAGCTTTTTGAATTTCAGTTATTGATGACGAGGGACTTAATGAAGCAGTTCCATGCGCTCTGTGGTAAAAAGGCACTTGTAGACATTCATCTGTATCTATTTAACTTGAAGATTAGTGGCTGGGCAGTGGTAGGAATGCATTTTCCTTCAAAACCTTTGCCTTGTCAGCTCAGTAATATTATATGATATGTGGAACTTGGATCATTAGTGCATTCGCCAATATGCTCTGGGATGGCCTTTGGTTTTTCTCCTCAGTTCTTCTCTCACAAAGCTTATTCAACATGTTTGTGAATAGGAATTTATATCAAAAAATATATTTTTGCAATACTCTGAGACAGTGTACTCATAATGATGATGAATGAGTAGAACTAACATTTCCATGCTTATTGAGGAAGGGATATTCTTGCAATTAAATATTAAAAGCAGCCCTAACACAGTAAAATAACAATATGAGTAGAAACTTAATGAGATCACAAAGCAGGGCAATTTGAGAGTCAGCACTTGCTGTGCAGCCTGTGGAGAGAGCTTCAAAAGAGGGAAGAAAAATTAGACAGATTGCACTAGTTAAAAAAGATGGTGATGTTAATGAAAACAAGTATATTAAAGGTTGGTTGTGTTTGGAGTAATCTATCAGAGTTTTCTTTTAGTAAACAATAACTTATCACATAGTTTTCCCAGATAAACATGCATTTTGAGCTGAATACTATAGAAAACATTAAGTAGCAACTAGTTGGTTGCAAGGATCTGGCTGAGGCTGTGTAGCCTTGGGAGTAGTAGTTAATGAGTCTGCCATTAGTCGGAGAGAGGAACAGTGTTGTGTTTTGGTGCAGAAGGGTGCTCTCTTCTAGTTGCAATTTTTTGCCTTGATACTAAACAATTTCTATTGGCATGTGAGTACTTAAGAACACAAAATCCTATGTGCTTTTTGGTCCAGCACGAGTCCCTTGTGCCGGCCTAGGAGTGTCACAAATGCACCTTAAAGTGTGTTTGTGCTTCCTTTAAAATTGTGAAGGATGGTGCATCATCCTCTCTGTGCCAGCCCAAGGACTTTGGCCATTAAAGCAGTGCTGACCTAGGGGAGTTGGCTTGGGAGAGGGTTAAGTAGGGCGGGGGAAGGCAGAATGGGGTGGGGGGAGGGCAGGAGTTGGCAGCCCGGCCTGGAGAGGGGGTGAGATTGGCCTGGCCAACATAGTCTGATCTTGACCCCCAGCCCCAGCCCGATTGGCCTTTCACGGGCCACTCAGAGTTGTCAACGAGTTCATTGACGCATCTCCAAGTAGCCTTATTGGGATGGCTGTCGTGCAACATGGGGTAAGGGGATTATAGTCCCGTTACTCTGAGGTGTGCCACATGCAGCCCCAGCCCTGCACTGGATACAGGGCAGACAAGCTGGTCTCTCTGTTCCTGTGTGGGTGTGAGGGCAGCTTCTCACATGCTGGATTTTAGACTATATATAACGAATATGGAGGTTTCCCCTCATATAAAACTGGCAAACTGGGTTGTTAGGATTACACAAGCCTGTCTTCTGCCCTGTTCCATGTGGACTGTGAGAGGTGGACTAGCAAGAAAATCAAAGTCAAAGCATCCCATATGTGTGAATGACGGTCACTAGGACTGCAGAAAGACAGCGTCCATCTTCTTCCTGAGAGCCCCTTGGAATGTGTCAGTAGCAGAGAACTGTATCTGAGAACAACTAGTATAGAATGGTGATGCTGGCAGATTTTTCACCAGATTTTTCTTTTGAGTAAGATACTGTTTTCATCTGCTTCTTCTGACAAATTCTGGTTAATTCACCTTTTCATATTAGTCAGCAGATGGAGAAGGATTGAAGATTGGCATTTACACACATGCGCGCGCACGCACGCACGCACACACACACACACACAGCGCCATTTGGAATCTGTACCTGATTCAACCGCAGAGGGACAATTACAATGACTGCTGCCTCATGCTTGTTGAAATAGCGGGAGGTCAGTTTGTCTCCGTTCTGGTTTGGTTTCAATCTGTGCCGTGTGGGTGGCTAGCTGAGCTTGGCAGGCTATGTCTTTCTGAAGGTGCTTTGAATTCCCAAGCAGTAATGGTTGTCTCTGATCACTATTCTCCTGCTCTCCTGACACAGCAAGAGTCTTTGAATGCAGATATACACCAAAGTGTGCTGGAAAGAACAAGGAGAATATTGTATGTTGACAGGGTTCTTATGCCTGTGCTTCTATTTGCTATTTTTTGCTCAGGCTTAAGCAGTTCTTTCCAAGCTTGGCTCCTGCGCTGGTCTCCTATTTGCTGGTCTGCATTTGTGAAAATCATCTCCAATACTTGTGATAAATTGGATAACTCAGCCAGTTGCAGTTAGTAAGCTACAGTTTTATTGCAATTCAACAATATGGCGGATGCAGGTACTGATTTTGAACCTTGTAATAACTTGACGAGGCAGCTTGCATGTTGTCTATACAAAGTCTAATAAAATTGCTTGTATATGCAACAGAGATATTTCTGTCAGTTTGGTGAAATAATTCATCAAAATATATTGCTAGATGAGACTGTGGAGTTTTCTGCCTTGCTCTCCCAGTAAAGAGACCAGTCAGAACCCCCAAATGACCATCATTGTTCTGGGTTCAACGGAATAAAAGGAATGCAATGCCTCTGACGAGCCGTTTGCGCTGTGTGTTCTCCATACACTTAGACATGCTTTAATTCCATCTCTGAAGCTCAGCAGATATGGGGTGACTTTGATCTGGATGGAAGACCATCTAGAAATTCAGTGTTCATGAGTTTCTTGGTGGAAGAAAGGGCTGCACAAAATATCAAATTAAAAGATAATATCTAGACTGTATTGTCCTACAAGAAGGAATACTATGCACTGTATTTGAGGTGCTTGTAGGCCAATTAGACTACAATTGTATACATGCATATCTGGGAATACGTGGGACGTGGTGGCACTGTGAGTTAAACCGCTGCTGCTGGGCTTTCTGACCAGAAGGTTGGGAGTTCGAAACCACGCAACCCGTTGCTTGTCCCAGCTCCTGCCAACCTAGCAGTTTGAAAGCACCTAAAAGTGCAAGTAGATAAATAGGTACCACTTTGGTGGGAAGGTAATGGCGTTCCGTGCGCTCTGGCGTATATAATAGTCATGCCGGCCAAATGACCACGGAAGCTTGTCCTCAGACAAACGCCAGATCTACATGCTTACAAACGGAGATGAGCAACGCCCCCTACAGTCGGTCACGACTAGACCATTTGGTCATGGGTGAAACCTTTAACTTTACTTATACCTGGGAATAGGTACCATTGAACTCATTGAGACTAACTTCTGAGCAGACATTCATAGGGTCAGACTGTTTAGGCCTTTAAGGAAAAATAGAGGAAACCTGGTACACCACAAACGTCTGAGAAGTTGTAGAAATTATGATGTGTATAAAAGCCCTTTATGATGGTAATCAGGGGTGTTCAGAATCATGAAACATGGAATGCTGTTTTCATTATTATTAAACAGTATTAGTTTGTTCACTTGTTAAAATTGCATTTGGCTCATTAACTCATTTGTTGTTGTTCCATTCATTTACATTTCTTATTCCTTTAATAGGAGACTGGGCTGTTGGTGCAAGAGGAATTGCCCACAGGCTGTAATGAAGCAAAGCTGGTTGTAGTCTGCTTGGCCATTTAAAGATGCAGAGCTGGAAAATGGCTCCTGATAGCAAAGTTTACCATTGCAAGGGATGCTGCCCGATAAAAGAAAGATTTCTAATTCTGAACTTCCCCGCATCTGGGTGAGGGGGATGCAAGGTACAAGTGAAGTGAAATAAAGCTGGAGAAACCGTGTCTTGTTTTGAAAACGGCATTGCATCAGGCTAATCAGTTTCTTGCCCACCAACCAGACGTGAGAAAGCTGAAGAGAAGAACAGTAAATCTTCCTTTAATGTGGTCAGCAGTTCAATTACATGCTTCCCGAAGAGGAAACAGGGCATGTTGACACATCTCTTGGCTGTAAATTAACCCTAATTCTCACTATGTCTGAACTGTACCATTTCATATGGCAAGTGAACCATTGCAGAATTAAAAGGTCTACCATATCTCACCCCTCCATGTACAAAAAGCTAACCCAAGACTAGTTATTAGGGAAAAGGGAATGCATGTTTTTGTTCGTTCTTTTGTAGGCAGGAGCATTTAGTCTTCTGAGCTCATCTTAAGTCTACAACAGAGAGGGCTATGTTATGCTTTCCTCAATGTCCCTCTGTCCAAAATAAAAAGCTGTCAGGCAGCACTGGACAAATCAAGTTAATTTTTAAAAAAGATTTGAATTTGGAACATTTTTCTACAGTTGAGCTTTTGTAACACAAATTTCAGTCATTAAAAGATCCAACCAATTGTGCTTATCGTCTCCTTCTGCACTGAGAAAAATCTGTTCTTTCAGCGGTTTTTATTCTAGTCCGTTTCTTTAAAAAAATAGTCTTTTTAAAAGTGTCTTACAAACACCACAAGAATGGGCATTGCAAAACGAGTTCTGTTCAATTTATTTCTGTGCGAGTATATATAGAATTAAGACTGAGTAAGCATGGATATGATCAACCTACTGTATACTTTTTTCAATTTCTTACCTTCAGGACTTTTCCACCTTCTTTCTCATGTTGGTTTTTGGTAATTCTTTTATGTTTTGTATTATATTACAAAACGTTTAAATATTTTTGAAATTAAACCTGTCCTCCCACAATTTTACATTAATAGTGACTAAACGCCATGTAGAGCAATGAGACGTGTTAGCCATTACATACAGCGCAAGCCTATGCATGTTTGCTCAGAAGTAAGTCCCACTGTGTTCAGTGGGTCTTATTCCCAGGTAAGTATGTATGGCAGTAGTTCTCAAACTGTGAGCCATGGCCAGCCAGGAGAGCTGCAGAATCCTCACAAAACCCCACCATCTTACATAGTGTATCCGATTGTAGCCCTAATGGGAAGCCATGGCCAGTGGCCTAGTAGGTCAAGAGAGCCGCCAGTCAAAAAAACGCTTGATGTATAGGATTGCAGGCTTCATTTTTCTTTGGATGCAGCCCATTAAATATGATGGACTGTATTGTTTCTACATACCCTGATTCAACATGTAATCGACATGTTACATGTCAATTGTTCCTCCCCTTTGCTGTCAGTAGAGATTTCTCACTCTGAGAGGGGGGCAAGTAGAGAGGCACTGTCCTGCCTGTACCGTGGTTATAAGAATTGCAAGAGGGAGGATCTGGGTTGGAACCATGGCCTAGGAAGAGGAGAGGTTAGCCCTTCACTCCACCAGGATACAGTCTGGATGAGGCCCTTGAAGCTCTGCCACACTCAGAAAGAAACAAGAACAGAAGGGCTGTTTGTGACTACTCATGTTGTGTAGTTCGGCGCTTAGAAACCGTTGCCTCATAACGTCTTCTCATAATGTGTAATTTCACTTAGAAATGGTTTGCCAAATTGCCTTGAATTTCTTGGAATTGTTCCTCCTGTAATACATAATCTGTTTTTAAAACAGAAAAAAAATCTAGGAAGTCTTCAGTTTGGTTCTTATTTGAAAGTGAGGAGCGGGCTTCCAAAAGTATAATACAAACTGATTTGTTGCCAGTGACATTGGGGCAATCCCCGGAGAATTAGCAGTCTTCAGAAGCAACCCATATCGTCAAGATGTATCCCCGATTGAGGTTAATTCAGATTCATAGAGAAGGCCAAATTGACACTATCAATGACATCTCTCTAAAAATATTAAATAAAAAGGCACTTTGTTTCGAGTTGCCTGGGAATGTTGCATCTTCTTCAGCATCTGTCATTTTGTAAAGTGCTTGCATGAAAATGGTTTTTAGGAGGCCAATGACTGTGGAGTATAATTTTCTGGTGAATAAGTCTAAATTGGAGGACAATGATTGATTTCAGGGCAGCACTTCTTTGTGGCTGTATAACGTTTCCTCGGATTCTTCTGCATGTTTTTTCCTTCTAAGCAGCTTACATTAGCTGTAATTAGTAATCATTTAAAAAAAAAAGCAAGTTTGGGTACCAATAGATCTATTTATGGTATCGTTTCTAGATTGAGGTGCATGTAGGTCAGTGACTATTCACTGTCTACCATGTTCAGAGCTGTGTATAATTTAGGCAGCCTGAACCTCTAGGGAATGAAGCTTTGACTGGGGAAGACAGCAGGCTGTACATGCCAGGCATATCGGCTGATCTATGCAACCTCTTGTGTTAGTCATCTGCTGTGGGCTCTCTGGGGCATACATGGCAGAGGAGAGGGCATCTCGGAGGAGCTGTCAGTTTTAGTGTCAGGTGTTTACGCTGCAGTGATGATATTCGAAATTTACAGTGGCATGGCCACTAGTTTTAAGTAGCTGTGACGCTAGTAATCCCTACGACTAAAGGGACTGAGAATGAATTAGCAGCATGTTCTTCCCAGAGTGCGTTCAGAAGGATGAGAATGCTGTCTCCAGGAACGAGAGATACACTCAGTCTTTTGCATTTTTCAGCTGAAACCCCACAAGCAGCTACCAGTGATGATTATTCTCTGTGTTGTTCCATGCAAGCAAGGGGGTCTCGCCATGGGTACTCTGTTTCTGAATGGAGTTCTGTGTGCTGATTTTTCAGAAGTTGCTTATTATATTGGGCTCCAGCGCAATAGCTGGGTGCCCATTGTTAGCTGGCTCCTCCTACCACCACGAGGCAGCTGATGTCCTATTGGGCTCCTGGCCAGGGGGGCGGAACCCAGAGCTCACCTGGGGGCTATGAACAGTCCAGGTAGCCATTCTCATCCACTAACCTGAAGAATGTGGATCTCCTCACATCGAGGATGAATAACGAATTGAGGATGAAGAAAGGGATCGTCCTCCGATCTCTCCCTGCCCATTGGTAATGTGTGGAGGCGGTGGAGTGAGCTCTTGGTCAGGTCCACGAGGCAGCTTCTTCAGCGGCTGCAACATTGAGCTTGAGCTGCATGAGGGCGATGAGGACAAGGAGAGCTTCCTGCTTGTGAAGGCCGCGAAGCCGGCGAGCTGCTTGCAAGTGGCCTCTGGTTGCTGCAAGTCGACGTACAGTATTTGGTTTATATTGAGTAGAGGCACAAATATTTGTTTAAAAGTCTTCCTTTTAGAGAATAAAATTAAGGCAGCTTGAACTCCTTGGAGAGTCTGCTGAAGTTTATTATAGAGGCACAGGAGTGCCAATATTGTTGTTGTGAAGTGGGCAAACAATACCATGACTCAAATTTGAATCAAAGCTCATTCATCCAGTCGGAATGCTCCATGCATGTCACAGTCTCTACCACCAATCCAGATTGGGTACAGAATGAAAAAGGAGGGAGAAAGAGCAGTTTAAGTCTTTGCTGAATTTTGAGGAACCCCAGAATATTGGTGACTTTTTCATGTTGTATAATTTGATTTCCTCTGTGCTTGTATTCATGAAGTTGTTTTTAAAAATTCAAAGTAGTTCTTGAAATGCATTCTTCTATTTTCTAAAGAACATAAAAATGAAATACATGTGGGGCCTTTTTATCCATGAGGGTTCCAGATAAAAAAATGGATAAAAAAATGGATTAAAAAATCTGCGGGAAATTAACCCATGGATTTTGCCCATGCTCCTTCTCCAAACCTGACCGAAGCTGGTCAGCTCCAGAAGGTTTTCTGAGGCCCGCCGAGGCTGCACATGGACCTCAGAAGAGCCCATGGAGGTGACCAGAGCAGAGTTGAACTCCCATCGCCTTCAGAGGCTTTGTGTTGAGCCTAACCTGGTTCAGCATGGGTCCCAGGGACCTACGTTGAACCAAAATAACCACACAGCCCTCCCCCTCTCCAGCACCCCATCTTTCCATATTTTCAATGATAGCTGCACTAGGAAATGATAGCTGCACAAAGAAAGTTGTGATACCAAAAACAAGGATTACCATTTTCCTTGATGTTGGAATCAGCATCTCTGAATTGTACGTTTGAAATTAAATGATTTAAACGATTTTTGTGTTACAGTGTAAGTAGTTGTGGGTTTTGTTTTGCAGGCCCTTTCTGCTCCTAGCAGACAGTATTCAAATCACAAGCGAATTATAATGGAGAGGGTATTTGTCCACCTCTTTCAGGGCCAACCCACAGGAGGGTGAATTACTTATCCAAAAGGATAGACTGTACTGTTTCTATCGCTGATACCTGTGAACCATATCACTTTGACTCCCTTGTTGCTCAGTTTGTGCCTTTACAAAAATATCCCCCTTTGACGGTGTGGAGATGAATAGCTTAATTTGCAAAGTGTTTTTCCAGGCGTTAACAGCTTCATTTGGATCCATTGCTGTTTGGTAATAAGCGTTATTGCCTGTTTCATACTCGCTGCTTCTGTAGGAGAATCTTGTTTTTCTTATTTGCAGTAGCTATGCCTCAAGGTGATGGTTTCATCAGCATCCTAACATGAACTCCCGTATCTTTCCCCTGATGTGAAGGTTGCCTGATGTGTTGTTTTTTTTCAGAAGAAGAGGAGGGAAACTCTAATGGTGTTGGGTTATAGCAACTAAACATGAGATTGATTTAGCTGACACATTACAGTGAAATTTCTTTGTAGTTATTAGGGGCTCTGCCAAGAGCAAGTAATGAAAAGCAAGAGTAGTAATCAATTTATAATTATAAAAAAGTATTGGGTAGTAAATGTATTTTCTGGTATACAGCCGAATTCTCAGGAGGTTCATCATGAATTTGCTAATGCAGCCCAATGTGTTCTTAAAGGAACATTCCGGTCAGCTTTGAGAGCAGTTCTGATACAGCAGGAGTGAAAGAAAAAGAACATTGCTAAGAGGTGATGTTTTTCTGTTCTGTTCAGGACTCTCTCTTAGTTAAAAATAGCTGTTTCTTTGAAGAGACAAAATTTGTGTGGGCAATTTTTTGCCAAAGCATTGCTTGGAAACAAGGTTGCATTTTCAATTCAAGGCTTCTTTCAATAACAGGCAGTCTAGAAACTAGATTCCGTGCCAACCTACAGGGATGGCTATAGGGCGGTCTGACCAATTCTGCTGAATTGAACCCCACACTTGGGGGTGGGGGGATGAGCAGAGTACCCTCAGCCACAGCCATGCTCTGTAGCTGGCATTGAAGTTTCTATGCCACGGTGTTGTGTGGAGAGCAAAGTGTTGCTGCTGTGTGGCTGTCCCGCCAGCCCTGGGTCCTGGGCCTGAAATTGGGCCCCCTCGTCACGTCCAGGTGCAGTGCTTTTACACAGAGCACCGTCAGTACTGGCATCACCACTGCTGCTCATCTCAGTTAGGGGAGGGGGGCGTGAGTTGTGGGAGCCCTGCAAAAATGTCCTGTGTCAGGTCCACAGCTCCTAAACCTACAGGCTCTGCCAGCCTATAAGAATGCCCAGCTTGGCTATTCCATGACCATTCTGGCAGGTATGGCAGATTCTATCTCTTGACAAAGCTCATGGTGCTTTTTTACTTGCTCGTTTAAATATTTTCCCCTCAGATTATCATTTTGGTCTTTTTTTCAAAAATTCCGCGAGATCAAATACTTTGTCTCTTCTGTCATTTAGCTCCAGACTCCCTTCCACACATTCTATTACACTGTTCTTTTCATCGCTCTCTTCGATCTTCCCTTCTCCAACCTTGGCTTTCTTCTCTTTCTATCAATTTCTCTGACCCTTTTCCTATCCTTTTGATTGACAGATGTCCTCCTATCACTCTCGCGGTAGCAACTTTTCTTGCCGAAGTGTTGAAATTAACTGTTTAATTTAGAATCTGCCATACCTGCCAGAATGGTCATGGAATAGCCAAGCTGGGCATTCTTATAGGCTGGCAGAGCCTGTAGGTTTAGGAGCTGTGGACCTGACACAGGACATTTTTGCAGGGCTCCCACAACTCACGCCCCCCTCCCCTAACTGAGATGAGCAGCAGTGGTGATGCCAGTACTGACGGTGCTCTGTGTAAAAGCACTGCACCTGGACTTTTTGTTTATTTTTATTTATTTTTGTTTATTTTTATTTTTTCTTTAATGCCAATAAAGGTCCTGAAATGAATGACGAAGCTCATGGCAACTTGGTGCCTCACAGTTAGACGCAGGAAGATTCTAGGCCAAGGTGTTGTGAGGAGAGTGTGGTGAGCAGAGTGTTGCTGTTGTGTGGCTGTTCCTCCCGCCTCTGAGTAGCATTGCAGTTCCTTAAGTGCAAGCAGCTTTTCAGATCCACTGCTTATGTTGTTGTATGACACATAGATATATGTAGGTGGAGCCACTGTGGTCAGACTTGCAAAGGGAATGTGTCATACAGATCTCTGGGAGCTAACAGTGTCAAGTGAATTTACCATTCAGATGCAATCCTATGTTCCTGAGCATGGCCTGAAGGCATGTTACGTAGTTCTGTTGACAAAGTCAAAACTGGTCTGGCCATGTATATTGAATCCATAGAGAGTACATGTGAAGCCAGTGTAACTGGTCAGTGTTCAGTGCAGGCCCTCTCCCTAGTCCTGATGCACTTCATTGCTCTGACCTTGGGGACTCCGACAGACAGAACTATGGAGTGCACTGGCTGGGGCTTGGCAACCTTCTTGCAACTGTGCTGGCGCAGAGGAGGCTGCCCACAGTTACATCTCTTCTGAATCGAGCTGTGGTTTTCAGGCACACTGTGAGTTCTCTGAAGGAAGAGCAGGGAAATGAATAAGAAAAACTCTCTTTGAAAGATAACACCACAAGACTTAATCTGCACATTAAGAATGCTAGAAATTGATAAACTGCAACACTCCAGTAAAGAATGTTGTAGCGTAGCTTGTACAGGCTGAGTGGGATGATATACACAACACTTTTGATGAGAGAAAGTTGCAATCTGGAATTGCAGCTGCAGCCTCTACAATGCTCCCAAGTCTATAATCACAAGGAAGATATCTGTCACATTTGGTCCAAAGAACAGACTGAGAGTGCAATCTTAACTGGAGTTAGACTGGCACAGTTAGGCCAGCAGAGTTTGGCCAGCACAAGGGCCACCATCAAGTATGTTTGGACCACTCTCGGAGCCAGAGAATCCAGCACACAGATGTGCGCCATCCTCCCTGACTCCGAGGATGTCATTTTGTTTGGTTAAATAAAAAAGGAGTGCTTTTCTTCATTCTGAAGTAAATGGCAATTACTTAAGCTTGGATAGCAACTGTAACTAAATTCTTGAATTCTCCATTTTATAACCATTCTGTTATGGGCTGCACATTGAGGACCACAAGTGCCACAAGGCAAATGTAATGGCTGCGTTAGAGCTCTCACTTCCATCGTTAACAGGAATGAAGCTTCTTCAGTTCAGTTTTGGCATGCCACTGTGAATTCCAAATTTAATGCTGAAAACCTGCACCTGCATTCCAGACATGGTTTGTCTCCTCTCTGCTCGTTTTCTCTTGACCCCCAAGAGTTGTGGTTGCAGGTATCAAAAATAAACTTTTGCCTTCTGGCAGCAAAGCTTCTTTTGTATTATGTGTTGCATGAACCAGATAAGAACAATAACCTCTCCTTTAACCTTGGTGGTGAATGTGCCCTTTGTTAGGATGCAGGTGTCCATGTGCGTAAAGTTAAATTCTTCTACTTCGTGCATCCACATACCATGTTCCTCTGAACTGCCACTCGGAGAACAAGCTTAACCTGGAGTTAGGCCAGCAAAGTTTAGCTGGCACAAGGGACACTGTAAAGTATATTTGGACCACTCTCGGAGTCAGAAAGGGCAGCTCACAGATGTGCGCCATCCTCCCTGACTCCGAGAATGGTCCATGTGTGTTTTACAGTGTCTCTTGTGCTGGCCATACTTTGCTGGCCTAACACCAGGTTAGAATTGTGCCCTCAGTGAGATTAGGACTGATGTGGCTCTCCTTCTTCTTCTTACCCAGTAGCAGGTTCTACTATAATGTTTGGTCATGTGACAATCTTTTTGTTCAGAAAAATGCGATTCTACAAACAGCTTAACTTGGAAAAATTATAGTGTGAAGGTTCCATAGACATGATCCAGTGTTCCTTTCTGACTGTCTAACCGGACTTCCTCCCCCCAGCCAATTTATGGCCCAATCCTTGGCAGAGTGCCCCCCCAGCATGTGCTGCACTGGTGCTTCTTGGCACAAAAGTGCTGTAAAGCACTTTGTGATGGCATAGCAGTAGCCAGCACTGGTATGAAGGGCTGCATGCAACACCAGAAAGAACAATGCATACCATGGAAGGTTAAGTTCTGTGCTAAGCAGTATGGAGGCAGATCTGCCCTTGGAGGAGGGTAGGATTGGCAGTGCTCGTGTGCGCTGCATCCTATCCCCTTCCTGGACCTGGACATGGGTGCACACAGACTTCAGCCAGCTATGTAGCTTATGCAGGTCATAGCTGACCCATTGTACAGGTTGGGGCTTTCCCCAGGGCAAGGGAATGAATGTCCCCTTATCTCAAGGAGTCCTCCAGCCTGCAAAATTCCTGCAAGGTACAGTGCTGGCCATGGAGCACTGCTATGCAGGAATTGCATTTGATTGGTCTACCCACCAGTTAACGTTTTAAATCTGAGTTAAATTGTGCAGATGATGCAGTTTTTACAGATGAGTTTTATTTTCCTCAAAATGTTCTGGATGTAGTATTACAGTAAAAATGAGGGCTCCTGTTTTTTTTGTGGCAGTAGCCTCGCCCTCCTCCCCCAAATGCTCCAGTAGAATGCTATCCCAACGCAAACTGGCTTGCTTTTCACCATTGAAACTCTGCTGAAAAATATCAGATTGAAAACTAGTAAGCACAATTATAACTTGGTAATAAAAAGCTGTGATTGAATTTATCGAATAAAACTGGTGTGCATAATAAAACGTTTTTAAAAAATGCACAGTTTCTCTTTTCAGATTGGTAATGAGCAAACTTAGCTGCATTTGTTGTTCTGTAGTTATAGAGGACAGAAAAGGTTAATTTGAAATGTCAGGATTTTTTTTCTAATGCAGTTTTAGTGATGAAAGCCTTGTATAAATGAAAAGTGTAAATTTGTAACTGATGTCCTTAGGTTTAAGCTTTTTGTGTACACAGTATAATAATGCATGCTTACTAATAAAATGCATTCAGGAGTACCAGAAATTGTGGCGAAGCTAAGAAATTGTATATGCAGACAATTTGACAGGTTTTTAAATTAGTAATTGAGCTTTCTTGTTCATTTTTTAACCTGCCTAATCCCAATGGCTCAAGTTTATCAACCAAATCCATACATCCATATATACATAAAAATAAAATTTAAAATAAATGTAAAATTTCATGGAATGATCCGTTTTAAACCATACCCTTACCCCCACCAGCCACCAAAAGTCAAACTCAGTATAAATTTTGATGCTTAGATCTGGGAAAGGTTCATCCCACTTAAGTTCTATTGAAATCTATGGTTGCAATTAAATTCAATTCCATTTATTTCAATGGGACTTTCATGCATAAGTGACTTTCATAAGTCTTCTAGAAAAAGGACTGGTGAGATGCTATGAAAAGAAAGTTGATTTTTTTTTAAACCAACCAACCAGCTTTGAGGATTTTTTCAGGTTTGCATTGTGAGAATTAAAGTGTAAGCCTCAGCTTGCTTTAGTAATCCTATCTGGGTAGATTTGTGATTAGCAAATATTGAGAAAGTGGGTGGCCTATATTTCTGCTAAACCCATAAGAGCTACCTATACTTGATCAGATGTATCCATCCAACACTTTGTGTTCAGCAGTGCCCCTGGGATTCTCCTATGCAGCATGACATGGAGATAGCAGCATCCTGTTGTCGGTTCCCACCATATGGCAATCAGAGGTATCCAGCATCTTAATATGGAAGTTACATTTAGCTGTCATGCCTAATACCCTTGGTGGATAGAGTTGCCTACATTGTACTAGAAGTTACAGATGGGGAAGCGGGAGCAAAATACACAGTTGCCATTTTCAATGTCACTCATGGACATGGTATAGCATCCAGTATGCAAACCCAGCATTTCTGCTCCAGTGTTCATAGTCTATAGCTAGTTACATATGTAAAGTTTGTTTTTCCCCAGTTGCATTTCTTTACTACATTGAATCAATCTGTGACTTTGTTGTTCAGTATAAGTGTTTTAAAGGGTCAGATTACATGTGTGCGAAAGAGACATGTTTCCAATTGCACACACTGAGCCTCTTTCTATACTGCCCGCACGGGACATGATTCCAGTTAGAACCAGGGCATGCGGACTGGGGTGGCAGCAGCATGGGCATTATTTCCTTGTGCACAATACTCCTAAACACAATTGCCCCCTTGCAGCGTCAGTTTGTTGTGGAAGCAGCAGTTTGTGGAAATTCATGCACACACCTATCTTGGCCTTGAGTTCTTGTCCAGTCTTGGATCCGTAAATGTTCCTGCGGTCAATGATGAAATAAAACCCTTTCTAAAAACTCTGGTGCTGCAGGAACACCAGCAGCAACAAACCTGAATTTGCATGGCTTTTACTGTATTATATAAACTCGATAGCCTCCCTTTATAGTCTGTTTCTCTGTTGTCACATGTCAGAAGAGCTGGGCTGTGGAAATCAATTTGAAGTTTTTCACACCACTAATCTAGTGTGACAGTGTGAAATGTGTTCCGGAGCTTTTCTTTACGACTCTTGGTGCTTAGAATTAATGGCTATTATCTCTCTACTTTATTGCTTGATGATTTCTTTCTTAACATGCAGTAATTTGCACTGGTACCTTCCGTGATGAAAAGAAGTGAATGCAAAAGTAAGGTCCTATCTGATTCTGTATGCATTTGGTCGTGACCAGCTAGTATATCTCATCAGTAAATGTGTAGCTGAAGACTTCATTTGAATGCCAAGTTTAAAGTGAGCTTCTTTTACAATGGATATATTCTATTGATTCTTATCAATGTATCAGTTAGCCATTGTGTATTTGGAATTCAGCTCTTCAAGTGTCTGGATGTCATGCTGGAAGGATGTGTAGATTTTTTGGAATTAAAATAGAAGAGTGCCCCTGAGATCATATGAAACTAGTGTGAGCAGTATCAGATTGCAAAGATTGTACGTGAATTGTTTGTTTTCCAGAAGGATTGTAAAGATCCATGATGCTTTGATTTAAGTACAAGAAGCCTGTGAAGATGTAGCAACTATTTTCCCTTATCAAGATCTGTTTCTTGTGTCTTGGCTATGGACAGATGGCCGAGAAGAGATTTTCCTCCTTAATGCTACTAATGCTGATTTAGTATTAACACCTGTAAAATATGATAACCTGGGAAGACCCTCATTCAAATTGCAGTTCAGCCAAAGCTTGCTAATTGATACATATTTTAAACCAGTGTGCCTCTTGAGAAGTGTGTTTTTAGCAGGGCAAAGAAACAGCTGGTGGCAATTGACTTGTGCCTGCTGTGGCTGCTCCCATGTCAATGGCACCTTCCCAAACCAGCCTTTGAAATAGTGACAACAAAGGGCCATTAGGCTACAACGGCACACATTTGCAAATAGAACATATACTTTGGCTCTACGATATTATCAAACCATGCATTCCCAAGACAACCCTTCCTTCCTGTGCAATGCTTTAAGGATCAGACAAATTACTATATATTCTTGTAGAAGTGTGGATGGCAACTTTGCATTATTCTTATTTTTAAATGTTGTTGCCGTCTGAGTAAGAATGACATACAAGTGTAACCTAGTAACCGTTTGGATTATTATGGTTACTGTGAATGAATTTTGGAGGAAAGCTGGTGACACTGGTCTGGGAACTACTATTTTGCCATTAATGATAATTTATTAGAACTGTCTCCTTAACAGGCTTGTTACAATCTACAAGCATACAGCCGAGAGAACTGGTGACTTCCCTTGTTTGGGGCCTGAATATGCCGAATCAGAATGCTCTGCTAAACCAGGGCTGAATTCTTCTTCTTGATGCAATGATTTTCTGGCATGCTGACTGGCTGGCTTCTTCCTCGGATGCTTGTGCTACTGAATTAGGCAGTGGGCAGATGGTGCTGGTTCTGTTTCCCCCTAGGCAGACAAGACAAGCTGTACTGTCAGCTAAACTTTCCCAGATGTTCCAGGCAAGTTTCTGCTCAGTGAACATGAAGATGCAAATTTTGTCGTTGTTCACTGGTCCTGGCAGGCTACATTCACTTAGGGCATGCATCCCAGGGTTTCTGTAGCAGCATGAATATACCCCTGAGAATACTTTGCCTGGGGCCCCTGAATACTAATCTCTGCAACCTTGAAAGCATCATAGTGGGCTTCTACTTTTTCAGATGGGGAAAGACTATGACATACATGCATGCTCTCTCTCTTGTGCTTTGTTCTTCAATTCCCTTCAGAAATCACAGGTGACATTAAAATAGATGAACTTCTGTTCCATGTTAGAAATATTGCATGAAACTAGAATTTCAATAGTTCCCATTGAATTAACTTTGTTGTTTTTCCTTCACTGCCTTCTCTTTAAAAAGATGGTCCTAGAGCAACCTCTGTCATTATCCTTGGTATTCAAGGTGAGAAGGAGGTGCTTAACTTCCCTGCTAGAGGACTAGTTTACAGAGATAGAAATACAGTTTTTATAGTGTTTATAGTGGGCTTGGTTGTGTACAATTGTTTGACATAATGTACAACACAATGTTCGGTCTGATGGTACTTGCATATACATAAAATCACACATGCCCATGTCGTACTGTGTATATGGTATTATTATGGAATTGTAGGGATGCAGGCGAAAGAAAAGACACTGACAACAAGGATCTGGTCTGGAGGTCTTTGTCTCTCTGAGAGTTTCTGTTCTCCCAGCCCCTCTTTTATTGTTCATTATCTGTTACTAGCATACACACTAATTGCGTTAGCAGTTCTCAGGCTTTCTCTAGATGACGCAGTGCTTGCAACTATCTAGCTGGTCCTGTACATTATCTGCTGCCCACTTCAAAGCGAAGTCTGTTCAGTTAGTTTTGGGCAAGCCCTCCCTTCTCCCCACCACAGCCCACTTGACCTGCCTCTCCCAGGGTGTGCCTCTGGGAGGTGGGTGTGCCCTGGAGATAGGAGCTGAGCTGGAGAGAAGGGTCATGGCCTTTCCATGGTAGCATGGCTACTTCTGCTACATGGAATGTATTATGTTTCCTGGATATCTTGTTATACATTTTGAAATGTCTTATGAACTCTTGGAATAATAGGTCAACACAGAGTTCTTCAACAGGCAGGTTGGAACCCAGGAGTGAGTATGACTCGACTTCAGGTGGGTCACAGCATTGCTGCCATCATTATTTTGTTTTGAGGCTCAGGACTGCTCAGTTTGAATGGTAGCCACATTAGGAGCCTAAGAGTGGTAATTTCCAGCAGAGATTTTAGAAGGGATGCTTTAGCCAAGCCCCTCAGTTGGTCCCTCAGCTGTCCTGACATGCTCTTTTGGCGCAGTGCCTCCTTTGCTCTCTGCCTTGTCTCATCTTTGCTTTTGTTTCCCCCTTTCTCAAAACTGACTGTATGCTGTTGCCACCCCACTCATGGCCCTTCCTCTCCTTCCTATTGTCCTAGAAGGAAGTGAGGTGCAGAGTAAGACAGCAGCAGTATAAACAAACTGGCCAAGCTGGTCACAGACTGATCAGGATGATGAAAGATGGCTGCTGTTTTTCCCGCCTTCTGTCTGCCGATCTTGACAAGATGGGTCCAATGTTAAGGTTGGGATTTGAGTCTAGTTCTTGGCAAGATGAAGACCACTGAGTTAGAAAATCTTTGTGAAGGGAAATTATGGGTAGGTGCTCTGGCATAGCTATGCCAATGCAAATAAACTGATGCTTAAAGTGCTTGTATGTATTTTGTATTAAGTATAGATTAAACCTGACAAGCACTAGCAAGGCAGCCAATTTGGGAACCTGTGTGATTGGACAGGGCTTGTGATATCTTCAGGAAATAGCTGATTAAAAATAGCTGAATTAAAAATAGCTGATTAAAAATCTTTTAATTTGCCATAGGCTCCTGTTTTAATGATGTGACCACTCATTTCCTTGTGAGGTAGAGATAATTTCTTGGTGGTAAATGTTTAATTCAGAGGACTGCAGGTTGTTGGGCAGTCTTGAAGCATGAGGGATGTTGCACTATATTTGTAGAGAACATGCCCATCTCCGAAGGCATCTTTGCGCTTTTCCCCTCTCAGAATGGCAAGGCCGGGAAACTGGAGCCAGATAACTAGTCAGGAGCCAGGGGAGGACGAGGCATTGGGGCAAGAGATTAAGTAGCCACTTTGTGTGTGTCTACCCATTCAGGAGAATAGGTTGAGACTAGCTAGTCACCTTTTTGAGATTAACAAGAACTTTTTGCTCTTCACATTGTTGGCTTGAAAGGAACCATTCGGCTGGCGCAAGGGTGGTTCTGGAAGGAGGGCAGGTGGAACTGGGCGGAGAGTAGATGGGCTGGTGAATGTGCCAGCCCACGGAGGGGGTGGGGCTGGGATGTGGCCATTAGGCCCCATCCCCGATTTTGGGCCATGTAGTGTCTTCGGACCTGTACCTGCGATTTAGCAGGCACGTATCTGAGGAAACCATAGGTGCTGCTGGCGCCTATCCTGGGGTAAGGGCATGAATGTGAGGCTCCACCCTTCTCCCAACTTGCACTAGATACAGCGCAGGCCCAAGCCCTTAGTTGGGTAGGTTGCAACCGGCAAATATAGTGGGACAGGGATTGAGAACGGGTTGGTGTGCTTCCTGAGGTAAGTGGATTGGTCAAGAAGGGCCCAGGAACAAACTCCAGGAGCTTCTCACCTTGGGGGTGCTGGCTGGGAACCTCTTGAGCAAGGACTGCAAAGTTGAACTCAGTAGACTTGTGGGGTGGGTGGGAGGGAGGGGTTTATGTTTCAGATCTTCCTTGACCTGGTGATAAACGTGGATCAACTTCTGATAATTCAAAGCTTTACAGTCAGGTGGAAACATTCGATAGGGGGAATAGACAGTAGCTCTCTGCTCCAAAATAAGAGTCTGCACTAAAAAGGGGTTAGAATGTCTGGGTAGTTTATCCAAACACCATGGGTTATGTGGGCAAGTATTGTATGCTTTTAATACAGCAGTATCTCCGATAGTGGTGGTGGGGGCGGGAATGCATTCCCTGGAAGTCAAGCACAGCATAAAACAGCAGTATAGAGAACACATTAATTTAATAGGCAGGAAATGAGTGCTGGTTGGCCCAGAATGCACTTCTCCCATTGAGTAGAATGTCAATACCAGGCCTAGGCCCTCCCTTCAGAATGAATGGAAACGCATTGACTCCAGTGAGCGGGCTTAGCGGCCATGACAGTATGTCCAAAACATTGCTCATTCCAATGATTTCCAATGGGTTTTCGCATGATGTTTAGCGCTTAATCGTTTACTCCTGAAGTAAAAACTTACCAAAATAACAACGTGTGATCGTGGAGAAACGTCATTGGTAACCATATTATGAGTTAATATGCAATTCCAAGGTTTAATTCCGCGTAATTATATTACTGAACACACCGGACGAAATGCTGTCTATTTTAACTCAGATTGCACTGTTTTGACAGACTTATTTTTTGAAATCTACACAAGCAGGAATAAAACGGCCATGCCCCATTAAAAAAATGTCTGTTAATGTTCAGAATTTCGAAAATATTACCCGTCGTTTTATTGAGCCGATGTAATGTGAATACATGAATCTTTCCGCGGAAATTAAATCCCATTTTTCGTCCAGCGATTCGCACACCCGTATGCAGAACACGCAGGCATGCTTAAAGACGTTGAAATTAACTTTTACATGCGCGCCGTGCGAGCGAGAGAGCCCCTCCAGCGGCAATCCTCCTCCTTCGCGGCGCTGATCTGAGTCAGCCATTTTAGTAATTCCATGGCTTCAAGTCTGTGACGACATGGCGCATCCAGCTATCCAACATCCTTGGTCAATACCCAACATAGGCTCTATCAAATCAGAACTACAGGAAGCTGCATTATCCGAGTTGCACCTGTAAGCAGAGACAATGCAGACTTCAATCTTAGAAGATTTGTGAGCTTCAGGAAGGCAGAGATTGGATTTTTCACAGCTTCCTTCCTTCATTATTAAATTGGCATTATCCTGACAGTATATCAGAGGTCTCAAATAACATTAATACAACTAGAATGTGGGGCCTGTTGTTCCACCCCCACCCAAAAAGCACTACATGAGTAAAGTGGCCACCCATTTGCAGTGGAAGTTGCTCCTCAGCCTTTATGCAGTGTAAACCCAAGCGATTCTGGGTCTATTAAGCCTGTGCCGAATATAAGTCATATAGTTTAAGTCATTAAGCCTGTACTGAATATAAGTCATGTGGTTGAAAGAAATAAAACATTTTTAAGTAATACGTGAATTGATTTGGGCAATGCGCTATCAAACCTCTTAAGTGTTTCTTTAATTCAAAGCACATGAGTTGTCATGGCAACTTCAGCAGGACTGCTCATATGCTCAGAGAGTGAGAGCGTGCTTAAGTGTGTTAAAGTACATCTAGGTGGGATCTTGGACAAACATCTGCAAACAAGACGCATTTTTTAATATAGCGTTCCTTAGATGTCTTTCCATAAGTGAATTCTTTTCATAGCCGTTTCTCTGATAAGGAAATTAGAAACATCTGCAGTACTGGCTTGTTCAGGAAGCTTCTGTGGATTATTAGGCTTTCCTGTTGGCCCACTGAAACTGATAGCACACCAACATTTCCTTACAATAACTTGTTGCCTTCCTTTCAGGCCATTATTGATCTCTTCCCCAGGAAACGGACAAGCGTCTTGGTAACCCCACCCATCAGTTTTCGGAGTTTGAGAACCTGCCTGCTCTAAGGTGTGCTTTTTCTATTAGCAAAGAACTGTGGCCTGTGTACACCCACCTATGAGACAAAGTTAAGAACATAAGAACATAAGAAGAGCCCTGCTGGATCAGGCCAAAGGCCCATCTAGTCCAGCTTCCTGTATCTCACAGCGGCCCACCAGGTGCCCCAGGGAGGCATGTAACAACAAGATGCTTGCATCCTGTTGCCACTCCCTTGCACCCGGTACCAGTAGCCCACCACCTTTGTAAGGAGGTTGCACAATCCATCATTGCCTATAGCCCATGATGGACCTTTCCTCCAGAAATCTGTCCAATCCCCTCTTAAGGGCATCAAGACCAGATGCCATCACCACCTCCTGTGGCAAGGAGTTCCACAGATTAACTACCCGCTGGGTAAAAAAGTACTTCCTTTTATCTGTTTTAACTCTCCCAACCCTCAGCTTTAGTGGATGCCCCCTGGTTCTGGTGTTTTGAGAGAGGGAAAAGAACATCCCTCTATCGACTTTATCCCTTCCATGCATAATTTTGTATGTCTCAATCATGTCCCCCCTCAGGCGCCTTTTTTCTAGACTGAAGAGCCCCAAACGCTGCAGTCTTTCTTCAAAGTTGATAAGATTCAATAGGCCACATGTATTCAAATGAAGTACTGTACATATGTGTATGCAGGTATACCTTGCAACAGGTCCTGTCTCCCGACGCTCCACTCTTCAGTGTGGGTTCCTACCTTGGGGGAGACAGCTGGCTATTGTATATTCCACATTTTGGATGGTCATAAGAACATAATGAAAGCCTCGCTGGATCAGGCCAAGGCCACACTGACCCACCAGATGCCTTAAGGAGCACACAAGACAATTAGATACTTGTATCTCACTGCCACTCCCCTGCATCTGGCATTCTGCATCTGGCATTCTGGTAATAGCTATAACCCTTGCACCACCCCCAATTGGGAGAGTCTTACCAAAGTGGGATGCCTGGCAGCAGTTTGGGGGGGGGCGGAGCAGTAACAGCCCTGGAGGCGTCATTCCCAACTTGATCTAACAGCCAATGGATTCCCTGCCAAAGTTTTCCAACTTTGTCCCCATGCAAAGGAAGATGAGGCAAAGCCCCATGCCAGGCAGTGGAGCGCTAGTTAAAAGAATCTTCTCTATATTATCCTCTATATCTTCTCTATAATCAAAGTACCTGTTGATTGATTGATATTATTCCATAGAGAGGTTTATCAGGTTGCTGATTTTAAGCCAGTATCTCTGAAAGGCAGCTAGAAATCTTGATGGGCTTGCTAGTTGTCTGGCATAGTAACAGGTCTGAACATGTTTTGATGTTTTGTTTTTCCATTTTAAAATTGGACTGCTACATTGCAGTGGTCAAATTCATGTGGATGCCTGGAGTTGAGATGCCACCTCATGTTCCAGAGGCTGGACCACTTTACTGTTAAGCCTCCATTCTGAAAAAGGCAGCTGTAGCTCTTCAGTCACTTCTGCCATGCTTTTGCCATCTTGTCACCTGGAGTCCTCCCTCACCAATGGCAAGAAGCAGCAATCCAGGTGTGCTGCAAATTAGGTGAAATAGTATGTGGGCAGCAGGAGCAGGTAGGGCTTAGCTGGAGTAGCCGCAAAGAAGCCATGGCAGGCTTTTTCTGCTGAGATTTGAAGACTATGTCTGGTGTCTGGTGTTGAAATTCATAGCACTATGAGACTGGCTCTCTTTGTCTTGCTTATTGTGATACTGATGGCACTAAACAATGTAGAGCAGAGTCTGGCTAAGCATGCCTTATCAAACCATAATGTTGTTGTTGTTTATCTAAGCCACTTGCTGTTTCAGGGACTGTTTATCTGTTTTGAAGGGAGAGGAGGAGATAGCTAAATTTTATGGATACAAGTTGGAAAAATGGTATCCCTTTTATGGTATCAACTTTCATGTAGGAGTACCCTTGCTTTCAAGCATCGCAGAACTTGAGGAGGAATGGGGAAGTAGCTCAAATTTATGTGCACATGGCTGGCTACGTTTGGCTAGAAATATCTGCATTTCAGATTGTGGCTTATTTATAGCACACAATGCATTTAGCATTCAGATAGAAAATACAGCTGATCTATATGAACAGTAAACAGTTTGAGGTAGCCACGGGAAATTTTAATGGTTTTGTGAATGTGATGGGAAGAGGACAGTGGGAAAGGACATAAATCCTCATGTATCCTTAATCTGTGCACTCATTGTGAACTCCTTAGAGTTGGGAAGATCAGTGGGGTAGCTAGGTCATTTGACATTGGGGCCAAAAAAATTTTGACATTTTTTTGGAGGCGGTTGGGTTGCGCTGCCTCAAAGCTAATCTTCCTGAATTTCAGAAATGTATGCTAACATACTGCACCCCGGTAATTCCTGTTGGATTAATACAGCAGATAAAAGGTTTTAGCGACTATTTAAGAATTAATTATCCTGACATTCATTGACATCCTGGACAACTATAAAACATATGGAGCTTAACATCCTAACTAATCTCCTCTAGTAACTGGTAAGCTGATCAAGTTGTTTACTGCAAGTCAAGTCAACAGTATGTGGGCCAATCTAATTAGCAGTGAATGACATCCACCTTTTCCATGCGTCCACTCTTGTCACACCATAAACGAAGTCAACAAAGTTTGGCCAGCACAAGGGCCACTGTGAAGTATGTTTGGACCACTCTCAGAGTCAGAGAGGCCAGCACACAGGCTTGAGCCATCCTCCCTGACTTCAAGAGTAGTCCAAACACGCTTTATGGTGGCCCTTGTGCCAGCCAACTTTGCTGGCTTAACTTGGGCCGGCCTAACTCCAGTTTAGGATTGTGCTCTCAGTGCGTTGCCATAAATCAGCATCCTCTGAAGAGAGCCGACTTGAGAAAAAGAGCTAGTTTTTTTAAGTTTCCAGTGGATGTGCTACAACAATGATAACAGGCCAACAGAAGAGTGGAGATGGAAACAATAAGTAGACTAATACGTAAAGTGATGACGCTGGAATATGTGTGCATCTGAGAGGTATTTAATGTCTTATGTGTGGCTCTTTGCTATGATGAAAGCTAATGGAATTCAAGGGCAGTCAGCGGCTCACAGAGAGAGGCCTTTATTAAGGCACTTCTGTTGGAAGTTGAACCACATTAGCCCCTTCTCACTTGCTTGTCTGTCCTGATGTTTCTTCATTGTGCGCTGGGCGTATAGCAATGCTGGGAGAGAACACAATAGAACAGCAAATGTGTGTGCAAATACAGCCTCTCCTTGTTTTCCCCCTTACTTGAGTCTGTATTTATGATATCCTGAACAGCCTTGCCTCAATACTGTTTACATGTTGTTCCGTTGCTAAGTTGTGTCCGACTCTTCGCGACCGCATGGACCACAGCATGCCAGGCCTCCCTGTCCTCCACTAGCTTCCGGAGTTTGCCCAATTTCATGCTCATCGCTTCGGTGACACTGTCTAACCATCTCATCTTCTGCCGCCCCCTTCTCCTTTTGCCTTCAATCTTTCCCAGCATGAGGGTCTTTTCTAAAGGGTCCTCTCTTCTCATCAGGTGGCCAAAGTATTTGAGCTTCAGCTTCAGTATTTGTCGTTCCAGGGAGCAATCAGGCTTGACTTCCTGTAGGATTGACCGATTGGATCTCCTTGCAGTCCAGGGGAATTTCAAGAGCCTTCTCCAACATCATAATTCAAAAGCATCTATTCTTCGGCGCCTTGCCTTTCTTATAGTCCAGCTCTCACATCCATACATTACTGTTTACATAAACCCCCCACAATTAGAATTTAACTACTTATGTGGTCATCTTGGTCTGCTTTGAATGAATGCTGAGCAATGCATGGTGACTTCCTTGCATTTTGTAGTGTAAGACATTGTGGAGGATGCTACATCTGAAAGAGCCATGGTGCCAGATACAAGACAGATGTAGGCAAATCTCTCAGTAGATTGATTTATCATGCAAGATGGGGTCAATATGTAGAGGATTTTGGCTTAGGGCAGGTAGGTGATTTTTTAAAATCCCTTCTAGGTCAAGCTGCCCAGTGCTATGGAAGTTAATGTCGCTTCCTTTTAGATTCTGGCCAGACTATCCTATTGCAGCTGCTCAGAGAACAACTAAACCCTGAAACATTCTTTGGCTGGCCCAAGTCCCTTGCACCAGCCAGGGAGTGTTGCAAACATGCTGTAAGGCTCATTTGCTCCAACTCCAGAGTTGGGGAGGCCAGTGCAAGGATGTGCTCTGGCCTCCCTGCACCAATTCCTGGACCTGTGCCAGGAAGGTAAGGCTGGTCAAGGGAGGCTGGTGCAGGGGGTTGGGGAGGGCAGAACAAGATGAGAGCAAATCCGGGTTGGGGGGGGAAGGCAGGCGGAGGGGGGACCCATGAGTGGGCCAGCCCAGCTGACATTGGTTGGATCCAAGCGCCTGGCCCTGACCCTTTCAGCCTTCATCAGGCCCTTTAGATTTTTGCTGGTCATTTCGCTGGCACAGATCAGAGGAGCCCTATTGGGGTGGCTGCTGTACGACATGGGGTAAGGGGAATTAGCCAGTCCCAGCCCCACGCTGCATACGGGGCAGACCCCCTGGGCCCCCTGTTCCAGGTTAGAATATCAATAATGACAGAATACTGCCACTGATAGCAGCAGATGCCCAGCCCTTTATTGGCAATCATTGCTGCAAGTGCTATAGCTAAAAGAGCTTCAGCTCTCAGCAGAGAAGCAGGGATGTCACATGTACAACTTTCCACGAAGATTGATTTTCCTATGTGATTATTTTTGTGTGGTTTTGACGGCTGTGTGGTTTTGACGGCTGTTGTACTGGGTAGTGATGTTTGTTCTTGCACAGTGATGGTTTTGTTAGCTGCCTTGAGCATGCCAGGCAGAAGACAGGTGGGATATAAATCTGAATATGAGTAATCCTCTGGCTGCTACTGTGGGATTAGAGGAACCAGTGCCAGGACCTGATCTTTGGCTGATTATCCATCTCTCCTGGCTTAGAAAAAACACACTGCTTTTTTCTGTTGGGATCCTATTGCAACATTTATCCATAGGTGAGGCGGGGGCTGCCATGGGTGATAATAAGGGATGGGGGCAGTAAGAAATGCCAGGGCAGATCCCACTGACCAGGCACAACTCCTGTGTCAGACCTACAAGTCATATGCAATCAATAGCAGCAGAATCGGCATATTTAGGGTCAGTTTTAGCGGACATGAAGCTGCTGACACAAGTGCAACCTGACAGGAAACATGACAAATTGCTGGCTTGGTGACAATGGCAGCATTCCATTATTTGAAATGTCCACTATTTAGGCACAGTGTGTGCTGTGTTTCAGAGTCTATATATTTGTTGTTGCTGGATCTGCTGAAATTGTGCACTGCGTAACAATCTGATGCCCTTTTATTTCATGCAGCTAGCAAAAGTGGCAGCGGAATAACAGAATGTGTAGAATGATATTGAAGGAATATTTCATGGTATAGTTCTCTCCCTTTCTCTTCCCCCCTCTCTCAAGAGCAGATAAATGAAATATTGCACTACAGCAGTGGTTCTCAAACTTTTTAGCACAGAGACCCACTTTTTAATCTGTCTGGGATCCACTGGAAGTGATGTCATAGACAATAGTGCCATCATTGTGATGCTAGAGCCTGCTGTTTTCCTGAGAATGCAGCAATAAGTCGGGCTATTTCTTAGCCATTTTCCAATAGCAAAGTGAATCCGGGTTAAGATTGCCCCCAGAGTCATATATTTTTTTCTTAATAAATATGCAATTGTGAATAGAAGAAATCAGTCACGTTATTGAGTGTAGCTTCAGTTCAATCCATTGGGTCTGTTACAGCCAATGTAATGGGACTAATGCTGAGATTATATTTTGTGCTGGCTAAGATTGCTTACATGATCTAATTTTCAGACTGTAGGGTCTTAAGCTATGCAAAATGGATTTGCCAGTGCTAGAGATGTAAAATTTCCGGAAATGTTGAAGCTCGGAAATAAAGGGCTGGGCATCTGCTGCTATCAGTGGCAGTGTTCTGTCATTATTGATATTCTAACCTGGAACAGGGGGCCCAGAGGGTCTGCCCCATATGCAGTGTGGGGCTGGGGCTGGCCACCCCAATAGGGCTCCTCTGATCTGTGCCAGCTTTTTTTGTCTGTTCCACATAAACTAGTTAACAGTTCAGGAGATGGTTGCTCCATTTGTTACAATTACAAATAAATATTATTTAAAAAAGTAATTTCTGTTTGCAATAATTGTTTGGATATGCTATATTTTTAATATGCTAGTTGTGATAATTTTATGCCAAGTCAAATTGTCCATACTCATATTTTATGTTCCTAAAGTAACAGAATGACTTTCAATCTGGAAAAGGAAAAAAAAGTGCTAATGTAGCATTTTTTTCAATTTTTCCAAAAATTTCCGGTTTTTACTGAAATTTTTCTGTTTTTTTTCTGGGCCTTCACATCTCTAGCCAGTGCCTGTTTTCAGTATGTATGGACTAGACATGAAGTGCTTTAATTAATACTTTCTTTCATTGTGTCGTTTTGTGCTGAGTAATGTAGTTATTTCCCTCCAAAAACAGAGGTGAAAGTTTGGCTATACAGTGCCTGTCTTGTGTATGGACGGATGTCAGAAAACACATCGCTCGAAATAGCTAGCTCTTGCCGGTCCTGCTCTATCACACCTGCATGAAAGCACCACGAAGGGTTGCACTGCACTTGTGCAAAAGTACTGAGGCATTTGTCTTTAATGTGTGAAAGTGGTCTAAAGAGGAAGAGTTGGCAGAGCTGCAGATGCCTTTTACCTTATTAAGCAGTGACTGTCATTTGAATGTCTGCTATTGCCTTCTTCATTCATAATTGCCACATGTTTTTTAGATATACATGGAAGAAAAAATACATTCTGGGACTGCTTATAGTTCATGTCGGGCCAAATTTTTCTACATAACAGTATCTTCATGTAAGTGTTTCTACAGCAGTGTTTCTCAAACTGTGGGTTGGGACCCACTTGATGGGTCGTGACCTGATGTCAAGTGTGTCGAGGAAAGCTGGGGGCAGCCATCTTGGAAGCTGCAGGTCTTATCCTTGCTATATTCCTTTTGTGAGTGTTAGTTTGAATTTTCAAATGAAGTTTTTTTTTTAACATTTTGTTTTTAGTTCAGCACTTTTACCTAATACTTTGTCCTACTCTTGCTTTCTGTCAGGGATATTTCATCGTTGTGCAGTTGCTACAGTCCAAGAATGCCAGTTTGCATTTCAGGAGTGTCGTTTTATTATGTCACAGCGAGAGCGCTTCCTGCTTGATGATGACACTTCCAGCTGTGACATCACTTCCAGTTGGTGCCGACATGAGTGCCAATCTAAAAAGGGGGTCATGGTCTAAAAGTTTGAGAATTGCTGTTATGCAGTATATTTAAAAATTCTCCTTTCATGGGCAGCGCAATCCTGCACTGCCCGTCGTGCCGACGCTACGTCATAGCGTCGCCGTGACGGTCCTAGTGTTGACGCGGGAGCGCCGATTGACACTCCCATGTTGGCACTAGAGCAGCAGGACGGGCGCTGCAGGCAGCGCTGGTCCTGCTGCACCCATGCTGAGCCTTTCTTGCGCAGACTGAAGCCGGTCGGCACGAGGGAGGCTCCGCACAGAAGTGGCATGGGGATTGGTGGGAGGGAGGGAGGCAGGACTTGGGTGGGATCTGGGCGGACTTGGGAGGTGGCCATACAGCCACTTCCTAAGCCTATCAGTGAGGCCGCGAGGCCCTGATTCGGCAGGCGCAAATTCGAGGAGCACATAGGGGAGACCGAAGCCTCCCCTAGGGTAAGGGAGCAAACACTCCCTTGCCATGGGGGTGGGTGGGCTCCAGCCTCTTCTAAGCAGCGCTGGATATGGCGCTGGCCCGTCAGCCTCACCAGTCTGCCACAGCTTAGGATTACGCCCTAAATTGGGTCCTGGCATGATTCACAATTCACGGCACTTTCCCTTTCAAAAGAAGTTCCATTCAGGTTCATGTGGCATCAGAAAAGAAGCCAGGAGAAATGGAAATAAATTTAGACAGAAGGTCTGTGGAAATACCCAGGGAGCCCACCATCAAAAGGAAAAAAAAAGCATCTGTCAATAGAATTTCACTACCTCCTGACTTCCTGCATTTGTCACGTATTGAAAATCCAGTCATTTCTCAGGATAGGTCTTGTTTGCTCCAGGTGACCAGCTGCTAATAATTTAAAAGCTTGTAAGTGGATAGCTTTTGATTGAAAACATTGATTGCATGTTTCTGTGGCCTCTGCAGCAATACTGAGACAGGTAACACAATGCTTGGCTGTACACACTATAGCTGTTGGAAGCAGGTGGTAAAAATCCTGTGGTGAGGATGTATAGCATCACTTTGGTCATAAGCTGTGAGTTTTATCAGTTTATATCCTAGGAGGATTTATAAAAAAATAAGGGGACCAGTAAAAAGGAAGCTGAAAGAGAAAGTTGAGAGGGTCAGATCTCATAAGCTCAACTATAGTGTATAGTACAATTAAATAGGGAAGACACCATCGGGTCCAGGAGGTTGCCGGTATGGTTTATACATGAAGTCAAGGAAGCTCTAATAGGCAAGAAGGCTTTATTCAGAAAGTGGAAGCCCCAGCAAGGAAAGTGAAAAGGAGCACAAACCCTGGCAAAATAAATGTAAGCTGACAATAGGGATGCCAGAAAATACTATGAGGAGTGTGTGGCTGAAACATCAAAGGCAAACAGTACAAGCATCTTTAAATGCATCAAAGGCAGGTGGCAGTTGTACTGTTAGGTAACAAGGGAATAAAAGGGAAGGCTAAAGAGGATATGGAGATTGCAGAGAATCTGAATGAGGTCTTTGCATCTGCCTTCACCACGTAAGAGACATAAGGCCATACGTGTGTCTAAGCTGCCCTCCCCCGGGGGGGGGGGAGACTGAAGAGAGTCAAGTAAGGGTAGCAAAGGATAAGTCTCTAGCATACATTGACAAATTAAAGGTGGGCAAATCACTGGGTTTAGCAGCAGTGAAAAAGGCATGATTGAGGTCTCTAGGAAAGGGATCAAGAATAAGGCTCCTGCTATTACAGTATATTGTTCTCATGCAAATCTATGGCTTGACTACATTTGGAATACTGTGTACTATAGTACACACCTTGAGAAGATGGAACTGGAATACAGCTGGAAAAGGTGCAAAAGAGAGCAATAAAAATGAGCCAAGGGATGGAGAGCCTGCTTTACAAGGAAAGGTCAATATTTGTGCAGCTTTTTAGCTTGGAAAAAATTAATGAGGGGGAACATGATGGGCAGCCGCAAGAACTTTACAGCTTTGGCAAGTCCACGTTGACCTGTTTCAGCAAGTCAGGCCCAGGAAGGGTTGATAGGATATAGCAGTGGTCTTCAAAATCCTACTTTGACATTGGACATCGTACCAGTGAGCATAGGCCAGCATAAGTCTTTACGATGGTGCCATTGCAAGGTGCTTTATGGAACTTTGCAAGCACTGGTGAAACATGTGCTGTGCTGGCACTCACTGCTCAGGACTGTGCCATGAGATTTATAAAATTAGACATGGAAATAAAATTAGCTATGGAACTCCTTGCCACAGGAGGTGGTGATGGCATCTGGCCTAGATGCCTTTAAAAGGGGACAGGATGGATTTCTGGAGAAAAAGTCCATCGTGGGCTACAGGCCATGATGGGCAACCTCCTTACTCCTAGAAGTAGGCTACTTTAGAATGCCAGGTGCAAGGGAGTGGCAACAGGATGCAAGCATCTTGTTGTCTACTGAACTCCCTTAGGCACCAGGTGGGCCACTATGAGATACAGGAAGCTGGTCTAGATGGGTCTTTGGCCTGATCCAGTGGGGCTCTTCTTATGTTATTTAAGGAGAGATTTTTCTCCCTCTCTCACAATATTAGAACCAGAGGTCATTCTAGCGTTGTGCTTGGAGGACAAAAATGGACATGGAAGCTGCTGCAGTGGCACCTCCCCTTCATGTGGTGCCCAGCAACATTATGCCACACCTTAGATATACCTCTGAATGTATGTGTCCAGTGGTGTAGCTAAGGGGTGCAGGGCATAGCAATGGCACCATGCAACAAACTTTAGTGGGCAACAAGCTGAGCGTTCAAACCGTGGAATGTATGAACAATACAATCATATTATATATCATTTGAAAGGTAATTTAATGCTGAGTGCAATGAAACAAACCAGATTGGAATGTCTGTATTCTATCAAATGTTATGTCCAATTAACCAGAAAACTGTATTTACTTAATAAATTCAGTTTTGTCGTGGAGTGATGGTGGTGCAAAATCTTCTTTGCCCTGGGTAGCAGATGCCTTATCTACACCGCTGCATGTGTCTGTGTTGATAATTGTTGATTGGGTTTATTGTGGAGGTTGCACCTGCAGCCCTATTGCAGCAGGAGTCTGCTACAGTTAGCTTGCCAACCAGCAGGTGCATACACTTCAGCCCGTTGCAACTGATGGAGCCATTTGAACCGTATTTCAGTGCAGTGGTGAAGTTGGATGCCTTATTGTGATATCCATGAGACTCTGTGCCTGTCATACAGACTGCTCTTCAGTCATTTGATCTGTGCTCTGAGACTTTGCTCTGTTGTGGCTTGTAATTGTCATTTTCACTTGTGCTTCCAGAAGTGTACATCCTTGGCTGGGAGGTATCTGTTTACAACTTCAGCTGTGAAAGATTAGTTCATTTCTGGAAATTGCTGAATCCTAGGGAGTCTGCTATTGTATAGTGATGGTTTGATGCCAATTTAGGTAAAATTCTGTGCAGTTCCGAATGCATTTAATGGATGCATGCGTTTGTCTCAGGCATGTGCACATGGGTGTGCATGCATAACTTGTGGAGGCAACAGGTATTTGAAAGGCAGCTGTCATGGAGGAACGAGACAAGTTCAGTTCCAAAGTGGATATGAGTCAGGGCTGAATAAATCTGACAAAAGGACAAGCGGCAAATTGACTAGATTCATCTTGAGGCTGTGCTTCATCGTGAAAGACGGATGAATGAGAAGGCAGACAGGCAGGTTGTGTGTTCAGTCTGGCAGACAGGCTCTGTCATTTCATCACAATTAGGTGACGGATGAAGATCTCCAGCCTTCCTACCTTGTCAAAGAGGCAACAATTCCATGCAGTCGTTTTTCTAGGCCTGTTTCACTTATATTAAGGTTATGCTCAGTCTGGCCACTCACTGTGCTCCTTAGGTCTAGGCTAATAAGCCATGTTGGTGTGATCAGTCTGAGACTGTTACGGGACTCGCTGAAGGACAGTTGTCTGGGCTGCGAGACTCTCACCTGCAGGAGGCCGTCTGCTAAATATGCATGAAGTCTCGCCTGTTCGCAGCATCTTAAACATTTTGATTCAACGTGTGCAGCCGTTCTCAAGCACCATTCAGTGAATTGAGCATGTGTCACGTCTGTGGTCCAGCAGCTCAAAAGGACTATACATTTTTTGAAAAAAATATGTATGCTGTTTTTTCATCAAAACTATCAACACAGCTTACATTGATTATTTAGTGAAATGTAATGTCATGGTATACTTTAAGCCGAGACAGAGGTGTTTAGCACTCATTTAGGGTCTGAGGGTGTAACCCTAAACCAAGTTCCCAGCACTGGGGTTAGGGAAATGCAGCTCTGGGGTCTCTGTGACTGCCCCCCCCCAACTATAGGATGCAACACATATAGCTATGTCAGTGCTGGAAAGTTGGTTAGGACTGTGCCCTAAGACAGGCAGCTCTCAGCAGTGAGAATTCAGCTTCCTCAAGCAATAAATCATTATAAGAAAAGCCTTGCTGGATCAGGCCAAGGGCCCATCTAGTCCAGTTTCCTGTATCTCACAGTGGCCCACATCCGTATCCTTAAACACATGTCTAAGCACCACTTTTGACAATCTATTTCAAATTTCTAGGTGCCAGCTCCAGGTTTGTTTGTTTCTGGTTGAGTGTAGTATAAAACATTTAAGTATTATCACTGCATAGAACTAAATAAATAGTTCACATACCCGGGGAACTGCCATCAAATTTACAGGTGCCCAGGTGTTTCTCATCCTGTACTGTGATCTGTCTCTGGGTCATCTAGACATCTCCAGCTGGTTCAGTATATTACAGCCTGTGTGTCTTTGTGACAGGGAGAGAAAATGGGGGCAACTTGCCCTTTCTCTTATTCAGCATAACATGTGAAGAAGGAATGCGTGCCTTTTTTCCTGTAGTGGGAAAATATGAAAGCTGTTCCTGCGTTGAGAGTATCTACATCTACCTAAGAAGACTTTGCAAGGATCCGACCTTTCAAAGAAGTCCAAGCCTTGAATGCTTTCTATAGAATGTCCCTTTAGCTTTTCCCCTGCTATGCATTTATTTCAGGCCTATATATGTCCCCTTCTAAGGGCACCACCAAGGTATATCCTTTCTGAAAATTATTGTTTCATGCCTTGCTTTTCCTTAAAAAAAATTCAAAAGCTGTTTCCTGCATTTTTAGTACACAAATGCTGTACTCGGAGGCAACGTGGAAGCCAGCAATCCAAGGACATCTTGTTATTCATAAAACAGAAGATGCCTGAACATGAATCAAACCCCTCTGTTTTCAGAAGGTTAACTAAAATGACAACCCTGTGTTTTCCAGCTATTGAGTTACTGCTTTTACCTTGGACTCCTAACCCGCTCACTGTGGCTTTTTTTGGGGGGGGGTATCCTTTCTTTTTGTATGCACTGTGCAAGGAAATTGTATTGGCACAGGTGGGGAGGCAGGGAGTGAAGGAAAGCTGTTTGTTTGACCTTTAGCTCTGATCTTGAATATCATTTCTTCAAATCTAATTACTAAGTACATTAAGGTTTCCTATTTCTCGAACACTTGCTGTGATCTGCTTAAAATGTGAGCAGAGGACAAAGACACTCTTCCCCCTGCTCTCTTTTTCACTCTGACTTGATTTATACTTCAAAGCAGCAAAGGTGCTGACAATCCAGGCTGTTTTCATTAAGTCAGAAGCTGTAGAAGAAGATACTGCAGTAATTACAGGAGGCATTATTTGATAGGAGATAAAACAGGGGTTTTTATCTGTCCTTTCAAAATGATGAAAGATAGGAAATGGTTTTTATTTCCTTTACTGTCCTGTCATTTGGGAAGATCGTATAGATTTATTCCTCTCCTGCGTTGCTCATCTGAAGTTAGATGCACAAGAACACTTAATGGTGGCTACTTAGAGTGCAATCCTAACCTGGAGTTAGGCCAGCCCAGTTAGGCCAGCAAAGTTTGGCCAGCACAAGGGATACCATAATGTCTGTTTGGAGCACTGTCAGAGTCAGAGAGGCCAGCAACCAGACATGCGCCATCCTCCCTGACCCCAAGAGTGGTCCAAACATGCTTTACAATGGCCCTTGTGCCCAGGGACGAACGGAACCCCGAGTGCACCCATGGAAGGGCGACGAAACCGCGCCCCCAGCACGTTGCCCTGCCCAGGGAGCCACGCCTCCCTGCGCCCGGAATAGCTCCATTTTGGAGTGGAACGGACACCAGGGAGGGCAGGAGGGCCAGACAGCATGTGGGTTAGTCTGTGGACTCCGCGCAGTGGCGCCCCGCTGCTGCCGGCGCCCATGGCTCACGCCACCCTGGGCTACACCCTTCCTCTGCCTCTGCTTGTGCTAGCCGAACTGTGCCGGCCTATCTGTGCTGGCCTAACTCCAGGTTAGGATTGCACCCTTAAAAACCCAGAGGCAAATCTGAGATGGAACTAAGTGATTGCCTATGGACGTGTGAGAGGTGTGCCCTGCAGGTTTAAAACCCAGCAGATTATGTTGAGGTGCCAGTTCTAAGAACTGCTGTCTCCATGTGTGTCCTGAATGGTTGCTGTGATTTTGCACGATGATAATTATTACTGAGCACCTAGAACAAGATGCTGTACATGCATAACATTAACAGTAACAAGATTCTGACCTCAAGGGTACAAGCTAAATTTGCAAACCAGAAGGATGAAAAACTGTGGAAAGACAATGGAGGCAGTGAGCCCAAAGGTGTTAAGCAATGACTGCAGCAAATTAGGGAAACTTGGGTGGGGGAGAAATACATTTTGGGTGTGCTTCTTGAAAAGCAGGGGAGACTGGACCACACACACCAGGAAGCATTGAATTCCAAAGATGAGATCCTGCCAAAGAAAATGAACAGAACCAGAGACAACAAGTAAAATTCTTGTTCTGGTTAAGAGATTAATGTTTGAAGAAGAAAGACCTCAGGGAAGAGAGTCATGAGTACAGGTGTGGGGTTTTTTGGGTGACATTTTTCCCCCAAAATTTCTTGATTAAAATAGCAAATTGCGGTGTTGTGTTTTTATCCAAATTTTTATTGTAAATTGTACAAACAGCACAATAAATAAGGGTGAATGACTCTACAAAGGCAAGCAATCATGGGCATAAACACCCCAGTATGAAATAACCTGCTCAAAAATTCCCAAACTGCACTCTGATTGCTGCTTGAAGTGTCAAGAAACTGCTGCTTACTACTTCCGCATTCCATTAAATTAGCCCAGCATGTACTGTGAACTACAAACACGTGTGCATGCAAGTTTAAGCATGCTTAAAGCATGCTCTTTCTGCCACTCTTTCACCTGATCCCTTACTGAAAGCTATTTGTGGATTCCTCAAACATGTGTCAAAAACAAACAAAAGTGGTGTTTTTTTGAAATTAAATTTGTGTCAAACTCTGTGAAAATAAGCAAAAGTGGTGTTTTTTGTGTTTCGACCTAAATTTTGTTTTATGTACCGTTTTCAGTAGAAATTATCATTATTTAGCGTTCTGTGTTGATCACCAAGAACCCCCCCTCTCTAGTTATGAGAAATTGGAGAAGGGCCATAAAAAGGAGCAATAGAGTGCAGGCATTTAAAAGTAAATCACAGAATTTTTAATTGGACACAAAAAGAACGAGGAACCCAGTTTATAGAAAAAGAGGAAAAAATAACCATATGCATGGGACAGAAAAACAAGGTCATGTATCTTAGCTGCTTGAACAGTGGCAGCCACAGTGGTCACATCTGATGGTGTATAGACTGCTATAGAGATGCCAGTTCATATCTTTATCACTGGTCTGTACATCCACCAGTCTCTAAACACTCCCACAGGTAAAGTGTTTGGCAACTGCTCAGTGACAATCAGACCTAACTATGGAAAGAGCTAGTCATTTGTAGTCCCATGGTGGCTGTGTTGTAAGCCACACATTATGGCACTCCTGGAAGTGCTTGCAAGTCTGGCACATGTGTGGTAATGCTGGACTTGCTACCAAAGTGGTCAGCCAATGCAGTGATATGTTCAATGGCTATAACATGGTGAATTTTTGTGTGTTATGCGACAGCCTATCTCAGTGCAGAGCATATGGAATGGTCACTACATGGGTCTGTAAATGTGATCATGTACAGTCCTGGCCAAAAGTTTTGAGAATGAAACAAAGATTAGTTCTCACAAAGTCTGCTGCTCCAGTGCTGGAACATCTTCGTGCAGATGTTACGGTGGTATACTGAAGTATAAGCACAAGCATTTGCATAAGTATCAAAGGCTTTTATTGACAATTACATTAAGTTTATGCAAAGAGTCAATATTTGTAGTGTTGACCCTTCTTTTTCAAGACCTCTGCAATTCGCCCAGGCATGCTGTCAATCAACTTCTGGAGAACATCCTGACTGATGGCAGCCCATTCTTGCATAAGCAATGCTTGGATGTGTCAGAATTCGTGGGCTTTTGTTTGTTCACCTGCCTCTTGAGGATTGACCACAAGTTCTCAATGGAATTAAGGTCTGGGGAATTTCCTGGCTATGGACTCAAAATCTCAATGTTTTGGTCCCCAAGCCACTTAGTTACTTTTGCCTTATGGCAAGGTGCTCTGTCATGCTGGAAAAAGCACTGTTCATCACCAAACTATTCCTGGATGGTTGGGAGAAGGTGCTCTTGGAGGATGTTATTGTACCATTCTTTATTCATGGCTGTGTTCCTAGGCCAAATTGTGAGTGAGCCCACTCCCTTGACTGAGAAGCAACCCCACACATGAATGGTCTCAGGATGCTTTACTGTTGGCATGACACAGGACCGATGGTAGCACTCACCTTTTCTTCAGCAGAGAAGGTTTGTTCTGGATGCCCCAAACAATCGGAAAGGGGATTCATCAGAGAAAATGATTCAGCAGTCCAATCCCTGTACCTTCTGCAGAATGCCAGTCTGTCACTGATGTTTTCCCTGGAAAGAAGTGGCTTCTCCTCCACAAGCCTTCGCCTCCACAAGCCTTCGCCTCACTATGCATGCAGATGCACTCACACCTGCCTGCTGCCATTACATAAGAACATAAGAAGAGCCCTGCTGGATCAGGCCAAAGGCCCATCTAATCCAGCTTCCTGTATCTCACAGCAGCCCCGCCAGGTGCCCCATGGAGGCACGAGACAAAAGATGCTTGCATCTTGTTGCCACTCCCTTGCACCCGGTACTCTGAAGTAGCCTACTACTAATGTAAGGAGGTTGCACAATCCATCATAGCCCACGATGGACTTTTCTTCCAGAAATCTGTCCAATCCCCTCTTAAAGGCATCTAGACCAGATGCCATCACCACCTCCTGTGGCAAAGAGTTTCACAGACTAACCACCCGCTGGGTAAAAAAAAATTCCTGAGCAAGCTCTGCACTGGTGGTGGCCCGATCCCGCAGCTGAATCACCTTTAGGAGACAGTCCTGGCACTTGCTAGACTTTCTTGGGCACCCTGACGCCTTCTTCACAACAATTGAACCTCTCTCCTGGAAGTTCCTGATGATCTGATAAATGGTTGATGTAGGTGCAATCTTAGTAGCAGCAATATCCTTGCCTGTGATTCCCTTTTTGTGCAAAGCAATGATGGCAGCACGTGTCTCCTTGCAGGTGACCACGGTGAACAGAAGAACAATGATGTCAAGCACCAGCCTCCTTTTAAAGTTTCCAGTCTGTTATTCTAACTCAATCAGCGTGACAGAGTGGCCTCCAGCATTGGTCAACACTGACACCTGTGTTAACGAGGGAATCATGGACATGATGTCAGCTGCTCCTGTTGTGGCAGGGCTGAAAAGCAGTGGAAATGTTTTTTTGGGGATTAAGTTCATTTTCATGGCAAGGAGGGACTTTGCAATTAATTGCAATTGATCTGATCACTCTTCATAATATCCTGGAGTACATGCACATTGCCATCTTCCACACTGGGGCAGCAGACCTTGTGTGAATTAATCTTTGTGTCATCCTCCAAACTTTTGGCCAGGACTGTAGTCCCACGTCTACATCACTGAGCTAGAGTAATGTTGGTTGAGAGAATGAAGTGTTGGTTGAAAGGTCACCAGTTCAAATCCTGGCTCGCCCATTAACCAACTGATTTGACTCGATGCAATTTAGGGCGCAATCCTACCCAGCACTGGGGTAGGAGCGCTGGCCAGCCAGCACCCTATCAAGCGCTGGGTGTGGGGAGGCTGGAGCCTCCTGCGACAAGGGAACATGCCACTCCCTTACTGTAGGGGAGGTTCTAGCCTCCCCTATGTGCTTCTCGGATCTGCGCCCGCTAAAGAGCGGATGCAGATCCGAGGAGACCACGTGGCCCTAATCGGGGCCTCGCGGCCTCACTGACGGGCTTAGGATGTGGCCATATGGCCACCTCCCAAGCCCGCCCAGGTCCCGCCCAAGTCCCCCCTCCTGCCTCCTACCAATCCCTATCCCGAGACAGGGCAAAGAATCCCTTGCGCCGACTGTGTTCAGTTGGCTCAAGGGAAGCTCTCAGTCGGCGCTCTGCGAGCAGCGTCGTCTGCGAGCAGCGTCGGCTTCAGAGTGTTAGTGCTGACGTGGGGGTGCTGTTGGTGCCCGCGCATCAGCACTCTGCCCCTTGTGTCAATGCTATGACATAGCATCAGCGTGACGGGCATTCTAGGATTGCACTGCCCGTCTTTGTTGGTTGACTTGTGATTTAGATACATTTCTCCACTCACCTCAATGTGCAGTATGGAGATCAATAATATTGACCTATCTTATGGGGTGGTTGGAAAGATAAATGAATTGAATGCAGGTGAGCTGCCTTGAGTCCTTCAGGAAAGGTATGTACAGTATGTGATGTTGTCTTCATGCTTCATGGGAATGAAGAGTTAGTTGCAAGTGGGGATCAGGATTCTTTGTTTCATACCACCATAAAGGTTTGTGGTACTATGGAGAAAATGCAGTTTTTCCCATGACTAGTTGCTGTGTGTGAAAGACTTGTTTGGTGGAGATGTCTGCAGGATTGTGTACTATACGTTGTAGTGACTACCTTGAAGTAGAGACAGTAAGAGCACCACCCTAACCTGGAGTTAGGCCAGCACAAGGGAGTCAGGGAACATGGTACACGCCTGTGTGCTGGCCTCTCTGACTTTGAGAGTTGTCCAAACATACTTTACAGTGCCCTTGTGCCAGCCAAACTTTGCTGGCCTAACTATGCCGGCCTAACTCCCAGTTAGGATTGCGCCCTAAATGTTTTCCTAATGAATGCATTCATATACCACTTTAAAAAATATAATATTTCACCAAGCAGTGGATTTGGGTAGCCAAGTGCCAGATCTTAGCTGCTTTAATGAGAAGGTGGTCACTTGAAGTCCAAAAATGTGGCTATGTGGTAAAGCTCACAGGGCAGTGCTGTGTTCCTTCAAATCCATTCTGCTGAAGTGTGACGGCAGGGCTTCTTTGCTGAAAGGGTAGTTAGCTTGCCTCTTCAGATCAGAAGAGAGTGAAGAACTGGCTGAAATTGCTCTCCATTTGAATATAGGGCTCATTTAATTAAGGCCCTTAGTGATTTAATTACAGTTAATTTCACTTTGCTTGCAGCTTTTATGCAGGCTGCCTGTAATTGCACTTTTACAGCAGTATAGTTTGTTCACATGTTACAGCTTAAGGTTTAATGCTCTGTGCTTAAGAAACCCCTGAAGGAGGCTGTTCCAATTTTTTCCTTTCATTCCTTAGGAAACATTTGGACACTGATAAGTGGTGATGGTTGTGAAGAGTGCCTGCTGCCTGGTGGTAATGCTACCTGTGTCCCTATTGTATGCAGAGACTTCCTGCATCCTTGTTTTTGAGAGGAAAATGATGAGTGCATGCAATGGAAAAATACCTGCGCATGTGCCGAGCAATTTCCTCTCATAGGAGAGAATGAGAAGCAGCTGCATGTGTAACTCTTGCCTTTCCAAAAGCCTGGAGTGATCTTTTAAGCAGGCTTGAAGCCAAGCTGGGAGCAGGCAGGACAGGTACTCTGGGCCTTTCTAGTATCCTGTGTGTGTTAGGAACAGTCAAAGCTGCCTTATCCTGAGTCAGACCATTGACCAATCTAGCTCAGTGTTACCGACACTTAGGGCGCAATCCTAACCAACTTTCCAGCACCGGAGTAAGGGCAATGCAGCTCTGAGATAAGGGAACAAACATTCCCTTACCTTGAGAAGGCCTCCCTGACTACTGCTCCACTGCAGGATGCAGCACAGGCCCCATTGGCACAGCTATGTACAGTAAGGGCTGGAAAGTTGGTTAGGATTGTGCCCTTACTGACAGTGGCTCTCTGGGTTTGAACTTCCTCTATACCAGGGGTTTCCAAACTATGGCTCAGGGGTCATATTCGGCCTGCCACAGGACTTTTTCCAGCTTCCAGCAACTTAAAATGTTTTCCCCCCTACCATACAGTCAGTTACCATGTGCAGTTCTGTCCAGTGCACCCATTTCCATATGGCCAGAGTGGTGTTGGCCTGGCTAACCCTCTTTTTCAGTCACCTGGGCTGTATGCTTTAAGACAGTTGTTCCAAAACTGTGGTTCAGGACTCACCAGTGGGTCATGAGCTAATTTCAGGTGGGTCGCAAAGCACCTAGAGCAGCCATATTTGAAAACAGGGGAAGATGGGATGCTGGAAAGAAAGAGGGCTGTGTGGTTGTTTTGCTTGTGTCAAGATTGTAAACAGGCCTTTTTTCCCTTTCTGATTTACTTTGCTATTGGAAAATGGCGGAGAAGTAATCCAACTTATTGCTGCATTCTCAGGAAAGCAGCAGGCTCTGGCATCACAATGTCAGCACTTCCGGCCATGACATCACTTCAGGTGAGTCCTGGACAGATTGTCATTCTAAAAAGTGGGTCCCAGTGCTAACAAGTTTGAGAATTATTGCTTTAAGACCCTTAAACCATAATTGTTCAGTATTAACCTCACCCCTGCCAATAAATTGGGTTTCCACATGCTGACTATTCAACAATGCCATAAAATGATTGCTGTGTGGAAATAGTGTCACTTTAGCACATGTTTAAACAAATAATAACAAACCGGGTTTCCTCAACAGATTTGGCAGAGACAGTGTGCCATGCATAGTTTGCTTCCACCCTATATAAAACTGCTGTTTTTCCGCCTGCAAAAGTGCGTAAAATACCATGTGGCTCCTGTACTGAAAAGTTTGGAGACTCTTTTTTTTGTTTTTAAGCTCTACCATTGCTCCAATTTTGCTCCACCATTGAGCTATGGGGCCTTCTCAGAAATAGTTCATTTGAACTAGTCAGTTACACTGTTCGTTAGGAAAGATCAGCTAATTTTGTGTCTCTTGAAAGTTCCTTTATGTGCACTGAAGCTGTGACTTCACGTTAAACTGCTCTCATAAGACTCCTTAACTGTCGCCTGAAGGTGAGTGGCTGAAATGTGCCATCGCTCAAGATTTGCTGAATTTTATGGACTAACTGCATTGAGTGTCACTTGTAAGTGGGTGAAATTGTGTTGTGTGTCCTGACATAACACTCCAATGTTAAATGCCCTTCAGCAGGTGGCATAGATGATTACAAAAGCTATAGAGATTAATTGATATTTATACCCACAAGGATGATAAAAAGAAAAACAGGTCTTTGGAGCTAGATATTGTTTTTTATTGGTTCTAAAACCAGCAGTTCATTCTAGATTGTTTATGGAAAGCAATCTGTTTTTAGTAACTTTGTAACTGTATGGCATCTAAGTTCTTTTCAGAAAGGGGTACCCTTAGAATTAATACTTGTCACTTATAGTGCAATCCTAGAGGGGCTAGAAGGCTGATGCAGTGTTGTTGCATCGGCGCTGCACCATTAGTGCTGATGCGGGAGTGCCTAGCAGCACCCCCGTGTCGGCGCTAAAGCAACAGGACCAGCACTGCTGGCAGCGCCGGTCCTGTTGCGCCCGCGCAGCGTGACTTGGACGGGACCTGGGCGGGCTTGGGAGGTGGCTGTACGGCCACCTCCTAAGCCCATCAGCGAGGCCGCGAGGTCCCAATTCGGGCCATGTGGTCTCCTCGGATCTGCACCTGCTCAGTGGGCACAGATCGAGGAGCACATAGGGGAGGCTGAAGCCTCCCTAAACAGTGTCGGATATGGTGCTGGTCTCGCTGTCCACCACTGTTTAGGATTGCGCCCTTTGATACTTGAAATGTTTTATCTACAACAGGGCTTGTCAAACGTTTTGAGATCTATCTAAATTAAGAAATGCAATGCCATTTTAGGTCCATCAAGAGTAACACGTCTTTTGAGTTTTTGGTGCTATCCTGTCTGATGCTATAGAGTGGAGGCAGATTGTAACTACCTATATATCTCAAGAGACAAAAGGCCTTCTTCAGACACTGGCTGGCAACACATTTTGCATGGAGATTTTGATGGAAAGTAGATGCATTCTCTTTTCACCATCATGCAGGAAATGTGAATAGGTCATGCAGTACACACACCTCTTTAGATTTCCTATCGTTTTGTGAACAAATTGCAAATCTGTGTGGGGAAAAAACCAACGTCATACTGAAGATAACCTGCACAGTGTAGGATTGGAAGATCATGCCTAATCTTAACCCATGTAAACACAGTCACCATTCTGTGGGCCATTCACCAGTCTAGTGAATGCAAGACTCCTTTTGCTGGATTGGCAGGATTCACAGGTGGAAAGAAAGCAGCAGATATTATAGGCTGTTTAGGGCTGTTGGGAGAGAGCAGGAAGCAATTAAGCAGATAAAGTTCAATTTGAAATCAAAATCCCAGAGGGTGAGAATGATGAATGGCACAGGAAACACACAGGCAGGGCAGATTTAATATCAAGGTCTTGAAGAACAAGGGTGATGGGACATGAGCTTTTCAGGACTATGGACAGGTCATGGATAGCTGACTATGGCTCAGTCCTGAGCCCTTCAGTGCCCATGGTACGAGAGTAGCCCCACCCCTTTTGTGTATCTGGCTGCTGCTCAAGGTTGAGGTCATGACCAAATGGGTGTTTCTCTACAAGAGAAATGAGTGGTCTCATGCCACCTCCAGCAATCAATCATGGGGGCCCATCTCTGACTTCAAAATCAGCTCCTTTAGAAAACTTGAGTGTGATCCAAAGTGTCTTCTGCAGTTGTTTCTGTGCTCATTATGATTTTTCAGAACTCTTATTTCAATGTTGTCTCGTGTCCTCCAAAGAAATTTAGACAGGGCTCTTTGGTTTCTGCCCCTTGGAACAAAAAGTGTATGTTTGCCCCTTATGGTCTCTTCTTCCTTTCCTGGACCTTTCCTTTTGTTGGCAGTCAAAGCAAATTTTGAAAATTAAGATTTTCCCCCCCATTATGGGTAGAACAGTATAGCTTAATTAAACCATTATCAATTCAAATTAATAAGTGTGGTCTAGTGGAGAGTTCAGTATGTTAGGTAAAGGTAAAGGTTTCCCCACGACCGAATGGTCTAGTCGTGACCGACTGTAGGGGGCGGTGCTCATCTCCGTTTCAAAGCCTGTGAGCCGGCGTTTTTGTCCGATCATGGTGGCCAGCATGATTCTACGCCGTAGCGCACGGAACGCCGTTACCTTCCCACCAAAGTGGTCCCTATTTATCTACTTGCATTTTAGGTGCTTTCGAACTGCTAGGTTGGCAGGAGCTGGGACAAGCAACGGGAGCTCACTCCGTCACGCAGTCTCGAACTCCCAACCTTGCGGTTGAAAGCCCAGCGAGAGCGGATTAACTCGCTGCGCCACCACGTCCCCGTTTTTAGTGGAGAGTTCAGTATGTTAGGGAATGATATTGTGTAACTTCCACTCTTTTCAGTCTTGGGTAGAACTTTATGGTTGATATTGACCAGCATGTAGACTTCTCAAAGACATCTGGTTGGCCACTGTGAGAAACAGGATTTCTGAACCTGTGGCCCGACCCTAAATGGCCATTGTGCATTTTGGTTTCATTTAGCTGATTAAGATGTGAGAACATTAGGCATAATTAGTACTTCATGGTGAGATTGGTCTAAACCATACCCAGTGATTTTGGAGAATTGAATAACTAGGATATTTGTGTTTGGAGGAGGAAGAATCAGATATAATGGTGAAAAATGATTCATCTTGGGCCAAATTTGGCTTTTATCCCCAGTTTCTGCAGCTGCTATGTGTTGACATAAAAAGGGAAAAGGAATATCTGCATATTTCCTGTGCTCACTGACCGTTTGTATATAGGAAATCCACAGTGTCTTTTGATTAGCCAAATAATGTGCTATACCAGTCTTGTAGAACATTACTTTAGGAATCTCACAATTTTTCTGTAACACAATTAATTAAAGGCTTAGAGCTCCTATTATGTATAACTGATGATGCCACAAGTTCACCGGTAACTTCGAAGAGGACAGAATTGTTGGCTGAGTGGGAAATATATGGACGTATGAAGGAGCTTCATAAAGTTCATTATGTTCTGCAGCTAGGAAGGTAAAATAAACATTTAAAGGGCAACTGTGCAATTTAAGGGACAGGCAGCAGGCAGTTAATGTGTATCCATTGTTACATTTATAAACATGGCATTTTAGGAAGCATCAGGAAACTGGAGAGGAAAAAAAACACTGTTGCTTTTTAGACGATAAAGAAAAACAATAGGGGGAAACTTCCAGTCTGAAAAAAATGCGAAGCAATGGGATAGGAATTTTGATAGAGGGAAATTATTTTATTTATATTTATAAAATTTGTACCTTGCCCTTTTGATAAAAACCAAAAACAAAATACAGAAATTTCTTGGGATAGCTTACATTGAGATATGTTGATGTTATTTCCACTGGTTATCAAAGTTTGTTTTTTAATCCTATAATTTAATGTAACCGACTTTCAAGTTTTACAAGATGAGGTTCTCGAAGATGGGAGGGTATCATGTTTAGTTATTGCTTACTGACAGCACCTTTTAAATAATTCTCCTTGCCAACAGGACCCTCTGACCATCTACAGAACATTCAAAAATTCCAACTAATCTGTGGCTGTCATTTTATTGCCTAATGTCCGGGAAACTTAGAAATGGAGGGGTTAGAGATGAGAAGCAGCATACAGAGAAGAGGTCATGGACCAAAAAGAGAATATGAAGGTCATGAAGATTCAACTTTTGTCAAGGAAAACTGGGCAGTCTTACTGGTAGAATCGAAGGATGGTTTGTGTGCCCTTATGCACCCTGGGGTAGGTTCATGGATTATCATCAGAACACACCAATTGAATAGTACAGCTGGCAAAGACACATTAGGTATACATGTTGAAGTACATCTGTACTTTTTTCCTTTTCTATCAATATTATCTAAGTCATCAACTTCCTGAGTTAACTAATCCATTATAACATCTAATTATTATACCCTATCTCGTAATAACTCTACTAACTCTACTTTGTATCTATCCCATTCCAATGTTTATTCCCTACCCTTACCCGATACCTGGTTAATAAAATCAATAAAAAATAAAAAAAGAATAGTACAGCTGGCAAGTTGCCACTCCAAGCAAAATCATTCTACAAAACTATTTTGTAAAGCATTGCCCTGTGGTGTGCAAACCAGTGAGGCTCTGTCTTGGAGATATGTAAACACATTTATGCTCACATGCATCAGTGACAAAGTGTTTGTTGAATCACAGACATTAGGTTGGCAGAGTAAACCATGTTGTATTTCTGTTTAATGTGGAATACAGTATGAATGCAGCAGAGCAGCTGACAAAATCTACCTTTGTTTTGTCAAGGTTTGCAAAGCACCCAAACCTAGGTAATTTGTAGGCCTGAAGAATCCAAGGCCCGACAGAGGCAATCACGAACAGCTGTGATTGGAAAAGTGCTGAATCACAGCACAGGTGAAAGTACTTGCCTCGTTAGGCAAATCACAGCGTTCTAGTTGGAGCAAGAGCTGTATATAACCAGAACGCTCCCAACACTGAGTGTGGGTCGTGGTGTTGTGTTTTGAAGTATGTGTGTGCTGTGCTGTACTGCTGTATATAGCTTCAAATAAAGACTGAGTTGGTGGAGGAATCCTTCGCTTCAGTGTGTTCCTTTTGCTTGGCATCCTTGGCTGAAAATTCCGCTACTCTGCTGGATAGCTTCACATCTATCCCCTGATATGTTTCCCACATTGTGGAAGCAAAATGAGCTGTTAAATGCAGTGAATGTAATGTTTATGTAGTTGCTGAAATGCTTGTAATGTATTTTGGCCCCACAGGTCATACAATTCTTTAAAAGCAAATAGTTTCTACAAAGAAAAAAGCCCACTTCAAGCCTATTGTAGTAGACATTTGTAGAAATGCATATCTTTAAAGCCAGCTGTGCATCTTTGTTTTTCTGTTATCTAGAAAATAAAGCTGTGCCAAGAAAGATGTTACTTTGTCCTGTGACAGTATTTTTTTTGTTAAGGATCTGAGAGTTTTAAAATGGATGTTCATCCAGACAGAGCAGTAGCAGCTGTTGACTCTGCATCTGAAAGAAAATATTCTCGTTTCTGTTAATTCTCCTCCTGAAAGCTGTTGTTTTCCTCCTGTTTTGTGTTTTTTAAGCCATGTGAATGTGGTGGACACATCACTGCTTTTTGTGTCTGGAGAAGTCCTTAAGGATTCTAAATTATTCAGATTCCACATCTATTTTACTATGTGAGCAAGCCCATTTAATTCTTTTTTCACGTGTAAAATGTGAATATTTCCCCTTTATGTAAAAGTTCTTTGGAGTGGGATTTTGCAGGATGTTTCTCCATTGCAGAACAAGAGCCCTGCTGGGTCTTGCAATGGGCTCATCTAGTCCAGTTTCACAGTGGCCCACCAGATGCCTTTGGGAGCAAATAAAACCTATATCCTGTTGCCTCTAGTCCAGTTTCACAGTAGCCCACCAGATGCCTTTGGGGGCAAATATACCTATATCCTGTTGCCTCTCCCGTGCACCTGGCATTCAGAGATAGGCTACCTCTAAAATGCAGAGATTGCATATAGTCATCATTATGTGTAACTTGTGATGGGCTTTACCGCCATAATCTGTCCAATCCCCTTCTAATTAAATGGCATATAGGCCGAGTGTCATTGCCACATGAATGGCAAGAAATTCTGTGTATTAATTACATGCTGGGTAGAAAAAAATTCCCTTTGTCTGTTCTAACTGTCCTGCTGCCTGTCAATTTTAGTAGATGTCCCCTGGTTCTGGTACTGTGCAATCATTCCCCATCAGATGCCTTCTTTCTAGACTGAAGAGCCCCAAACGTAGCCTTTTCTTATTTGGGAGTTGCCCTAACCCACTAATCATTTTGGTTACTTTCTACTGCACCTTTTCTAGTTCCACTATGTCTCTTTGAGATGTGGTGACCAGACCTCTGTGCAGTACTCCAGATGTGTCCTTACCATCTATTTGTACAATGGCATAATAATACTGGCTGTTTTATTCTCAACGCCTTTCTTAATTATCCGAAGCACGATATTGGCCTTCTTTAGCGCTACCACACACTGGGTTGACACTTTCATAGAGCTGTGCACCAGCACCCCGAGCTCTTCCTCCTGATCCATCACAAACAGCTCAGCTTATATGTGAAATTTTGATTTCTTTCCCTAATTTGCATCACTTTACACTGAGGCCCAATCCTTTCCAAGCTTCCAGTGCAGTTGCAGCTGCAGTGTAGCCCTGAGGTAGGGGAAAAAATGTTCCCTTACCTTGAGGAGGCCTCCATGACTGCTCCCTCACTGCAGGATGCATTGTGCACCCCTTTGGCATGGCTGCATCAGTTCTGGAAAGTTGGATAGGATTGGGTCCCAAGTTACACGGAAGCATATCTGGCATTTTGCCCTCCTAGTTTAGAGAGATCCTTAAGGAAGATAGTTTCTTAGGATTCCCACAGCAATATAAAAGCTTTCAGCCAATAACTGTTCTTTCAAAATGCTCAATTGCTCTCAAATCCCTCTTGGCTGAAGTGAGAAGGTCAGTTCAGATGTAACATCAAGCAATGGTTTGATGTTATATAAACAAGCCTTATGCTCCCTCCTCCCCTTGTTTGTTCAGAACTGATTAGCAACATTTGGTTAACACAAACTGTACAGCCTATAGCTGGTTTTCAGTGCTAACTTGAAGGAAAAGTACAAGCCACTGTTTGCCTATTTGGATATACAGTCCTCTTTATTTGCAACCTCGCTTATCTGTGAGAGGCAGAATTGCGACTTTCCTCATTATCTGTGCCTCTGTTTTAGGGTGCAATCCTAAACTGAGTTAGGCCGGCATAAGCTAAGTCAGCAAAGTTTGGCCAGCACAGGGGACACCGTAAAGTATGTTTGGACCACTCTCGGAGACAGAGAGGCCGCACGCAGATGTGAGCCATCCACCTTGCCTCCAAGAGTAGTCCAAAAATGCTTTATGGTGGCCCTTGTGCCAGCCAAACTTTGCTGGTTTAGCTTATGCCAGCCTAACTCCAGTTTAGGATTGTGCTCCTAGTTATCTGCTATGCAGACACCTTCCAGAGGCTGCAGAGACCTTTAGAATGGTACCTGCAACCAGCTCTGGCTCCTGGGAAATGGCTGGCAGAAAGATCCACCGGCCATATTGAAGGGATCCAAACTTGTCACAGGTGCCATTCTGAAGATCCCTGCAGCCTCTGGAAGGTCTGCAGCATTCAGATATCTTTTGGCACTTCCTGCTGCACTCTGCAGGCTTCCTGAGGGACTCTGTTGGATTTTTCTGTTGGTAGATAAGGTACTCATTGCACCTAACCCCATTGATCCCATAGGATCAAAGAGTTGTTAACTACGAATTTGCTATCTGTGCTATTCATGGGGTCAATTCATTAAACATGTGTCTCACCACTTTTTTTCATAAAGTTCATGTGCCAAGCTAGGAAGCCCAGATGTGTACCACTTAACAGTTAATGTATTAATATATGGCTTGAACATTGAGGGGAAGGGCGACAAACAAGGAATGAGTTAGATGTATCAGTACAATTAAACAAGATTGCCAAAGAAATAGACTTAGGGTGATGGGAAAGTTCATATTTGATTTTAAAACCAAGCAGAAAAAGGATTGCAATTGTTCTGGTATATATTCAGGAACCTTTGGCAGCTGAGCCTGAAAAGCTCAGACTACCCCTTAAAGTTTGCAACAAAGTGAATGGGTAGTATATATTCATATTCCTTTCACAAATGGAATGTAGCTCCATCTCACATTATTATTTCTTGGTGTATGTAAGAAAATTTAGATACAAAATGCAAGGCAAGAGCTGTTGTATTAATTGGCTTAATGCACATAAATATAAATTCTATTATTGGGACCATTAACTTGGTAGTTGAGGTACCTTTCCATTTTCAGTTTCACTTAAGCAATTTGCCTCCTTATTCTCTGATGAATAAATGGAGAATTGAAGAGGCTTTTTATGCAGAACCTTTGCTCAGAAAGAGAGCCTCACCAGGCACATAAAACTGAGTAATTCAGGCAATGTTGTTTTTTTTTTATAGAGGGAGAGACAACAGCATGTCGGGTGAGACAATAGCATCCCTTGAGAGATGTTGACAGAGCATTGTGAAATATTTTCATCCACTGCAAGAGGCAGTTACGCAATTCACCTTTTCTGTGAATTTGGCCGGTAACTGAGTTTGTCTTCCAAATACTCAAAATTGCTTTGAAATCTGTTGAAATGCTCCTGCAGCTTTTAATGGACTTTGGATCTGGCTCTTGTCATATGGGAAGGAATTAGCAAGCATCCTGCTGCCTCCTGGTTAATTGACCAATTTCATTGAAATCCTGGTTTGCTCATAGTCTGCTACATTAAAGTACGGTAGTGATGCACATAACTTTACAAAGCACGCACAATTGGTTGCTCTCTGCCCATCTTCTTCCCATCCACCATCAGGATCTTATGCTGACTCTTCTTCCCGGGGAACATATGTTGGTTTGCAGAGATTTGCTGCCTACATACATGGTGACAAGTTATTGTACAAACAGCTGACTACTAGAATAAGCAGCAGCTTGGTAAATGTCCGTAAAGATTTAATGATAAACATAAAATGTAGTCCTATCTTTTCTAAAGCACCATTTTGCAGCATGGTTGGACTGAAATAAAGTGTGCAGTTTCTGTGTTTGACTCGACTCACTGAGGTCAAATCCTGGCCTTGGTTCGAAGCTACCAGAATATTCTATCACTTTTGTTTTGGAGCTGTTTTCATAGCATATGTTGTTACATTGCATCGGTGCTTTTCAAACATCCTATTTTGGGGGATCATTTCCCTAAGAAGGTGCCCATTGAAGATCACTTTCATACCTGCGGATGATTCTTTGCATTGCTGAAGATCCTGGGGCATGTTCTAGGGTGCAGAATAACCTAGTACCCTATATGTTTGGCCAGATCTGTGAGCTTCACTTTTGCTTAACAGTTGAGACCAAAACCCAACACACTGTGCCCTCATGTTGCAGTGGAAAAACAGTAGTGCTGAATAAACAGCTTTTCAGAAAGTGTTTGCCATTATTGTCTGTTCACCTGAAACCAGTGGGAAAACCTTCAAGGAACTTCAAGGTTTCTCTGAACACAGGTTAAAATACTATACAATAGACCTTTGGTATCTGTGGGGGGATCTACAAACCCACCTTTAAGGGATCTACACACTGGTCATAATTTGTTCGACCTTCTTCCTTCAGGTCGTCGATATAGGACTCTGTACACCAAAACATCTAGGCACAAAAATAGTTTTTCCCCTGTGCCATTAAACTGTTGAATTTGTAATTATGCTGAGGTGACTTGGAGTTTGAGGCAGTGTTTTATTCTGAATAATGCCCTTATTTGTTTTGTGTATTTATTGTTCATTATGTATGTGTAGTATTGTATGTATGTAGCTGGTAGCCGTATCAAATTCCAGGTATGGTTTACATACTTGGCCAATAAAATTATCTTATCTAATCTAACCTCTGGATACGGAATTCCATGGATAATTAAATCTGCAGGGGGCCCACACTGATAACTGGTAACTGGAGGCAACTGGTAATGTCTCTCCAAAGCATCCATGAGACCTTCTGAAGTGTGGGGAGGCCATGCATGACCTCCATGCATGTCAGAAGGCCTCCCAGATACTTTTAGAGAGTCACTTCTAATTTGCCCAAAACGTGCTTTTTGAAAGTATTTGGGAGGCTTTCTGAGGCATGGGGAGGCACTTATGGGCATGTCTGGGGGTCCTTGAGCCCCTCCAGGTGTGAGCTTGAGTAAAATCTGTGGGTGCCAAGCCACGGAGAAGGAGAGCCCACCTTATAATGATGGTGGAACAGTCGTAATTTGATTATAGTTCCTTGTGTTTGATGCTGATAATGATGTGCTGATGGACTGAGTGATAGAAAACCAGTTCTAAAAGTGAGCTTTTGTCATTTTTGAAAGGATGTTGGCATGGTCTTAAGGAGTATATGTAAAAGAATGGTCAGGCTCTGCCACTTGCCATAAAAACCTGTTAATTAAGACTATACATCCAGGTGGTCCATGTCCTGGTAGAAGATCAGTGACTGCAATGTGGCTTGACCAATCCTTTCCTCCCCTACATTCCTAGGGGAGTAATAATCTCTTGTGCTATCATATTCTCTTAGTTGATCATATCTGTTGGAGTTGGCACAGCTCCGTCTGCTGTCTAGAGGGGGCAGTCTAGTCCAAAGGGGGAAACTGTAATGTCCTGTGACCTAGACCCTTCTTACCTGTCCTCTCTGTGATTCCTGCGAGGGTGTGGCCTTGACCTTATTTCCTTCCCTGTCCTCTCTGTGATTCCTGCGAGGGTGTGGCCCAAGGATGTTGGATAGCTGGATAGGCCATGACGTCACAGACTTGAAGCCGTGGATTTACTAAAATGGCTGACTGAATCATTGCCGCGAACGACGAGGTTTGCCGCTGGAGGGGCTCTCTCGCTCGCACGGCGCGCGTGTGAAAGTTAATTTTATGGGGGGGGGTGAGTGTAGAAGTTTAAAAAAATACTCTTAATAGCCTAGAAGTAAAAAAGAATTACTCTCCTATTGACAACTACTTGTGTTATGAAGAGATTTTAATGTAATATAATTACGCGGAATTAAACCTTGGAATTGCATATTAACTCATAATATGGTTACCACTGATGTTTCTCCACGATCACACGTTGTTATTTTGGTAAGTTTTTACTTCAGGAGTAAACGATTAAGCGCTAAACATCATGCGAAAACCCATTGGAAATGCTTGGAATGAGCAATGTTTTGGACATACTGTCATGGCCGCTAAGGAGTCAATGCGTTTCCATTCATTCTAAAGGAAGGGCCTAGCCCTGGTGTGGCCTTGACCTTATTTCCTTCCCTTCTCCTCTACCTTTTTGTTCTCTGACCACCAAGCTGATAAAATGTGCATACCAAGGGGCTCTGATGCCCTCACCATCTTAAGCACACCTCCATGCATGGCAATGCAGCTCTAGGGCATTGCCTTCTAAGTGTTAGTTGTACCTCTGATCCTAATCAGACACCGTAGATATGCAATGGATGGAACTGTGAGTAAACTTTTTGCATCTTTACCAAGCCTCTGCCTCATGTATCTTTTGTTAATAGCAGTCAGCCTGGGTGAGGGAGGTTCCTGTAAGGTGATACCCTAAGGGGGAAATCGGCTGCTCACTCTACTCTGCTTTCCCCCATCACCAATAAGAAATTTCCAATAATATCAATCCAGCTGCTCATGTGTTGAGTTCTTTTTGAAGTCATGCTCTTTGTCTGAATAGCTGACTTCTTAAATCATCAAGATCCGCAGTCTAGACTGATGGATTGACTATTACTTCACTTATCAAGAAGGCAGGAACAGCTCAGCCAAGGAATAATTAGAAATTTTTGTTTGGCACCCGCACATTACTGAACATGCACTGCTTCCTGTCTTTCCTACCAAGGAGCACATTTTGGATTCATTTCCATTGGTTCAGATCTGGAACAACTTATTCAACACACGTACAACTCATCTGTTTTCACATCATTGCCAGAAATATTTCTTTACTTTTGGAAAATTCATCTGTGATGAACCATGAGGAATAACATCGTTGGGGAGACTGACAAAGTTCCTTGTTGTTAATTTCTCTCCAATGATCTTTGGGTATTTGTTTTAGTAGTCTATTGTATTTGGTCTGTCTGTAACTGTTCATTGTAACAATTCACACTTCTTTATGGCCGATTTCATCAATACCTCCATTCATTTTCAGTTCCCACTGCTTTCAACCGGAGACACAGTAGAACTGTCAACGATGAAGCACTCAAAGAGATGCTTCTTGGGCAGTGGTTCCCAAATGTGGCTCCCAGTAGCTCCCAAATGTTTGAACTCTATGACCCACCTCCTCATCCACAGCGGGTCATGGTCCTACTGCTGGGCTACCAAGTATTATGAGGTGCAACACAGAAATCACTTCTGGGTTGCAACTTGCATCATTGACCATGTTGTGCCAAGTTATGTAATGTGACGCATTCCCAAGCTGTAGATTACAACCCGTCCGTCGATCACGACCCAATTTTTGGTGGCTTGTGGGCCACCCAACCAGGAAGCTGTAAGGCAATCTGGGGTGTGATATGGCATGACTAATGAAGTGGGGCATGCACTGGCACCATCTGGAAATGACTTCTGCATTGTGTGCCATAATGCCTGCCAGCTTCCTACTCGCGGCAGGTGAAAAATCAGATCTGAACCACTGGTGGGTCAGAACCTACAGTTTGAGAAATGCTGCTCTTGGGGGTAAGAAGGAGGTGAATCCAGCTGATAGCCTGCATAGCAGGTCCCTGGGTTTTCTGGTTGTTAAAGGCTTCCAAATATGATCCACAGAAAAGGAACTACTTTTGTTCCCAAATGAAGGGCTTCCAAGGGAGCACTTTCTACCCTCCATTGATCTAATAAAAATCATTTGCAGAAAATGCTGCTTTGGCTGGGACTCAAACTTCAGGAGGTTTGAGAGTCCTCAGCAGGGGTGCATTTGTCTTCCTTCTTTAGGGATTTTGGAGGGGGCTGAAAGAATCCTTAAGATGTGCAAGCCACCATGTCTCAGGGCTGTCAGTCTTTCTGTGTCCAGGAGAGACATCTCTACTGCTCCTGGGAGAGCTGGCCTTACTGAATGAGCACAAGAGTATGAATTTATAATGCATGAAAAATGGAAAAGTAACCATTTAGGACTTGTTCAGAGTTCATACAATTTCTTTTGCCATGAATGGAGTCAAATGGGCCCAGTTTGGTTTCATTTTCATTTGCTCTGAAACAAAGACACATCCTTTACTATCCACTCAGAAAGTTGCTTTAGGATATTTCCAGTACAGATTTATGAGTGTGATTGGGCAATAATTCTGATACTGACACTTAAGAACAGGCAGGGGTAGTACTTGTGTTTTTGTTTTGTCTTTATATGGGATTATTTATGGTTTTTAATTACAGGAAGCTTCCTCAAGCTCTTTTCAAGGCAGAGCTAATGTGCTGAGCTAACGTGTTAAGTCATTGTCTCCATGTTCGCACCAAGTAATAGTCTGGAGTGAGGATGTGGAAAGGTTTGGGCCTATTAGTCTTCCCTGAGACAGTCCCTGCTATTCCGCTGCTTGACTAGGCAATGAATATGCTGCCCCTATCCCCAAATTCTGCGGTTCCCATCTTCCAGAAGATGCAAACACTAGCACCCCTCGGTGCAACTCCAGGCGTAACACATCCACACATTCTCACTACCCCCCTTTGGCTATCCCTTTGCATCTTACTGAACTGTTTCCACCTAACCCAGGAGGAGACGGTGGTGTGATGGTGGTGGCATCTGTCTTCAGAATGGCTGACATAATGCTTGGCAGCAGCATGGGGGAGGGGGAGGTCCTCCAGCCTCCACCTGCTGTTCCTTCTTGCCTCCTCCTCCTCCAAATCTTTGCTTTGCTGCCCGGTTTTAAAACAGAGCAGGAAAGCCAGCTGGAAGAAGGAAACTGGGGGAAGTCCTGCCCCATTGCCTCAGAAATGGGAAAAAAACCTCCCCTGCTGAGAGAACAAGGTTTTTCCACTCATTTCCTTCTCTTCCAAGTCATCTGTCTCTGTTCTAGCCAGGGGTGGCCACAGAGGTACTCTCTCACTTGCCCTCTCCTTCCTCAGCCTGTTCTATCTTGTTACCCAGCTGCACCCATTCCCTGCCTCTCTTGGCTTGTCATCCGTGAGGAGGTCTCTTCCGCAGGTCGAGGAAACCAGCCCATAGGAGGGGCAGACTGTCCACTGGCGCCTTGGCAGCGTTGACGTTCCTGTAGGGAGCACGGCACTCCATTTTGCAGGAGCAGGAGCTCCTGTATAAAGCATCCCCTTTCCCCCACTCAGAGCCATTTGAAGCTAAGAGAACAAAGCCGCCAAGCCAGCTCTGAAGGTGTGGGGGAGGGGCTGCTTTACACAGGAGCTCATAATCCTGCAAAACGTAGCGTTTTGCCCCGCTGTAGTTATGCCACTGCTTGGCAGGGCTGCTTCTTCCCTTCTGCCCCTTTTCTCCTCTCAGCCCCTTCTGCCTTTTTCTTCCTTCCATCACATACCCCACCCCTGCATCTGGAGGGTTTTGTGACAGGGGTGAAGGTGCCCCCTGGACTCCAGCTCAGTACAGCATCATAGCTCTAAGGCTGGTTGGGTGCTTAGATTTCCTCTTTTTAATCCCAAGTGAGATTTGTTCAAACTTCATCATAGGGACGGAGACTCCAGTTTAAAATTAGTTGCCTTGTGGGTGAGATGCTTCCTTTGTAAATGTGACAGTTTCCCTTCTAATTTCTGAGTGACAGAAAATATAACATCTGTCAGTTCAACGTAACATGATGTGGAGAAACTGTTTGTAGCTCTGGGGACACAAAGGTTTTGTTGGAGGTCAACCCCATCTCTCAACTTGGGAATGCAAAAGTTTTTTTTGGCAATCAATCCTATCTGTCCACACAAGCCAATGTAAAACATAGTTGCAGTAGAATGGCAAAATGCAGAATTGCTTCAATATATTTAATTTTTGCATTTTTAGATAGCAGCATGCGTGTCATTTGGTTGCAGTTTGCCAGTGATCTGAAAATTTTTCTTACATGTATGTTTTAAAGCTTATTATGAACCCCCCATAAAAATTGTTAGAGGAACTGTTAAAACCTAGTACTCACAAGTCACTCTCATAGTTTGTAAATAAAGTTCAGTGTTTAATCTCAGTGTTTCAATGTAATATTTCATCTCAGTTCAATCCAAAAGCAGTGTGATGGTGGACACAGTGTTGACCTGAACTTGGGAATTCTGGTTTCAACACCTAATTTGATTGTTGCTGTATTGCTTGAACTGGGTGACATTTGAGCCTCAGATTGCACCTGTCTGAAAAAATGGAAATGATAGTACAGGCACACATGCACACGCATGCACACACACACACACCTGGCACACACACACCCTGATATGACCAGGGGATATGTTCCTCCCCCCCCCCACAGATACCAAAACTGTGGACAAAGGGGAACCCTGTACTTACTCTGGTGTCAAGCACTCATCTCTTTTCTTTTGCAGCCTGTTATAGAACTCTAGAGGAGGAATGTGAGAAGAAGTCAGCCAGAACACTAGAGGAGGGAGACTAAAAGAATGCTAACAGGAAGCAGGATTGTGCTAGAGAAGATGGTGCATTAGGCTTGTTGAACTGTAAGTAGTAGCTTGAAAGGAAGTCCAGTTTGTATTAACAACAGGACTAATCTGGTGAAAGTATTCCTCATACATATTGCTTTCTTTGTTTCTCCTAGTAGCTTAGGGCCAGGCAGTATGCTCATACAAGTGTTGTGCAAGGTGCTGTAAAACACCTCCAATGCTGGCGGTAAGCTGTTACTGCTGGGGCTGGGGCAGTGCCATGACAACATGGGCCAGGCACAGCTAGTGGAGAGGGAGGGTGTTCCAGGCCGGGGTGGTGGTGGAGTGCGGGCGGGACCAGTGGTGACTCTTGCTACTGGTTCCCGACCTCCGTGTAAGGCCATGTGGCCCTCGCTCCTGTGCTGGCTAAATAGCCAGCGTAGAAGCAAGGAGACCCATCGTCCACCCTGCACCCTTACCTCGGGGAAAGGGGATAAACATCCCCTTCCCTTGGAGCCTCCTGTGGCTGCCTGGATGCCACGGGATGCAGCAGTAGCCGCCCAGCTGCCGCTGGACAGGTATTAAAGGATTGGGCTCTAAGACTCTTAGAATAGATGCTTAATCATTTGATACGGAAAGATCACTGCACAATGATTTTTGCATGTAAGTCCCCCCATGAGGACACCTTGAGATGGGCAGATCACAGTTTCACCCTGTTTTTGAAACTACTTTTTTTCTTCTTTTTCTGATGTAGTAGTACTTTTGTTGGAAAGCCTACTCATAGGATGGCAGGCTATGTACATGGTGAAATTCTAGTCAGAAATAGCTTTGTAGTTTCACCTGGAGAATGTATCAGGTCCTGGCCCACAGGACCATGCGAGATTGGGTTGAAAGGTTCAGAGGGGTGTGTACTGGTACACGCATTGTTGCAAACTGGCTGGGAAGCAACGACCTGGACATTTTGGGGCGGGTGTGCCCTCTCTTTCTGGAAATAAGGTGAGAAAACCAGCTTTCTTGCCATCACCCCATTTTCCAATGGCAAAGTATTGATTTTCTAAAAAGGTTTTTTTTTGTTTTACATCTGATTAATTGTGCACACCTCTGTACTGAACATTGTGGCCAAGAGGCAAGACACGAAAGTTATTTGTATGGTGACATGTGCAGCCTCCATGTGCAGAATTTCAAAAAGTTTCTGTACTGCCTGGATAAGCCCTCTGTCTGTCTGTCTGTCTGTCTGTCTGTCTCTCTCTCTCTCTCTCTCTCTCTCTCTCACACACACACACACACACACACACACACACACACACACACACATGCTTAGATGACGATGACTGCCCTGTGTGGCTGCTTCTGCTGACAATCATTAGCTCCTGGTGATGGTGGGGGCAGCCGGGCCTGGGAGGAACAGGAGAGTGAAGTTGGCATTGGCAGGTGGGCAGCATTTTCCCTTATACCAATTTGACCCAGCAGCTAGTGGGAACACTTGCAGTGCTGCAGTCCACCAGCAGCAATAGTCCACTCTTCAGTCAGTTGCCTCCCCACACATGGAAAGAAGAGAGCAGGAGTGATCTGGGGATTGGCTGGTATCAGTGAGAACAAGTACTCTGCATTCCAGGGAACCAGTCAGTCATTCTCAGCACCATCAAGGCCAGTGTCATGTTTGTTCACGAGATCATGACTTCATTCGAGGGAATTATAACAAAGAAGCAAGCGGGGCAGGCCGGAAGGATGAAATATAATCGTTGCAGGCAGTAGCGCTGACTGGGGTGTGGCACGGGACCAGCGGCCCTCTCAGTATTCCTGGGGTGTGGCTGTGCCACCTCAATAATCTGCCCCCCTGCAAACAGTGGCAACGCGAGTATGTGCAGTGGTCGATCCCCGACCATGCACAATGATTGCCTCGCGTCGCGACCACTGTGCATGCTCGTGTTGCTGTTGGTTCGGGCAGTTTTGCCCGATCTGCAGCAGGGGGAAACCACACGCTTCTCCGACTCCCAGAGCGGGGAAGGCGCACGTGTTCCCCCACCGCAGATTGGGCAGTTTTGCCCAATCTGCGGTGGGGGGAACCGCATGTGCCCGAATATGTGGGTGCCACAATGACAGGCAGCCCCTTCCACGCCTGGTTTGCGGCAAGTGAGGTTAGCTCGCTCACCGCGGTCTGGGCTCAGATGGGATGGCCTGTCATCGCAAGACCTCCATGTTCGGCGCTGGGCTGGAGCGCGCCTGTTCGTCGGAGCGATCAGGCCGAAGCGTGCCTGACTGCTCCAACAGGCCCGCTCCCGGTTCAGCGCCGAACTTGGGGGGCGTGGCCACGTCCGGCATGGCTACGTCAGGGGGCGTGGCCACTCAATCCCTCCAATGTTTGGGGCAAGTTGACGCCCGTGGTTGCAGGATGAGCTTTTACATGAGATATAGGTCAGGATCTTAGCAGTAACGGCAAAAGGAGCTTAATTTAGACCCAGTTGAGTTTTTCTGCTTCCCCCCCCCCTTTGAACAGCTGAGGGCCCAGCTATGGATCATAGGTAGGGATGTTTTTTTTCCGTTGATCAACACAGAATGCTAAATAATAATTTCTACTGAAAACGCTACATAAAACACAAATTTAGGTCAAAACGTGAAATAATACCACTTTTGCTTATTGTTCAATTTCACAAAAATAACACCACTTTTATTTTTTGACACAATTTTAAGGAATCCACAAAGTTTTCAGTAAGGGATCAGGAGGAGGAGTGGCAGAAACAAGAGGAAACTTGCTTAAACTATGAACATGCATGTTCATAGTTCACAGTGTACGCTGGGGTGACATTAATGGAATGAGGAAGTAGTAAGTAGCAGTTTCTTGATGCTCCAAGCAGCAATTAGAGTGCAGCTCGGGAATTTTTGAGCAGGTTATTTTGGGCTGGAGTGTATGTGCCAGTAATTGCTTGCCTTTGTAGGGTGATTCACCCTTATTTATTGTGCTGTTTGTACAATTTGCAATAAAAATTTGGATAAAAACACGTAACACTGCAATTCGCTCTTTTAATCAAGGAATTTTGGAAAAAATTTCATTACAAAACACCATCCATGGTCATAGGCCACATTTGGACGGCTGTCAGTTTCAAAAGCAGTTTACTCATTGGCTTGGGAGGCAGGCTGCAGTTGGCAAAATCAAACTGGTTAAAAAGGGTTCCTGGGGTTCATGGGCTTATCGTCACATTTCTTGGGGCACTGTCTGAGCTAGAATGCCTCAGTGGGAGAAGCAAAGGCTGGCACAAGGCAGGGGGCAGGGTATATGGCCTGCAATCTCAGGAGTCAGAAGGTCTTGGGCTAGTCCTACATGTAGAGCTCAAAGTATGTGACATGAACTAAGTATGTGTCACTTGAAAGCGCTTGGTGTCCATTAGCGCCCCCACTTCATATCAAGGACAATTTTGAATAATTTCTCAACTGGGTAACGTGTCAAGCTTTCTAAGTATGTTTCCGTTCTAGCCGGGCAGTGTAACAGTGACAGAGCTAATGGATGTGACCTTCCAGAACAGCAGTTGTCTATGCCTGGCATGAATTACTCCCTAACAGTGTTTATAGACGACAGTTACGAGTTGAACATCACCTCCTCCTTTTTTAAAGTTGTTGGTCTCAGCCGATGAAAGAGCTATTCAACACTGGATGTCTGGACGGTTTAATAGCTGAACTAATCCTGCCCGCTTTGAGGCTAGTGATGCCAATGTTCTCAGTTTCAAGAGCAGTGCTGTTTGCCAAGACATGCTCAGTCACAGGCTTCTCATTCTCCTCTCTATTCCCCCCCCCCAGTATATCTTTCTTTGCTTCACTCTGCTGTTTCCATTTCGGATGCAGAATTGCTCCCATTAGCAGAGGCAGTAATTCACCGAGCATAAGATTTACTTACAGTACAGCTGTGCTGCTTTGATGATACCATCTGCCTTGAGCACGGACAAGCCAGTTCCCTGCAGCCACTGCACTTTCTTAAGACACCCAAACTTCCATGCATGCGGTAGGTCATGCCTCGTAAAATAGCGAGAGCAAAGAAATCTAATAGTACACATTTTCTAATTACCCTGAGCCTGTAGTTCCCATCAGTGGTGCCTGAATTTTGAAAGGGTACAAATCATTGTGGTTGTATTGTAATTAGCAATTCCACTCACCAATTTTATTTCCCTTTCCTTTGTAGATTAATGACCTAACTCAGCATTTTAAGGTACAGCCAACAAACTCTGGGCAGTGCTTGGATGGCATAATGAATCGTTCTCTCTTCTTTCAACATGCCATCTTAATTGCTGCAGCTCTTAATTCATGTTTGATAATTTCGTGTGTTGCAGTTTAATCAAACTGCCAATGGAATAGATTTTTTTTTTGCCAGCTCTTATGTACTCTCCGCCATTGCAGGCGTTTTACTATACTGCCCACGTCCGATTTGAAATTCTGATGTTGTAAAACAAATATGTCACATTGGCAGTTTCTTCTATCTCAAAACCAAAACATCACAGTTGTTCTCCCCCCCCCCCCCCGTTTTCTTGGCAAGGTCAAACTGATGGCAGAGAGTACTTGCTCATTAACTTCCTACAACAGTAGGCAAGACTCCCGGAGAGCCAGTCCATCAGGCCATGGGTTCGTAGGATTCAAACAGCAGATGTGAGGTCAGGAAGGAGTAACTACTGTAACAGCCAGGAACATGCATTGCTCGTGGCTGTGTTCTAAAGGAGCTACGGAACGCCTCTCATCCATGACTGACTGGGTTATGACACAATTAATGTACTGCTTAGAGACTCCTCTACCTTATAAATATATTAAGAACAGCTGTTTTGAAATTAATTTTAATATTAATGGCGCCGACTGTGTGTTTTGAAGGTGTTTATCCGAACGCTAAGTGTCAACAGCTTGGGGAATGCAGAGCGGCGGTTCTTGGTCATAGTGGTCCATTGACGTGCCAGGCGCAGACACACTGAACCACTCTGTAATTCTGTCCATGAGACGCAGCTTGTTTTGCTTACGGCACAAGCCAGTGCTCTGTCCTGAATTTACATAAGCTCTTCCAGGCAGAAGGGCTAACTGGAGGTCATGGATAAAGGAGAGAGCTGGACTTCTATTTCTTTTTGGTAGTGAACCCATAACATATGTTTCAAACCCGAAATAGGCTTGTAAATGGAATACAAAAATGTAAATTGGACAACTAAGCCAAATCAAAGAGCAAGACGAGAATGAATAAAAACCAGGGGCAAATTAAAGTAACCGAGTATTCAGATATCACTGTGGAAAGGGAAAGAGCCACTTGTGCCTTCATGGGGCAGCCTAATCCTATCCTGGGCTGACATAGGCTGGCTGGCTGGCCTGCTCTGTGTCCGGCAATGGATAGGAGGTGGCTGCGGCGCAACCTGAAGGGAGGAGAAGTATTTCCCCCTGCCCTGGGTAGTGTGGCGGCCACCTCCATGGAGCTACTTGGATCTGCACCCGCAAAATCACTGGGGCAAACCTGAGCAGCCCAATATAACTCAGGGCTGCTCAGGAGGGGAGTTAGGATACAGCCTGGGTCTCCTGGCTGGTCCCAGCCAACTCCCAGGCCTGGTCCACCCATTGGTCTGCTCTCAGCCAGCCCTCCCTGCCTTCCCACTTCCCAATCCCGCCCCTGTTAACATCCTCCTGGGAAGGGCCCCCTCTCAGCCACTCCTATGCTGGCTGCCCTTGGTTGGCGCAAACATACCTTATCTAGGCAATGCAGGAACGAGATCTGGCGGAAGCAGGCTGGCATAGGCTCTGCTCCCGATTTGCCACCGACATGCTTGATGACATGTTTGTGACACTCTGCTGCACCAGCGTAAGGCAAGTCTAGGATGGCCCTCCTGTTACTCTAGTTATTGTACTTTTTCTTTTCCCTTCTATGGAAACAAACAAATAAATAAAATATAAGCAAAAGCTTCTGGGGTTCCCCTAGGGGGAGAAAGGTGGGGTAGAAATAGGATAGAACTATAGATAGATAAAAGCTTTTAAATATCTACTGGTTATGCAGGCGATATGACACATAGGGAAATTCATTAGGGATGTTCACTTTCACATCACATTTGCTTTGTGAAATAGAGTGGGACACATGAGTTATCCCATGTTACTATCGCAGCCCTGTGAGGAGGTGTGCTGAGAAAGTGACCCAAGATCACCCAGTGGCTCAGAGCCTAGCTCTCTCCAGTCCCAGTCCAGCTCTCCGGCTGTGACATCACACTAATTTTTTGAACAAGTTTCATGAGTTAGGTTATATGTACAGCTTCATTCGAAACACATGCACCTGCTCATCCAGTAGAAAAAGGAAATCCAGTACCCTGGAAACAAAACATAGCCTCAGAATGGGGCTTGCCATCCACCTGCCCAGGATAACCTTGTGTTGATTCTCAGCTTTTGGGGTAGTGGTTGAGTCCTGATGAAATCCAGCATCCCAGAACATCTTGTCTTGTGCATCCCAGTCGTTGGGCAGTGGATTAATAACTAGTAGCCCATTCCCCAGCACTGATTGTTTCGTTTCATACATTTCGAGAGAGGTTTTAAAAATTAATAACCAGTAGCCCATTTCCCAGCACTGATGGTTTCATTTCATACATTTAGAGACAGGCTTTAAAAATTAACTCCAAACCGCGGTATTGTGCGAAAAGGAAAAACAAAAAACAAAACAGAAACAAGAACTGCATATAGAAAAGCAAAAATGAAATTGTTTGCTGGTTGCACTCCAGCTTGTATAAATAACACTGTTTCATTTTCCATTTGTTTGCTGTGCCGTCTTATATACTATCTATTGAGTCTCCTCTTAAAGGTCAAAACAACTATAACCTAGTCCACCTGGAGCATGCTCAGTGCAACTTTTTAATATATATTTTGTGCCTGCAGGCAATTTCTAGCCTTTGTGGTTAAAACACAGTCTTACTATCAAGCAGCCATTTTGCTTCCCAGAATTTTCCCTGTTCACTCAAGGATATGAACCTTTAAAGGCACAAACACACTGCTCGTATGGATGCAACCAGAATTACAGCACTCTATGATGAAATAAGTCTGCTTGACACCAATGGATGTGTGGTGGCAGCTAAATGCCAGCAGTTTAGTAATGTGAAACAGGGATAGAGAACTTAGGTTCCAACATTGGGAAAACATCCAGAACTGGAGGATTGTGTTTTATTTAAAATGCCAAATCAACACAAAAGGCGATAAGAATGAACCTCAGAGTTATTATCCAATCATGTTGTTTTGCGTAGCTTTTTAAAGATATGACTCAAAATCAATATGAGGTATCTGACAAACCAGGGCTCAGCAAATAATAATTTTGCTGGGAAAAGAGATAATGGTTGATTGCTTTGATACTTGCTTTGTGCTCTTGCACCAGATGCGTAAATATTCCACAGCAAGTGGCAGGACATGTTATGCAGCCTTCATAAGCGAGAGATCAAAATGTAAATATGTTGACAGGACTGGCCTCTGGATGGAATTGCTGAAATGTGATATTGATCACAGAGCATCGTATCTGCAGAGAGTCCTTCACTGTCGCTCTGAGGCAAATATCAGAACGAGGCTAGGAAGGCAGAGCTAATACAGAACAATGGCAAAGAGTCCACAGCTCAGGAGGGGTGTCTGGGGTTGACTGGTCAGCAGTACCTTGTCCAGGCAGCCTCTGCCAATGCTAAACGGAGTGTGTGTGTGTGTGGGAGCTATTTTAAGATGCTTATCCATGACTGTAAAGACAAGAATGAGGTGTCAAATTAAGGGCACAATCCTGCCTTGCTCTTGGGCTGACGCATCTCACTGGCATCAGCCCAGTGTGGTCACAAATGTGGTGTACGACATGTCTGTGCTGCTGAAGCGGTTGTAGGCAGTGGTGGGGTTCAGGGGGTTCGCCCAGGTTCTATAGAACCGGTTGTTCAATGGCCGGGCCCCGCCCACTCGCTTACCCCGGATGGCTTCCGGGTTTTTTTTGGCTCCGGCTATGATGTCATAGAACCGGTTGTTAATTCACTTGAATCCCACCACTGGTTGTAGGCCAGCGTGGGAAGCTCTGTTAGCCCCGCGTTGCTGGGCAAGTAAGCCAGTCCCGTGCCAGCCATGTTCGGCTGGTGCGGGGCCTTGGGGAGTGTGCGAGGAAGGCCGGAGGAAGATGAAACAGGGCAGGGGCAGGGCGGGCCTGTGGGTGGGCCGGCCCAGAAAGGGGGGGCAAAACATGGGCAATTCAGTCAGCTCCTAATCCCTGTTCCTGGGCTGGACGGCCTGGGCTGGCCACTTGGATTTGCACCTGCAATTTCATTGGCGCAGATCGGAGCAGCTCCATAGGACTGGCTGGGGCTTACCAAGGGGTAAGGGGAAAATACCCCCTTACCCCAAGGTGAGGTCCAGCCACCTCTGGTACTGTGCTGGGTACAGTGCAGGCCTGCTGGCCTGACTGTTCTAGCGCAGTATAGGATTGGACTGTAAGGCACAGGCAATGCAAGATTGGCATTAGCTTTTGTCCATTGCCAAATAAAGTTAAAGACATTTGAACCAAACGTCAGGTCAGCAACAAATGGCTATTCCCATCTCTTCCCCAACCTGAGTAACTGTGATATCATAAGAACTTGGGAAGTGGGTGATCCAGCTTAAAAAGTGGTTGCAGCTGGGGCAAAGGGGCTGAAAGATGGCAGGACACCTGAGCATCACTGATATGAGGATAATATTTGCAAGCTGTTAGTTGAGAAGAGCAAAGAGAGGAAAGTAAAACTACATTTCTGAAGGTGCTTCTGATGCACTTTCCACGTCCCCATGTGTGTCTGTGTCCTCTCCTGGTAGCGGATATCATTAGAGCAATATTCAGTCCCAAAGCATGCTTATGTGCTTGATGGGGAGATGTTCAGAGAGGTGCTGAGGGCTGCAGAACAAGCCAGTCTGAATCAATCATGCAGCAAATATTCTTAGTTATCCATTTATTGGTGTGCTCTGAACTTGTTTGCTCTGTGTAACTGGTTTTCTGCCTTATGGATATTCGCTTTCCTGTGTCCTAAGCAAACACTTAAACTTCTGTTCTGTTCCATTATATTTACATAACTAAACCATGGAGATGGAAAGGGTAGGCACTCAACTGGTGAGCGATTTCTAAACTGCAGTGTCTCTTAGTTGTCAATTGTGCAACGGCACGTGTACACTTCAGGCCCCCCTTGTTCATTCCTGTGCAGTTTTGCTTATCTGTGATCATCACGCTAATGCAGCGGTTCTCAAAGCCTCCGGGAGTTTGAGAACCGCTACAAGCGGTTGCGGGGGTGAGGAAATGGCAGCTACATGAACACTACCGCGTTGCTTCTGGGCATAGATTGGGGTTGGGGGGACTTACCAGTGCCTGCCACAGCATCCAGTATGGTTGGCGAGCTCTGCGGACCCCTTTGCAGAGCTCCCTGTGTGTTAAAACATTTTAAAAAGCTATTGCGACCCACTTCCTGGTTGCAGTTGCGAAACCGGAAGAGGGTTGCGATAGGTTTTTTTTTTTTTTTTACTTTTTTAATGCACAGGGAGCCTTGCAGAGGGATTCACAGGTCTTCCCAACTCTACTGGATGCTGGGGCAGGCACTGGTGTGTCACACACACACCCAGCCCCAATCTATGCCCGGAAGTGATGCAATTGTAGCAGTCGCGTTGCTGCCATTCCCGAGCCCCTGCCCTTTAAGGGAACACAGGCAGTGCTCTTCAGGCTGGGACGTCATGACGCCCCAGTCATGAAAGCCACTGCACTAGTGTTAGCCAGGCTTTGGGGGCGTCTATGTATAAAATTCTCTGACGGGGGGATGCCACCAGCACTTGTGCAGTGCTTTTTGAGTGCTAAGCACTTCATACGAATGTATCTTGATGTAATCTTTTACAGCATTGATGTAATCTTCACAACAGCTCAGTAAGTATTAATGTTCCCATATTTCAGTTGGCAAACCGAGGGTGCAATCCTCACCAACTTTTCAGTCTGACATAGCTGTGCCAGTGGGGCATGTGCTGCATCCTGCAGTTGAGGGGCAGTCACGGAGGTCTTTTCAAGGTAAGGTAAAGGTAAAGGTTTCCCCACGACCGAATGGTCTAGTCGTGACCGACTGTAGGGGGCGGTGCTCATCTCCGTTTCAAAGCCTGTGAGCCGGCGTTTTTGTCCGATCATGGTGGCCAGCATGATTCTACGCCGTAGCGCACAGAACGCCGTTACCTTCCCACCAAAGTGGTCCCTATTTATCTACTTGCATTTTAGGTGCTTTCGAACTGCTAGGTTGGCAGGAGCTGGGACAAGCAACGGGAGCTCACTCCGTCACGCAGTCTCGAACTCCCAACCTTGCGGTCGAAAGCCCAGCGACAGCGGATTAACTCGCTGCGCCACCACGTCCCTTGTTGCAAAGGAAATGGTTATTTCCTTATCGCAGAGCTGCATTGCCTTACTGGAAAGTTGGTGAGGATTGCGTCTTGAGAGGGAGTGGTTTGCCTAAGCCTATCTGGTGAGTTTGTGGCAGAGACAAGCTTTGTTATATGGCCTCAAATGTTGCAATTAAATTAAATTGTGTAGGTTCAATTTATTTATTCCTGGGTGTGATTTTGAGCTTAGAATTTGGATTTCCATTTTACGTACCTTTTTGTGGTGCTGGATATATGACGACATCAGGATTCTTCCCTGTTTCTTTTTCAAGCTCTCCTGTGATTGGTTCAAAGGGCTGACCTAATTTAAATAACACCGATAAAAATAAATAAATAAATACTTTGATTTATATACCGCCTTTCTTAGGTCACCAGATTTCTCTGATGACTATAACTCAAGGCGGTTTACATGGGCAGACTTTATTCAGAAACCCGAAGGTTTTTACAATTTATACAGAAATGTTCTATCTTTCAAGAACTACACACATACAGATGGATCTTTCTGGATTTAGTCCTTCATTCTGGCCACCCGTTTGTCTTCTTGCTGGCTGATAAATGGCTTCCCTGCTCCCACCAGAGAAGTGGCTGAACTTTTGGCACAACTCCCCCTCACACAAGGCAGCCGAAGCTCAGCTGTTAATCTAAAGAAGCATAACTGTGCCAGTTATATTTATGGCACCGTTATATTTATGTGTGAGAAAGGAGGAGTTGAAATAGAATCCTATTTTATTGCTTGAATGCAAATAACTGAATATTTTTGTCATGCAGAAGCAAATGTGTTGCCTCAGCATGACGGGTGTGCATCAAATGAGCAATTTTGTGCATGTGCATATCTATATGTGTGGGTGTATGTATGTTTGTATATCTGCGTGTATGTGTGTGCTCTGCACTTCCCCGAGCAGTGCTACTGGGTTTTATTTCCTTTGGATCAGGAAAAATTGGCAACTCGTGGCTTTTTATAATAGTTACTATGTTTACAAAGATGAAGACAAAGCATGCACAAACAGAGCATATAGGCACACCTGCAAGGTGGCGGATCCCCACAGATAAGCCCCGAATCCCAGCATTCTTCACTTGCAACTCTCTGTCATGTCCTCTTTGACTGTTCTGAGTAGAGAAGCTGTTGTTTCTCCTTCCAGATCTGTCAAGCACTCTCTCACCCCACCCTTGCAGGTCATGTGCCTTTCCTGCCATGTGCCCACACCAGAAACACTAACATTCTTTTGTTAATGAATGTTAATCCAGGCTCCAATCCAGCAACTCTTTCAGGCAAAACCATAGTCTTGACCCATCAGACTGGGAAAGCTCATTAGAATGGACTTCAAATGAAGAAAGATCCCAAATACAATTGAGCTTCAGACTTTTTTCCTCCCCAGATAATTAAAAAATATAAGCACACCTGTGATATTCTGAGCAGCCCGTGGAAGTTGAACCATATACAGACTAATAGGCCCAACCAGCCTTATTTTTTGTTCTGTAGCTAAGTAAACAAGTACTATACCTATACTACATATATATTTAGCAAACACTTGTAGGCTACTAGCATAGGCGAGTGGGATGATAAAGTTTCAACCCCAAAGCCATGTATGTAATGGTGAAAATTAAGGGGTGAAAGCGCTGCATCAACAGTGACGTTTTATTTAAAATTTCATAAGGTCCAGTTGGAAAATTTTAAATTGGAGTTAGTGCTAAGGAAATTAATTGGCAATTGATTCCTAGTGTTTCAGAGGTGAATCCCCTTTGTGCTGTAGTGTGGAACCAGAGTGGGAAGGAAAAACGGGAGCTACACAGAACTGGATTGAAATGGGCAACAACTCTTCTTGCATTTGAAACTTCTGTGGTCTGGCACATGTGGAGCTTTCTGAGACTGGGGTCCTGCATGTAGAATGTACCGAATTTTGCATGTCAAGGAAATAGGAAACTTGCTCGTGCAGTGATCCATCTGTTATATTTGAATTATGTGGGAACTTGGGAAAGTGGATAGCGATTACAAACTAGCTTGATTCCGGCACATCTCATTACCTCTACTCAGAATAACTTTGTTGTGGCTGCCAAAGGTAAAACCCACACACAAAGACTACATAGATTATTGATGATGTTTAATGATGTCACTATGGAATGACCATAGACAGCATGGGGAGGCCCCAGAGGCTTCTTCTGGTCCCTTCTTCCAGGGACCCACTCTACAAATAAATAAAGTGGGGGGACTGGGGACCCATCATTGGTCCCACCTCCTTCTGGGACCCTATCTGTTCACTTCCGGCCTTCATTGCCGCCCACCCCCTGCCCCTGTTAAAATTCCCCCTGCACTGTTCAATGTATATTAGAGAGCACAGAAAAAACCTGGCACTCTTGAAAGCTATTTTAGCTCAACTGCTAAGAACCTGAGCAGGACTGAGACACAATCCTCCTGGTACCTGAAGGAGTAGGGCAAGTGCTTCCTGCTTTACCTGGTGGTGCTCTAGTAGTCTTCAACCTTTTCATTCCTATAAGTTGCTGCAGCCCCATAATGGAGGCTTTGCAACCCCGTTGGGGTGCTGACCCCAAGGTTGAAGAACACTGGAATAAACAATGTGGCGATGTAGACTTAAAAGCTCCATACTCGTTCTTGTGTGCAGTATAACTATATTTATATTACATGAATTGGAAAAAAATGATCCATTTGGGATCCTATTGATCCCAACAAAATGGATCCCTTGAAGGTGTGTTCTGAGGCTGTGGATTTCATATATGAAACATCAGCTGTCCGGTGAATCTTAAAAAAAAAAAAACAGGTATTATCTGTATGAGTAGAAGATGGGACTCTTGTATCTATTCAACAACCGTCAATACTAAGCTGTTCAAAGAGCATTCTTGGAGAGCCCTCAAAGGGCTTTTGTCCAAGCACTCTTCAAAAGCTGGTGTTGCCCCAGCTTGAAACAAAGCATTTCATTAGTAGAAACCCAAAGTGGCCATCCCACCCTTTTCAGCTTATTTGTTCACATGATTTTGCTGTGATTTTCCATGTTACTATGAACTGTTCCGAGCATTTGCTATGAGATTGTACAGAACTATATTAAAGAGATAAAATACACAAACAATATTCACAAAACACTGAGACCTCTCCAAAGAATTCAGGTCACAAAGGAACCCCTTTTAATTCTAAAGCTATGCCAAGATAAATCACCGGTTTGGTTTGGTTTTTTAAGGGAGAAATGAATATTTAATGGTCAATAAGGCTGGAGGAACAATAGAGGTCAAAAGGTTCCAAGCTAAAGAGAAATGGAAATAGAGAGGTAGGAATGCTGGCAGTTCCACTTGCAAATGGAAATGCAGTATTTGCAGTTTGCCACAGTTGACCAGTGAAGAAACATGCTGGTTGGCATCAAAAGGGAAGAAGTCCCAGCACTGTGAAGTCTTTTTTAAAAGCCTTCCTGCCTGAGTTTGTAGTGCATTAGTCTCAGCATGTGTTATCAGTAAATGTAGGCAGGAGGGCATTGACAGGTGAAGGAAGTCACTGCAGTGAGTTCACAGTAGGAGCTTGTTAAGCTTCCTTCTCTGTAATTAACACAGTTTTCTCTGCAATAATGATCTTGGAGAGTACCACTGAATTTGTTTGGAATTTATCCTGCTGCCTCCCTGCCCACCAGACAGAGATATAAATACAGTATCTTATTAAAATAAGATTTTTATTAAAAATATTATTAAAAATATTAACAATCTGTGTGTGTATTTCATTTTTTTGACTAATTTAAGAATTTCATGATTACTTCCAAGGACTACAAGGCAGTATGCTTGCTCCGGTTTGCTTAAAAGGTCTAAAAAATGTGGACTGTATTGACCAGTAATACAGTGTGAAGACACAGAGGCAAGTGACAATGTACTGATCCCCTCCCCCGTTACAAGTTTTGAAACATTTAAGAAAGCCAAGACAACTGTGCTCCATTAATAATTTTGCAAGGCAGTTCATTAAAACAGGTAAGTGCTTAACTAAATAAAACCTTATTTGAAACTGTCTAAAGTGATTCACGGCTGCACTACAATTTTCTCATTCATGCATCATTTCCTCTGCAATTTAGTTAGATAACTATTTTCTCCAGTCTTTCTTATCTGAAAGGTGATTCCAATTGTATAGAATCTATCCCTGGATTCTGTAGTCTTGGAGGCTCATTGAATAATAGTATCAGGATTGGGGGATAGAATGGAAAGCTCCAGGGTGAGTGTTTTAGCAACTCACTTCCTAGGGTTCATTTTCTATGCCACTGGTTCCTGAACTGTGCGCTGTGGTTCCTTAGGGCACTGTGGTGCACTCACAGGGGCACCATGGGATATTCCTGGTCACCTCGCCCTTCCTACCAGCTCTCCTGGATGCTGCCATCTTGGATCTTGCAAGATTTGGGCACTGCCATCTTGGATCTCTTGAGAGAGATCCAAGATGTGAGATCCAAGATGGCTGCACCTGGTTGAGCTGGGAAGAAAAGGCTGCGGGGGCACTGTGACACTGGAAAGTTTGGGAACCACTGTTCTGCACTCTTCCTTCCTGCTCTGAGCAGCCTTAAGGGACTTTTAAAAAAAAGTTGCTAGGGCTGCTACTGGAAGTGTGAGCATCTGAAAGTCTGCTCCTGAGCAAGTAAATACTGCTTAGATTGTACCCCAAGTGTGCATTGAGGGCTTGTTGCCCATTCTGCCTTTCCCTGGGTATCAAAGTTTACACTCTTGTGATGTATTAAAGTATGATAGCATTCTTAATGATGAACATTGCCATTATCTTTGCTTTTCAGGTTGGAAAAACTTCCAACAGCAAGCACACGGGAGAAAGTCTTGTACAAAATTCATGTTCCATTACCTTTTTGTCACTTCAATGCATTGTATGAAGGCTCACTTAGTTGAGAGAGAAAAGCTGCAATAATAATTCAGACTGAAAGTCGACTACAGTTCCAGACAAAACAATGGAATACTGTACATTTCGGCTTCAATTCCTTTACATTATGTCTCCAGGTTCACAGTGAAATTGACTTACAAAGAACACCTTGGCACAGCCAACTTATTTGTCAAGTCTTGGGCCCAGAGGAAGAGGAAGGGTATAGCCTGGGGTGGCATGAGCCATGGACACTGGCAGCGGCGGGGCAGCGGGGTGCCATTGCACGGAGTCCGCGGACGAACCCGTGCGCTGTGTGGCCCACCTGCCTTCCCTGGTGTCCGTTCCGCTACAAAATGGAGCCATTCCAGGCGCAGGGAGGCGTGGGTGGGTGATGCAAGGGGCGGGGCAACGTGCTGGGGGCGCGGTTTCGTCGCCCTGCCATGGGTGCACTCGGGGCTCCATTCGTCCCTGCTTGGGCCAGGGTGGCCCTAACGGGGAATGAGGTTTTGAAGGGGTTGGAGAGGTCCTCAAGAAGGGGTTGGTGTTGGACATCAGGCTGGGTGGGTTGGGGTCTTACCAGCTTCTGCAGGACAACATCACCAGGACAGCCAAGATGAATTGAATGAAGCCACTTTATTGTGGCCCTCTTAATACAGATAAAGCACCCTTGCACCCTCCTGTAGAGGCAGGCTGTTGATGTCTGGTGGGGTTCCTTCTGAGTAGCTATGCAAACTGTCTAGCCAGGCCCTTTCTAAGCCCTTGGTCCAGGTATAAGCCGGCAGGACATTGATGCCAGCCTCGGATGTATGCAGAGAGTTCTTGGCTGGCTAAGCTTCCACAGCAGGGCTGATGGGTGTGGCTCAGTCTCTGTGGGGATGAAGCTGGAGCAGTTGCTGCTGGGCCCAGCCATCAGTAGGCATCCTGAGTTGTGGATGAGGCTCTGATATTTAGGCCAGGCCAGGGCTGGCATCCCTGAGCCCAGGGAGCCTGGTGGTCAGCCGGGGAAGGCATTTGAGCCAATGCTCAGGGGCAGGAACCAGCCTTTGTTTCCTCATCAGTCATCCAGGTCAGTGCCCACTTCCCCCCCCTTGTGTGTGTGTGTGTGTGTGTGTGTGTGTGTGTGTGTGTGTGTGTG
>JAJKFI010000016.1:14201875-14258356 GCA_029204185.1 Lerista edwardsae | reverse complement strand
AGAGAGAGAGAGAGAGAGAGAGAGAGAGAGAGAGAGAGAGAGAGAGATTTGGATTGTGTGCTGCCTGGATTATGGCAGAGGATGGGGCCTTCAACCCTGAGGGTTATATTTAAGGCCCCCCTCCCTTGCCATAGCCCCAGTCTTCAGGCACATGGTCTGGCTGCTAATTAACGTTAAAAAAGCCAAGTACCTGCTTCAAGTAATGCACTACTTGACTTTCAGTGGCCTTAGGCATTATTCTCTCAGCCTCCGGCCAGCATCCATCTGCCGTGAGGGATAATAATACTAACCAACCCTACAGGGCTATTGAGGTGATGGGCAGCGCAATCCTGCACTGCCTGTTGCGCCGACGCTATGTCATACCATCGGTGCGACAGCCCTAACGTTGACACGGGAGCACCGATTGGCACTCCCGCGTTGGCGCAAGAGCCTGCGCTGAGCCTTTCTTGTGCCAACCGAAGCCAGTCGGCGCAAAGGAGGCTTTGCGCGGAAGCAGCGCAGGGATTGGTAAAAGGCAGGCAGGCAGGCAGGCAGGCAGGGGCGGGACCTGGGTGGGCTGGGGAGGTGGACCGCTCTTTAGCGGGCGCAGATCCGAGGAGCACATAGGGGAGGCTGGAGCCTCCCCTGCGGTAAGGGAACTAACGCTCCCTTGCCATCTGTGTGTGGGGGCTCCAGCCTCTCCTAAGCAGTGCTGGATATGGGGCTGGCCCGTCAGACTCGCCAGCCCAGTGCTGCTTGGGATTGCGCCCTGAGTTAATATATGTCAGTGCACAATATACATGCTAAATATTCTTATCAGAGTTTCTGTTTGTGCAATAGAGACTGCCATTCTGGGTGAGGAAATATGTGAATACAAATGTGAATTAAAGGACCGATACAATGTAAAAGAAGACACACATCATATACCTTCATATCTCACAATTACTCTATAGCTTTTTTTTTTTTTTTTGGCTTTTCATTTCTTTGTATGCCAGGGAGGATTTGCAGAACCTTGGACATGTAGCTTCTAATGAAATGAGGGATTTAATGATCTCCCTTTCAAGAGGTTTAATTATCCTACATCTTCCAAGTAAAAAGAGATGCCACGTGGCTCTATTCATAAAAGGAATGCATGTCATAACAAGTGATTCGAAGCTAGAGTGTGGAACCACAACACTTTAAAAACAACACCTTATTTAAGTCCAATCCTAAAGAGCTCTAATACCGGCACAGGAGCATAGCAGCAGCCCTAGATGTTATAAACAGGCTGTTCAACATGTTTACGCATTGTGTGAGTGGGGATTGCCAGCGCCAGGTGGCTCCGGGCTTCAGTACCCAAAAAGGATGTTGCACCAGTGCTGGGGGAAAGAGATTTCACCAGGTGGCAGGGTAGGGGAAGGATGGGAGAGGGCAGAACCTGGCGGGGAATGGAAGGATCGGGCCCAGGCAAGGGGTGGGACTAGTGAAGGCCTCCTCCATCAGATCCTATGTCCCATTTCAGTCTGGGAAGCCTGACATGGGGCTTCTTAAGTCTGTGCTGGCAAAATAGCCAGTGCAGACTCAAGTAGTTCCAGTGGGAGGCCTGGAGATTTTCTCAGAGAAAACAAATGTCCCCCCACCCCCCAGGAGACTCTAGCAGCACCATTTTGGCCCTACTGCTCCTCTGGGCGCTGGACAGCATGTTTATATCATCTAGGGCTGGTGCTATGCTGTTAAGACTGGGCTGTTAATGGGATTGCTAATCATTAGGGGAAAATGGGGATGTTGTGACCAGTCCTCCAAACTAAACAGAGTGGAAGGACATTAGTTTTCTGAAGTCCAGGAAGGGCACATTCTTGCCAGGAAGCATCACTGTTAGCTGCGCACACCGTTGAGGCTGGCACTTTCCTGCATTCACCACATATGCAATCATTCCGTTTTGGCAATCTGATAGCCCTTTAGAATAATGGAAGTTTCACCACTCCGAAATCGAGGTCAAGCCCTCTGCACAGTTCTTGTGAGTTTCAAGCAGAGGTAATTCTCAACTTGTAGAAAATAGCTGTAATCAAAGCACACAGTTGAAAGATGAAGTACGCAAGTGGATTCTCTTTGTATTAGAAAGGTCAGCTGTGCTAAAAACTGGAATACAATGGGAAATTAAGTCTCCAAACTTCACAGTTCTCCATATAAATTATTCTTGAAGGGACAAAAAAGTTGCCCTGAAAAAGATCAGGCCAAGTTCCATTCCTTGGTCCACTTTGTTCACTTGTAGTCAATTCCAGAGTTACTCTAACAATGCTCTGTTCTGATTTGTCCCCAGCCCACACAAAAGAAAGCAGGGAGTAGCCGCAGGCAGATCTATGAGCAACTATGAGAATCTGACATTGACATTAATGTCTTCCAGGACTTGCCCACCCACCAATGCTAGCCAGAATCGGCTGAAGCACTTGGGCTGCCTGTATCATGAATAAGCTGGTTGTGATACTGGCACCAGGTTGCTGGGCACCTTAGGGCAAAACTCTGTCATGGGTATCCCATAGCCCTTTGGTTGGCACTTTGGGTGCTTCCACAGCTATTGATTATTCAGGGGTCAGGCTAACCTGGTGATTCCTGATGCCCCCATGCCAGTGTCATGCCCCCCTGTGTGTAACTGAGCCCTGCTTTGCCTCTTTTGGAACTTGGGTCACAATCCTAACCTGGAGTTAGGCCGGCAAAGTTTGGCTGGCACAAGGGACACCGTAAAGTATGCTTGGACCACTCTCTGAGTCAGAGAGGCCAGCACACAGACACGCTTTGCAGTGGCCCTTTTGCTGGCCAAACTTTGCTGGCCTAACTGTGCTGGCCTAACTCCAGGTTAGGATTGTGCTCTCAGTCATTCTCATGTGGCCTTTTCTTAGTTCCAGTTTAAACTGCCTGCCTACCTTCTCTGGTTTTCTTGTCTGTGTTCTGCTTGCCTTCCTGAACTGTGTTCCAGATCTTGATTATTCCTCTGCGTAATCCTAGCAAGAAAGCCCACACAAACAAAGCTGCTAACGTCTGCCCCTATGTTGTGCTTCTTGACTTCGTGCCTGCAATATGACATAGTGACTCAGCAATCCGAATAAAATAAGAAAACATTGTAAGAAAAGAAAACATAGTGAAACAGAAGTAGAAAAAACTATGATTAATGGGATGCTATACATAGTTCATGGAGGATTCTCTTATCTTGCGTTCAGGTACTTTTGAAAGAGCAGGCTTCCCACCAAGGTGTATGAGTTTATGAAACTTTATTTCAAAGGAGATATCTCCTCTACAGCATTGTTGCTCGACTGGCAATGGCTTCTTCCTGTGAACCAGTGAAAATCTTGGCAAATATTTAGCAGGACAGAGCAATACAGTCTGTTATGGAAGGAAGGAAGTTAAAAAAAACTATTACTGGAATTCTCCACTTAAGTTGCATACGTAGGAGTTCCCATAAGAACAGGAAGGAAGACTTTTTTTAAAATTAACACTTGCAAAAAGAATAGATTTTTGGATGAGTTTGTGCAGGCAACGTGAAAATCACATGCAGTTGAGAACTAATTTTGAATACCTTGAATGAATATGTATATATTTTTTGTTTCTTAGTGATCAGTTATTAATATTCTTTGATATGAGATTTTAAAAAGTCACTTTTAGCCATTACCGTCACACGCTCCGACTTGGTGGGGTGCTTAAAGGGTTTGGCTACTTGAAGTGGAACGATTTTGAAAACCATCATATAAAGTGGTTAATAGGTAGCCCAGAGACTCCATCCAGCCTTACCCTAGTTTTTGCCACTCCCAGCCCCGCCTCCTCTGAAAGCCCTCTGAAACCTCCTCTTGAAGATGGGAGGAAGGTCTTTTGCTTGAAGATAGGAGGAAGGTCTTGAGACTTGCTCTCAAGCCCTTTCCGAAGACGAAGGCTTCTAGGGCATCTCATATTGCTGCAGGGATAGGGGCTCTGGGAAGGAATGTGTTGCTGGTAGGGCTGGCCCTCCTGGTCATCTCCCTGCTGCCTCAATCCCCCACTACTGCTTCTGAGTATTCACACACCCGTCCCTTTACTTTCCAGGAGCACAGTCTTCAGCCTGCCTGGTCCATGATGCTGCTTTTCGAAATGGAAGTGGTGAAGGCTGGGTTTCTAGCCAGCACCGTTTCTGCTCATATCAAGCAGAAGTAGTGTGGACCAGGCAGATGGCACTCTTGGGAAGTGGGTGGTGGGCTCCAAATTCCCTGGGTACTGGGTCCTTTGTAAGTAAGTGGGGAAGGGTGATCTGAAACACAACAGTTTTCTCCTACGCCCTCGTCTTCTTCCAGCAATGTTGGGAGCCGAATGGGAAAAAAAATGTTCCTTCTCTCCTCCCTATACACCATCTTTGTGTGTGTCCCTTTAAACTTTAAATACTGTGCACGCAATACAGAGCACAAAAGGAAGGGGACGATCCAGTTCCTTCTTGCATTTAGTTGGAGGGGAGCAAATCAGTTTAGCTTGTGTCCACAGTGGGATGGAGGGAGGTGGCAGAGGACTCAGGGAGGACGACACCCCAAAGTAACCATTCCTTCCACCACTCCCTGATTCAAGCTGCATCTCATGGCTTCATGGTTGGGCCAGCCATGCTGCTGTTGGGGTGGGGGGTGGGTAGTCAATGAGAATGTTCAGTGAGATGCTAATCAGACAAAGGGCCCAATCATCAGAGAGTCTTTCTGAGAGACTGGACATCACTGGTGGAGGACAGGGGTGGGGAGGAGCCTGGATCCTCCTTGGTCAATTTGCAGAGGGCATGAGGGGTGGTGGTGGGGATCTCATAGGTAGGGCTGAAGCCCTAGAGCAACTTGCGTCACACAACCTGAGACCTAAGTGATGACGTGAGGTTACAGCACTTATTCTGCCTCCTCTTAATCTCGAAATGGCAGAAGTGTGATACTGCAGTGGAGTCTGAGCTTTTACACAGTTTTGAAAGTTTTTCACAGTCTGATGAGCTTTCCTGCCACATTTATGCCAACAATTCCATTTCATCACGGTTAATTGCATAATTTGAGAAATAGTTCCTTTTCTGGATTATTATCGGGCTTGTCAGCTGTGCATTACAGACAAGCAGAGGAAAATTCATATTAATCTTTCCTTGGTGCTCTTCACGTTCATCAAGGCCTTTTCAAGATATCAAGCCAACATGAGAGATTTAAAATGTAAAAGAACTAAAATATCTTGATAGCCATCATTGCAACAAGGGAGGGTTGTGTTCCTTTTTAAATTGCTAACAGAATTTTATCACAGCCTAGCCTACTTTTGCGGTTTTGTTTTATCCCTTTCCTCAAGCTACAATTTTAGATGAAGATGCTTCAGAATTCTGCATAACACACGATGCAGTACTTCCTTTTCTGGGGTGTCATTTAGTAGAAGGAAGCACCCCGGCATGTAACTAGATCACACATTTCAAGATCTGGTGTGGTAGTTCAGTGGTTTTATAGTTCACATTACATGATTACACCTTGCTGTGACAGGGCATTACTTGTGCTATTTAGACTAGACCAGAGATCTTTAGAAGAATCCCTTAGAAGAAATGGAGTAGCCTTCATCGTGAACAAGAGAGTGAGAACAGCAGTACTGGGGTATAACCTCAAAAATGATAGAATGATTTCCATTCGGATCCAAGGCAAACCTTTCAACATCACAGTAATCCAAGTCTACGCCCCAACCACTGGTGCTGATGAGGAAGAAGTTGACCGCTTCTATGAAGACCTAGAACAGCTTCTAGAATTAACACCCAAAAAAGATGTCCTTCTCATCATAGGGGATTGGAATGCTAAAGTAGGCAGTCAAGAGGTAAGAGGAATAACAGGCAAATTTGGTCTTGGAGTACAAAATGAAGCAGGGCAAAGACTGATAGAGTTCTGTCAGGAGAACACATTAGTCATAGCAAACACCCTTTTCCAGCAACACAAACGGCGACTGTACACATGGACTTCACCAGATGGTCTACATCGAAATCAGATTGATTACATTCTTTGCAGCCAAAGATGGAAAAGTTCCATACAGGCAGTCAAAACAAGACCTGGAGCTGACTGTGGCTCAGATCATCAGCTTCTTCTTGCCAAATTCAGGCTTAAACTGAAAAAAGTAGGGAAAACCGCTAGGCCCTCCACGTATGACCTAAATCAGATCCCCTACGAATATACAGTGGAGGTGACAAATAGATTTAGGGGCTTAGATTTGGTAGACAGAGTGCCTGAAGAACTTTGGATGGAGGTCTGTAACATTGTACAGGAGGCAGCAACTAAAACCATCCCAAAGAGGAAGAAATGCAAGAAGGCAAAGTGGCTGTCTGACGAGGCTTTACAAATAGCTGAGGAAAGGAGAGAAGCCAAAAGCAAGGGAGAAAGGAAAAGATATACCCAACTGAATGCAGATTTCCAGAGAACAGCAAGGAGAGATAGGAAGGCCTTTCTAAATGAGCAATGCAAAGAAATAGAGGAAAACAACAGAATGGGGAGGACTAGAGGTCTTTTCAAGAAAATTGGAGATGTCAAAGGACAATTTCATGCTAAGGTAGGCACAATAAAGGACAAAAATGGCAAGGACCTAACAGAAGCAGATGAGATTCAGAAGAGGTGGCAAGAATACACAGAGGAACTCTATAAGGCCGATCTCAATGTTCCTGATAACCACAGTGGTACAGTCACTGAGCTCGAACCTGACATCCTGGAGAGTGAAGTCAAGTGGGCTTTAGAAAGCCTCACTAACAACAAAGCTAGTGGAGGTGACAGCATTCCAGCGGAATTACTCAAAATCTTAAAAGATGATGCTGTCCAAGTGCTGCTCTCCATATGCCAGCAAATTTGGAAAACCCAACAGTGGCCACAAGACTGGAAAAGATCAGTTTACATTCCAATCCCAAAGAAGGGCAATGCCAAAGATTGCTCGAATTACCGCACCATTGCACTCATTTCACATGCTAGCAAGGTCATGCTCAAAATCCTACAAGCTCGGCTTCAGCAGTATGTGAATCGAGAACTACCAGATGTACAAGCTGGTTTCCGAAGAGGCAGAGGAACTAGAGATCAAATTGCCAACCTTCGCTGGATCATGGAGAAAGCAAGAGAGTTCCAGAAAAACATCTACCTCTGCTTCATTGATTATGCTAAAGCCTTTGATTGTGTGGATCACAACAAACTGTGGCAAGTTCTTGAAGAGATGGGAGTTCCAGACCACCTGATCTGCCTTCTGAGAAACCTTTATGCGGGTCAGGAAGCAACAGTTAGAACTGGACATGGAACAACCGACTGGTTTAAAATTGGGAAAGGAGTACGACAAGGCTGTATATTGTCACCCTGCTTATTTAACTTATACGCAGAGTACATCATGAGGAAGGCAGGGCTGGATGACTCACAAGCTGGAATCAAGATTGCTGGGAGAAACATCAACAACCTCAGATATGCAGACGATACCACTCTACTGGCAGAAAGTGAGGAAGACCTAAAGAACCTTTTGATGAGGGTGAAAGAGGAAAGTGCCAAAATTGGTTTGAAGCTCAACATTAAAAAGACTAAGATCATGGCAACCACTACCATCACTTCCTGGCAAATAGGAGGGGAAGAAATGGAAGCAGTGACAGACTTTATTTTCCTGGGCTCCAAGATCACCGCAGATGGTGACTGCAGCCATGAAATTAAAAGACGTTTACTTCTTGGGAAGAAAGCTATGGTGAACCTAGATAGCTTAATCAAAAGCCGAGACATCACCCTGCCAACAAAGGTTCGCATAGTCAAAGCGATGGTTTTCCCAGTAGCCATGTATGGCTGTGAGAGCTGGACCATAAGAAAGGCAGAGCGTCAAAGAATCGATGCTTTTGAATTGTGGTGTTGGAGAAGACTCTTGAGAGTCCCCTGGACTGCAAAGAGATCCAATCGGTCAATTCTCCAGGAGGTCAAGCCTGATTGCTCCCTGGAAGGACAAATGCTGAAGCTGAAGCTCCAATACTTTGGCCACCTGATGAGAAGAGAGGACTCTTTAGAAAAGACCCTCATGCTGGGAAAGATTGAAGGCAAAAGGAGAAGGGGGCGACAGAGGATGAGATGGTTAGATAGTGTCACCGAAGCAATGAATATGAAATTGGGCGAACTCAGGAAGCTAGTGGAGGACAGGGAGGCCTGGCGTGCTGTGGTCCATGGGGTCGCGAAGAGTCGGACACGACTTAGCGACTGAACAACAACAACAACAACAAGAGATCTTTAACCTTTTTCATCTCACGGCACACTGGCAAGGCATTAAAATTGTCAAGATGCACCATCAGCTTGTTGACAATTTACTGGGCACACAGTGCTGCTCGTGGTGGTGGGGCTCACACCCCAATAGCCCCACTAATAAATGACCCTTCACCAAATTCCCACAGCACACCTGTAGACCTTCGTGGCACACAAATGTGGTGGCAGCATAGTGGTTCAAAATGGATGGACTAGACAGTTTTTTCTAATGTATTGAACTGTTTTTGGACTCCAGTGAGTGTTCATATCATTGGTCATCTTTGGTGCCTTCTGGCAAAGTGGCAAGTGATAACTGTGACCAAATAAACGAGAGTGGGCTTTTGATGTTTGGTATGAATGTTGCTCCTTTTACTGCAATCTCTTCACCATTGTCCTAGAATCTTACCTGTCTGCCCCTTTATCTGGGTACCTGAGTTTTCCAAACCCACTTCCACTCGTATTCCAGCTTTCCACTGTAGATTTCCACCTTTCCCACTTCCCCTTCTTATCTGTCTAATGGGCAGGTATGTGTCAGTCAACAACCTTTTGACCAGCGCAGAAAGAGAGTGCACTGAAACCGTTGTGCCCATCAGGAGTGCTTGGCAATGCAGTGAAAGCCGTTCCCTGCTGTGGGCAGCACATTGCCCTGCTGCTGCCCCTTGCACACTTGAAAGTGCTGGCTCTTCACCAGCCAGATGTTGCTCCAGATGGCCCCACACGATGTCTGCAGGGGTAATATTTAGCTGGTGAAGCAGCCAGCATTTTCAGGTGTGTGAGGGGCATCAGGGAGCAGCTTTTGTTGCATCGCCTGTCACTCCTAATGGATGCAGCAGCTTCTTTACAACCTTGGGTGGGACTGTTTGGGCATACACACTCTTGGGAGTCCACAGGGGAGGAGTCTGTTCTGACAGCTAATGAGCAGAATTTCAAGCTGCTTTGGTTACATGGCTTTGTCAGGAGCCGAGACTATAGGTAGAGACCATGCAATGGCCGCAGGAGAAGTTCCCAGGCTTGTTGCCATGAGCTGGTAAGGACCTGTATCTGTAAGGTAAGTACCTGTAGGTTTTTGTATAATGATACCATTGCTTAATGACAGGTTTCGGGGAATGTACCTTCATTCTTAACCGATGCATACCTGTATCTGTCTTGCTTCTGGGCAAGAAATGATGGCTACTCTTGCGCCCCGTATAGTGATGATACTAAAGTTGATACGTTAAGAAATCCATGTTGATGCCAGATTTTTGGGATCTTGGAGCATAGCATTAGACTGTTTGTGGTACCCTCTCTCCATCTCCTGATGGTGTATTGGGTGTTACCAGTGCCACTGTATTGAATGTTCAGGATGGGTGTAGTTAGAGAGAACTTCTGATAGGCATGGGCCCTCAACGTAAACAGTAACAGGATGTGTAGCAAGCCCTTTGGTTTTTGGGATGTATATTCTTCACCTGTTCCTCCTCACTGCAGCCCACTGAACTTCCCAAAACTCTGCCCACTGAAGGGGCCTCTGCCCCTTTTTCAGGGATTCTCTCTCTCTCCCTCTGTCTCTCTCTCTCCCCCTCCCTCCCTCCCTCCCTCCCTCCCTCTCTCTCTCTCTCTCTGCTTCCTACCAGGGGTCCCTTGAAAGCTTTCCAGGAGTCTCAGGGGTCCAGCTGCAAGAAGAAAAATATGGCTTGTATATGTGCCATTGTGGATCCTACCTGGTGTAAATACTGCAATTCTGCCTCCTCCTTTTCTATAAAATGAAAATTGATCTAGTTTTAGGAGTTGCTTCTGTAGGAAATCAGTGAGAGGAAACACAAATATATTTTCAGTCCCCAAATCCTAGGTAATCGACTATGTTGCATTTTTTTACAAATATGCATGATGTGCTTTCCTTCTTTAAACAAAGGTTGTTCTCAGCAAATTAAAGCAGGGCCCATGTAAAAGGATAGCATACTGTGGGTAGGTGAGACAGATGCCCTTGGAAGAAGCTTGCAGTGTTGAGTTTGTGATTTGGCAGGGACTCTTTGCAGTATTGAGTATTCGGGGAATGAACCAAAAGTCAGAGCTCTCCATGGGAGAGAGCATTCCTCCTGATATTTCTTTAAATGCAGGCTGCTTTAAATGGTTGCTTTCCTCACACATAATATTATTTTGAGATGACAGTTCATATCAGCTTATGAGTAAATGGTGGTTCTCTCTCCATCTGCTGTGCAATTTTTTTGCAGTCATAAAAAACACGTTCATGTACACGTTTATGAAAAGTGCCGACTGTTCATTCAGAGGTGGTCTGAGTAAATCCTTTCCCCAGCAAAATGCATTCATTAGGATCTTTTGACAAATCTTGGCTTCAGACAGAAGGCAAAAGTTTCCCATGAAAGCACTGAAGGCATGCCACTCCTGTAGTTGTTGAAAGTTGTCCACACAGCACCAACACTTAGTGATGTAATGGGCATAGAAGAACCCCAAAGTCAGTCAACACACTTAACTGCTGACTTCCATTTCTGTTCAGATCTACCCAAGTGACATATAAATCTAGTGAGATGCACTTTGAGTTTGAGTCTATTGTTGATGCTGTCAGCTTCACATTTTCTGCAATGATCAGTTGTACGGAGTGGTGGCTTATTTTTCTTTCTATGAATTATAAAACTGCAAGAGCACTTGGGCATCTGCTTGTGATGACTAGTGATCTATGCAACACCTGCTAATAGCAACCATTATAAACCATATCAAAAGGACAATGTACACAATAATGGTGGATAACATTTGTGATCAGCTCTTAAAAAAACACAAAGCCGTAGTGAAATGTCGACAGCTACAGTTGAGGCTGAGAACCCAAAAGATGTTTGGTTGGTTGTTGTTTTTTTGAGGAACTTCTTCAGACTTCTATAGCAGCCATTTCACCAAGCCTTCAACAACTCTTACAGTGCTAGATTTTATTTATTTATAACATTTATATCCTGCCTTTCCCATGCTGGAGCAAATGCCCAAGGAGGCTTATAAAGTTCCAAGAATAAAATTTCCAATATACAGTATATAAAACAGTAAAACCATAGATCACACGCTCCAGGTTTGTTTGTTTTTAAACAGGGAGGGACAAATGAAGAAGATATACCTTACTGGGCACCCATGGTTTATCTGAATGAAAGTTCTGACTGTGTATTTTACGTTCCATTATATTTTCCTGTTTTTTCCCCTCCTCAGAGTATTTCACTTGCAGTCTTGCAGAACTGTGTGTTGTTTTATTTTCAAGAGTTCAGTTCTTAAGAGGAAAGATGTGTTTAGGCTGAAACCAGCAAACACATCCCCAAATAGATTCCACTGCTCTAAAAATGTTGTATTTATCTTCACCTGTGTGTTAAGTTTTTGGAATGTATGCCAGCGATTACATTTGTCACATTTCATCCCAGGCCTCTGTCCATAACTCATTTTCAGGTCTCAGTGTTTTCACAGCTGAGCTTTGTGGCAGACTTTTAAAGGAGTATGGATTTGGGGATAGAGCATATGACTATGTAGGGTTTTTTTTTTAATAGATACAGTTCATGGTGAATGGTGATTATGACTTGATTATGACCTACAAAGCCCAAATTAGCTCAGGTCATTTATATTTAAAAATGGTATCCTTCCCTAAATTGCATTGCAATTCTTCAGTTTGATAAAGAATGCCCTGTTAAACGGAGGAATGCCCCCTCAGGAAGCCTCACCACCACCAGGTGAGTTCCGGGTGCCACCCCCTTGGCTGAATGCCCAATCAGGCAGCATCTGTCTCGCGTGGCAGGGGCGGAGCCAGCCAATGACGACCACCCAGCTATATGCTGGAGCTCATGATTATCTGCTGTTATATAGTATTTCTATACTGCCTTTCTCACTGACTCTGACGAGTCTTACAGACCCAAGGCGGTTCACATAAGCAGGCTGTCACCAAACCCCATTTTCACAAGTAGAGTTTTTACAGTTAATGTTCTATGAGGAACGTAGATGTTTTCACTTCCAGATGTTTTCTTCATGTGTGGTCATCTTTCTTTTGCCGATACGTGCCTTCTGAGTTTCCATCAGGAGCAGCCACAAATCAGCCAGGTGTTATTTGTCCTTGGCCCCTGACTCCACACAATTCCACCACTCAGCTGTTATCACAGTTGACTTTTTGCCCTCTCATAGGCCGGTGAGCGACAGTGATAGCGTCTCTTCATGCCTCTGCTCTCTCAGAACAGCTTATTAGCTGCCTCAGTCTCCCATCCAAATGACTGCCAGGGTTAGTCCCACTTAGCTTCTGTGGGCAAGGCACAGCCTAACTTTCAGATCACCCCTCCTGCCCCTGAACTTATACTTAATTGCATAATTTGCCCTGATCGGGGCTTAGGTAGCAAATGTAGGCAGGGGACTTACAAAATGGGATGAAACTGTGTGTACACAGGGGGCTTTAGCATTTGCCCCCACCATGTTTTGATCCCTGTACCCTTTTAAAATGAGAAAAAAATGTTGAAAACCAATGGAATTTTTTTTTCCATTTAAAAATGGCATGCACAGAGGTATAATTGAGATCACAACTTTGGTGGCAGCAACATCTAAACGTATTTTAGATATATCCTATTTGTGTCAGTCATAAGTGCTAAAGTAGCTGTGATTCCAATCCTCTCTTTTGAGAGGAATCTCTCTAACCAGTGTGCTTCTGAGTACCAGTTGCCGGAAAATAACAGCAGGAAAGTGTTGTTTGCCTACATGTCCTCCTCATGGTCTTCCCAGAGCCATCTCCTTGTCCTCCATGGGTACCAGGCTAGATGGTTTGATCCATTGGAGATGATTTTCTATTCTTCAATGTACAACAGAAAATGCACTATTTATTTATTATACGTATGTTTATATCAAGGAGGTTGTGAGCTGAGCTACTCAGATTATACAAGGTCACCAATTGCATTTATGCTGGGGTCCATCAGTAAGGAGAGTTTGTTCTTTGTTTAAAGGTTTGTGGGTTTCTCTCCCATGCTAAGGGTTGTGGTGGCACATCAGGTTAATCCGCTGCTGCTGGGGTTTCCAATCGGAAAGTTGGGAGTTCGAGACTGCGCGACGGAGTGAGCTCCCGTTGCTTGTCCCAGCTCCTGCCAACCTAGCAGTTCGAAAGCATCTAAATGCAAGTAGATAAATAGGGACCACTTCAGTGGGAAGGTAACAGCATTCCGTATGCTACGGTGTATAGTCATGCCGGCCACATGACCACAGAAGCTTGTCCTTGGACAAAACGCCAGCTCTACAGGCTTTGAAATGGAGATGAGCACCACCCCCTACTGTCGGTCACGACTAGACCATTCGGTCATGGGGAAACCTTTACCTTTATATGGTTCCTTCCCTCCTTTTGAGGGTTCCTTTCCCTCCTTTTCCTTCCCTCCTCCTTATTTTTGTTTTAAATATGCACAATTGTGTTATTCGCATTCACACAAATCTAGGAGCAGTGGCTGTAGATGCAGCAATTCTGCATAGTGGGATTTACCTGACTCTTACAGCTCCTATCCTACATCTGAAGATCTACAATTTGCATTTTTGTGATAAATGCATGGTCCCTATTATCCAACTCCCCAGGTTTCATTTGTACTTCATATTTTTTCAGTATTTATTTGCTACCATGGAAAGCACTCTCAGCTAATTTATATGGAGGTTGCCTTTCTCTAAGGAAGAATGTTTTTGAAAATCTACAGAATAAGCAATTTGAGAGGTTGCACAGGTGCATAATACTGAGATATCTACCAAGTAGAATGGAAGTGCCTTGCTACTTAGTGGCTTGTTTTGCTGAAAGGATTTATGCAATTTTATGCAATTCCGAAAAAGAATCTGAGGTTTTCAGAATGCTTGCTACAGTGAAACTCCATTAGTCTAGCCCCTTTGGGACCTTGGTGGTACCAAATTTTTGTATGTGCCAGACTATCAGGAGGTGCTATCCTGCCCTTGATTATTAGTGTCCCCATCACTATAGCAAAGGGGTAGCTACATCCATTACTGCCAATCAAGTCGTCCCCAAATAGCTTCTGTAGCCAGGTGCAAGGGAGTGGCAACAGGATGCAGGTATCTCAGATCCCTGAGGCATCTGATGGGCCACTGTGAGATATAGGAAACTGGACTAGATGGGCCTTTGGCCTGATCCAGCGGGGCTCTTCTTATGTCTTGGAGACATCATGGCTGAGTTAGACACAACTGCACAGAGGTTGTCAAGATTGTAAGCCCACTCCCATGCCAGGAGTGCTCCTGTATGGTTTTGATGCCAATTAGGAGTGCCAGCCAATTGGATGCTGTACACTTCCAGTGTTTGCTATAATTGGAAACCTTAAATTCCAGTTTAAATTGAGTTTTGAAAACTCTGGCACTGTAGCCAACACATGGCACTATCCATTTCAATTGATGTCAGTAGGAGAAATACAGAATCGGTTCTCTTGTTTTATGTAGTGGGCCAGCCTCATTCTTTCTTTCTCCTTGACTACCTTCAGAGGTAACCAATTCATTCTGTTACAATCCATTAAAAGTGAGTTTCTGTATATTAATTCTGATGCTTTGTCCACAGAGAGACTTTGATCTTTTCACTGCAGGGTCTGGTTGTAAATTAATTTTTAAATGATTTTGATTACATGTTAATGAAATGAATTACGCTCAAAATCTTTTTAAAAAATATAAAATATGCCACCACGAGATTCCTAATGGGCCCTTGCTAATATAGTTAATGCAACAGAAGATCTGTTGTCATCTGTGATAGGACATAATTAGTCTTAAGTAGCAACGTTGACCTAATTAGTTGTTGTGTTCACGTTTTTGGTGGACCTAAAAGGAAGAGTGGCTTCTTTGGGACTCAGTAGGGAGATCTGTTTCTAAAGGAGGCCTTGAACATTTTGCACCTATGTCCTTGCATCATGGATCTTGTTCCTTACATTTGGTGCAGTCCAAAAACTGAAGTTCATTTTAGTGCCAATGACAAGATTGGGATGCCTAATTCCTGCTGAATTGGGGTTGAGACAGAAACCATTAGGACTTCCCTAACACAAAGTTATGTGTGTGCATGATTTGTACACAAAAGATTGTAATCAACAACAACAAAAAAGAAACTAATTTTTGAAGGTGGTAAAAAGCACCACAGCAAACATTATCCCATGAAAATGCCTTCTTTAAAATTTTACATTAATTGAGATACGGTATTAAAAAGAACTATTTAAATGATTTTGTTAGTTGTTGACAAAAACATTCTAGGGGAGAAATAGACTGAGAGCCCAATCCAATGCATGTCTAGTCCTAGTATTGTCAATAGGTCTTACTCCAGGATTTCAGACTGAGTTTGTTTCCCCGACCCACAATTTTGACAGTTGGGTAGGATTGGGCCCCTACTTGCTTAACTTGATTTGATTTCATTTTGACATATGGGAGTCCTGCTTGATGATGCCATTTCTGGCCATGACATCACTTCCAGTTGGCCCGGACTGACAGCGTCATCCTATCTGGTGCTTAGCGCTGATGCAACGTCATTGCGTCAGTGCTAAGGCGCTAGTGCTGACGTGGGGGGACCTAGCAGCCCCCCGCCCCAGCGGTCGAGCAACAGGGCCGGTGCTGAGCCTCTCTTGCACTGAACAAAGCCAGTTAGCGTGAGGGAGGCTCTGTGCCGAGGCGGCACAGGGATTGGAGGGAGGGAAGCAGGGCAGGACTTGGGTGGGACGTGGGCAGGCTTGGGAGGTGGCCATATGACCACATCCTAAGCTTGGCCTCAAGGCCCTGATTTGGGCCGCGCGGTCTCCTCGGATCTGCACCTGCTCTTTAGCGGGCACAGATCCGAGGAGCACATAGGAGAGGCTGGAGCATCCCCTACGGTAAGGGAATGAACACTCCTTTGCCGTGGGGGGAGGGGGGCTCCAGCCTCTCCTATGCAGCATTGAATAAGGCGCTGCTGAGTCGGCCTCACCATTCTGGCGCTGCATAAAATTGTGTCCTGATTGTCATTCTCAAAAATGGGTCCCAGTATGAAAATGGTTGAGAACCACTGCTGTACACCATTCAAACTTTACCACATTCAGCCACTACCTTTGAATACAAGATTCTTACTCTTCATTTAATTACATGCTATAGATGCTATAAACCCTATACTGCATTCAGCTAGTAGATGGTTGAGAATTTATTGGCTTTACAATGGAATCCTCATCGTTAAGCGAGAGACAGCTGTATACAGGTTCGCTGGGAGAGGTCATCCGGGGGTTTGGAGTGAGGTGCCATCAATATGCTGATGACACCCAACTTTATCTCTCCTTTCCCCCTGATTCTGAGGAGGCGGTTGAGGTCCTGGATCGCTGTCTGGAGGCAGTTGGGGGCTGGATGTGGGCGAACAAGCTGAAATTAAATCCGGATAAGACAGAGGTGCTTTTGGTTTGGAAATCCACAGCTTGGGTATTGGACTATCGTCCTGCCCTGAATGAGGTCGCACTTCCTCTGAAGGAGCAGGTTCGCAGCTTGGGGGTTCTCCTGGATCCACAGCTACACCTGGAGTCCCAGGTGGCAGCGGTGGCCAGGGGAGCCTTTGCTCAGCTTCGGCTGATTCGCCAGCTGCGGCCGTACCTGAGCTGTGCGGACCTGGCCACAGTGACCCATGCCCTAGTGACATCCAGATTAGATTACTGCAATGCGCTCTATGTGGGGCTGCCTTTGAAGATGGTCTGGAAATTACAACTAGTACAGAACGCGGCGGCTCGGGTGGTCTCTGGGGCACATCGGTTTGACTCTGTCGAGCCGTTGCTTCGGCGGCTACACTGGCTGCCGGTTCTGTTCCGGGCCCAATTAAAGGTGCTAGTTTTGACTTTTAAAGCCCTTTACGGCTCGGGTCCAGAGTATTTGAGGGACCGCCTCCTCCCATATAATCCTACCCGTACTCTTAGATCATCTGGGGGGGGGGCTTTTGACTGTGCCGCCACCAGGAGAAGTGAGAGGGGTGGCGGCCAGGAAGAGGGCCTTCTCGGTGGTGGCCCCCCAACTTTGGAATACCCTCCCCTTAGAATTGAGAACTGCTCCCTCTTTGTTAACTTTTCGGCAGGGGCTGAAGACCTTTTTATTTCAAAAAGCTTTTAACTGTTGACAGGCTGGCTGGCTGGTTCACTTTTATATTTTATACCTTATGATCCACAGGGCTTGTTGTTTTAAAATTTTATTGCTTGATTTAATTTTGTTTTATTGTATTGTTTTAATATTGTTTTTAAATGGTTTTTTGTGTTGAATTTTATATTGTAATGCCGCCTTGGGTGCCTTCGGGCAAAAAGGCGGGATAGAAATCTAATAAATAATAATAATAATATACACATAATCTGCATATAGTGCAGATTCCTGGAGAAAAAAAATTCCTACATGGAATATGTCAAATGAATGTAACCACTTCTAGAGTGGTAGCTGTATTAGTTAGTAGCAGCATCAGATGAAGTGGGCTGTACTTCGTGATTGCTTTGGCTGACATTTATGTGTTAGTTTTCAGGGTGCCACAAGACTCTTTTGGCACAACCTTTCTCCCCAGTTACGCCGTTGGAACAGTTGTTCCAGCAGCATGATGTGCTTTCCAGCGGTCACAAATACAACATGCCAGAGGGTGCAGCCTGGCCACTACCAGAAGCAGCAAGTAGTCAGTTGACGGGGGATGCCTGCTGCTGCATCTAAGGGGGCAGTTGGGAGGGCATAATGTGGCATTGACAGGTTCAGGGAGGAAGGTGATGGCGTCACCTGCCAAATCCCCCATCCAAATCCAAATCTCAATCTGCCTTCACAGATCCACACAGACTTGTGCCAGCAGTAGAGCTAGCACAGGTCTGCATAGACCCAGCAGGTTCCCTTGAGGCCCCTGAGGGCGAAAACTTCCCAGCAGGGTACTGTGGGAGCCTGTCATCCCGGACAGGACTGGGAGGGCTGCAGCCAAGGGGTGAGGGGGTGAGGCGACCAGGCTCAGAGGGCCAGAGAACCTCAGGTCGAGGGAGAAGCAGGGCCTATCCTGGCCTCTGGCAGACAGGGCAGGTGCAGGAGCCAGCCCCTGGCCCTACATTAGTGTAAGGGGAAACCTCAGAGGCCCGGGAGGCCTCTGGAAGGAAGGGGCGGAGCCAGGAGGAGGAGCCTGGGCCTTAAAAGGAGGCCCAGCTTAGCCCAGGGAGGCAGTCTCTGGCTGGCCGGCTGGGGAGAAGGACGTGCAGGGAGGCTCGCACCTTACCTTGACGGGCTACCCAGCCCATACTGGACCGGCGCACGAGAAGTCCCCGGCGGGCTGTCCTCGGCAGTGAGCCAGAGGCAAGACTGGGGAAGCAAGGGTCCTGCCTGGCATAGGACAGTGGTCGCCAGTGAAGGCCCTCACCCCTTTCTGACCCAGGGACCAGAGGCAGGAAGGCCCGTCCCTACCAGACAACCAGATGCTGGAGCAGCAAGTGGAGTGAACTCCGGAGGGAAGGAACGGTTCGTCCTCGTCGGACCTTGCTGTAAGCCTCTTTGGCCCTGTGAGGTTAACAGGACCTCATGAATGCCAAAATCGACACGATTAAACCCCTGCTAACCCCTGCTAACTGGGCAAGAGGCACTTTTTCAAGTGGTGTCCTCTTATATTTAGCAGGGGGAGAGCAATTGTCCCTCTTCACCCCAGCACAGTGTCTTTCTTGTGGCTGTTGCTGGTGGTGTTCTCCATTCTTTTAGATTGTGAGCCCTTTTGGGACAGGGAGCCAGTTAACGTTAATGTTATTATTTGCCTGTAAACCACTTTGTGAACTTTGTGTTGAAAAGCGGTATATAAATACTAGTGATTGATTGATTCATTGATTGATTGATTGATTGATTGATTGATTAAACCACCTAAGTAAACAGAGAGCTGGTGTCGAGAGATTCCTTTCGCATCGAGGGGAGCTGTGTCAGACCCACACCATGCCACAGCCCCCTGCCTCACAGGGGGACATTGCCCCGGCCTGGGGTCGATGGAGACAACAGAGCCGCATTAGCATCACTTCCTCATCATGCAGGGAGTTAGGTAGGATTGAGCTGCCGGTGGTGGTGGTTGATGATGGATGAACCATGTGAAGGAAATACATATAATAAGATACAAAGCAGGCTGTTGGTCCTTTCTGCAGATTAAGATTACAGGATAAAATACTTTGTGATAGAATCATTACAGGACAGTGTTGAATATGATGTATAGATTGTTTTGCGAGTGTCAGAAAATTTTTTTTCTGAAAATCCAGAAATAAGCAAAATTGGGCCATACTCAGCTTGTAGTTTCAGTTAACTAATGCATGCAAAGCCAGGCTAAAAATAGGTCTATGCAAGATTCCCCAAGCCTAGAAATTAAATCCCCTTTGCATTTAATACCAGTGCTGCCAATGAGCTCAATTTGGAAGGGATGGGGATGCTCTTAATACTCAGGTTGAAGGGATTAGGTGGCTAAACAAATGAGCTGTTTCCAATTATCTCTATCTCATAAAATTGGAATACTCTTTTCTCTTTACAAAGTTATGAAATCTTAGCATTCAAAGGAACCACAAGACTCTGGATAGTATACTTGAGCTGCAAGGCAGGACCGTTCTCACACCACCCAGAGATTAATCTGCTGCAAATTTTCTATGAAACAGGTGTAATCAAAGCTGTCAGAATGCAGAATGGTGGATCACCTCTGGCTGGAAACAGTGCAATGGTAGCAGACAAAGATTTCATCACTATTACCAATGCAGTATAAAAAAAAACCCCACCTCAATCTATGCCAGCTTTGGCTGACTTGAACACTCTATGCCAGTGATGCCAAACCTTTTGGGCTTGGTGTGTCAATTCCCCTCCCAAACAAAAGAGAAACAGCTCTTTATGTTTGTTTATTTAATCAAAAAATATATTCCAATCATATCTGGTGCTATGTATTCTATGTATTCTACTGTATAAAAGAACAACAAATAATTGCAAAAATGAATACAGCAAACCCAGTTTTTGTCAGGTGAACATCGGTGTGTCACCCCAAACGTTGTTGTGTGTCACTTTTGACATGGATGTCATAGGTTTACCATCACTGCTCTATGCTCTCATGATGCTTTTTCTCACTCACTTACATGATCAGTATCACTGCTCATATTCTCTTGGCTTATGACATAGGACAAGAGAAACAGTCAGCCAGTCTATTTCTTCCCACTTTCATTTGTTTCTAGATCAGTACTCCCCAACGTGTGGATAGCAACCCACCATTGGGAAGCAAAACTGGGTCGTTGCCCCTTAAGGGGAGTGGCTCAGTTTTGGGTGTCCCAATGGTGCCGCAGTGATCGCGGGGCACAGGTATCCAGTGACATTTCAACATACCTGGTGGGTTGAAGGGGCCTTCGGCAGGGTTGGGGAGGCCTGAAACCCGCTGTAACATAAGAACGTAAGAAAAACTTGGTTTGGCACTTTAAATCGCACTTTGTTTTCCGCAAAAACCGGAAGTGCACTTTTGAGTGCTAAACAGAGATATAAAAAATACTATACTTTTGAACTAGATATGGCCCACAGGCCTTAATTTGGAGGGCCCTGCTTGAGGGCTTTGTGGGAAACTTTATAGCTCCAAGGCTAGAGACTTGTTTTCCTTGAAACTGCCTCAAAACTATCAATACTTTGCCTCCTTTTTCTGGTAAAGTTTTTGTTTCATTGAAAGAGCAACTTTCGATGCAGAAATAAAAATTAACAAAACTTCATTTCACTTAAAGGAAAAAAAATGAGATTTTGTGCTTGCTTTGAGAATGTATAGAACCAGATAAAAAACTAATAGATATACATCACCTTTCCATCTGCAGTACGAAATGTGAAACATGGCACGACAGAAAAAAAGAATATGAGCTGGAATGTAGAATTTTATGGGTTGTTGTTTTTTTTTTATTCTGTATATTGGCTTTTGAGAAACCCGCTCAGCTTCTCTCTCACAGCAACCCTTTGTGATGGAATTCTCCTCTCACCCCGAGTTCATTTTGCCAGTGGGAAGATGTGCACAGAAATGACTTGTATGATAATGAAGCCCCAAATACCGAGTTATATCCCTGTTCCTTGAAAAACCTTGACAGGTATTAAAAGAAAAAGAAAGGGTTCAGTTTAACTGTCAGGCAGAGCACCACAGAGGGACTGCAGATTTATTGAGTGTTAAATGTCAGTATCGATGTAATAAAGATGGTACACAGTAAGTAATAAGTAGTTTCCAGATGAAGAACCACTTTCAATAAGTTGTCAACCTGTCTGGTGCTGTGAATTATTAAAAAAAAGGTTGGGGTGAGGAGAGGAGGGGACTAGTTCTTAGTTAGGTAACTTTCAAGACAATTGAAAAAAGCTTTCTTCAGTTTTCTGCTGTCTTGGTAACTATAATATTTTCAGGGATTTGGCAAGCAGGGAAGGGATCTAAAAGTCAAGCCCTTTGGGCTTCCATCAGCAAGATGGAATCCTCCTGAGGGGAATGTTCTAGAAAGTTCAGCAATTTTTCATATCCTAAGTTGCTAAAATTCTTAAGGCACACCATCAGGTTTCTTCTACATTTGAGAAGGCATGCTGCAGGCGGAGTGGGGGGGGATCACATCCCCCATGGCCCTATCAATAAATGCCCCTCTCCTACAGCACATACAAAGCTCCTACAATAAAAGCTCCTACAGCACATCTGCAAACCATTCATGGCATACCAATGTGTCATCGCACAGTGATTGAAAATCGTTGTTCTAGATATTAATGATGTGATTCAGGATGCAATCCTAACCTGGACTGATGCCAGCAAAGTTATGACAGCAAGGTTTGGCCTGCACAAGGGACACCGTAAAGTATGTTTGGACCACTCTTGGAGTCAGAGGGGCCAGCACACGAACATGCACCATCCTCCCTGACTCCAAGAGTGGTCCAAACGTGCTTTATGGTGGCCCTTGTGCCAGCCAAACTTGGCTGGCCTAACTGTGCCATCCTAACTCCAGATTGGGATGGCACATTCATGTATATAACGGTTGAGAAAATTATCATATTTATAGAAACTTGTCATGGCCCTTGAAAATTCTCAGATGTTTCTCCTTGGGACAAAATCTGAAATCTACTCTGAGTTGGAATTTCAGTACCAACTCTTATGTAATTTTTAGATATCAGTATGAGATGGTGTAAGATTGGGCGGACGATTGTGAGTCAGAAAGTCCTTGATTTCAGCCTTGCCTAATCCATGTGCTTAGATGGTAGAGCATGCATTCAAATAGTTCTCGGTTCAGTCCGCTGCATTTCCAGGTAGTGCTGGGAACCCGGAGGACTTTCTGAAACCCTGGAGGACTTTTGTCAGTGTGTACGATACTGAGCTAGATAACCAGTGGTCTCACTCAGAATAAGACCGTTTCTTATGTTCACTACGCGGCTTTGTAAAGTCACTGTGGGCACAATCCTGTGCATGTCTACTTGGAAGTATGTCCCACTGTGTTCAATGGGGCTTACTCTCAGGAAAGCGTGCATGGGATTGCAGCCTGTATCTCAGGATAATCCTGTATGAGGATAATAACAGATCTGCTGTACTTGCTGTAACAAGTGCAACGACTGTGTGCGTCCTCTTGGACATCCCAAATGCACGATGATCCCACTGTAGGCCATACCTACAACTGTGTGTAACAGATGAAAAAGAAGGGAAAGGATGTGATCATTATTAGTTGTGGTTTTACATGTTTCTTTTGTGTTCTGCATCTCATTCAGATACAATAAGAATGTGAGAAAGATGAGACACCACGGCTTCCTGAGTACCTGGTGAAACCTTGAGTCCATTCTTGCAGCTTCATTTACCTCAGGATTTGATTAGCAGACTTTTGAACTTCATTTTGAAGTTCATGGTTATGTGGAAAGGAGATCATGTAGACATGTTTTTCTAGGCATGCATCCTGTGTGATTAGCATCCACAAATATATGATCATTGGTGTGCACATGAATAATGGAGAAAATGGAGACATCGTATAATTAGGTTTTGTGAGCGGTTGCCTTTTATTTTCTGTAATGTTATAACAGTATACCGGTCCAACTTTTTTATACACTGATTTTTGATCCACGGATTAGACTAACACTGATGGCCATTGCAGATAAGAAGGATCCTGCTCATCCCTGGAGAAGTGGGAAAAATTCATCCCCCTTTATAATCCCCATTCTAAAAACTGCTTTCCTAGAGTGTCAGACTGTTAGAGCTGCTATTTTGCAGCTTGCCCAGAGAAAAGTGACCCCCCTCCCTTTGCTCTGGCTCTCTGAAGAATGGAATGCAGATTAATCACTTTCGCATTACAAAACAATGAAAATCAGTCTGGAAAAATTTCACATATTTGTTTAACTGATGACTCTTACTGGAGAGACAACTTTTGGTGGAGACAGTCAGATCATAAGCACTGTATAGAATATGGATGGATCTGAACAAGTAAGAAGTAATTAAGGTTTTCCATCTTATTAGAAGCAAGGAAAATATTCCATGATCTCACTTGTGTGGCTTGAGTTAAGTGCTTGGCTGTCTGAAACTCCTTGTGTGGAATAGGAATCTATCTCACTGGGTTGTCCTGATCATAAACACAATAGACTTCAAAGCCTTTTGAGACCAATCTTGATTTAGTTGCAGACAGTAAGGCTGCAATTCTGTGCACACTTTACTGGGAATAAGCCCCATTGAACTTGATGGGACTTTCTTCTGAGTAGGCATGCATAGGATTGGGCTGTAAATTATATATGATGACTAATAGATCTGGACGGAGATATGCATCTCCATCCAAAGATGTATCCAGCCAGTTTGGTGGGATAAAGATTGCCTGTAGTGACAAGCATTTTAGGATCACCAATCCAGCTTCCTGTCTGGATTTTTGAAAATTCTATTCTGTGTTGTTTTTAAAGGTCAGACTAGGGGTTTTCGGCTTTAATGCTAAAGCAGGGTTTGTGTGTGTGTGTGTGTTTGTGTGTTTTAAAGAAACAGCTTTCATTTCCTGTGGCTTATTGAAGCCATCATTTGTGTTTTCTCCTGCATACACTACCTTACCAATGCCAGGGCCAAATGCTGATTATTAATCAGCCGGGTGGCAGCCCCAGGCCAGAGTAGTTCTACTGCTATATGCATTTTGCCACTCAAACATGAATCTATTTCTCATTCTGAAGCCATTGTAATTAGGGTTTACTCTCCACATTCCAAGTTTGGTACAGAAATGATGTAGTATTTTGAGAGGGATATATCTGATATTGATATCAAGCATGGAGGCATGCATACTTTAAAATTGCTTTTTAAAGTATATCCAGTAAAGGATATACTTTACCCAAAAAGCTGCATGCAGGAATGTAAAGGGAACAGGCCTTTTGTTTCAAAGCATATAGAACAGTGTTTCCCAACTGAGAGTCAAAACCTCGCTTTTGCATTTGGGATGCTATCCGTTTAAGGAGGATCGTGGCTTGATTGGGAAATTGTAGGTGCCATTAGTACAGTACTTCCAGGTTTTGCTGTCACTGCCACCAAACACAGGTAATTAAGGGTGTGGGGTTATTTAATAATAATAATAAAAACTTACATTCAGTAATGGCAGCAGCAAGATCTGCAAGTGCCGTACCAACAGCACTTACAGGTCCCCAGTCAGCTTGCTACCGTTCTTCAGGGGGTAGCGCCCAACCAAAGGCTAGGAACTCCTGATGTAGAATCTACATGAGTGGGCTTGATCACCCATTGGCTCTGTCTGTTCTTTGGTGTAATGACTTATGTAGTGGCATGGCTAAAGTACTGTCTCAAAGTAGGAAGAGTTTTGAGCCCCTCCCCCATCACACAGTTTACTAGGTGACCTGGGAATGGTCCCTATTCCATATACTTCACAAGGTTGTGAGGATAAAAGAGGGAAACCGTATATGCTTCCCTGAGATTTTTGAACGGAGGGTAGGGTAATGCCTTAAGAACATAAGAAGAGCCCTGCTGGATCAGATCAAAGACCCATCTAGTCCAGCTTCCTGCATTTCATAGTGGCCCACCATATGCCTCAGGGACCACACAAGACAACAAGATGCCTGCATTCTGTTGCCACTCCCTTGCACTAGTATAGGGCATTCTGAAGTAGCCTACTACTAATGTAAGGAGGTTGCACAACCCATCATAGCCTATAGCGCACAATAGACTTTTCCTCCAGAAATCTGTCCAATTTGTCTTAAAATTGTGTCTCCAAAGGTGGACATTATGTGTCAACCCATATAATCCTTGGATTTTATTTTGACCAGGAGGGATTGTATAAATTGGGCCTAAATATATTTACCCCATTTAAAGGCTATGTTCAACCTGTAGATGCAAGATAGTTCTGGGATTGAATCAGTCTGGTCTGGAGAGTGAGGTGGGCTGGTAAACGTTTACTGCCTTTGTTCAGACAAACATTGCACACTGTGAAGTGCACAAAGGGCTGTATACAATCAGCACCCTCATCATGTTGGAAAGGAACATGACCACACACAACTCCCCTCTTCCCAAACCTGGTGTATTAGCTTGCTGACACCTATTCCCATGAGGGTAGGGATGGGATTTTGTCTGAATGGCCCCCATATATATAGTTGCAATACTAAAAGTTCACCTAAGGAACGTTTTGGGAGACTTCTGTCTCTTTTCTTTCATGCCCTCAGAAAGCTTCTTGTTAGCAGTCTCCTTCCTCTAGCATTCTGGTTGACTGCTTGTCCCATTCCTTCTGTAACCTTCTATAACAGGCTGCAAAGGAAGAGATATGAATGCCGCAAACCACAGGAAGGCTAGGACCACCCCTTTACTGTGGATAAGTGAATCCGTAGGTGCAGGATCCACGGGTACACATGTACTAGGATCTCATGGAGCAGGGCAGTGTAACTCTCCCCTGTATGGTCAAGTGCCCATGCATCATGTGCGGCAATGGTTCTTCCCTGCATGACAGAAGGGGTCAGTTTAGAGTGTGCCTCATCCAGCGTCTTAGGGAAACCTTATCTGGAAGAGACATTATTGGCCATCTCAGAGTCCGCTCAAACATTCATGGGGGTAGGTGACACATAATATCTTGTGCGATAGAATCACCTTGGAGTTCATCTGAGGAAATGCTTGTTGAATAGCATCAGTACTAAAACAAGAACAACCATGTATGAGTCTTGAACTTTGGGAATGGCACAGCAACCTACTGTGGTCTCATTTGCTCTTTATCTGTGTAAGCCACCACTTGAAGCAGCAGTGAGGCTGCGCACCACTTGTCCTGTTGGCTTGATATGACAAATGTATCAGTGTTCCTGTACCTGATCTTTGCAGCTGCTTTGTTGAAGTACCTGCTCCTTCCTCTGCCAAATTCAAAGAAACTTGGTTAGTTTTCTGAATGAATTTCCACATGCCATCTCTTGTTCCAACTCTCCTTTGATTATTGTTACAAGATAAGTACAAGAATATCAACGTCAGAGATGGATTCTCTAAGAAATTTTCCACTAGTAGCTTCTCTGTGTTAATATGATTCAGGCCCCATTTGAAGGGAATTTTTGGAGAAGTTTAACCTTCAGAAACTCTTCAATCTGTGACTGAGACAGTGGCTTCCTTCCAAGGAGTGGCGGTGAGTGCTAGCAGGTATTCTGTTGTGCTGATTTGTCGGCAGATCTCCCAGCCAAGAAGAGTTAACGTCTCTTCCAGTTGCTTCCAATTAATGTCTCTTCTCTGGGCTGCTTCCAGTTAATGTCTCCTCTCTGTGCCAGCATTTTACTTTGCCATTTGGTAACACAATATGTCCCTTTTTTCCTAGTTAAGGTAATTTTTGGATGCTGAGCAGAAACCTACGTAGGTGGTAACGGATGAGCATTCTTTTCTTCTAAAATGGCAGTAAATTTTTAACATGTTTTAAAAGCTGCTAGCAGTCAATACAAGATCCTCAGCACAGTGTCCCAAGGTGCCTTAGCAGCTGTCTTGTACTGTAGGTCCAGTGCTGCACTGTTGAGAGTTGCATGCTGAAAGGATTTTACAGCCATGGGGTAGCAGAAGGAACTTCAGCATTCAGGCTCTGTGATTCTTTATGTGACGGTGTGGTTAGAACCAAAACCATTGGTTGAAAGGAACTGGTGCTTTTCAACTTATTCATAAATGACCTTGAGACATGCATAAGCATTGAGGTGGCCATGTTTGCGGATAACATTAAACTTTTCCAGGTGGTGAAAACTGGAAGGGATCGTGAAGAGCTCCAGAAGGATCTCTCCAAATTGGGGGAATGGGCATCAAAATGGTAGATGCCTTTCAATGTAGGCAAGTTTAAAGTGAAGCACAATGGGGCAAAAAAACTCCTTGCCACAGGAGATGGTGATGATGTCCGGCCTAGGAGCCTTTAAAAGGGGATTGGACAGATTGGAGGAAAAGTCCATCTTAGGCTACAGGCCGTGATGATGGATGATGCAACCTCCTTATTGTAAAAGAAGGCTACCTCAGAATGCCAGATGCAGGGGAGTGGCAATGAGATGCAAGTATCTCATTGTCTTGTGTTCTCCCTGAGGCATCTGGTAGGCTGCTGTGAGATACTGGTAGCTGGACTAGGTGGGCCTATGGCTTGAACAAGCAGGGTTCAAATTTCAGTGCTTCTGTTTTGGGATGACTTGGTTTGAAATAGGCATAAAAGGAGGCTGAGGTTCTCAGAATTATTTGAATACCCACTACAATGAGAAAATGTGATGTTAATGGACCAAGGCTATGGTTTATCAGGACCACACAAAATAGGATTGGTTAACATGCAAAGATAGCTTTTAAGAACCCAAACAGCAGTCTGAAGCCTGAAACTGAAGCCTGAAATGAACAGTGGCATTAAGTTTTTTTGTAGCATTTGCTCATTTGAGGTACCCTGAGATATGTATTTTCATACACATGTCCAATTATGCACATAAGAAAAAGTGGGGGGGGGGTGTCACAGAAACCACAGGTGCCTGGTCAGTGTTCTTGAACGCTAACCTATATCCTAACCCTGATTACAACAAGGATTGTCATTTGGGGTCCAATGCTGTATGTTGTTGCAATTTCACAGTAGCGTTTTAGGTAGAAAAAACTGAACACAAGTTAGCTTTTACTGAAGCCAAGCAGAGTCTGTGAACATAGGAAAAACAGAGGGGTTTTGTGGCTGTTGACAGAATCATTTCCATGGACTCTACTCCTTGACCCACTCAGCTCCAATATTGCTGAAGCCTCTTCCAACTCAGACACTCTGCAGTACTTATTGCCACATGTGGCAGAAGAAACATTGTACAAAGATGTTGAGCAGAGGTGGTGAACATCAGCGATGATGCGTAAGTAGCACATTAGATAGATGCATGCTCCGTGATGCAGCTTCAATGTTGTATGCAGGTCATATTTCATAGTAACTTTTTGTACCAAGGTTAGGGCTAAAACTCAGTGCAAGAAGATTTATCTTACCGGTCATGTAGAGGATCACTATGATGCATATGTATAGATTGAGGCAGTCAGTGTAGTAGAAATTTACTCACTCTGCAAATATGTTTTGTAACTTACATTAATTTAAAGATATGCAAAGTTTGTAGAAAAGGTGTCTGCTTCTTCTGATGTGGTTTTTTTTTTAAATGAGTCCTAACTTAACGTTCCAGTGGTTTTGACAGTTTTGAATTGGACATTCCGTAGAGACCAAAATAAACAATCCACAGATATGAATAAGGAATGTGGTGTTAAAGATAGAGAAAATTATTCTTAGGTAAAACGCCTTGGAAGAACTATTTAATTATGCATGGTAAATATTAAACATGAATACTTTTCTTCACTTCCAGTTATTCAGTTATCTTAATTGTACAGAGGCACTAGTTGGAAAAAATAATGCAAGGGATAATTGGATTGCATAAGATATTCTAATTACAATGGCGATGTGTCAGCACCTTCTCAAACCTGATCAATACTCATGTCCAGTGTTTCACGACTTTCTTTATTGCCTTTTTTAAAAAAGGGCATAGATTGCATAATCAGACTCTTGCACAATATATTTTATACCCTGTATAAATAATCACTGGTCCTGTGGAGTCATCACATCCAGAGTGGAGGCCTCTTCTAAGATTTCAGCTCATTTCTAGTTTTCATTCTGAGGAACTCTCATTCAGACAAGCCTGGTAATTGCTTGATGACTTCCTCTTCACATTAGATGAGTGGTTCCCAAACTTACCATGGTCACTCATGGTGCCCTTCTTTTGTGGTGGTCTTTTCTTCCTTGCTCTTGTGGGTGACACCATCTGAGATCAAGCAAACCCCCTACTAATCAGTGGTCTTAATGGAATTCTACCTGCAAATGCCAAGGAAGGTGCTTTTGACCCAAGCTCCATATTATTTATGGGGATCTTTGCTTTGCTGTTGTGTAACTATCTGATTGGGACTATAAACATGGGGGAGGGGAGAATATTTAACTCCTTGATTCTATGCCCCCCCTTTTTTTTTGGCTGATGTGGCTATTTAACTCTTAAGATGCCTTTTGCTACAATGTAAATATAGCAAAGTAGTTCAAGGACTGTAGTTGGCTTTTATCTTTAATTTCCCCTACCAATTGAGGAGATTAGCCAAACTGGATAGTTACACATTGAAGCCTTCCCTCTCAATATTTTTGGCTCCTCTGGTCTCTCTCTCTGCTGAGGACTGTGTGAAAGATGATTTTCAAATGTTCAAAAGGCAAAGCCTGGCTGTTTTTCATGGGGTGAGTGTAACATGTAGTCAGGATCTTCTAAATGCTGTTAATGCAGACAGAAATTAGGAGAAACGAAGTGCATTTAAAACCAATGAAGATTTTATGCCAGGCACAAGTTTACATCATTCCCTGCGTTATAACACCCATTATTCAAATTTATACAAATCTATCATTTTCATCTTTCATGCGGCTGTAACAGATTTATGATTCTGAGCACATGTGGATGATTGGATTATGATATTTTGTTACGTTACTGTGACACTGAAGTGTTCCCCCCTGCTTCTAATTCCCTTTAGAGATGTGTTACCAATATATTGCATAGTTTCATTTTTTTTAACTTTTGGGAGCTTCTAATTTCAACTTTCCCTTGCTGCAATAATTTAAGCCCTATAATCAGCATCCACTTTGGAAAATGGAGAATTATGTTTATCTGTCATTTGTTACAACATCATAATGGCGCGATTACTGAATATCAGCAGAGGAAGGCAAAAATGAAAACTGTTCTGCATTTTTAACTGCCAGCCATTGTTCCTCACCTACCCAGGAGGCAATTTTTTCTGCGGCAGTGTTATCCAAAGGAAAGCCACAACATTGCAAGGAATGAACAGCTATGACATTATCCTCTCTGAAAAGGGATTTGTAAATTTAACACATACATCAGTAATTTTTCTAGAGAGGTTTGTTTACAAATGAAGAGGATGTTAATGGAAATAAAAAATTAAGACATGCAAAGAAGCATTAATTTAGAAACTGTCATAGATAAATGAGTAATCCTTTCAGCATTTTAATAAGACTATATAATAGATCACATGCATCTACATATTTTGTTTGTGTTTTTAACTGAAGCACTTGTTAGAGGGAAGGAACAACAACAGGAGAAGAAAATTGCTGCAAAGGATGCAAAATAAATTGTGGAAAAACTCAATTTATTATGCTGTGCTACAGTGGGCTTTAGCTAGTCATAAAAGTTTAACTGCATTTTGTACTTAATACAGAGTTATAGATCTTTCAGCGGATGAAGTTCAGTTTGATTTTTAAAGCCATCGTTGAAAGGCTGCACTCGAGGCCTCTAGCAGAAGCTTTGGTTCTATAGATTAGGACAGTGTTATTCAAACTGTGGGTTGGGAACTGTGGGTCGTGGCGTGATGTCAGACGGGTCGTGGAAACCTGGGAGCAGCCATCTTGGAAACTGCAGACCTTACTCTTGATATATTCTTTTTTTGAGTGTTAGCTGTTTGAATTTTCAAGTGAGAGTTTTTAAAAAACATTTTGTTTTTAGTTCAGTGCTTTTACATAGATCAGTGCTTTCTGTCAGGGATATTTCATGGTTGTACAATTGCTGCCGTCCAAGAATGCCAACTTGCATTTCAGGAGTGTCATTTTATTATGTTACAATGACAGCACTTTCTGCTTGATGATGTCACTTCCTGCCATATCACTTTCAGGTTAATGACATCACTTCTGGTGGGTCCCGACATGAGTGCCATTCTAAAAAGGGGGTCCCAGTCTAAAAAGTTCAAATACCACTGGATTAGGACAAGACAAACCTACCCCATCTAACTGTTCTTGTTTAGTAATGTAATTGTGACACAAGATGCAAACTATGCTTATTGTGTAAAGGTGTTCCCATGCCTTCAGAATGCTTTCGGCACGTGAGGCTCCAGAGCGTAAGACCACACTGTATTTGGGCACTGCCAACACAGGCCTTGAACATTTGGAACTGGTGTATGTACTAGGGTGTAATCCTAACCAACTTTCCTGCACTGGGGTAAGGGCAATGCTGCTCTGAGGTAAGAGAACAAACATTCCCTTACCTTGAGGACGCCTTCATGACTACTACTCCAATGAAGAATGCAGCACATGTCCCATTGGAACAGCTATGTTAATCCTGGAAAGTTGGTTAGTATTGTGCCCTTAATCCTACACCTATTTACTTGGAAGGAAGTGATTGGGAGGGCGGGGGGCTGTCTTCTAGAAATGTATTAATTATGATTTTGCTTTTAAGCTATGCCTGTTTGAAGGCTGCCATTTGTCAAATGAATGTTAATGTTCTTTAATGGTCAGTAGATGTTTTCTTAAGGAAGCAGTCAATTGTTAGGAAACAGTTTCTGGATGAAGAAATCTGTTTAGAGTTTGGGGAATGTGACATTTCCAGAAGAGGCTATTGAAAGTGGTAGAGGTATGCACTATATGTGTGTGAAGAAAACAGCAGTTTTAAAACAAGAGTAGAAAGAGAGCAGAACGAAGGCCAGGAAGCATGTTGGATTCAAGGACATTTCTTTCTCTGAATCTGATGTAAATTTGTGCTCTGATGCCCCATAGCACCGCACCCATCTTTCTGCACTGATGCTCAACTTGTATATTTGTAAATAAAGCATTACTAAAATGCCACAAATCTCTGGGGTCCAAAGGATATCAAACCTGAGCAGTATTATTACCTTCCTGCTTCAGTCTATTCAGGGATGTGTGGGGTATCCAAGTAATATATATTTAGAGTGAAGCTGTAATCTCAGCCTTCCAAGGCCAAACATGTGTTAATATTTTTTAAAGTGAAGTAGCTGTAAATAAGTAATTGGAATGCAGACAGGCTGACTGAGAATGCACATTATCATGTTCATGTTTATATTTAGGGACGATCATGTTTATATTTAGAAGACCTATCTAGCAGCGATATGGCAATTTAGTTTAAATAGCTGTACGATTCAAGAGCTTTGTTCACATTGGAAAGTGGCGCAGTTTGAGATCAACAAGATGCTACAGCAGTGTTTCTCAGACTGTGGGTCGGGACTCGCTTAGTTAGGTCACTAGCCAATTTCAGGTGGGTCACAAAGCACCTAGAGCAGCCGTATTGAAAATATGGGAAGATGGATTGCTGGAAAGGGAGAGGGCTGTGTGGTTGTTTTGCTTGGGTCAAGGTAGTAAATAGGCTTTTTTCCGTTCCTGATTCACTTTGCTATTGGAAAATGGCTGAGAAATGACCCAATTTATGGCTGCATTCTCAGGAAAGCAGCAGGCTCTGGCGTCACGACGGCACTTCCTTCTAATCATGACATCACTTCTGGTGGGGCCTGTCCTCTAAAAAGTGAGTCCTGTCATTAAAACGTTTAAGAACCACACAGGATTTTCAGAGATGCTCCCCTTTTAAACTGCACCAGTGGATCAACGGACACTTTCATAATTTTATCCTGTTCCATCAGCAGTTTAATCAATATCTGGATTGGCAAGTGAGCTGTCATCATAGTTTGGTCACTGGGGAACTATTTATGCAGCCAGAGATACAATACTGAAGAAATAAGAGGGCTGATTGAGACATAGTGTAGGCAAAACTTGCTTTGTTCTGTGGGCTGCTCCAGGGAATGTGAACCTGAAAAGCCCTCAGATTGCCTGCGCAGATCATATTGTATAAGACATGACCCCTTCTATCTAGCATCCTTTTATCTAGTATCCTTTCAAGTTCTGACCAACCGCTTGCCGAAGTAAGCTGCTGATGAATAGAGCTCTGTGGTGCAGTTTTTCAAAAAGGTATTAAATATTGTCAAATCGGGGCGGGGAAGGTTTTGCTTTTGTTCCTCTTCTCCTTTTTTGTTTCAAGGACAAATCATCGGCATTTCCTGATATAATTCCTGATATATAGAACACTGATATAAGTGTGTGTGTGTGTGTGTGCGCGCGCGCGCGCACGCATGCACGCATATACAGAAACAAATATATTCATAATCTATTCTGCAGGGTATTTCAAGTTTGCATTAAGTTGGTTTCGGGGAAAACATACTCTATTCCTCTCCCCTCTCAAGGAGCAAGTCTGTTTGCTTAGGACTTTCAATCAATCAATCAATCAATCAATCAATCAATCAATCAATCAATCAATCTTTATATACAACTTTTCAACAAAAAGTTCACAAGGCAGTTTACAGGCTGCTAATAATAATAATAATAATTAATAAAGTTAAATGGTTCCAAAAGGGCTCACAATCTTTAAAAAAATGCAGAACACCACCAGCAATAGTCACTAGAATAGTGTTATTCAAACTGTGGGTCGCGACCTGATGTTAAGTAGGTTGCAGAAAGCTGGGAGCAGCCATCTTGGAAACTGCAGACCTTATTCTTGTTGCATTCTTTTTATGAGTGTTAACAGTTTGAATTTTCAAGTGAGGATTTTTAAAAAGAATTTTGTTTTTAGTTCAGCACTTTTATATAATACTAGCTTTTTGTTACCCGGCATTGCCCGGGGGACAAAGTATCCCCAGCGTGTAGTAGGAGAAGGAATGAATACAGGGACAGAATCAAGCAAAGGAGCATACTGAAATTGTCACACGCACTGATCAATGTCTGCAGGTCCCGTGGCAGTGTGAGAAACTCACAGTAATGTTAATTTAACTCAAACCCTGTTTGTAACCCACATTGTTAGTTTCCCCTCCAGGTGGAAGAATAAATATGAGGAGACAGGGACAAAATCAAGTACAAGGGCAAACTGGAGCAGTCATACTCACTGACCAATGTCTGCAGGTCGTGTGTTAGGATAGCACTGAAGTATGAGAAAGTGGAAGAGGTGGCCAGCTAGCTCTCTGGAAATAGGTCCCTCTCAGATCCGACTGGGTGCTGGAACTCTCTGGATCATTTGCAACTCTTTTAAGCCAGTTTCACTTTCGGTTTGGCTTTGTGAATCACATAACCTGCAGAATCATTTCTGACCACAGGGTGGCAGCAGACCTGTAGCCCAATGCAATCCCTTTGGTTCCTGACGATCTGGCCCCGCTCCCCAAAAAACGGGGGGCTGTAGGGGGGTCTGACCCCCGCAGTGTTCTTTGCCAGGCTGCAAGGTACGTGTGTGCCAAGTTTCGTGGCTGTGGGTCAAGGAACGGAGACGCCTATAAATAACATACATACATACCCACGTACGTACACACACACATACACACACACATACACACGTCCGTTTTTATATATATAGATTTTGTCCTAGTCTTGCTTTTTGCCAGGGATTTTTCCCTGCAATACAATTGCTGCAGTCCAAGAATGCCAGTTTGCATTTCAGGAGTGTCATTTTATTATTTTAAAATGACAGCACTTCCTAATTGAAGATGTCACTTCCTGCCACAACATCATTTCCAGGTTAATGACATCACTTCTGGTGGGTCCCGATACAAGTGCCATTCTAAAAAGTGGGTCCCGGTGTAAAAAGTTTGAATAGACTGCACTAGAAAAGACACAGTGCTGCAGTGAATAGGTTCAGCTAGCAATCCTATGCACACTTTCCTGGGAGTAAGCCCCATTGAACACAATGGTACACACTTCTGAGTAGACATACATAGGACTGTGCTGTCAGTTACTCTCCCCCTGGTAAATATAATATAAAAATTTGTATAAATACAAATTTTAAGAATGCATAGGACATTAAAAATAGAATGAACAATTTTGACTCAATAGAGCAGTGCCATTCCTCTCTGCACGTGAGAAGCAGGTTTGGGGTGTGTGTCAATAGTCCCAGACATCGCCATCAAAAGGCCTCCCTAGTACTTCTTTCTCAACATCACAGCCGCCTCTCTAAAGCTATGAGAAATTTAAACTGTTGGGAGCTAAACAAATGAATATCATCATACCTTTATTGGCCTCATAAATACACATAAATAAAACCAATACCATTAAAAATAAGAAAACTAGTTGTGCTTATCCACATCCACAGTATCCTGAGAGTAAGCCTGACAGAACATAATGGGAATTCCTTCTGAGGAGACATGCATAGAATTGTGCTGTGTGTGTATCAGTTTGGCAAAAATCAAAATAAGCTGTGAAGAAAGTCAGCCTATTACTATTATATGCGAAAGTGTTTCCTTAATCTGATTAAAATTGATGTGCGAGTTATTGCTTTGAAAATAAGCCAAAGGAGCACATGCCACAGGAGCGCATTCATGTCACAGGAGCGCAATCATACTGTGATTGCAGGTTCCTTTTGAATGCCACTCAGACCGTTCTGGAATGCTGGCCTCTCTGTTTTCTGATATCTTTGACCAAACTTGCTGTTTACCAAGCTGGAAAACACTGCAGTTTGATTCTTAACATGATTAAGGCACAGTTGAGCAGACACAGAATGCATTAACAAGACAAGGTTCCTATGTGAACCTTCCTGCATCATTCATTTGACATAACAGTCTTCTGGTGGAACTGATTGCACTGGCAACATAGCCTGTTCATGGAGTTGGAAGGGAACTCAGAGATAATCTAACTCAACCCTTTTCAGTGTAAAGATCCTGGCATAGTCTGAAACAGTTATTGGCTAATGTATACTGCATTTTCCCTTTCCTGAATACCCTAATGAAGGTTCTTTTTTCCATCGAATTACCTAGTTTTGTTCTGTTTTCCATTAATCTGTTTGCCTTATAGCTAGGGAATTTTCTCCTCCTCTGTTAATCTATAATGCATTGATCCATATTCATTGGCAATGATTCACCAAGGCCCTAATGACTAGAAACATAAGGCTGTTTGCACATTTGCTTGGATTCCTGCTCTTTGGGGGATTTTGTGTGAGCAGGATTGGTAGTAGCTGGAGCAAAATTGACATGGGTGCAGATAACCAGCTGTGAATCTGTATGGCTCTGAGCAAATCACTCTCACTGAGCCTGATACTCCCTGGTATGTTGCACGGCTATAAACAGAAAGCAACCAGCCGGCAGACTGCTGAGTTATTCTCTGTTATTTTGTTTTTCCATGCATAAATGTATACACACATTGATGACATGTATAAATGATGTATGTATGACATTTTGTCATACTTGAAGCAGAAAGGTTAATTACTTCTCTTGTGCTCAGTATTTTTTTAAAAAGCAGATTAGAGAAGCAGAAAAACAGTGTCCTCTTTCAAACCATGATCATTCCCTGTTTCCATAGGGAAGCCAGCCTATTCAGGTTGTGATCTTAAGCACACTTAGAGCACAATCCTAACCTAGAGTTAGGCCAGCACAGTTAGGCCAGCACAGTTTGGCTGGCACAAGGGCCATCTTAAAGCATGTTTGGACCACTCTTGGAGTCAGAGAAGATGGTGCAGGACTGTGTGCTGGCCTCTCTGACTCAGAGAGTAGCCCAAGCATACTTTCCGGTGTCCTTTGACCAAACTTTGCTGGCCTAACTGTGCTGGCCTAACTCCAGGTTAGGATTAAGCCCTTAAAGTTGCCAGTTTTTTGACTCACCAATGCAGAGGCGTCATCCAGGCAGAACGGCCCGGTACGCCGTTCCACTAGTTCTGCGGAGGGCCCGGGCCGCGCCGCCTCTCCGGAGGACGGGCGAGCTGCTGCTGGGCCCGCCCCCCCCCCCGCCTTGCGTCCCGAATCGCTCTAAAATGGAGCGATTCGGGCGCTGTGAGGCTTGGGGAGGCATGGCAGCCCTCCGCCATAGGGGCGGAGGGCTGTCAATCATCCGGGCGTTCCGGTTCCTGGCGCACCCAGATGACATCACTGCACCAACGTATCTGTGCCGCCAATGACATCTTGATATGCAGATGTTACTTGGTGATAATACAGTATGTTATGAAATCTTCACCTGCTGGTTTCTGCAGACAAAGCTCCCATTAAAGACACAGGAGAAAGCCAGTCCTACTTTTTTTTCTTGTTAATTGATGCTCCCAATCACAGTTGCCAGGAAGTAAGGGACATTAAAACCAATGGTCCTTGTTTCAGTTTGTCAGCTGAAGTTGGGGCAGGAGGAGTTTCACATACACCAGTGGTTCCCAAACTGTGGGTCGGGACCCACCAGTGGGTCACAAGCCAATTTCAGGTGGATCATGAAGCACCAAGAGCAGCAATATTGAAAATATGTGAAGAAAGGATGCTAGAAAGGAAGAGGGGTATGTGATTCTTTTGCTTGTGTCAAGGTTGTAAATAGGCTTTTTTTTTCTGATTCACTTTGATATTGGAAAATGACTGAGAAATAATCCATTCTATTGCTGCATTCTCAGGAAAGCAGCAGGCTCTGACATCACAATGATGGCACTTCCGGCCATTATGTCATTTTTGGTGGGTTCCGGGCAGATTGTCATTCTAAAAAGTGGTCCAAGTACTAAAAGGTTTGAGAACTACTGACATACACTATTCCAGAGATTGCCTTTCTTGTGCTGCCATGCATTGTGACTTCAGTGATGTAACCAGGTCTGCACCTACACAGCATGAAGGGAAAACGGTTGCAGCTACTTTAGGTCACAGGCTGATGATCTCCCCTGATAGGTTTGTAACCTTTGACCTGCCTCTTGGCTTTGAGGCAGAGCTTCAAGGCATATCTTGCGTCTAGTTATTGTTGGTTGATCAAGAGTTACAGTAACCATAGTAGAGTGGTGGGTTTTCAAGGATTTTACACAGATTTGAGTGCCACCCACCCAGTGCCAATTTTGCCCATTAGCTGACCTAGATTGCCAACTTCCATTTGCTAAAAAGCAAGTTCCTGGAAGTCAAGATACGAGTGGCACATACAGGCAGCATTCTGTGTGATTGTGCAGTGTGAAGAGCCTGCTCCAGGCTTCCATCCGATGAGGGAAGGCATAACTGGGATTGGAATGTAAGAAAAGCAATGAGCTGTTAACTTTCTAGCAAATAATTCAGTTTCAAGTTGTTAGACCACATTCACAAATGGACCAGGCTTGATGAACTGGAGTATGGCAACACTACTGTTGAGCTAGTCTGAGCTGCTGAAAAAATTTTTTTAATCAAATAAATGAGTTTAGATCAGCCCAGATTACAAGAGCTGTTTTTATTGTGTGCTTTCAGTTGTGGGGAAATAGCAGATAGAAAAACATGTTGCTGCCAACAATATGTAGTTTATCCTCCTCACTTTAGCAAATCGGTATATTAAAGTGGTGAGTTGCTCAAGTATTTGAAAGGGGGTCTCCTCATGCACCCAACTGAGGAAGCTGTGTGTGGTGATGCCCTTCATAATGGAAAATGAGGAAAATTCACCAGTTTTCATCACGCACTGTCATAGAGTGCAGGAGAAACAAGTGCTTCCCAACACTCACTATACTGTGTGTGACACAATGGTGCAACTTGCCACACATGTGAGTTGTGATCTGGTATATACCCAGATATTTGCATGAATAGACTGCAAGAACATGAGAGTCCTTGGCTTCTAACCAACTATGCTCTTACAGGAAATGATAGCATACTGTAGATTTTATTACATTTCAGTGACAAAACATGCAGTGGTGGCTTTCATTGTTGCTATAATTTTCATGAGCTCAGGAAGTAGAAATATAGATTTAAAAATAGGTAAATTCTAATCTTAGTAAATACAGTGAAAATGTGGTGTTTTATGTGTATTTTGTACACAGAACCAGCTTTTGTGCAAACACATAATAAGTAAATGGGAAAGTGGCATGCAGAAATGTGGCTCTGCCAAAAATTGCCTGGTTAAAGGCAACTTCTGCACTATTGTGTCCAAACCACCTCTGTTGAGACAGCATCTTCTCACCTTTTTTCTGGTGAGAAGTCTTGGTATTTAAAACGTAATAAGAAATGTTGCTTTTTAAGCCACAGATGGGCAGCACAATTCAACCCCCCCTTTGGCCGATGCCAGTCACTTGTGTCAGCTGCGTACTGTCGCGAACATGCCAGAACGCACATCCGTGCCAGTGTTTCTGGTGCAGGGCTGGTGCAAGCAGTTACATCGGCTCTGCAGTGCTGGAACATGCCTGCAGTGAGCTGCTCTAACCCCTCACCCCCAGCATGCATGGTCCCAGTTCAGGCGCGGTGTGCTTGGACATGCGCTTGCTATACAGCACACACAGATCCAAGCAGCCCCATAGGGGTGACTGGTGCCTACCCCAAGGTAACCTGCCCTTGTTTAATGGAGGCTCCAGCTTGCTCCCAACCTGCACTGGATGTAGTGCAGTCCAGTTTGCCTGCCTGCCTGTTCCAGCACAGATCAGGATTAGAATTGCACCCTAAAAGACATTGTAGGATTTCATCTCCATGTTTCACTTTCAACTGTGGAAAGCATTTTCAGAAGTCACAAAGAATACAAAAGTCACAAAGGATACAAAAGTCTTGGTATTATTGGAGGTGCATCTAAAGTGGTGACTCAGGAAGCACCAGTGTCTCATAGGATTTTTTGCCCCATTGCCATTTCCAAATCTTACATATGGAAGACAGGAAGATGTGTATATCCCTTGAATGGCAAGAATGTGTGTCTTGGCATAGAGAACACATGCATTCCCATATATTTCATATCCCCTTACTTTATCTCAAGCATATATATGTTCATCATCTCCTGATCACAGCGAAAGACTCTAGTGCAGATTTTCAACCGATATGCCATTATGGCATATTGGCGTGCTGCGAATGGTCCATGGGTGTGCCATGGGAGTTTGGGTGAGGGTCATTTCTTTGTAGAGCCATTGAGGGATGTGAGCCTCACGCCTTGTCAGTGTGGTGTGCCTTGTCAATGGTCAAAACTTTGCTGGTGTCGCCTTGACAATTTTAGCACCTTGTCAGTGTGCCATGAGGTGAAAGAGGTTGAAGGTTGCCTCTCTAGTAAGTTGATGTTCGACACCTCCACTTACAGTGTATAGATTTTGAACTTTTTAAAATCAGTCAGTTGAACTTTTGGGATAGTATTGGGTACATGGATTACATCCCAAGAAAGCAGATTGTTGAGACCCCTCTGCACGAATGTGTTTTATTTTTGAAGACTCCATAAGGTAGATTGCAGTACTTGGGTATTCATCTTCCTGTGAGATGCTTGAGAGGTAACCTTGGGGATATGGATCTTTTGTATCTTAGAGAAGTTATGAAGTTAACCTTTTGAATCCTATATATATCTGAGGTTGCAAATTGAGGGAGGAAAAGACAAAGGCACAAGATAACAGAAAAGACTGGATACTTGGACTATTAAGGTGTTTGGGGGGAAGGAAAATAATTTCTGCTTTCCCAAATCATTGGTTTTGACCTGAAAAATAAATTGGCAGAATAGTCAGGATAATGCTTTGAATCCCAGTTGTGGCACCTCCTCTTTTGGAAGAACTAAAATGTTGTCTAATGAAACTGGAGGAATCTTTTGCAAGCACAAAACTATTGCCTCCCGCCCCCCACACTCTAAATGGGAAACATTTATATTCATGTCCTTGCTATTGTTTTCTGTGGCAAGAAGCTGATGGGAATTTGAAGGTGGTAATATATGGTATACCTAGTAGCCCATCATAAAGTAATTTTACCCTATGATTTTGTCTAATTATTCCAGCTCAGCAACATCAGACATAATTCCCAACTCTCATTACTGGCTTTTCTGCTGTGCATTTTCACACACTGTTTCTTTCTTGCCACTTTCCTTCAGGACCTTATTGCAGTTGTTTTAGGAAAAGCATTTGTAATATATAAGGGAATGGTTTCCTTATGATGAATATTCAAAGTGAGATACTGGTTCTTATTATGGAGGCATAATGAACACATCAGCATGATGAACCAATTTAGCCAATGTAATATCCATGGCAAAAACGTGATACACTGTGCAGTTTAAGCAAATAAATTTTTTTAAAATGCTGATAAAAATTACTAACGGGGCAAAGGTTTATTTCCTGTATTAACGGTGCCCAGCCTTCTCATGTATTTTACTTGCTTATTAAATGTATTTTCCCCTTAAAACTATGCCAGCGACTCTTTCAGTGAGTTAAATAACTGTTTCTTTTCATACTTGTTTATGATCATATCGTTTGGAGTTGTGCAGTAACAAGTCCCAGACCATGGAACCAAAAAGCCCAGCATTTGGAATCAACAAATAAAATGTGAATTATTTTAGTTGGAACAGATTTTCATTTTTTAAAAATGCTGGAAAAGCCTCCTCTGTCATGCCTTCCTTGAGTATTTATGTCCACTGGAGATAATTTAGTTTGTTTTATTAAAGGATTTTAATTCACATTTCTGCTTCCAAAACAGAAGTGCTCCAGGGGCTTATGTAACAGTCTGAACAGTAATAAAACTACACTAATAAAAGAATGCAAACAAATCCATAAACCCCCTACAGCAGCAGTCAGGAGCCTAAAGGGCCAAGATTCTAGAAGAGGGGCGACCAGCCTATGGCACTCATGTCACTAGTGCCACACAGACACTACACCACAGAGACACACACAGACACTACTTAAGTGGCAGGTGCAAAGATGCCGGTGACAGACGCACCAGCTGACACAGGGCTCCACGGCCGAGAGTGCCCAGTGCTTCTCCAGAGGCAAAGTTCAGAAATGGAGCAACAAGGCCTGGGGCAGGCAGGGCCAGGATAGCTTGGCAGATCATGTGGGCCAGTGAAATCACCCGGGCAGGTCCAAAAAGGGCCGCCATAAATTGGAGTGGTGCGGTTCAAGATTATGTACATAAAAAGTGGCACGTGGCATGCTGTGGGTTGGCCACCCCTGCGCTACAAAATCAGATCTACGTTGCTGACAGATGGAGGGCGCAATCCAATGATGCCTGTTGGGCTGACGCAACGTGCTTTCATTGGCCCAGTGTCACCAGCGCTGACGTGGAGGCGCCATCTGGCATCCCTGCGTTGGTGCTCGTGCCGTTGGGCTGACGCTAGCAGCAGCATTGGCCCAAGGGCGCCAGGCTGAGGCACCGCAGCACCGCTCCTGCACCAGCTGAACTCAGCTAATGCAAGAATGTTTCTAGGCAGGGGGAGGGCGGGAGGGTGTTTCTGGGCAGGGGTGGGCGGGTCGGGAAGCATTGTGGCCTGGGGAGGAGGGTGGAGATGGGATGCAGCTGGTAGGCCGCCTCCAAGCCTCTGTCCCCAGGTTGCATGGCCTCCTCGGCTCTGCAGGCACAGAACCGAGGAGACCATAGGGGAGGCTGGAGCCTCCCCTGGGGCAAAGGCGTGCCCTTGCCCAGGGAAGTTCCCCAGCACACCAAAGCTGTGCTGGATATAGCGCTGCCCTGCCGGCCTCTGTATTCCAGCGCAGTTTAGAATTGCGCTCTAAAGGCTGGCCAGAAAAAAGCATCTGTTGATAGCAGCAGAACATACTCTAGTTGGGGCAAATTTCCCAGGCTAGAGAGTAACATGGCTTTGGTACCACAGTAGAAAGGTTCTTCTCTGATGTTTCCGCCAGCAGTACATCAAAACACAAAAGGACGTCTCAAGATGTCACCAGAGAGTGAGCAGATTCATATTATCATTTATTTATTTATTTAATTTTTATCCCGCCTTTCTACCCCATGGGCACCCAAGGCGGCTTACAACATTAAAACCATCACTTTAAAAACCACAAGTATAACAATTAAAACAATGTTAAAAACAATATTAAAACAGTTAAAAATTTAAAACATGCAAGCCCCGTGGATCCTATAAAATATAAGATGAAGAATGTAAAATGCCAGCCAGCCTGTCAACAATTGAAGGCTTGTTTCATAAAAAAATCTTCAGCCCCCACCGAAATATTGCCAAAGAGGGAGCAGTTCTTAATTCTAAGGGGAGGGTATTCCAAAGTCGGGGGGCCACCACTGAAAAGGCCCTATTCCTGCCCGCCATCCCCCTCACCTCTCCTGGTGGCGGCACAGTCAGAAGGGCCCCCCCAGATGACCTAAGAGTACGGGTAGGATGATATGGAAGGAGGCAGTCCCTCAAATAACCTGGACCCGAGCCGTAAAGGGCTTTAAAAGTCAAAACTAGCACTTTGAATTGGGCCCGGAAAGGAATCAGCAGCCAATGTAGCCACTGAAGCAACGGCCGACAGAGTTGAACCAACGAGCCCCAGCAACGACACGAGCAGCCATATTCTACACTAGTTGCAATTTCCGGACCATCTTCAGAGGCAGCCCCACAAAGAGCGCATTGCAGTAATCTAATCTAGATGTCACTAGGGCGTGGGTCACCGTGGTCAGGTCTGTGCAGCTCAGGTATGGTCGCAGCTGGCGAATCAGCCAAAGCTGAGCAAAGGCTCCCCTGGATTCAGGCGAACCCCCAGACTGCGAACCTGCTCCTTCAGAGGGAGTGCAACCCCATTCAGAGCAGGGCGGTAGTCCAATACCTGAGTTATGGATTTCTGGACCAGGAGCACCTCTGTCTTATCCGGATTTAATTTCAGCTTGTTTGCCCACATCCAGCCCCCAACCGCCTCCAGACAACGATTCAGGACCTCAACTGCCTCCTCAGAATCAGGGGGAAAGGAGAGATAGAGTTGGGTGTCATCAGCATATTGACGGCACCCCATTCCAAACCCCTGGATGACCTCTCCCAGCGGCTTCATGTAGATGTTAAATAGCATGGGGGATAGGATGGACCCTTGCGGCACCCCAAACTTAAGAGGTTGGGGTGCCGAACAAGCATCCCCCAGCACCACCTTCTGGGATCTGTCAGCCAGGAAGGAGCCACTTCAAGACAGTGCCTCCAAACCCCAGCCCGGCCAGCTGACCCAGAAGGACACCATGGTCGATGGTGTCGAAAGCCGCCGAGAGGTCCAGCAGGACTAACAGGGATGTACTCACCCTGTCCATTCCCTGGTGTAGGTCATCCACCAAGGCAGTCTCCGTCCCGAACCATAGCCTGAAGCCAGATTGGAATGGGTCCAGATAATCCGCTTCCTCCAGCACCCTCTGAAGCTGGGATGCCACCACCCGCTCAATCACCTTGCCCAGAAATGGGATATTTGAGACTGGCCGAAAGTTGTTTAAAATAGTGGGATCCAGGGAGGGTTTCTTCAGGAGTGGGGCAGGAGAGGAGGTAGTCTTTAGGTATTGTGGTCCTATACTATTCATTTTACTAGTGGGACTCTCTAGTCTCTAAAATTGTGAATAGTGATCCCTATATTTTGATGATATGTAATGAGGACGTTTCTAGGATTTGTCTGTTCTTTTAGAGAAAACTCCATTTAGTCAAATTCTGGACACATCTGTGCTATCCCTGCTAAAGCAGACAGAAATCCCCATATCACCTGGGGCATATTACCTGGGCACTGTGCAGAAAATTGAGAGTGGAATCCCAGCCCATCTGCTGATGTGAAGATCCAGCTCACACTCCAAAACAACAACCTTGGGCCTAGTTGACTAAGAAACTACAAATTAGTCATGGAAAATTAGAACCACCATAAAAAGCATTAGCAGAATAACACTAATAGGTAGGAAGATGCACATTAACCCTCCGTGATATTTTACTTTCTGAATACAGTTTTTACTGAAACAGGAAACATCTGCCAGGGTTTGACCTTCTTTTAAAACAAAGTTAATTGTGAATTAGGAACCTGCTGGCCAAAGGAAGCTTTGGACTCTTCCTAAAGTTGTTTTACTTGGTATTTTGCACACTGATTTTTTACAGAAAATTAAAAGATGAAATTTTTATTTACAGGATTAAAATGGTCAGAGCATTGAGCATAGCTGTGTTGTGGTGCTGCCACCCCTACGTGTAGCTGTAGGAATTGGTAGACAAGAATGTGCCATCTGTAGCCTGCTGGTCTTGGGGAACTTTACTGCAGCCTGTAAACAATGGCTCACTCTAACAGTGTCCACCAGAGTTATACATTGCAGCTGGTTCACAGAAGGTAAGGGAATTAATATAGTTCAGGCCACATGAACAGCTGGAGCAGCTTCTGGCATGATTTCTGTCAGCCACTCAAGATTGTGTGAGGTGATAGTCCACAGATTTCAGTATGAGACTGGTAAGGCCTGCGGGTTTTGCCGTTCATGGTGGTCCCCATGCTATGAACCATTCACATATACATTTGAAGTGCCTGTTTCCAGCAATCTATCAATCCCAAGTGGTGCTTCAAGTTTGTATAGCACTGCATATACAAAAAAGAAAAAGAAGTACAGACTTCAGCACGGTTAATCCCTGCGTGAAGCTGCCATAAGAAATTTGGCTGGATTGCAGCCTCTAAGATGCAAATTCAGCTGACTTTGAAGGATCTTAGTTAATATAAATGTGGCTGTCTCAGTGAGCCTCCATGTATCTACCCAGAGTGATTACCTGCCTTGCCCTAAACTCTCCTTGCCAGTGGTGGCTCTAGGGCAGAGAGCAGTGTGCAACTTTGAGTGAGGTCCTTTACGACAACAGAACGTCATTCTTCTGGCATAACATGGGGAAAAAAGTATTTCCTTTTATCTGTTCTAACTTTCCCAACACTATATTTTAGTGGCACCCTCTGTCCACTGTATCCATCCCCTGCATAATTTTGTATGTCTCAATTATGCCCCCCACTCAGGTGCCTTTTTCTAGACAGAAGAGCCCCAAATGCTGTAGTCTTCCTTCATAAGGGAGGTGCCCCAGCCCAGTAATCATTTTTGGCACTCTCTTCTGCATCTTTTCCTGTTCTACTATGAACTTTTTGAGATATGGCGACCAGGTGTCGTGCCACTTTCATTGCCTCAGATTTCCTCTCAGGGATGTGTGGTCAGTTGAGGCAGAGGAGGCAGAGCTTTGCCTGACCCTGGCAGCACACAAAAAGGATGGGCCCAAGAAATTAGAAAAAGTCAGGTCTGGAGATGTTCTGAGGGCCTCCCAAGATCACCCGTCCCTGAGAGGAAGTCTTTTTCACATAGGGGAAAAAGTATTCTCCCTCGCAACTGATTTTAGAGAGTCAGGACACAGTATACCACAGACCAAAACACATGATTATGTACATATTATAGTGCCAAGATGGTTCTGGAGGATTTCTCCACCTCTTTCTATCTGCTGAAGCAAGCATATTTTCAGAAGTTCAAAGAAAGATGGCCATGCGTGGCCTCACCAGCCCTCAAAAGACCTCTGGAAGGCCTTGGAAAGGTACTTTTGGTTTTTCGAAAGGTCTTCTGAGGGCTGGAGAGGCTGACTGGAGCAGTTGCTTCCGGAAGTTGCATCCAGAAGTCACCCGGAACTGACATCACTTCCAAGTTGCAGTGAGCTGGCACGGAACACGATGACACATCCCTACTTCCTCTTCAAAAAAGAATAGAAGAAGCACTCTTACCCTAGCTCTCAATTTTTAAAATTAAAATTACTAGATGAATATCCCCTTCTAATAACAATTTCCCTTTCTCTGCTGGGAGAAGTAATTTGAAGGAACCTCATCATATTGCTAGTAACCCATGTCTGAACCATATCTTAATGAGGATGTGCTTGGTGGCCCTGGCCTTGGTGGGGAATATCCTCCTCTCATTTCCCTGCGTCAGTCTAACTTTTTGCTGAAAAGCCTTTTTGTTGCAAACAGAATATAGGGAGAAGTAGGAACATTGGTTGTGTCACTACGGGGTTGCAGGTGGTTTGGGCTTCATTGGAGTTCACCCTCTGGAGGGGTGACACGACACTGCCCAAGTCTCCATTTGGTGATTTTGGGCTGGGCCTAGCCACCTTATGTTTTTGCTGACCATTGTGTTCTGGCCGCTAACCAACAAGAACATGAATTGAACGGGCTTAGAGTGAGCCAAAAATTGCCAAACAGAGGTGGCCGGTAGATGAGTTTTTTTGCATTTAAAGCAATGCAAAACCATAGAAGTATGAATGTGTCCCCCCCTAACTGGATAACATTCAAGCATATCAATCCCCCAATCCCTGAAGTGAGTATGGCCCTCAACATTACATTTATATTCTCAGTGAAAACTAGACCGTAGTCATATGACTGAAATATAAAGGAACATTTCAGTCCTTCATCACAAGCTCAAATCTGTGTAACTGAGTGCTGCTGTATGAATTAAGGTGTCCTAGTGAAGGGTGGCCAACCTTTAGCATGCCATGAGCCTCTTTATAGAAACTTGAATGTGCAGCTCCACCTTATTTTGGCCCTCTTCAGAACTGCTCTGGTGGTTTCACCGGCCCATGTGATCTGTTGAGCCTCTGCTCGGTTATCTTTGCCCTGCCCCAGGCCTTGGAGCCCCCTTTCTGGGCTTCACACAATGGCTCTTGCATGTGAATTCTAAAATTTGGGCCAGTAGGGTTAGGTCAGTGCCTGTGCCACAAAGCCTCTACAGAATATCCAAGGGAGTCCAAATTCCCATTGGCACTGTGGTCAAGCCAAGAGACAAGGAATTTGAGGTTTGTGTGAGGCTTTTGAGTACCATATTCCATTTGCTTTGACTTCACAAAGCCGTGGACAGCGTTCACTTGATGCTGCTCAGCGTTCAGAGATGTACATATCAGTGCTTTCTCTTGCACTGAAAAATAAACCGAAATTACTTAAAAATTTTTCCTCTATCTCGCTAAAAGCTTCAGTGTTGAAAATGCATTAAGGTGGATTCAAAACACACTTTTCCAGTTGTGCTCAGAAGTGCCCCACTGTGTTCCACGGGACTTACTCTCAGGTACATGTGTACAGGATTGCTTTACTAGTTCATCAGACTGGGCTCAGCGGGGCTCACTTCTGAGTCAACATGCTGAGGCTTTCATTTGCCGACTTTCTAAGGAAAGTGTTATGGTGCTAATAAGACTTATACAGACATACTTAAGTCTGAACAATCTAGTCCACTAAGCATGGTTAAGAAACAGATGTTATTTAGGAAACAAAATTATATTGACATATCCTTAATAGCTTCCTGGCTGCCATACCTACTACAGCAACAGCTTTGCTTTAAATTAGGTTTGTGACTTCTAAGGGAATAGAGCCATTTTATATGTTGCCTCAGAGCAGAGCAGCTTTCCTTTGTCTTTTTGCCATGCAGCTCCAGTAATATCTAGACCAGTGGCATTCAAATTTTTTAAACCGGGACCCATGTTTTAGAATGGCACTCGTGTCGGGACCCACTGGAAGTGATGTCATTAACCTGGAAGTGATGTTGTGGCAGGCAGTGACATCTTCAAATAGGAAGTGCTGTCATTGTAACATAATAAAATGACACTCCTGAAATGCAAATTAGCATTCTTGGACTGCTGCAATTGTACAGCCATGAAACATCCCTGATAGAAAGCAAGTTTAGGACAAAATACGATGTAAAAGCAGTGAACTAAAAAAAAATTCAAAAAAACAACAACACCCTCACTTGGAAATTAAAACTGTTAACACTCACAAAAGGAATATAATGAGAGTAAGATCTGCAGTTTCCACGATGGCTGCTCCCAGCTTTCCGCGACCCACCTGACATCAGGTTACAACCTACCAAGTGGGTCTCAACTCACAGTTTGAATAACACCAATCTAGACAAATGCGGGTGTGAAACCCATAATAGTGGGCCAAATAGAATCAATGGTTCTTGCTGGGGGCTGGAAGTGACATCATTAAGCAGGAAGTGATGTCATTAATAATGACACAAATATGTCATTAAAGACGAAGGCCAGACACTTTGTTCTCACATATGAACGCATTAACTGCAACTGAACAGAAGAGAAAATGTGAAAATCTTGATAATATTTTCAAGATATGGGAGAGCCAATTATCATTCAGGCTTCTGCTTCAGGCAACCCTGCTGCTTCTGCTGCAGCATCACTTCACAGCTCAGTGCTGAGAGATGCACTGTGAAGCGATTGCAGAAGTGGCACTGCCTAAAGGGTGGCCCACATAGTAATTGAGCTCTCCCAGCACAGAAGTAGTGTCTCCCTCTCTCTTGGTCTGCCCCTCCCCCCATAGGGTTCCTTGCCTTCTGAGGTCTCCTTCCATTTCCGCCTCCCAGGCGCTTGGAAGCAGCAGCACTGCTGAATGGGAAGTCCTGAGAGAGCCATATTATCTTGGGAGTTGTAACCAGAGCTTCCAGGGTCTGCATCCAGCCTGTGGGCCTTATGTTTGTCATCCCTGCTCTAACATTTGGATTATATAGTTGTTCCCTGTTCAGGTATCTCCTTCCCTTAGTACTTGACAAGTGATATATGGGAAGAAAACACATTATTTGTTTCACTCACATGGCAGTAATAACGTCTTGTGGCCGTGAATTCCGCAGATTAATTATGCACTGTGTGACAGCCACCTCTTCTTGGAAGGAATTGTCATTCTTGCACATTAATGCATATGTTTGTCTTGCATGTTTTTTGACATGCCGCCTTTTACAAATTAGCAAGTTCTCCTAGGAATCCTCCTAAGTAATGAGCATTAATAATAAAGTTGATCTGTATGTTAATAGGTTTACCAGGTCATTTTTCTCATCTTAAGGAGAGCTTGGCATGACGGATTTTGGGATTTAAGCAGTAGGAAAATGCCTTGGCAGATTAAGGAGTGCTGCATAATTTGGAAGATGGAAAGCTAGCACAAGAAACCAGCCCTTCGTTAGTCTCTTGTCAGAATTTTTGGGGGGGTGAGGTGCTACTGGAAGAAGAAAAGTACTGAGGAGAAGCCAACAGCTTAATCTTCTCAATTTATGTTAAAAATAAAGATAAAAGCACAAGCTTCTTGACACAAGTCAGGAGTTATGATCCCGGCTGGTGGAGAGTGCCATTACATAAGCTGTTTTGTTCATATATATTTTTATCTTGCCAGCTGAAGCTGTCTTTGCGGCCTTTAGGTGATAGTGTAGGAGTTGCTTGTGGCACTGTGTCTCTGGAGACGGCAAAGATCATCAAAGGATTCTACAGAAAGTCTAGAAGGACGTTGTGTGGAATTGCATTAATAGAGGTATCATTTACAAGTGCATCTATTATGACAATTGTGTTTCTGTTATTTAACTTGCTACTAGTTCCATTTTTTTTGCAGTGCTTCTCTGATGCCTGTTCAGTTCCGTAGCTTGACATAATTAGCCATAAAGTACTATATTTATTTTATTTATTTATTTGAAGAATTTATACCCTGCTTTCCCCATGCCGAAGCAAATGCCCAAGGCGGCTTACTTGAGCAGGCTAGTCTAAACCACCATTTTTCAATGGTTTTTTTTTACAAATCTACAGTATTCTTGTGATCTGCCAAATCCTCAGGCCCAGACGTTGCCTTCCCAGTGTGGTTCTCTCCTTTGGCTGCCTGCCATCAAGCCTCAGCAGGCAATCGCAAGTCAAGCCTGGACAGGTCCTCAAGGTCATATTTCCCTTCTTTGCCCGATAGCCTCCTCACACACTCCCCCACAACTCTCACTTGCGGTGAGCTAATCAGCTCCACAGTGACTCTGTTCTGCCACCACAGGTACTGCAGTTTGTCACAGCCTGGCATTCATCTCCCATCCAAAAGCAAACCACAGATTTTCTTGCTTAACTTCAGGCAGTACCAGCAGCTCAACCATCAAAATTCTTTTTGCATGGTGATGAGTGAGTGAAAATTCCAATAAGAGTGATCCTGTGGCATGATGTTCTGGCCCTGGCAGCAGCACCTCACCCCTCCTAAGTGCTAACAGAGTGGCGGCAGCAGCATAGCTAGAGTGGGGTCTAAACACTGAGTATTTGCAGCTCTGCTAATGCACTGGGTGAAGGGCCCTCCTCCTTGCTGCCAGAGCCCTATAAGTGTCTCCTCCGAGTTACTCTGGCGGCCTGATACAGCTCTCTCTCTCTCTCTCTCTCTCTCTCTCTCTCTCTCTCTCTCTCTCTCTCTCTCTCTCTCTCTGTGAATGTTTGTTACATCTTGTTCACTGTGTTTTCATCTCCATAACTGAAAGATTAGTTTATTTATTTTAGAATTTCTGCATCTGAAGAGCTTCTAGGGCAGCTTTGAGCAGATGGTAAAAATGCAAGGCCTCAGTAAACACCATGTATTAAAAATGAATCATTTTAAAAACAGAACAGTAAATTTTAAAAACCTTAAAATAGCATAAATATAACATACAGCAACAACACCAGAAAACACCATTGACCAAAAGCACCATTGAAAATATGGCAAATGAAAATCCAGTATAGGCTCCCCCCCCACCCCCCCACCCCCAAAAAAGCTTGGTGGAAATGCACACACCCAAATCTGTACCCCTCTGTGATGTCATCACTGAGTACGGTACTCCAGAACTGCCCCTGTGTAGCTCTGTATAAGCTCAGCACACTCCTTGCAAAAAATTACAGGGAACGTTGAAAACTGGTCTGGTGAGCATTCTGGGCAGGGAATTCTACAAAGTGGGTGCCACTACTCAAAAGCCCCTACATCAGGTATCCATTTAAAGTTTCTACCATTTCACTTGACTCTGCTGAAAAAGAGATACTCAGGGGACAAATGCTATCCAACTTTCTGGCTCTGATGCAGCCTCAGTGCAGCATTTAAGGAATGGAACAAATGTTCCCTTACCTTGAGGAGGCTTCTGTGTCTGCCCTCCCCACTGCAGAATGTAGCTCAGGCCTGTTGGCATGGCTGCATCAGTGCTGGAAAGCTGGATTGGATTGGACCTCAAGTGTGCGTGCCACTCTATTTAGTGGAGGTACATCAGCATCAAGCCTTTTGCAAGCTCCTCTTGCAATTCCATATAAAGGGTGGACACGATCAAACTTTGTAGAGAGGAATCCCACATGATAGCTCCATGGGTCAGAGAGGAAATACATATTGAAGTCTGCTTTGAGCAGAGGGTCGGAAGTGAGCTACTGCAAAGTGATGCTTCAAAGCTATAGTACAGAAAGCAATAACTGTTGTTAGTATCAAAACAGCGTTGAAGTCCAGAGAAATGATGGAGCCCCATTGCTCACACCTGTCTCCTGGAGTAGGCACAAGGGAGATGCACTACTAAACATGGGTACGAGCAGTATTGTCATTCAGTAATGAGCTGCCGGAACGCGAGTCGGGACTTACCGCTTGATTGACAGGCAGTCCGTGATGCGTCGCCACCTGCCTGCCCGCCGCGGAGGCTCCCTCCGGGTGGCGCGCCCCTTCGCGGCTCTCCTAGGCACCCAGCGCGCCTCCCAGGCAAGCGGGCACCCCCTCTGAAGCCAGGGGTGCCTGCGCAGCGGTCAGGCAGGCAGCGACGCTTCACGAACGGGCAGCCAATCAGGCGGTAAGTCCCGCCTCACGTTCCGGCAGCTCGTTTCTGAATGACAATACTGGGTACGAGGCATGAGGTGACGTCATGACAGATGAGACAGAACCCAGTGTCTTGGAGACAGCACTTCCGCTGCCTTGGTGCCATCAGTACTAGCTCACAAAAACAGACCATGAAAGTATGATGTTCCTCTGGGACCACCAGACATTACCACCAGAAATGTTTTTGAGAAATTGGCGTAGCTGACCGTGGGAGTGGATGGTTAATGATTGATTTTGAGGTCCTATCCCTACTTGTTACAGTGAAATTGGGAATATCACATCCTTAAAATATTTTCCTTTTGTATATGTTCATGTTTTACACGTAGAGAGGCTTCCTACAAGAAACTGCACTATATCACATTATGTAGAATACTATTCAAGGTCCTGGAGGTTCTTGTAGTAAATTATGAGGAAGGGCTCAACTCGTGAAATTTCAAGTCACAGTGGAATGTTGCATTTGAATAACGTCTCATTGATTATCCATGACCGGACACACTGTCTAGCAGCTCCTGGATTGTTTGTTAGATACATCAGCCATTTTTGGTAGTTGGTACACTTGTGGCAGAGGCACACATAATGTTCTCATAGGAAGAGTTTCATCATTTTTTTCTTTTTTTTAATTGGAAGCAAGTCACAGTCTTGAATTAAAATTAATCCAGTAGTTACAGCAGAGGAGATAAAAAGAATATGTATTCCTTGAGGCAAATCCTCTTTAAACCAGGGGTGTCAAACTCAGGCGCAGTCTTCACCAACTTGCCAGCACAAGGGTAAGGGCAATGCAGCTCTCAGGTAAGGGAACAAACACTACCTTACTTTGAGGAGGCCTCCGTGACTGCCCCCCAACTGGGGCATGCAGCACATGCCCCATTGGTACTGCTGTGCCAGTGCTGGAAAGTTGGTTAGGATTGTGCCCTCAGTCAATAGCATTCATGGTACCTGCTGGGAGCTGGAAATGACATAATTAAGAATGAAGATATATAGTTATTCAGATAATGGCCAGAAATAAGCATTTCATTCTCACATAGAAACTCATTAGCTGCAAGTGACATAAAATGTGGAAATCTTGAGCATATTTCATTTCACTTCAAGATATGGGAGAGCCCAATTATCACCTGGGCCAACCTTTCAGCCACACAACTTCTGCTGCAGCATCCTTTTGCAGCTCAGCAACTGAGAGGTGCTGTCAGGCTGAATACTGTGGGTTTTTCTCACTTTCTTTCTCTGCGTGCATGTAGACGACTGAGGATTTCACTTTTACTTGCATACATAAACTAGACTAAAGTCAATAAAAGGTTTATGCTGAAATCAATTAATTAGTCTTTAAGGCATATGACTATTATTTTTCATCAGTTATAGAAGACAGAGGGCCCACCCTATCTGCATTTTATGCACTAGATTTTTTGGAGGAGAAAGGAAGCTCCACTTGGTAACTCATCATTGTATTAAGGTAAAGGTTTCCCCGCAACCGAATAGTCTAGTTGTGACTATCAGGTGGTGCTCATCTCCGTTTCTAAGACAAAGAGCTGGTGTTTGTCCGAGGACAAGTTTCCGTCGTCATGTGGCCAGCATGACTATATGCCAAGGCGCACAAAATGCCATTACCTTCCCACCGAAGTGGGAATTTATCTACTTGCATGTTTACATGCTTTCAAACTGCTAGGTTGGCAGGAGCTGGAACAAGCGACAGGAGCTCACTCCGTTTGCATGATCTCGAACTGCCAACCTTCCAGTCAGCAAGCTCAACAACTCAGCGGTTTAACCCACAGCACCACCACGACCCTTTCCTCATTGTATACTCCCTCTTTAAGAGCCATTCTTTAAGAGGGATACCCAGAAGGCCTCAGGATAAGACAAGACATGTAAGTCAACTGATGGAAACAGTTTCATTTTGCTGTAAAAATCAATGTGATTTTTGGTATGATCTTCTTGGGATCAGCCCTAACAGAAGGGCCAATAAGGTGAGATAGTGGTCGGATAATATGTTCTTTCTCCCTTCTGTGGAGTTTTTGCCCTGGGCCTTTCCAGTAACTAGAAAGCAACAAATAGTTGACTTATTGGAAGAAATCTAAAGTTAAACTGTGTGCCCCCGCACCCAAGCAGTGGGGGTCCCTGTTGTTGTTTTGACTGGTGCAATGTGCTGTCTTTCTGTTGGCAACTCTGTTATGATTTAATAGACAAGCTATCAGGCAGTTGCTATGTTTTCTTCCCTATTAGTTCAAGAAAGATACTTGCTCACTCTTTGATCTTCAGTATATCCTAATGGGAAACTACTCGTTCATTTTGATAATCATTAAGTCTTAAAATGGCTCCACTGATTCCACCTCAAATTGATATAACATTTAAAAAACAATGCCTTTGCATTTTGATTAAAGTACTTGAGGGAGAGGCATCAGAGATCAAGCAAATCCAGAGATTTGCTTGAAAACTACAATTCTGATGCTGTAATTGGATTTTAGGAAGCTATTGCCGTTGAATGGATTAAAATGAGATTGGGCTGTCACCCTGTTTGCTAGATAGTATTACTATATAGTTCTAGGGACTTCAAGGGGCTGCAGATTAATAATGTTTTACAGTGGTTTTAGTAGTACTGTAATGTTAAATACCTCCTGTTTTAATTTGGTGCAGTGGGAACCCTTGTTTAGCAGGGGTAGCCCAATCCTATGGTGCCTGGGCCCCATAGGTGCAGCGGTAGCAAAATGGCTACCACTGCATTCTACAGGTACCATGGCAATCATAGGAGGCACTTGGAGGAAGAAGATGTTCATCCCCTTCCCCCAGGTAAGGGTGCAGGCCTGTCAATGAGTCACCTCAAGTCTGTGCCAGCTATTTTTCTGGCGCAGAATTGAGGGCCTACGTGTCTGGCCGCGTGGCCTGACATGGAGGTTAAGATTTGGTGGTGGAAATCACCGATCCCACTCTCCCCCGCTGTTCCCCCCACCCAGTTTCTGCCCTTCGCACCCACTGTTGCCAGTGGAGTGTGACATGGGGTAAGGGAACAAATGTTCCCTTATCCCGTGAAGACTGGCAGTTTCCCCAGCCCTGTAGGATACAATGGTAGCCATTTTGGCATTGCTGTACCTCACAGCTTAGTTGGGGCATAGGACTGGGCTGTAAATGACTACATATTTTGAAAGACTTGAAGCTTTCACGAACCAGTATGAATCACCACTGTATTTAATGAAACAGCAGATAGCTTGGTTGATTTTTTGGTTGATTTGGTATTATGGCAAAATAAATTGTATTAACATTGGCAATTCAATTGCCATTTTTAAATGGTTTAAAAAATTAGTTTTAAGATATGAAATCAGACCTGAATTGGAAAGTGCGTGTTGCTGCTAATGGGGTTAGCAGTACAGGTAGGACAGGTATACTGCTGCCCAATAATTATATTCTTTGGACAGCTCCGACTTCCTTCCACTGAGTGTAGCATTCAGTGGATTTACCCTCTTAATGTCTTTTGTTTATGAAAAGATACCTAATCCCACAATTTTTTTCTTTTTATAGAAGCACCACTGAAACCAGAAGAAAATCCGGCAGAAGCTTTCACTGATTCATCCCTTTTTGCTCACTGGGGTCAGGACCTGAGCCCCGAGAACAGACGTATTGCCCTTAAACAGTTCCAATATTATGGCTACAATGCTTACCTGAGTGATCGGCTTCCCTTGGATAGACCATTGCCTGACTTCAGGCCTAATGGGTAAGTAGTAGCCTTCAGTGGACTTGTCTTACAGTGCAATATTATCTAGTCAGAAGTAAGCCTTATTGATTTCAATGGAACCTGCTCCTAGGTAAGTGTGTATAGCAGGTGTCTCCAAACTCCGGTCCAGGGGCCAGATGCAGCCTCAATCCGGCCCACAGCAAGCTTTTGGTTGACTCATTCATTCATTCATTCATTCATTCATTCATTCATTCATTCATTCATTCA
>JAJKFI010000016.1:14185495-14201865 GCA_029204185.1 Lerista edwardsae | reverse complement strand
TCATTCATTCATTCATTCATTCATTCATTCATTCATTCATTCATTCAAGTTCTGTCTTGAATGTATTTATTTAAATTTTATATTTAAATTTATTTAATTTTTTGGCCCTTGACACCATGCCAGATATTTGATGTGGCCCTCTGGCTAAAATGTTTGGTGCATAGGAGTGAAGCTTTAGAAAATGGTAAATGTGTAGGGAAATCCTGTACTTTTTGGAAGAGTTATGATATATTAAATAGGCATGATCCATGATCCAGTCAAAATGAGAGATGTTGAAGAGTTGTTGATTTTAATGAGAGAATTAGGACAGGGTGACCAGTTACAATGGAGGACAGAGTGTCTATACCTTTAACCATTGTATAGAAGAGGGAATATTGGCAGGTGCAGCTTTTTAAATCCTTCCGTGTTGAACTGCACCTGCCGAAATTCCCTCTTCAATACAATGATTTAAAGCAGAGGTTCTCAAACCTTTTTGCACAGGGACCCACTTTTTAGAATGACAATCTGTCCTGGTCCCACCAGAAGTGATGTTATGGCCAGAAGTACCATCATTGTGATGCCAGAGCCTGCTGCTTTCCTGAGAATGCAGCAATAAATTGGGTTATTTCTCAGCCATTTTCCAACAGCAAAGTAAATCCGAAAGAAAGAAGCCAATGTACAACCTTGACACAAGCAAAACAACCACACAGTCCTCCCCCTTTCCAGCATCCCATCTTCCCATATTTTCAATATGGCTGCTCTAGGTGCTTCATGACCCACTGGGAATTGGCCCACAACCCACTGGTGGGTCCTGCCGCACAGTTTGGGAACCACTGATTCCATTGTAACTGGTCTCTCTGGACCTTCTGCCCCAAAAATTGAAGGCAAGAGCATCCTTGACCCATCCCTCCTTGTACAAGGCAAGGTAGAAAATCCCTAGCACTTTATTGGATGTCTAGAAAAAAAGAGGGTGGAGCTGGCATTGCTATGTTATCTGCTCACATTTCTAGGCTCAGTTTGACTGAGCTTGTTGATGACAGAAGAAGGGACAAATTTGTTCTCCCCTGCCTCTGACAGCAGAATTAGTTCCAATGGGGACAAACTGTAAGAGAAGAGATTCCGGTTGGACATCAGGAAAAAATTCCTGACAGTAAGGGCATTTTGATAGTGGAACAGATTGCCACGGGAAGTGGTGGATTTTCCCTCATTGGAGACATTCAAGCAGAGGATCGACAGGCACCTGCTGGAGCTGTTCTGGAAGGATTTCAAGCTACAGGCAAGGGGTTGTTGGACTAGATGACCTTGTAGATCTCTTCCAACTCTGTGATTCTATAGCTCCTTGGAACAGTCCAAAGCTGTGGTTCCCAAACCTTTTAGCATGGGGATCCACCTTTTAAAAAGTTTTCACTTTATCAGCTGCTCAAGCTTCTCTGGCTAGAATAGTGAGTGTGCAGAAGTGCTCCATTCCCCTAAGAAGCAGGTTGCTTAACCCTTGATGCACATAGCCTAAATCCATCTTGTCACTCTCATGGCATACCAAAAATTGGGTTGTGATCCACTGGTGGGGCATCGAGCCCACAGTTTTGGGACAGCTGGTCTAAAGCTAGCTAGTTGCCATTGAGAAGCCAGGTAGATTTTATTTTTTTGTTGCTCACCTAATTGCCCTTGGTGGATAATTTTTTTGGTGACCCCAAGCTGTTTAAAGGATGTGGTGGTGCTAGTTAAGTTGGTTAAAACTGACATATAGTTTGAGAGTAGGAGGAGAGATTTGGTGTGCAACCTGAGATTTGTTCCCTTACCCCAGGTAAAGCAAGAATTAGGATTAGAACAGGACTGGAAGCGTACCTGATGGGCTACCACTGCCGCTCACCCTCTGGGACCCTCCCAAGGGTTGTCCAAGCACAACATCTGCAGAGCCTCCAATACATTCTGAAACTTTTGGGAGGCCTTTCAACAACACTTTTGGTTTTCCGACGAAAATCAGAAGTCCTGATTACAGGCCTTCCGAAAACTTCAAAACTTTTTTGAAGATCCTGTGAACATCACTGGAGGCTGCAGAGGCTGCTGGTGAGTTGGGGCGGGCAGTCTGCAGACCTGGCTCTACTCAGCACATGGGCCAGGGACATGACCAGATAGGACAGGAACAGAACCTATTTCATCCGGCTTCCTGGCTCAGAGATGCTGCCTGGTGATCCCTCAGGTTTCTATTTTAAAAAATTTTTTATTAAAAGATTTTTATTAGAATTAACTATAAAAGGGAAGGGGATCCCTTTTATGAGGGAATAACAACTAGGGGGATTGGGGTATACATTGGTCAACACAATAGGTACACTACAACTGAGTTGCAACAGATCTTCCTCTTCTATAGGTTATACATCTTCATTTTATCTATTTCTTAACATCTTACCTTACGCATTTCTATATCTAGTTCCCATCTTATTTTCAATACATATTATCTATCCATTCATAAAAAGGCTCACATTTCCAGCATTTCTTAGGAGTCCCTTTATGCATTTTTGCTAGTTTGTCAGGTATTAAATGCCATCTATAAAACATCTTATATTCTATTTAAAGTTAGTTGCGCTTATCATCTTAATGTTTGTCTTCCATATTTGTTCCCAGTCCTCCAATGGAATATTATATGCAAAGTTTTTTGCACATTGGATCATTGCTTCCTTCACTGTCTCATCTTCCATTTCTTCTTCAACAAAATACATACATCTTTTTAATATATTTTTCTTTTTCCTCTAAGAAAAGTTTATCAAAATCTATATCATCCTCATAAAATCCACTTTATATCTTCTTTAATCCTTGATTTTATTTGGACCTCAGACCACCAATTTAATTCTATCCCTTTATTTCTTAACTCTACATTATTTAAGAGTTCTCCTTTCGGATTTAATAATTCTTTATATGTTCTGTTTTGATCTTGTCTAGTCCAGTCTGGTCTTGTCACAATTTCTAACGGCTTTATCCACCTTGGTATCTTAGTATATACTTGATCTTACTTGATCCCAGGTCCATAGCAAGGCTCTTCTCAGAATATGTTGCTTGAAGTGTCCATAATATCGGGCTTTGTCATAGATTAAGAACGCATGCCATCCAACTTGTAAATCATGTACCTCTATTTGGGCCTCGATTAAAAATTTGACTTCCAAGGAAGGCTCTTCAGCTTGAGGGTTGGTGGATTGGCAGTAGGTGATTTACAGTTTTGAGACCAGGTGGGAATGCTTGCAGGTGAAATAGGTGGTGGTTTACTGTCTTCTCCAGGTTAGCTGCCCACACTAAAAGGGAGAGAGGTCTTTGCTGATAGGATCTACTGCAGGATTTACACAGAGTAAATAGCACTGATTTCAATAACTGTGATTTAGATATAACAACCTTTTCTTATTGTGTGTCTAATACACAGCATGTATTAATCAAGCCTGTACTTAAATATCTCAGTGGGGAAAAAATTGGACTAAAAAGTGCTTAACTTTGGCCCATGGTCTTCAGAATTCTAGTCTCCGAAGTTGTCCGTAATGAAACGGATGAAATGTCACATAATGAAATCAACACTGAGTATAACTTTGTTTTAAGAGCACCCCAGATGGAAATAAATGCCATAAACCTTAGCAACAGCTGCTAGTTGATCTGCTATAGCATTAAAGTTTTAAAAACCTTTTGGACTCCTTTGCTACTTGGAGCTCAAGGAGAAGACTGGAGGCTTTCCACAGGCAAACAGAATTGTGCAAAGGCTGTGAAACTTGGCTAATGTGTCCCTTCAGTGGAAAGTCCTCATGAATTAAGGCCAGTTCAGAAAATACCATCTGCATCTTTTACACTGGCAACCTAAAGTATACACTGCTGCATCCTGTTTCCAGCTGAACTGGATTGTGAAATGGCATGAGCAGTAGCCATGGAAACCAAGATTCAGTCATGGGTTCCTTTTGATAGATTATGGCTGCCCTGGATTAGTTTCAGTTGTTTAATGGGTAGTGTCTTGATCTGAAAATGTCTTGTTATTGCTGTAATTACAGCTTTACAGCCCAGTTCTAAGGTTTGGGGCCACGGTAAGGAACAGCACCGTCAAATGGCTACCTCTGTATCCCGTGGGGCTAGAACTGCCACCAAAGTCTCCTCAGGGGAAGTAAACATTTGTTCCCTTACCCCAGGTAAAGCTGTACAGTTGGCAATGGGTCTTTTCGGATCTGCATCTGTTAAATGGCAGGCAAAGAACCGAGGAAGCCTGTGTCGGGCTTTCAGGTGCAGAAGGGGGCATAGGATTCGGTGGCAGACTCTGCCGCCATTCCTGCCCCTCCCCTCAGGCCACCTTCCCCCCAGTTCCACTCTCTTCCTGCCTTTGCCCTTCCCTTCCCCTGCTTTGGGAAGCCTCACTGCTTGTTGGCAGTAACTCTTAGCTCTGTTGGCAGTAACACTTTCTCCAGCGATGAGTCTTCTGGCACTGAGGCTTCCTGCTGGCACAGCAGGCTTCCTGCTGGTGCTGGAATGCCTTATTGCATTTTTATGTCACCCACTGCTAGTAGTATGAGTGTACTGCTCACATTGGGCTCAATAGGACTGGACTCTTAGGAACATTGACTGAGAATTACGCTGGCACAGTCAGGGAGGATGTCAGATTCAGGGAGGATGATGCACGCCTCTGTGCTGGCCTCAGCGGTCCAAACATACTTTACGGTGTCTCTTGTGCTGGCCAAACTTTGCTGGCCGAACTCCAGGTTAGGATTGCGCTCTGAAAGATAGGATGAAATAACTTAACCTAGGAATAATTTAATGTAAACTTATTCAACTTAAAATTATTTTAAATACGTATCTTAAATACTTGATGACTTGTATGTATGACTAGTGGTCGAACAGGCATAACCCTTGGTCTGCAGTGGTCTACTCTGAGAAGACTATAAAGTGGGATTTTATTACAAAGCATTCTCTCTGTAGCAATAAGCCTAATGTAATGGTACCACTTCACCAGTTAAATATGATGAGTTAGAGCACAATCCTAGGCAGCGCTGAATTGGCAAGGCTGGCCGGCCAGTGCCAAATACAACGCTACTTAGGAGAGGCTGGAGCCTCCCTGCGGCAAGGAAACGTTTGCTCCCTTACCGTAGGAGATGCTCCAGCCTCCCCTATACACTCCTCAGATCTGTGCCTGCTAAACAGCAGGTGCAGATCCGAGGAGACTGCACAGCATGAATTTGGGCTGCGTGGCCTCCTGAGCGGGTATAGGATTCAGCCATATGGCCGAATCCTGGACCTGCCCATGTCCTGCCCCCAATCCCCCTCCCCCCGCCAGTCCCCATCCCGAAACGGGACAGAGCCTCCTTCATGCCAACAGGATTGTGCTGCCCCTATGTTTTTTTTTAACCAAGGAAATAAACAAACAAATATGAACTGTGCTTGAACGCTGTTCAGTCTCTCCACAAGTACCTGTACAATCAAATTTGAGAAGCATAGAGTAGGAGATCATAATGCTTTGTGAGCATAGAAGTGATTTTAAAAACCCTACTGTACGATGATATGGAAACTTGAGTGGTTTACCTCTAAGCCTGCAATCCTATGCACAGTTCCCCGGAAGTGGGCCCTATTGACTATAATGGGAATTACTTCTGAGCAGTTGTGCATAGGATTGGACTCTAAAGGACATATTCAGGGGTATGGGTCTTAGGTTTTGAAGAGCCTGATATTTATACCCCACTGCACAAACACACCCTTATAATCAACATGGTGTCAGGATCTAGGCTGGTCAACAGTGACATACTTTCTGAAACAGAAGTTCTGGTCAAACCTTAAAATTTCAAGCAATATATGTTAATTTGGTTTCTACAGTATTGGTTGTACTTCAATTATTTAAATTTATTTTGAGGTCCATTTCTCAGGTTCTTTACATGTGCTTCATTGATTAATTTTTTTTGTGGAAGCACATTCTAAGTCCTATACAAAATCTTCCCTGTTGCTATTTTCTGTCCTTATGCCATACTTTGCAAGTTTGAATATAAAGGCTCTATAGTTGCATAAAGTTCATCACCAGTGAATTCAGCCTATCGTATACTAGTCTTGCCAGAGTGGGAACCTCATACATTGGAATGAATGGTTTTGTGCCACAACCATGCTTAGTGAATTGTGTGCTAGAACGCACAGAGTAGCATTTCCGGTGTACATGTATATGCTTGTGTTTATTAGATTGGATATAAAGCCAAGATAACAGATATTTGAAGCAGCCTTCTATTAACTCTTCATTCTATTTTTAATCTATAATTCTGAACATAATTATACAATATAATTATATAATTATAATTTTTAATTTTTATAAATTATAATTTTTAATTTTTAATTGTTTTAATATTGTTTTAACTATTGTTTTAACTATCACACATAATGATTTTATTGTATTTTAATTGTTGTAAGCTGCCTTGGGTGCCTTCGGGCAGAAAGGCGGGGTATAAATTAAATAAATAAATAAATAAATAAATTAGTCAACATAATTATGAAAAATCGGTCTCCTTTTTGAAACTATAAATTAATATGGGGGAAAACACTCCTAGACTTAACATTTCTGCCAGAATATAGACCTGCCTATTTTTCTTTATGAAATGATGCTTTTCCCATGGATTTTACTTTTTTTTTATAACTAAGTTTTAAAAGAGGCTGAACACAATTGTAGCTGGGAAAAGTGTATTACATGTGGGAATTTTAAAGAAATCCCAGCTCTCAGGATTTTGACTGTAATTTTCATGAAAACATTGACCTGTACAAGAGCAAATCTTTTTTCCTGACCCAGCAGGGACAAAGTAGCAGACTTCCACATGTGCAGCATCTCTTGCTGGATCACAAACCATGCATGTGAAAAGGTGCAGTGCGCACAGTTCCTGTGATTGGTTGGGAATCACACATATAGGAGCAAATTCATAGTCCAATTCAAGCAATGGCCCCATATGTTTTTGCCATATGCTTGCTTTCTTGCAATTGCATTGCAGCCATGGATTTTGTAGTCCAAGAATGCATTCACTACTGAATACATTTCACATCTTGTTTCTCCAGCCAAATTGCTAACAGTATTGTGACAATGAAATCATGCTGTTTATAAAAAGGTTTATATATCATGCCATTGCAGATAGTGTGGCAAACATTGAAGTATTTTCAGAATACAGGCATCCCAGGAATGTATAGTGCAACGTTATTTAAGTGTGACTTATAAGCTGGAATTCCAAACTATGCAAAATAACAGCACAAGCGTGCTGTGTACTGGGACCTTTGGCTGATCGCAGCTTAGGTTTAAAAATTTAAATTGATGATGTTACTGCCAGCCATGACACAACTCCAGCTTAATGACATCACTTCCGGTGGGTCCCGACAAAATGTTGTTGTAAAAAGTGGGTCCTGGTGCTAAAATGTTTGAGAACCACTGCATTAGAGCATTTGGATAGAACTGTATACTGTACCTAGAAGAAGAAATGCCCAGGCAGAGGTCTTTATGTCAACAGTTTTCATGGTCTTCCATACATTTTACCCATCTGCTGGATCATGTGACTTGGGCACACATTGAACTGTTCACAGTAGCAGCATGAGCGTAGAAAATACACTTGAAAATACATTAGAAAATACACTTGTTTCAAATTCACCACATAGGGTTTTCCTTTCTGCACAATGTATGACGGAAAGATAACGGCAGTAAAGATCCAGCCTTCTCTTCCCCCGTATTTCTTTGTCTTATTTTCTGGCTCCAGAATGTCATTGATGAACTGTTTTACTATCCTACCTCTACCATTCCCATCTGTTATCCTGCACTGTGCCAGACCGGATGAATAAAGAATGCCATTGACTAAGCACTAGCTTTGGTAAGCCTGACAATATCTCGAAGCCAAGTGTCAGCCTCTTTTTGCTTTATGAAATGGGATGTCGTCTTGACGGTGTGCACTGTTTTAAGTTGTGCTGCTTGTAAAGTCATAAGCCTTGCTGGACCCAGTGAAGGGTCCTATGTATTCCAGTATCCTGATTCCCATAGCGGCCCACCGGTGGCCTTTGGGAAGTCCACAAGCAAGAGAGAAAGGCGTGCAGCTCTCCCACCATTGCTCCCCTGCTACTAGTATTCATAGGCCTACTACTACTAGACCTGCAGGCAATGCATGGCCATCATGACTAGCAGCCATTGATAGGCATAAGTTAGTCCAATCCTCCTACAAAGCCATCCAACCCAGATAGCTTGGTAAGAAATCCCACAGAATAACTCTGTGCTATGTGCTCCTGTGACTTTCTTTTGTTCATCCTTTATATTCTGCCAAATTCATTGGATGACAGCAACAACTTTGCTGTCTCCTCACCATGCCTAATTGTTCCTGTCTCAGGGTGCAATCCTAAGCAGTGCTGGACTGGCGAGGCCAACGGGCCTGCGCCATATCCGACGCTGCTTAGGAGAGGCTGGAGATTCCCCGTGGCAAGGGAGTGTGCACTCCCTTACCGAAGGGGAAGCTCCAGCCTCCCCTATGCGCTCCTCAGATCTGCACCTGCTAAATAGCAGGTGCAGATCCGAGGAGACCACGCAGCCCAAATCGGCCTCCCAAGCCCGCCCTCTCCCCACCTTCTCCCTGCCCAATCTCCCTCCCACCGCCAGTCTCGCTTCTGCCTCCGCTCAGAGCCTCCCTTGCGCCGGCTGGCTTCAGCTGATGCGAGAGAGGCTCAGCGCGGGCGCAACAGGACCAGCGCTGCCTGCAGCGTCAATCCTGTTGCTCGAGTGCTGATGCAGGGGTGCAGATCACGCCACGTCAGCACTCTGTCCCTTGTGTTGACGCTATGACGTCGCAAGGGGCGCAATAGGATTGTGCTGTCAGGCATATACTATCTTAATGGCCTTTTTCCATTTGGAAAACAACCCTCCAAATATCACAAGGTGTTCTGCCCTTCTGATCATTTCGGTTGCCCTCTTTTGCAGTTTTCCAGTTCTTCAGTGTCCTTGAGGTGTGGGAACCAGAACTGGACACAGGACACAAATTGTGTCCATTGTACAAGGACAGTATAATGTCAGTATTCTTGATCCCTTTCCCTAATTATCCCTATCATGGAATTTGCCTTTTTTGCTGCAGCAGCGCAGTGAGCTGCTGTGTTCCTTGAGGCATCCCCTGAGAAGTCAAGGTCACTTTTCTGGTTCATCACAGACAGCTCAGATCCCATCAGTGTAATTGATTTTTATTTTTTGGCTGCAGTGTGCTTTACACTTCAGCTCCTAATCACTCATTTTGGAGAGGTTCTTTTGGCATTCTTCACAATCTGATTTGGTTTTTAGCATTACTGAAGGATTAAAGCAGCCCCTCACACAGCAGATGGGTGTTTGTCAAGAACTTTACTGGGAGAAAGAAAGAACTTCAGCCTTTGTTACGAAGACAGGAACCCAGACAGGAAAAGGAGCCAAATGAGATGTCTAGTGCCAGCATGGGAAAGAAACCCACAAACCTTTAAACGAAAAACAAACTCTCCCTACTGATGGACCCCAACATAAATGCACTTGGTGACCTTGTATAATCTGAGTGGCTCAGCTCACATGCTAATGCTCTTTGTTATTTTACTGAGGGTGCAATCCTAAACTGGAGTTGGGCCGCCATAAACTAAATCAGCAAAGTTTGGCCAGCACATGAGCCTCCATAAAGTGGGTGTCGTCTTAGGGTGTCTCACGTCTGTATGCTGGCCTCTCTGACTCCAAGAGTGGTGCAAACATACTTTATGGTGGCCCTTGTGCCACCCAAACTTTGCTTAAGGGACGTGGTGGTGCAGCGGGTTAAACCGCTGCTGCTGGGCTTTCCGACTGGAAGGTTGGGAGTTCAAGACTGTGTGACGGAGTGCCGTTGCTTGTCCCAGCTCCTGCCAACCTAGCAGTTCAAAAGCACCTAAATGCAAGTAGATAAATAGGGACCACTTTGGTGGGAAGGTAACGGCGTTCTGTGTGCTACGGCGTAGAGTCATGCTGGCCACATGACCACGGAAGCTTGTCCTTGAACAACACCGGCTCTACAGGCTTTGAAACGGAGATGAGCACCACCCTACAGTCGGTCACGACTAGACCATTTGGTCATGGGGAAACTGTTACCTTTTTAAAGTGTGTATACTGAGGGACGTGATGGTGCTGCGGGTTAAACCGCTGCTGCTGGGCTTTCTGACCAGAAGGTTGGGAGTTTGAGACCATGCGACGGAGTGAGCTCCCGTTGCTTGTCCCAGCTCCTGCCAACCTAGCAGTTCGAAAGCACCTAAAAATGCAAGTAGATAAATAGGGACGACTTCGGTGGGAAGATAACGGCATTCTGGGCGCTATGGCGTATAGTCATGCTGGCATGTCCTCGAACAAAAAGCCAGCTCTACAGGTTAGAAATGGAGATGAGCACTGCCCCTTACAGTCGGTCACAACTAGACCATTCAGTCATGGGGAAACCTTTACCTTTAAAGTGTGTATAAGATTGAAGTCTAAGCTTCCAAAATTTTGGAGCTGTTTTTATCAACCATTTGTCCCTCTGCCAAAATTACATGGCAAGATTTAAAAGGATATCTATTTTAAGCGAACCAATTGTACCCATTTCGATCCATTACATTATATTCCAGCTGCACTTTTGTGCCAACTTAGTTTTTATTTTGCCTTTGTTTTAAATATTTGGATTATTCTGATCACCAATGTTCTATTTATTTAAAACCTTATCCTACTAAACCAACATATGCCTGAAAAATCTAGTTTGTTTGTAGATGAGGGAAAAAAATTCTCGTGAGAAAAACTGAAGCAAAATTATCAGGTGGAAACATAGTATTAAATTACTTTCAAAAAGATGAATCAATGATACCGAAATACCAACTGTTATCAATGCTGGTCAGCACCCATTCTGATTATTCATCCCTAGATAACCTGAAAATAGGAAGACACTTGTGTAAGTGGGGCACTATATATAATCTATTTATCATGTTTTCATGTCTTCATTTTACCAAAGTTGCTACCACCAAGGAAATAGTCCTTGAAATACTGTAGTTAGCATTAAGTTTTTGGAGCTTTCTGTAGAGTTGCAGCTTCTACTTTTCTTAGCAATGAGGCATAAAAGGCTGTGTATGAAGATGTAATCCACTATATGTACTTATACTTTCCGAATCTTATCTGTTAGTCTGCAAACATAGATATATCCTTAGGAGTTTCCAGTGTGTGCTCATTTTTTTTCTCATCCTTATCATAAAAGAGAAGTTGCTTTGTAACTTTAATAGAGTTCTGTAGACAAAAGCAGTGTGCTACCTAAGCGATGACATTTTCATTCACAGAGAAGTCCCAGTCTTTCTGATCACATACATAATGTGAGACAAATGTGACATCTGTCTCTTGTAATTTTGAATATGGAAAGTAGCTGTTCCTAAGATCACACTAGCACTGTATGAATTGATGTTATCTGCACACATTAAAATTCAATTCACACACCATATAGCCAAGAGTGCAATCCTAACTTGCACTGGAATGGCAAGGCCTGCAGGCCTGCGCTGTATCCAGTGCAAGTTGGGAGTGCTCAGGTGCCTCCCCTGAGCAAGGACATGTTTGCAGGTGCAGAGCCAAGGATGCTGCGTGGCCCAGGGACAGAGGTTTGGCTGTGGCCCAACGGCCACATCCCGGCTCCACCCCACTCCCCAGGCCAGGAGTTCGACTGGCACACAAGCAGCGCAGTGAGGCCTCAGGCCGGTGCCCTTGGGCCACACTGCTGCTAGCGTTGGCCCAACAGCACCAGGGCGGACGTGACTGTGCCAGTTGCCACCCTCCAGTCGGCCCAACGATGCATCTAGGATTGCACCCCAGCAGTGTGTGCCTATATGAGAAGGAATCAGTTTAAACAGTCGAAATTGTGATGGTGAATGGGCCCATACTTTTTCCACCAACAAAGTTGCAAAACTCATAGACCAGCAAAATTGGGGAAAGAAGCATCAAAGTATACAGTATCTAGTTTAATCATGTTGGACAAATAGTCTCCAACCATTCCCAATTGATGCCTCTCTAGTGTTCTCTTTAAAACTCAAGGGAAGGAAACTATACGATTCCCTTGGAAAGCTGCCACTTTTCCACATAAGAAGCAATTACATATATATGCCATCTGGATTTGCTGTGCTGCAAAATATTGTTTCCGTCTATCCTTCAACAGCCCAGCTTCACTGTTCCCTTTCTGCTTTAGAGTATGCTTTTAAACAGATTAAAACCACAATCCTATATCCTCATAATACTCTTTCAGAGCAAAAAATCTATTCCTTTGACCTTTTTGCATACATATCAGATGCCACTTCTGTTCATTCTAAATTTTGTGCCATTTTTGTCTTTTAAAAATATTAACAGCCCAATCCTATCCTTCCCCCGCTCCCCTATGCAACCACACGAAAAAGCACACACTACAGGGAAGGGGGCAGAGTGGGAGGGGAAAGGGGAATTATAGTCAAATCTCTTTAACCACTGGGGTTAGTTTCTTCAAAAACTGTGGTTTTGGGAACCACAGTTAAAATTTATTGTGGCTAGACCCCAGTTTATATGATTCCTTACTTTATTCACTCACAGGAAATTTTGGTTCTTACCTTGTAAGGAAAAATGTTAATATTTAAGTGAAAAATTTAATCGTTATTGTTTAGAGTGTGTCCAAATTCCATTTTGTTAAAGAAAAAAGAATTCCACATGCCACCATGAAATATCTAGTTTAAGAAGCTTAAATGACCAAGATCTCATTACATTTTATTACGACTCTGAACTTTTAAAGAGTATGATCTATTTTCTGTGACTATAACTCCACTGTAAAAAGCAGAGCATGCCCCATTGGCAGAGCTATGTCAGTGCTGGAAAGGACTGTGCCCTTAAAATCTTACTAATATTTCATTTTTATGCATTTTGATATATAGATGCAAATTAAAAGCATACTCCTTAGGACTAAGCTGTACGACTTACGGTGGTCCAGTTACCTTATCCATTTCAAAGAATCATAAATATACAAATATTAAATTGCTAGGCAACACCTAGGCAACTTTTTTCTTGCTATATTAGAGTACAATCCTAAAGAGGAGTTAGGCCGGCATAAGCTAAGCCTTCAAAGTTTGACCAGCACAAGGGCCACTGTAAAGCGTGTTTGGACTACTCTCGGAGTCAGGGAGGATGGCGCACGTCTGTATGCTGGCCTCTCTGACTCCGAGAGTGGTCCACACATATTTTATAATGTCCCTTCTTCTGGCCAAACTTTGAAGGCTTAGCTTATGCCGGCCTAACTTAGTTTAGGATTGTGCCCTTAATCATTAATGAAAGCTGGCTTCTTTTACTGAGCTCCATTGAAAAACACTGATTTTTTTGTGATGTGCAGAACCTTTAAAAAAGTGTCTTTAAATTACTATAATCCATCTCAAGGACTTCTGTTGTAAATTTCAACAGTTACATAGAGAATGCTTCCCAAACTGTAGGGAAGTTTGGACCCACCAGTGGGTTGTGAGCCAATTTCAGGTGGGTCGTGAAGCACCTAGAGCAGCCATATTGAAGATGGGATGCTGGAAAGGGAGAGGTCTGTGTGGTTATTTTGTCTGTGGCAAGGTTGTACATTGGCTTCTTTCTTTCTGATTTACTTTGCTATTGGAAAATGGCTGAGAAATAACCCAATTTATTGCCGCATTCTCAGGAAAGCAGACTCTGGTGTCACAATGATGGCATTTCTGGCCATAACATCACTTCCGGTGGGTTCCAGACAGAGTGTCATTCTAAAAAGTGGGTCCCAGTGCTAAAATGTTTGAGAACCACTGTGATAGTTGTTTCAGTGCTTGACAAAAACACTGTGGATGTCCAGACCCCAGGAAGGAGGATGCTACCCCAGCAGAACTTCAGCCTGCGAAGACCAGGTGAGCCCAGAAGCAGTAAGGCAAGGCCCTGATTTTCCCTGGATAGCACCTCAGTTGATCAGTGCAAGAGGGCAGGGGGCAGCGGCGTCATGCAGCTGGAATGCTGGGCGGGAGGAACGGGTGAGTAGCAGCCCGCCCGTTGCGTACCGCTCCGTTTCGCTGTCTTCCCCGCCCCCGCAGGGCCAATGGAATGCAAATTCTCCTGTGCCAATCCAGCAACTCCTACCGGAGTTGTGCTGCATTCTGCAGGGGAATTTTGCAAGCAGAAAGCCTCCTCCAGGTCACGGGGCATTTGTCTCCTTGCCCCGGGGTAAGCCCCAGGCTACACAACAGGCTGTTCAGATCCATGCCAGCTAAATTGCTCCCCCTCCCTGTATTCTGAGATGTCCTGTGGGTGTCAGAACTGGGCTTAGAAGGTGGGGTGGGTATGGATTTTTTGGCTGTCAGAATTACACGGTGTCCTCTGCACTATGGAATGCAGGGTTGGTTTGGGAGGTTGGACAGTGCTGTGCTTTTCTGGTGCTTGCTACATGTGCATGGCTCCCTAGGGGGCATCCCTAATCTACACCAGTCTATGGCAGGCAGAGTGATTATCTGCAGAAAGGGGTGTGTCTGCTCTGCAGTGTGGGGATAAAATTTGGCACTGCTGAGCCTGTGGCACTCCACCCGCATCACACCCATGACATGCCCAAGGAACTCCCACACAACATCTCCCAACCCTGATGGAGGTAGGCTGATGGCCAGCCTGCATCAGATTTGCACTGGCACGGGTTTTCAAGCATATTGCACTAATGTGGGGTTTGCATTTGTCAGTGGCAGCCATTTCCACCATAGTGGAGCTCTCTATGTGCTGGCAGATCATATTGTACACTAGCGGTTTCACATGAAAGACTAATTTTTCATAACCCTAACAGCCCAATCCTGAGCTGCCTAGCTGCCTAGCGTCCTATAGGAGCAGCAGTAGCAAAATGGCTACCGCTGTATCCTGTGGGATCTGCGGCAGTTCCTGAGGTCTCCTTGGGGGAAGGGGGCATTCAAGCCCTGGTGCCCACAACGGAACTCCTCAAGTCTCTGCTGGCTGCTGGCGTAGACTTGAGCAGCCCCGTGTTGGGCTGCCTGGCCCAAGCAGGTCATAGGATCGGGTGGTGGAGCCACCGCCTGTTCCCACCCAGTGGGCCAGATCCTCCCCTCCCCCCACCCAGTTCCGCCTCCTGCCCACCTTCCCCACAAGCACCAAATGAACGTATAGGTCACCAGTACTGTGAGAGTGCCAATGGACCTCCTTTGTGGCACTGAGGCTGGCTGCTAACTAGCACTTGCCCCAGCACCAGTGCTCCCTCCTCCAACAGTGTTGCAGAAGTACTTTACGGCACACTTGCGATACTTTTAGCCAGCAGTGCCCATGTGCCACCAGTGATATGGCCTTAGGATGCTGCTTACTAAGCTCTTTCATTTATGACTGGAGGGAGGAACCCTGTTCTCCTCCTCAGTACTTCTGTTGAACAGATTTTTTTTATATGTATGAATGTTGCTGGGGAAAAAAAATTATATGGAGCAGCTTCCCCTTTGCTGTCTGGTATGCTTGAAGTCCATGTACTACATGTACTTTTCTGGTGGCCATGACAACAGTTACTTGAGCTTTACACATTCATTTGTGAATTGCAGTTTTGCCACTGGACACAGGTTTTGAGACAGCAAAATGAATCTTAAATACTATATTTGTAATCCCCTACTGCAATACCATGCCAGAACCAAAATAGTCCCCACTGCCATGTACTTTAACTCATCTCTCATTGATTAAATGAGAATTTTAATCTGATTAAAGCTTGCAGAGATAAATCTAATATTTTGAGTGAGAAATGCTGTGAAAATCAAAGCTGGCAGGTTTTTAATGCCTGGATGCATTTATGCACATCCTGGATGGTAGGAAAATGTGTGAAATTAACATTTCAAAAATTCCTTGGCAGAGGATGTTATCAGACTGCTAAGCGTTACCAGACTGGGAAGAGCTTGCTCCTTTTGTTTGCCCTCTGTCCAATAAAATATCCTTTGTTTAACATTTTAAAACCATATATGTTTCCCCCATCACGTCCTGAAGTATCGGTGTGCCCCAGTGTCCAATGATTTGGTATCCACATTTTCAGTTATCCATGGAAACTGGGATGCCTATTTAAATAGAGAAAAGGTAAAGTCGTGACTGACTGTAGGGGGCGGTGCTCATCTCCGTTTCAAAGCCTGTAGAGCTGGCGTTTTGTCCAAGGACAAGGTTCCGTGGTCATGTGGCCGGCATGACTCTACGCCATAGCACACGCAACGCTGTTACCTTCCCACCAAAGTGGTCCCTATTTATCTACTTGCATTTAGGTGCTTTCGAACTGCTAGGTTGGCAGGAGCTGGGACAAGCAACAGGAGCTCACTCCGTCGCACAGTCTTGAACTCCCAACCTTCCGGTCAGAAAGCCCAGCAGCAGCGGTTTAACCCACTGCACCACCACATCCCTATTTAAATAGATAGGGGACCTTTAAACAATTTTTTTT
>JAJKFI010000016.1:14173141-14184635 GCA_029204185.1 Lerista edwardsae | reverse complement strand
ATATATATATATATATATATATATATATATAATATTGCATCCCACATTCAAAATACGATGCAAGATGACACATTTGAAGTGAGGGCACTTCAGTTCTAATTCTAAGTAGCACCATTTCCATCGTCAGTTGGGTCAAAAGAGAGGACCTGCAAGGTGAATGATGGAGTACAGCATTGTACTATCAGTCCTCGCAGACATTATTGTAGCACCATCAGGGACACTTTCTGTCATGATTACTCAAATCCAAACCAGTCATTCCTGAAGGGGAACGGTCTTCGAAGTTAATGAGAAAGTTGTTGTAGTGTATACAGTATTCAAGAGTTTGAGTTGTGACTACCAGTCGGTACCAGGCTTCAGGGGCAAGGGGTTGCTCCACCCTTTTCCTGCTCGCCGCAGGGGTCCCCAAGTCATTGGTAAACTGGGCCTTGTGCTCTGCCAGCAGCCTAGACTCTGCCTGTCTACATCCTTGGCCAGCCAGGGTTTAAAGCAGTGGTGTCATCTAAATGATTTAAGAACAGGTACTCACTTTTGATTGGCACGTTCTCGGGACCCGCCCACCAGAAGTGACGTCATAAGCCGGAAGTGAGGTCGTGGCAGGAAGTGACATGAAAAAAGCCCTTTTTGAGGCCTCAGACAATTTTAAACTAACCCAACAGTTGCAACAGTATTCCACAGCACCCCCAGAACATGTTAAGGAGGCCTGGCATCATGTTAAAGTGACCCAACAGTTCCAAAACCCCAGAGCAGCTCATTTTTCAGTGGCAAGGCAAGGCAAGGCTCCGCTTGCTGCCTGCCTGCCTGCCTGGCTCTGAGAACGTGCAGGCAACTCAAACATGCAGGAAATTCAAATGTTGCAGGGGGCGGAGTCGACGAGTGATCGGGCGAATGGGCGGGGCCAGCCATAATCTTAGAAACCGGTACTCGCGTACCCCCGCGTACCCCCTGCATGACATCACTGGTTTAAAGGCAAGAGGCCCAGGCTCCTCTGCCCTAGGCCTCGCCCCCTCCCTCTGATTGCCCCAGTGCTCAGCCAGCCCTTGCCCCCCCTCCCCATGGGTTGTCCTTCTCCTTGTCCCCACTTCCCTCCAGGTGTTTCCCTTTGCCTGCTGGATTAGGCCCGGCTGTCAGCTGGAAGGGCTACTTTGGAGTTGCTGCCTTGCTCCCGAGGAGACCCCCAGCTGGAGATGAGGACCTTGCAGCCCTGCCTGCGAGGCCACCCATCTGCGCAGGCACAGCTGTTGCCCTAAGGCCATCGCCTGCGTGACCTCAAGCCGTGCGCCGCTGTCGCCGTCGGGCCTCAGCGAGGCTGGGGATGCTGACTCCTGTGGGCCGGGCGTGTTTGCTGAGGCCTGCTGCACTGAGGCACAGAAGTCCATCCCCGGCTCATTTGCCCTGCCATCGTCTTGCGGGGCCTGGAGCAGGGTGCCGATGCCAGGTAAGGCAGAAGCCCCGGAGGGGCTGAAAACACAGGTAAACATAGCATTCTTGGTAGAGAGAAGATGCTTTGAAAGATAATGTTTGCCTGAGTTGCCTTGGGCTTAACAGGAACTGCTTAAGAAAAAACGTACAACTACTACTAAGTGAACCTTAGAGATGATCTCACAGTAAATTGGTGAAGAAGCTGCTGTGTTTGGAGAATACAGTGTTTCTGCTAGTGCCCGCCTTTCTTTTACAGAATGCGTAACTTGGCTCTGTGTTGCATTCATGAGTTTAGTGCCCAGAAGATTTGAATGGTTTCAATCCACATTTAAGTACCGCAAGTAGCTTGTTGAGTCCAGTGGTTACTAATGAAATGCTTGTTTAATGAATTCCTCAGAAAGCATCTTTTTTTCATCTTTTTTGTACAGATGTTTTTCTTTTTCAGTTGGGATTATCTGTGCTGTTGGTGTAGAAAAATATTAGAATAGACTAGAAGTAAATACTGTTTTGTTTTTTTTCTAAGTTACCAGAATTGACTTTTCTCCAGCTTGTACTGGAGTTAGCTGGAATTAGACTGTCAAAAAAAGAAAAAAAGAAATTTTTAAAAAAGAAAACCTTGAAAGGAAACTAAACCAAAATGCTGAATCTTGGTTTGAAATATGTACTTCTGTTACAAGTACATATTTCAAACCAGGTTTCTGGGGTCAAAGGTCTCTTACTGTCTTTCATTTCACTCTTGTTCTGTTTCTTTGCCAATAGCAAAGAAACAATTTCCAATTGTTCCAATTGCCAATTTCCTGAGAATGCAGCAATAAGTTGGGTGATTTCTCTGTCATTTTCCAATAGCAAACTGAATCAGAATGGAAAAAAGCCCATTTCCAACTTTGACACAAGCAAAACAACCTCTTTCCAGCAACTCATCTTCCCATATTTTCCATATGGCTGCTTTGCGACCCATCTGAAATAGGCTCGCAACCCACCGGCCTAATTTATTGCAAACCGAATTTATTTGGTTTACAATAAATAAAATATTTATGTTTGTCTTTTCCTTTCCCAATTAGTGGACTTTGCTGACCATTTGACGTTCCATATTACAGTATTATAAGAAGTGCATGGTCATGATTTCATGGTAATGAAGTTTGTGGTGATTCTTAGGGTAGAGCTGAGAAAAAAATACCCAGATTCACCTCTGTGACTCTGCACTGCTTGCTGCTAGATCAGCGCACATACAACATGCCACTATAATGCATGATCTGGTACTTGCTACCATCACCAGTACGACTTTAAGACCACATTGTAAACACTCTCTCTTAGTGTGGGCGGTGGCTGTTCTCTGACTGCCCTCCTACACCAAGTTACTTGAGTGACAGGGAAAGAGGGAGCCATCTCAGCCACAGCTTCTCTCCCTCTCTCTCACATGCAATTCTTCCTTTCCACTGGCCTCTCTAGATAGTGTTAATCTAGTGTGTATCTATTTTCAGGGCAGGGGAAGGCAGGTGGAGGGAAGGCAGAACAATGCGGAGGGAGTGGCCCCATGGCCATGCCACAGCAGGGCACTTGGACGTGCACCTCTGAGGAGCCCCATTGGCCCACCTGGGACATTCCCTGGGGCAAGGGGAAACATTCCCCTTGCCCCATGGTGAACTCCAGTGCAGTCCAAACTTGTATTAGGATGCAGCACAGGCCTACCAGCCTGCCTGTTCCTGCATGCGTTAGGATTGCACCCTTATCTGTTAATTTTTCTTTTTCCGCCTGTGCACCCACTTTAAACTGGTTTCTGAGCACATGGATTCAGGCATTGCTTTCTACCCAGCCAATATTCTCACTTTTCCCAGTGTGCTGCCATATAACTTTTATTCTAACAATTTCTGTTCTTTATGCCCCTTGCTTTATGTATGGCACTATGACATTTCTGCATGTCCAGTAAGGCCGTGAATTTGACCTTTTCTTATTTTCGTACAACTTTTGTGGCTGACTTTCATCTCGCTACAGCGGGCAGTTCCATAATTCATGGTTTCATTGCTGGCCTCAGCTTTGACCTGTATTTGGTATGAGCCAGTCTTGACTCCTTTGTATCCCTTCAAGCTGAAGATAGGATATGCCTCTGTCACATCAAGAAAAACCACACCTTTTGAACCACCTCCAAAGCATGAAAACTATTGCTACAAATCATTTTTACAACTTAGGGCCCAATCTTATCCAACTTTCTAGTGCTGATACAGCTGTGCCAACAGGGTGAGGTGAGGGGGCAGTCTTGGAGGCCTCTTCAAGGTAAGGGAGCACTGCATCGCAGCTGCGTCGGTGCTAGAAAATTGGATAGGATTGGCCCCTGAGTCTGTTTGATAATGGACTCTAATTGCAGCAAATACAGGGCTTCTTTGTTCATCAAATAGGAAAGGTGATGCTTTTGCATTTTGGAGTGACTTGAAAAGGAATGAAGTACTGCTTGTAAAAATACAATATTTCACATTTTGAGAACTGCCTCAAAATGTGCTTGAACTTCAATTAATGTGATTAGATTGTATCCCTGCTCTGTTCCAAAGAAGACCAGCTCACCGATTAAATAGCAGCAAGACGAGTATTTCAGGATAAAAATAATACTGCGCTTGGTTAAGAAAGGCAGGCTTGGCCCCATTTAGAATGATTAGGTTGTGCAGATTCTAATGTCAGGTAATAAAGAGCTATGTTTCATTGAATGAAAGATGGGCAGTCAAGAAGGTTTTATAATATTTTCAGCTGTACTCTTGAAAGTGGCTGGATCTATCCATCAATTGTCTCCTGACATTCCTTGACTGTTTCGTCCATGTAGACCATGTTAATTCTCTCACCTGCATATGTTCAGTACCCAAAGCACTTTGGTCTGATTGCAGCTAGAGATTTAAGAAGATTATATAATTAGAGCTGAGCTAATTTTTTATATATATATATTTAGCCACCACCATTACTACTACCCTATAGCTTCCCTGTACAGAATCATTATATATTTAAAATCAAGTCTAAAAAAGGTAAGTACTGACGAGGAGACTCTGGTTAGAATTTGGCTCATTGTAAAGTACATCATTTATGTACCTTGTCGCATAGAGAGGATTTTTGTAGCTCTGCATTTACGGACCCTGGTATCTGCTGGGGTTTTGGTCCAGATCCCCCCATGGATACCTGAAATTGTGGATACTGGGTGTGCATTTTTAAAGATGGGGAGAATCAGTGGTTTTGCTGCAACAAGGTTGCCACTCGCCTGCATCTGGTCTGCTTGAAATTGCGCCCCCCCCCAGGGAGCAGTTGGCAGTGATGATGCCAAGTGCCTTGCAGATGCCCCTCATCATGCTGAGTAGTTGGCCATCACGCGGTGGAGGGGCCCAACAAAAATGTTTTACATTGAGCCCCACGGTTCCCAATGCCAGCCCTGTTTGCAGGGCCCATTGAAAGCCCACTTATGACTTCCCAGTTAAGTGTAACTAGGGTGGACTTTTTGGACATGGCCTTGGGCCACACCAATCAGATGGTCCTCCTGCCTTGGCTGAACCCTCAAGATTACTTCCATTGCAACTCAGTCTGTGAGTCTTGCAGGATTTGACTTCCTGCAGTCTTGTGAAGGAGAGCTGGATTTTCAAATGCTATAAGAGATCAATTTCATACCACGATTACTTGAATTTTGTTGCTCACCCAGGGAATAGAAGGTTCTGCTGAGGCGAGTGTATCCGATATTCCTGATGTCTGTGGTTTTCGTTTGAGTAAAATGTTGCATAAGATTATAATACTGTCCTTTTCACATTTTCTGTTGTGAGAAGCCATGCAGTTAATCTGACACCCATTTTTCAAAATCAATAAAATGCATGTGAGGGAGTGCAATTTAGACATCCCGTATTTTAGAAACCTGATTGTTTTAAGTAATGAAGAGAAGAAGGTTTAGCTCTGGGAATGGAGTACATCAAAGTATTAAACTTGCTGGAAATGAGGTTTAATTGGAGTCTAACTGAAGCTATTCCCTGATAAGTGGATTTAGTGTTGCAGTCAGAGTTTCTGATATCATACTCATTTGGTTTATTTCAGCCAGGCTTTTTACGTTATTTATTCTGTGTAAACCAATGGCTCTTAAACTTTTTAGCACTGGGACCCTTTTTAGAATGACAGCTGTCCAGAAGTTATGTCATGACTGGAAGTGCCATGATTGTGACGGCAGAATGCAGTCACATTCTGCATTCCTGAGAATGCAGCAATAAATGGGGTTATTTCTCACACATTTTCCAATAGCAAAGGGGCAGCGCAATCCTAAACCCTGTGCAGCGTCAGTGCAACGGGGTTGCGCTAACACTGTGCCCTTAGCACCGATGCGGGAGCGCCGATTGGCACCTCCTGCTGCACCCGCACCCGCACTGACCGAAGCCGGTCGGCACAAAGAAGGCTCTGTGCCAAGGTGGCATAGGGACTGGAGGGAGGCAGGGCGGGCGTGACTTGGGCGAGCTTGGGAGGTGGCCATATGGTCCACGGTCTCCTCGGATCTGCGCCCTCTCTTTAGCGGGCGCAGATCCGAGGAGCACATAGGGGAGACTGGAGCATATGCTCTCTTGCCGCAGGGAGGCTCCAGCCTCCACCTCCCCAGCGCTGGATAGGGCACTGGCTGGCTGGTGCTCCTACCCCAGTGCTGGGTAAGATTGCGCCCTGAATCAGAAAGGAAAAAGCTCATTTACAACATTGACACAAGAAAATTAACCACACAGCTCTCCCTCTTTCCAGTGTCCCATCTTCCCATATTTTCAAAGAAGACTGCCCTTTGTGTCCTACCTGAAATTGGTTTGTGACCCACAGTATACCAGTTTGAGTCTGGTGTAGACATTGTAGGCCCCATAGTTTTTAATGAACCAAGTAGCTTCTTAGTTTCCACCCACCACCTGCCCTATTTCCCCTTTGATTCCATCTCCATGATTATATTAGATGCTTTTTCCTCTTCCCTTCTCCTAAATTCTGCCCTCTGCTGTTCAGACAGCGCAATCCTATGCATGTTTACTCAAAAATAGGTCCCATCATAGTCAATGGGGCATACTTCCAGGCAAGTGTGTACAGAATTTCAGAAATACAAGAGCCCTGGTGGTCTAGTTCTCAAAAGAAAACAAAGCAAAACAACCCCCAGGCTGTGAGCTGCCATTAACCTGTGTGCTTGCTGCTCATAATATCTTTATTTAATTTATATAAAATACAATGGTTTTAGCTTTATTCCTGCCACCAAAGCACACATGAGGTCAGGGCCACAATCCCTTTATTGTAAACAAAATCAGAATATGATTAATTTTTTTTAAGAGAAGTGCAAACAAGCTGTACAAAATTATTTGCTTCCGTAATAAAGTCCAAACAGTTATACACTAAATATTAAGCAATATTAGTTTACCCCACTCTTATTCCTAAGATGGTTTAATAAAGTGAGACAAAAACAATTAGGTGTTTTTAGTTCATGTAAACTGCATTAAATAAAAAAAAGCAGTGAGAAGTAGAGACATACCTACAGGCTGCCGGCCACTTTGACAAAGATAACCCCTTAGTTGAGGATGAATTCTTCTCTGCCAGTACACTTCGCTGCTATGCTCTGAAACAGTCAGATGCAATTATATTCAAAGTCATTGTATACGTCAACTGTAGAAAGATCATGTCTATATGAAATATATGACAAATTTCACACTTGGAATATCTTGTATTCTACAAGAAACGCTTTGTTGCCTCAAAGTCCTTTTGGCAGTTTGGCCTATGCTTCAGAAGAGTCAGGCAGGATCAGATATTTCTGACAAGAAATGCTTTCGGTTGGGGATTAGAGAAGTACACCCAATTCAAGAAAGGGACTTGGAGCATTGATCAAATGCAGTCACAATCCGAGGTGAAGAGCTCAAGTTTTGGTCAGAGGTTTACTTTAATAGCAGGATTAGGATAAGGGGCAAAAGTCAACTTTAAGCTCCCTGACAATATGACCTGTGAGGGATAAAAAAAGCTGTTAGAAGTGTGCATCAGTAAGGGCCCGGTCCTACATGGCCCAGCACTGCTGGTAAGCCTTTATTATTGCCAGCACTGGTGTTGCAAAAGTGCCATAAGACACTTCTAGCGTCGGCATTAAGGGCTTACCGCCAGCACCGGCCCAGCACCAGGCCCTAGTGCTAGAAGGACCAAATGCAGAGCCCAGCAAGCTCTGTTGGAGTGTGGTTAGGACAGAACTGGCCGGGTGAGGGGCAGAGCAGGGGATGGGACCGCAGTGGCCTCCATTGCCAGATCCTATTCTCTGTGTCTGGCCATGTGGGCCACCAAGGAGGCCCTCAGGTTTTGCACTGGCAAAATAGCCAGTGCAGACTTGAGGAGGCCCATTGGCAGCCCAGCGCTCTTACCTCTTCTATCTAGACGCCTCCGATGGTTGCTGCGGCACCTGTAGAATGCCACGGTAGCCGTTTTGCTTCTACTGCGCCTAAAGGGGCTGGTTACCACGGGATTGGGCCGTAAATCAACAATCCCATCAACAGCATGTGGCCAGATAGTCCCTTTTCTCTCCTGCTTTCCCAATCTTTAATCCTCCCATGAGGTTCAGTGTGCTATGCTTAGTCTGTTATCACAATAGTAATACATGCAACAGACTATAAGGTCCTTCTATTCCTTTTTCTGCATGCATAATGACTAGTTTCAAAGCAAGCAACACAACTGTTTTTCATTGTTCTAATGGCAGCTTTGCAGCAAAGTCCACCAAGGTTATTAGCCTACACATTTTTACTCACTATTTCCTAGGACGTTTCACGGCAAGGCTGACCATTGTTGTTAGTGGTATTAATTCGTCTTTTTTCTTCTTTCCTTTCCTTTTCTAAGTCATGCCTCTGTGGGACAGCAGCAACTTCATCAGCGCTTGAGGCACCAATAATAGTCCCAGCGATCAGCTTCTACCAATTCTTTCCTCCTGAATGCATCAGGAAATGACCTTACTTGCACTGTCGGGTCATTTGCTGGTGAAGTCTGGAAAAAATGGCATCCAGCAGGAGTTGACCACCGGGAATATTATCAGCACTTCAAGCACTGTTGAAGCTGAAATTGCCTGTAGAGGCACAGTTTTAAAAAGTTAAAGAAAGAAAAAAAGTTACCACCCCTCATCTGGAGATTATTCCTAGACTCACCAGGACAGAATTCTTTCTTATGCCAACTTGACAAGAACTTAAAGTTTGTTCTGTGTGGCTGCCAAAGCTACAGAAACTTGTACTGTATTCTATTGTCTTATCAGGGATACTTAAAGTAAGAGGAATGCGGAGTCACTCCACTCCCAGACCAAATATGATTATGGCCAAGGAGCACATACCTCACAGTTTCTATATATTGGATCACTATTTGCATAAAAGGGCCTATGTATACTTAGGAACACATGCCAATGGCACAGGCAAATGTCTTTAAAATTAAAGATCTTGAAATTTGTGCCTTTTTACAATTTAGACTGAATGCGAACTGACTTCACCATGCACCCATAAACTGTCATTTTCTGTTGAAGAACTTAACTATTGGAAAGGGTGGCTTTAATTATTTGAGACAAATTGACAGAAGAGAAGCAGGTACAGGAGAAGTAATAAAACGCAGCAAACAGATTAGTCCTTGAGTGGAAGCTGAACAAATGATACTGCTTAGGCATGTATTGATCTGTAAGTCCTTGAAGTTATGTGCTGCGTTTTCCAGTAATGCTTTCCCAATGATTATGTGTTTGACTCCGTATAGGGGTATGGTGTGAGTACTAAATACTTTAATATTTGACTCAGAGCCTGATCCTGACCCACGCTGGAACGGGCAGGCCAGCACAGGGTTGGGGCTGGCTGCAGCACAACCCAAGGTAAAGGGAATTAATTCCCCTTACCCTGTTTCACATGGCAGCCATCCCACTAGGGCTCCTCAGATCCAGAGAAATTGGATACCAATCCAAGGGGCCAGGGAAGGCCAACCAAGCCAGGGATGGCGGTTTGGATCTAGCCTATTTTGGTTGGTTTGGTCCCATCCTCCTCCTGGGCTGGTCCACCCATGTTGCATGCCAGCCACCCCTATGAAGCCACCCCTTGCTTGGATCTGCGCCAGCAAAATCGTTGACTCAAATCTGTGCAGCCTGGTGTAACGCTGGGCTTGCCAGGAGAGGGATTAGGAGCCAGCCTAAGTTACCGAGGCCAGTCCCACACCCTCCGCCCACTGGTCTGCCCTCCCCTGCCCCTTCCCCCACCGCAAAAACCCCGTTCTGCCCTTCCACTACCCTCTCCAACCACCACCACCCAAGGCCAGCGTGAACGTCCTGGATCCAGGGCTGAATTTGGCCTCTGAGAGCCAGTGCACATCCATGCGCTGACTCAGCCAACTCCAAAATAGTCACGAACGTGCTTTACGGCACTTTTGAAACACTCCTGGTCAAACACTACTTGTGCCATCCCAACTATTCGTCTGGATTGCACTTTGAGAGCGGTTCACATGCCACTGAAACAAATGGTTAAGCTGCCGTTACACAGCCTGGTCATTCCTCCAGAAGTGCCCTTTAATTATGGTAGGTTGGCATCGAACAAGGGAACTGGGTCCTGTTTGCTCCCTGTTCTTGTAATAATGCTGCCTTTTCAATACCAGTCAGCCACAGTAATGTGACGTACCTTCCTCTGTAGTCTTGTGTTTTGGCCTTCAATGTATGCAAGAATATTGTATAATAACAAAAGCAGCCTTACAGCTTTCAGGGCCTCCTTTTTCCTTTGCCTTTGCCTTGTGCTCAAAGAAAGCACTAGATTTAGCACTGTTATAAGTTGTTTGCACTCTGCTATTGATGATAACAGCTTGGAAGCTTATCAGATGTTCCTAACTTCCTTTGTATTCCTTCTGCAGAAGAACTCAAGGAGAAGCTAAAAGAATATGTGGATGAGGTCAACACGCGGAAGCCTGGGTTCATCAAGGTGGTTCGACACAACAAGCAAGAGGGGCTGATTCGTTCTCGTGTCAGTGGCTGGAGGGCGGCAACAGCTCCCGTAGTTGCGCTCTTTGATGCACACGTAGAATTCAACGTGGGATGGTATGTGACTTGCTGCCTCTGGATCTGTGTCGTTTGGTAGGCCCTGTTTTCCATTGTTCAGAAACTAACGCAGAAGTGTTACACACTGAGCATAACAAGGAAAATGACTGCCTGGGGAAAGGGGGAAAAACGTCTATCAATGCAACAAAAGCTGACACCCACTGCTTTCTTGTCTCAAGCAGTAGTTGGGGCTTAACGTCTCTGGTCTTGAACTGCCTTGTTTGGAATGACTTCAGGAAGCTAGGCACAACTCATCAAGTGCAAACATTTATTTAAAAATTGAGGCTATTGTCAAAAGAGTGGAAATTGACTTTCTGAGTCTTTGATTACCACCGTGCACTGTTCTTCCACATTTTTCCATCCCTGTTATTTTTGCACCTGGGGCTCATATCCCACTCTACTTCCAGAAATGGTTACACAGAGTTTGTCTAATGCTGTACTAATCAGTAGATACATTTTCAAATGTGCCAAAGGATAAACCCTGGTCCATTGAATTCATTGAGAATTTGGCCATTGTTTTCAGTGGGATATTGAGGGCTCAGTCCTAACCAACTTTCCAGCACTGACACAGCTGTGCCAATGGGGCATGTGCTGCATCCTGCAGTAGAGTAGTAGTCATGGAGGCCTCCTCAAGGCAAGGGAATGTTTGTTTCCTTACCTCAGAACTGTGTTGCCCTTACCCTGGTGCTGGAAAGCTGATTAGGATTGAGAAACCCTCAATTATACCTAGCGAGTACTAAGACAGGGCGGAGCCCAAACAACTCAGCTCAGCTTTTTCACCAATAGTGAAAAGCATCCCTTTCAGTGATTCAGAGTGGAGTGTTTGTTTGCCCATTCAGAGCGATGGCAGTGGCTCTTGCCTGGTCTGGATTCATAACCTGTATGTACATGTATGCAAATTTGTTTGACTGAGTAGTATTGTGATGGTACCAAGTTCACCATGTGATTTTTGATTGGCTGGGATCAGAATCAGGATGAAGAAAAGAGGATTTTTTAATAATAATAATAATAATAATAATAATAATAATAATAATAATAATA
>JAJKFI010000016.1:14157572-14172892 GCA_029204185.1 Lerista edwardsae | reverse complement strand
CCAACAGTTGCAACAGTATTCCACAGCACCCCCAGAACATGTTAAGGAGGCCTGGCATCATGTTAAAGTGACCCAACAATTCCAAAACCCCAGAGCAGCTCATTTTTCAGTGGCAAGGCAAGGCAAGGCTCCACTTGCTGCCTGCCTGCCTGCCTGGCTCTGAGAACATGCAGGCAACTCAAACGTGCAGGAAATTCAAACGTTGCAGGGGGTGGAGTCAACGAGTGGGTGGGCGAATGGGCGGGGCCAACTGTAATCCTAGGAACCGGTACTCGCGTACCCCCACGTAGCCCCTGCGTGACATCACTGCTCCCAGGGTCTTCATGGCCAGCCACTTTCAGGGTCTGCTACCCCAGCAAGCCGTGTGCCTGGCGATCCACGTAGATACAGCTTGCTGCGAAAACCCCTGGGAGCTGTAATAGGGGTCTTTCACAATTTCCCCAGCGGAATGCAAAGTGCTGTTTGCACCAGGGAAGATTTTCCCTGCTGTAGCCGTATCCAGTTTGGAGATTGCTGCTATAAGTTCTGCTCAAATGCATCAGAATTATTCAGCTGTTGTATTTTTTAAAAAAGTATGCAGAAACTTATTGCTTTCATGATCTTGTTCCTTTTGGTTTGGGGAGGGCTACTACCATAAGGAGAATTCATTATGGTTCAATCACGAACTCGATATTTTGGGTACTGTTCAAATCAGTTCCAAAACTCATTAGAAATAGTTAAGCAAAAGATGGATCTGGCTACATTCCATTTACCTGAGAAGAATTAGGTTATCAATAATACAGTGCTGATTAACATTTCAGTTGATACTTGCCATACTATGGCATAGGCCCATTGTTCTGCAGTGGGCTGTATCTCTCCTGCTGCTTTGCGGTCATTATGAACACAACCTTGTACCTCTGCAAGCAGGAAATTGGGAATGGGAGACACTGCTACAATATGTTCTCAATACGCATGTTTTCATGTGTAAAGCAACTTTGGGATATGATTTGTATTGGAGAGGAATGTTAAATCAATCCCCCACTTCCTGAAACCCATATCCAGATTGTCCCCACAATTGCTTTTTGCAAAATTAGAAAAGATATACAAGAGATCTGATTGAAATCGAATTGAAAAATAGAAAAGGTACGTACAAGCATTCTCCCAGATCATGGTAGAAATGCACAGAAAGCCCCTGAAAAAATGACCAGTTTTAAAGAAATTCATTTGGCTCACCTTGAAAAATATCAGACACCTTGGACAAAAAGCCTGAAACACACTTAAAATTCCACTTTTGCATACAATGCCCATGCCGACCTTATTCAGGTATAATTTGACCCTAAGTATCACACAACTCTTTATCTACATTGGCTCTCGTTTATTATGATGCCTGGACAATTGTTTGAGCGACTGCCTACTTGAATGTCATGAGCTAAGACCTGCGGAGCAACGTTTGACCAAATGTGTGTGTTTGTTTCCTCCATTTTTAAAGGGAGGCCCGATCCAGAACAGAAAATCCAAACGTTGCCTGGAGCTGCAGGAAAACAGTGACAATGAATTTGGATTTCAACTTGTTCTTCAGAAGTGTTCTGGCCAGCGCTGGTCTATCACAAACATCTTGAAAAGCTTGCCATCATAGTAGACTCTCGGAAAGTAAAACCTTCTTACGCAATCCTCTTGCTACTGTGTAGCAAATGTTCACAGTGTCGCCTGCTGTACTGTAATTTTTTTTCTTCCCCTTTTAATCTTTTTTGTGTGAGTGTGTGGATGTCCGATTTGTGGGCTGAGACTATAGACTTATTTCATAATGACCTTTTCGTGGCATTTATAGAGAGATGCTGAATGAGAGAGGATGGTAGGATATCTTAAAATATTTTGCAACTGTAAATAGGGATCAAATGGAGAATATTTATAACTCAGACAATAAACTTTTATTGGTTAAAAAAAAACACAGCACTTCGATGAGTTTGTTATGGACTGCACCTAAGACCAGCAACATGCTTGATACAAGTCTATATCTGCTTTTTATAGTCTCTGGGTATAGTCTCTGTTGCTCTAGCCCTCACTCACTATAGCCACCTTTCCTTGCCCTACTAAACTCAGTTTGTACATAGGAGGCTCCATGCTTGGGGGAGGAAACATTTTAGTCCTTACGGAGACACAGGTGGAATCTGAATCAATACACCCATCAGAGAGAAATCCATGTCCTATCCATTTATTTATCTTTTCTAATTGTCAGTACTTGAATTACAGTAGCCCCTAAGGGACTCATGTTTCCCCAAAACACACATTCATGCATACATGGGTACTACAGAAAAAAACAACTGCCACACTAGAAGTCTCAGAGCACAATCCAAACCAGGCACTGGGATGGCACAGCAGCTCCAGTGCAGACAAAAGGTGTTGCAAATGTGTCTTAAGGCATGTCACTACACGGCATGAGTAAGCAGCATTGGCAGAGCAGCCTGCATCGCCCAACCAGCATTTGGAACCCCTGGCAGCCAATGCAAGCAGGTAAGGCACTGAGCAGCACAAGGGCAGGGGGGAGAGTGGTGGGGAGGGAACTGTTTTTGGATGGGGGAGGGAAGAATGGGGGAGATCCAGTCCAAGAGGGGGGCAGGATCAGTAGATACAAGCCTTTGCTGTATCCTACCCCCCTTCCCAGACCAGGCAGCACTATACAGGGCTGCTTGGACTTCCACCAGATAAATAGCTGGCAGAGATCCGAGTAGTCCCGTAGGGTTGGCTAGGGCATTACTCAGGACAATGGGGGGGGGAATCCCCTTACCCCAAGTAGACCTCCAGCTGGCTTCCAAATAGTGCTGGATATAGTGCAGGCCAGGCGGTCTGGCTGCACAGCACTAGTTAGGATTGGGCAGTCCAGATGTGAAAATTAAATATAAATAACTTTTACAACATAATCCATGAGCTGGGAAGATAAACTCTCTTTTGAAGCACAGAACAGAGGCCGCAAAACAGATACCATTTTTAACGAAGTGATAGATCAGCACAAAACTATCATAGTACTAATTTACAATGTTAGATGGTTCCAAACTTCCACCGTAACTTGATGTATTGTTTCTCCTCCTTAGTAGCAGATAATGCCATTTCTGACCTGAACCAGCCACAAAATAAAGCTTATCGTCTTCAATCACAAGCTTCTCTTATAACTAAAAAGCCAATACATGGGGCCTTTGCTTTTCTGGAATGGGCAGTAAACACAGGCTGTTCGCAATGCAAAGGTGACACGGAGGTGACAAGAGATTCATTAGCATTAATTATGTAAGTAAGACCCAGAATCACAAGTTGTATGTACTCTGGGCAAACAAATTATTTGGTGGAGAGTTGTTATTCTGTAATTCACTTCCAAACATAACTGTGAGTAAAACACTACATTTAAAGCTAAGTTGCCACCTGTGACATTTAATATCTTCTCTGACCTTTTGGGGGGATGGGCGAGTGTCATGGAGACCAAGAGTTGGTAAAATCCCTAAGATGCACTTAAACTTTTAAAGTGAAAGCAAAGTCAACTAACAGCCAGTTTTTAATACTTCTAGACGAATAATTAAAAAATGGAAAATGCTGCATGATCATACTTCGAAGACACATTTTTAAAATGTAGAAAGAATTGGAGAAGTGAACCATTCTGTTAGTAATCTTTTTCTTCCTATTTTTGCACCAGGAGTTCAACAAGGCAGTATATACAGGTATGCCCCAGTATCCACTGGGGCTCCATTCCGGACCATAGGTATCCACCTGTATCCTGGTGGATGCCTGAAACTGTGGACACTGGGGATGCTTTTTTAAAGATAGGGAAATATCAGTGGCTTTGCTATAACAGTAAAAAAAAAAGAGATTTGTTTAATGTTCCCCTATTTTTTAATAAGAGTCCCAGTATCCATGGTATCTGTGAATAACTGAACCGTGGATACTGAATCAACGGATACCAGGGCATGCCTGTACTTAAGTGTTTAACAGGAAGGAAAATAGTATTTCATTTTGCATTGTTACAGAGGCAGCTTTGAGACATTAGATACATTCTGGTAATGGAATCTGAACACAATAAAATAAAATGGCTTTTGAGTCCATCATTATAGTTAGGATAAACTTAAGCAGGCAGATAATCAGCCCTACCTATCAGGTAACGCCAGTAGTTTTTCTCCCTTATGTCTAAAGATTACTCTTTGCTGTCTCTTGAAGAGGAATTAAAGCACAGATAAAAGGCCTCCAATTAATTGGGTCTACAACGGAAACATGCGCTCGGCTTTCCTGTTCTCCAAAGAGGTACAAATTATTTTTATCCTCCTCTATCTCATTTAGAACCAAAAAGCAGCTGTACAAGGGCAGGAGGTTGTTAGAATCAGCTAATGCAGGCACACTCACCCACTGGTCTGTTTCTCCTTGGTTTTTGTTTGTATGCAAATGACCTTCCTTTTTAGTACTGCATTTACTCTTTTTTTTATTATATGGTTGTTATTTTAAGCGGAAACAAGAACAACTCCTGGAGCTTTTAAAGATGCCAAGTTTCTTCCTGCTTTGAATTCTACAGTGTTTTTTTACATTATTGTTTTTAATAGCTGCTTAACAAGGGCCAACTCACACAGCCGTTTGGGCATGGAAGGACTTCAAGAGATCGAACTGCTATGCAAGTTGACTCCCTGCTTGTGTGAACTGACCATATGTAGGTGCCATGGTACAAAGTACATTCTGCCATAAAATCACGCCAAGCATTTAACTTGCTAAATCAGTGTTTGTCAAACTATGGGTTGAGACCCACTTGATGACAAAGTGGGTCACAGAAAGCTGGGAGCAGCCACCTTGGAAGCTGCAGACCTTACTAGTCTATATTCCTTTTGTGAGTATTAATAGTTTGAATTTTCAAGTGAGATTTTCATTTTGTTGTTAGTTCAACAAAAATCAAAAATATTAAAAATATTTCACATAATATTTTGTCGTAATCCTGCTTTCTATCAGGGATATTTCATGGTTGTGCAATTGCTGCAGTCCAAGAATTCCAGTTTGCATTCCAGGAATGTCATTTGACTACATCACTTCCTGTTTGATGATGTCACCTCCGACCATGACATCACTTTGAGGTTAATAACATTACTTCCAGTGGGTCCTGACATGAGTGCCATTCTAAAAAGTGGGTCCTGGTAAAAAATGTTTGAGAACCACTGTGCTAAATGTTTCACCCTGTTCAAGGTGACACCAGCATACAACTATGCATAGCATTTCAAGTGAACATACCTAGACCTATACTATGTTCCACTATAGTTATTTGTACCTAAGGCTATGTCTTGTTTCTAGAGAAATGACCAACAGAAACCTATTAGCATAGCTCAAGATTTTCTATATCAACTAGCTCAGTATTCTACACTGACTGGCACTGGCTTTCCAGGATTTTGGACTGCTTCCATCCCTACCAAAAATTGCTCAGTAACTTCCATAGACAGGATAAAAAACTCAAGTTCTTTCTTTATAAATGCATTCAGAATCAACACTAGAAAAAGGCAATGGATTCAGTGTGTTCCATTTTCACCATTGTAGAACTCCTCGAAATACTTTACCTAGTAGACAACACAAATGATGCCTCTGCCATTTCAGCAGCAGCTTTAGTGCACAGCTTTAGTATAGTGCACCCAGCTGCCAGTGCATTTCTCCTAAATTGTCCTTTTGTACTTCTATTTAATTCCTCCTCAGCACATTTGCCCAGGAATCCACACACACAGCAACAGTTCTGGCAAATTAAGGGCCATGCTTACTGATTATTTGTTAAACAGTGATCGGTTAAGGCAGTAGATCCTGCCTACACCATGTTCAAGTGCGAGCCCCTAATTTGGAGGAGGCTCCAAGTTGAACCCCAAGTTGAATTAATCAAGATGGCGCTACTCAGGTTTGGCTGCACCACAAAGGGAGTTTTGGGCTCTTAGCATTCTCACCACTTGCCATAAGCAGAAGAGAAAGCATAATTGCCATCAAAGTCCAAATAGGAATTAAAAACAGGAACACTTTTTAACCAAATAACCACTAAAAAGAAGACCAACCCTGCTAAACAGAGACAGTTGTATCTTCTCATGGGCAATTAGGCCCTCCACAGGAGTACTCCGGTTTAGCTGCAGTAACTGCTGCTATAAAGCATTCCTGTATATCAGTAAGCCCTCAAAAGAATACAGTACTTTCATTCATCAGTGTGTCCTTTGATGTTGCAACTCACTCAATTTTGAGAACTACTTCACACAAAGTGTTTCTCGGCTGAACAGAAGTTGGTAAATTCACACACAGTGTTGATTAGCACAAAAACAAACTACGAGAATTGGTCTTTCATTTTTTCTTGGTGTTGGCGCTGTGTTATGAACAGCAGGGAAACAGGACGGCTCTGTTTCATTTTAAAGCCTGTTTAAGGCCTTAAAAGGCCATTTTAAGGCCATTTAAGCATTAAAACATGCTTCTCCTAGTGGAGCCCTTATTATCCTCTGCTAAGCAATGGTACTTCTTCCCATTGCCAGCCTGTTTAAAAAGGGCACATAAAAAGCCCGCAAAGATAACAATAAAAACAACAACTTATTGGGCACCTTTTAATTGATAAGTTGACAAATATCAGATGGGCAGCTCAATCCTATCCTGGCAGGCAGGCAGGCAGGCAGGCCTGCACAGTATCCAGCACAGGGTAGGTAGGAGGTAGCTGTGGTGCAATGCGAAGGAATAGGAATTATTTCCCCTTATATAACATGACAGCCACCTCAATTGGGCTACTCAGAAATTGCTGGCACAAATCTGAGCAGCCCAGTGTAATGCTGGGCAGCCAAGTCACTTAGGTCACCAGGCCAGTGCCACCCACCCCCAGGCCTGGTCTCCCCACTGGCCCTCCCTCCTCCGCCTTCCCCCACCCCAATATGCCCCTGTCTGCTATGCCCACCCACCCCCGTACCATCCTCCGAAGACCAGCACGACTGTACCTATTGCCAGCTGGGATCTGGCACAGGGAGGCCTCCCCAACTCCTGAGCTGTCGCAGACATGCCTTACAACACTCCCTGTTGTGCTCCCAAGTGCACAGTCATTTTTAACAGCAACCGTTGGGTTTCAAATGGTTTACACCCAACATTTTGTACAGCACAGTCTTATACAGTCTGACTCAATCTGGCCTCTCAATCAATAATAGTTGCATAACATGGAGGATTTAAATGGCTCAGCTTCTTAATAGCAATGTTTTCAGGTAGTAAACCCTTGATTGAAGTGTCTCAGGAGAGATTAAATCACTAGGCTTTGTTCATCTGAAAAGGTCTTTGGCCTTCTTTCACTGTATTAGATAGCTTGGAAGCCAAGGAGCTTTGCCATTTGGGACTGATTGGCTCAATCCCCAACCAGATGCTCTGTAGGGGAGAGCCTGTACATTTTGTGATGAGCAGACAGAAGGTTCTTTGTAAGTCATAGGAGTGTAGCTAAAGTAAAAGAAAAAAACACAACATGGAACCATTTGTATGGTTTCTTCCATGGAACTCCAAGAAAACAAGAGACCACACACTGCTCCCATAAAGTGTAATATCACTCTTCTCAGTGTTCAGTCCTGCAACCCACTCCTTTTATTGTTTCTTAATTATACAGAATCATCAATGCGTTATGAACTACGCACAACATGCTACACACTAATTCATACCTCGAGATCTGATAGCTTGGCCAAGGACTGCGCTACATGTTATGGGCACTGGTAAAGGTAAATATTCCCCAAGACCGAATGGTCTAGTCATGACTGACTCTAGGGGATGGTACTTATCTCCAAGCCCAAGAGCCGGCGTTTGTCCGAGGACAGTTTCTGTGGTCATGTGGCCAACATAACTATATGCCAAGGCGCACGTAATGCCATTACCTTCCCACTGAAGTGGTGCCTATTTATCTACTCACATTTTTTGTGCTTTTGAACTTCTAGGTTGGCAGGAGCTGGGACAAGCAACAGGAGCTCACTGCATTGCGTAGTCTCGAATTGCCAACCTTCCGGTCAGCAAGGTCAACAGCTCAGCGGTTTAACCCGCAGTGCCACCGCGTTCCGGGTGCTGGATATAGCAGTAGCTTTTTGGCTATCACTGCTCCCACAGCAGGCAAATCAGGACTAAGCTGCCCATCTGTTAACAAAGCTTCATGCCCTCATCAAAACTTCAGGATTATGCTCTATGACTTTAACCTATATCCATAGATAGTGGCTGCTAATAAAGCAGTTTGGTGCTAAAAAAAACTTGCCACTGATTGCTATCAGTAAGGGTAAGAATGTGGTTTTCTTCAATTGTCCAACCGTTCAACAATCAGTGTTGGGACACAGGTGCAGTTAGCCGGCCAGTGACTTTGCATGTATAAGGTGCTGATAGAGAGGCACCTCCTGGTTGCTATCAATAGGTGCTTCTCTATAAGCATCCTACATTTGAAACAAAAGAGCTTTGTTGACACAAGAGTGTTCTGTACAGAGCTTTAAACCATTTGTGTGATTGCCATTACCTTAACTTTGTTTTGTCAGGGTAGAACTTTGACTGATCAGTCTAGCCTTTTGTGCATTTCCCCTTGCCTTTTGCTTGTAATCTATTATTAAACTGCACATTTGAATTTGGGGAGGACATGCTTTGTCTTTTATTGACGAAATTCAGCACTTAAAAGAAGTTGAGGGGAAAGTTACTGGCTGGCTCCTGTGCTGGCTGGCTGCATCTGTGTCCCAATGCTGACTGATGACTTGCCCTGCCTACCCTGGCCCAAAGCACACTACACAGTATTCTTACTAGTAGTACTGGCTACTGTTGCCCGTAGCTATATTATACACTCATACAGATCTTATTTGTAATTATACATATATATTTAAGCAGTATCAAGGGAAATACTGTCCTTTCACCATTGTAAGGTGCTCCCAAAGCTGAAGAAAGGAGGAATGGCTTTTGCCTAATTTAATGTCAGTACATATTCATTTTCCACATGCAGGGAGATAGTCAACATCACAGCTGGTTCATTTGACCTTTTTTTTCCACCAGCCACCAGAGGATGAGCATCTGACACTGGAACAATGAATTTGGGGCCATGTGGCTGTTATCTTTGGCTGCCCTTAGACACCGCATCTTAACAGCTGTCAAGTCTTTAACTCAGACATAGCACTTGTGCCATGATGGCTTTTAAACCCAAGCAGAAATCCCTTAGGCACAATATGTGCTACGAATCTTGGCCAAGATAGTAGTCTTATTCTGTACTGATTTACGCTGTGTCTTTCCCACCCATCAAGGTGCTGTAAAGATACAGCATAAGAGTCATAAAAATCACTGCCACAATACAGAAGTACGTTTAACAACAAAATAAAATAAGCCTTTACAATAACTAAAGGAATTCAAGGATTTTAATGAAGCCCTGGAGTAATACAGAACAGACATAGACTGTAAGGGGCCAGCACAATCATAAATACAAATCCTAAGAACAGGTATTAAAGTTATTCTTCAAGAGACCTTTCAAAAGCCAAGGGGCAAGTCAAAAGTTATGAAAGCCCAACGAAGGCCATGCAAAACATATCAGTAAGGGTAGTGATACTGAAGAAGACTACATAGGTTGCAAGCTGCCCAGTCTCCATACTCTAGCAGTCAAATGAAGAGCTAGCACATAGAGAGAGACGTTGCAAAGGAAACGCTCCAAATGATCCTCTCCTGTATCATGATGCATGACTTTAAACCTCCTTCCCTTGCACAGAACCATTTTCAGGGGGAAGCTTTCCCATGGTTGTTCAGGTGCTTCAACTGGCCTTTACAGAATATATACTGTAAATAGCAATAGTAATAGTCTAACCTAATCCACTCTCCCCCGCCCCTCTGCCACCTGACACAACATTTACCTGACCCAGCAGCAGGCATGATGCAGTGCCTGCAGGATGGTGTAGGCATTCCCACTGGCACCGCTTACTCACTGGGATTGAAAAGTGCTTTTCAGTGCTTATCATCAGTCATGCATACACTCTCAGATCGTTTTCATTGTGACAGGCAATATTACGGCAGAAACTCATCCCTTTTCAAATGTATACAGGCATGCCTCGGTATCTGCTCGGTATCTGCCGTTCCAGACCCCACTGTGGATACCTGAAACTGTGGATACTGGGGGTGCCTTTTTAAGGACAGGGGAACATCAGGATTTTGTTGCAACAAGGTTAAAAAAAAGATTTGTTTAATGTTCTCCATCTTTTTAATAGGTGTCCCAGTATCCATGGTATACCGAATCAGTGGATACCAGCATGCCTGTACATGGAAAGGATTTAAAAGTAACAAACATGTGGAACTTTGAAAAGCCAACAAGAGTCTATCTAACACCTGCAACAATACAAAAAAAATTATGCAATGTCACTGACGAAGAAGGATATTTGAGAGCCATAATTCCCACCCTACTTCATGATTTAAAAACATATTCTTTTCAGATATAGCAAGTGGTCACACCTTATTACAGTGCATGGCACGAAGAAGGCAAATACCATACAGCTTGAATCTGTTAATAAAGAGCTATGCCTATAATCTGCAAGAGTAACACTATAGCCTACTAGCTAAAAAAGGATATGCTATCTAACCTTTGCCGGCAATAAATGATCATTTTTCAAATCTATTTATACTAATCTGTTTTGTAAGGATATCCACTAATCATTAAAACCAGGCTAACAATTAAAAATTAAATAAGCTTAAGATGACATACATTCCTACCCTTAAATTATTTAGAAAATTGCATGCATTTGCACAAAACTGTATCATATGAACTTCTGCAAGAGTATTCATCAGTATCAACACATGACTTTCATTAGTCATTGAGTGAAATACTGTACTACAAATGCCTTCTCCCAATGAACTACACACTGGCTCTGCCTCAGGAGTTATTTTCCTTCTAACATTTTACAAAGCCTCACTACACTGCAACTATTCCAGTTATTCTTAATGTTGTCAATCATTCCTGCTTTCCTTAGATGTTTATAGATGCTAGGAAGCTAGTCACAGGCAAAATCCTTAGAAAATCAACTTATATCTAAATTCTACTATATTTCCCTCTTCATGTTCCATTTCTGCTACTTCTCACTAGCGGACTATTACATATGCTCCCATTCTCTGTGTGTTTTTAGATGGTTTTATGTATATCTGTCTGGTCTATTTCAAAGCTGCAGGTTGAAATTTGGTACTTTGCAATTCAAGAAAAAGGATAAAAATTATTGCATTGAAAATTTTCTCTTCAGAATCAACCAACCAACCAACCAACAGTATTTATAGACGGCTTTTCAACACACCGCTTTTTCACAACAGTTTACAGGCAAATAATACATATTATTCAACTTGTCTTCAACTTATTAGAAGATATGTTAGAAGATTAGAACAGTGGTATTCCAACGTTTTAGACCGGGACCCACTTTTTACAATGGCACTTGTGTCAGGACCCACCGGAAGTTATTCTTTAACTTGGAAGTGAGGTTGTGGCAGGAAGTGACATCATCAAGCAGGAAGCTCTGTCATTGTAACATCATAAAATGACACTTCTGAAATGCAAATTGGTATTCTTGGACTGCAGCAATCGTACAACCATGAAACATCCCTGATAGAAAGCAAGGTTAGGACAAAATATGATGTAAAAGCATTAAACTAAAAACAAAACTTAAAAAACCCTCACTTGAAAATTCAAAATGTTCACACTCACAAAAGGAATGTAACAAGAGTTAGGTCTGCAGTTTCCAAGATGGCTGCTCCCAAATTTCCACAACCCACCTGACATCAGGTTGCGACCCACCAAGTGGGTCCTGACCCACAGTTTGAATAACACTGTATTAGAAGATATGTTGATCTGTCTTCTAATATGAAAAAAATGAAACATTCCATTGAATGTACTGCTCCCATATAGGTATTCCCCTTGTAGGCTGCCCAATCGTCTATGTGTTTCCTAAAACACAGGTATTTTCACAGCAAGTAATAAGATGTATTTGAAGTCCAGGAGAGCAGGGAAAGGAGAGGTTTGGAGGTAGGCAAACAAACCAAATAAGCAAATCAAGCAGATTTGGAAACACAGTAAGAGAGTGCTGTAGCATTACAGAATAATCATGGTGTGATTACTCCAAAGAAACCAGAAGATAGTGGGACAGCCTTCCAGGAAGATTCTTGATTAGAAGAAAATGGAGGACAAAATGAGCAACATGTGCGTGCAAGCATATGCACACACTATAGGACTCATATCAGCTTTAGCCTATATGCCTAACTAGTAAGAACAAACAAATCATCCATCTTATGGCCTGATTAGATTTTGCAATATTTTATTTCAAGCTTCTTCTTGTATTGTCTTATATCTCATACATGTACTCCTTTAAATAAATCTAAGTGAAAGCCGTACAAATGTGTAATGAGAGAGTGAATATTTACTTCCATTTTCTTTCATGACAGCGTCTTGGGTAATGGAGTCATTAAAATTGCCTGGCAAAGAAGGAATTTAGTCAGAAAGTGGCTATGTGAGTGAGTGAAATCACAAGAAATTCAGTCAAGAGCTGCGTCCTTTAGAAAGGAAATATGAATGTTGACTTTTCTAATAGTAAATTACTATTTTATGGTTAGTCATGAGGTGGTATAATTAGTAAAAAGTCACAATAATGCTTCCAATTCACAAAGATAGTAGACTTTGTTTCAAAGTCTTGCATTTGTCCAAAAGTCTAGCTAATGGAGAACCCATCCTATCAAATGCTACCACTCAGAAGGCATTTCAACCCCATTTTTTCTTTGTTCTATGATGTAGCTGTAATACTCTCTTAAAGGTTGTGTGCTCATTTGTCCCCAACACTGTCAGGTCGAAAGCTGGCAACATGATTCCTAGTCAATTCTGAAGGTTCATGTTTTTTTAAAATCATGTGACAAGATCACATTCACATTACTATTAATGACATCAGTTGCGTTTCTATCGACGTGCGTGTCGGCTCTAAATTAAAAATAGTCCTTGTAGATGCAAGTATATTTGTGTTAACGTGTGGTACATGTGTCAGCATACTGTGCTTTCTTTCACCACGCAGATAGAAAACTACCTCCAGTTTACAATTACAGCTACCGTTTAAAAAAATGAAAGCTGTTCTTCTTTAGCTAGTTCTGTTCTTTTGCTAAAATGAGCTTGTGACAGAGTCATTGTTATTCTGTGGGACTGTCCTTCCCACCAAAAAAATCAGGGGTCTATAAGAAGTCTTTCTGAAGGCTTTGGTTATGGAGATTAATGGAAATTTTCCATTTTTCAAAGTACAAATATAACAGCTACTTAACCAATTGCCCTGACAACAGTTTGAGGCTGTAATTAAGAAAGTCTCTCTGTGTTAGTTCAAATACATGTTGTCTTTACTAATGAGGAATGCTGGCATTTAATTTAATGTTTTATTCCACAAATACTTTAATGATAGTACTGCTTCATCTCTGCTCAGAACTACCTTGTGAACATTTTTTTTGAAAGGGTCTAGAAATAGAAATACATGTATTGTCAATCAATACATATAAATCAGTGTTTTTATTTTTCCAGCTCTCTTTAGTTATGATTCCAGATCAAGTGGCTTCTTTTACTTCCATTATGGAACTCAAAGTAGCATGTTCCTTCCGGACACAGACCATACAAAGACTTGCATACCTGCAATAAGGTTACTGCATCACAGGACTTTAGACGATAAGCCTAAGCCCTGTTCAGAAATAAAGTCCTTGTACACACATGTATTGTATTCTTAGTAACACACCCAACTTTAGCCTCACCCCCTTGATTATGCTCAGATGAAGTCCAGGTCCTCCATGATCAAACACCAAATACAAGGGAGACCCCTCCCATGATGGCCAGAACCAGGGGACACCCACTAAAACCAGGGCATACCCACTAAAACTGAGTGTTGGGAGAGTTAGAACAGATAAAAGAAAATAATTTTTTATCCAGCGTGTAATTAATCTGTGGAACTCCTTGCCACAGGAGGTTGTGATGGTATCTGCCCTATGTGGCTTTAAAAGGGAATTTGACAGCTTTCTGGAGGAACGTCCATCGTGGGCTACAGGCCATGATGCGTGGTGCAACCTCCTTACATTAGAAGAAGGCTACCTCAAAATGCTAGGTGCAAGGGAGTAGCAATAGGATGCAGACATCTTGTTGTCTGGTGTGCTCCCTGAGGCATCTGGTGGGCCACTGTGAGATACAGGAAGCTGGACTAGATGGGCCTTTGGCCAGATCCAGCAGGGCTTATGTTCTTATAGTCATAACGTTCTGGGGTGGGAATCCCTATTTCAGAGTTTGTCACTGCAGATAAACACTGATCATGGGGAAGACTTTGTTAGTGGAGGGCCTGGATGAAGGTGGATGCACTACCAAGAAGCCTTAACGAATTCCCATGTACCGTAGATATAATTCTTAAAACAGCCCTTGATGATGAACAGTCCTTGACCAAGAAAGATTCCTCAGGGAATTTTTTAAATTTCTTCCTTCAGCACTGCAATACAAAAGCAGTGCAAGGCTACTGAAAAAGTCATGAATCCTCATCTCAGTTTTTTCCCCTCAGAAGTACAATTTTCAATGACAGTTCACTGCCTTTAACAAATATTCATATTCAAATGTTTCAACACAAATATGTATGCTTCTGCAGCTTAAAGTATTTCACAAAGAATAATTTAAATGAATGTTCTCAATGGCCTCATGAGTAACTGAAGTATTTTTCCCTGTTAAGCAGGCAGAGAGGAACTCCATAAATACCCCTTGGAGGTTTGCTTAGAAGTAAGACCCGCTAAATTCAATGGGGCTTGGTTCTGCTCAGGCATGCATAGGCTTGTGCTATAAGCAGTATTTTAATTTAATAATAAATCCTGAAATCATTTCCATTTCTGTGGAAAACTCATGATATTCACCATAATTCAGGCAGGGAGTCTATGACATGCACCAGAGGCCCACCTTACAGGGCTGTCACAAAGACAACCTTAACATAATGTGCCTTGTATGCTCTGAAGGCATTTTGTAATGTTAAATATAATTATTCATTCCTGGTTTTAAAAACAAAATAAAACAATTACATGCTTACCACTGCTTTCATGTTCTAGCTGTCTTGAACTAAGAGATTGAAGCCATCTTGAAGCTCCAGCATGTATGGTTTCTAGAAACCACCTTGGTCTGTTTAGGGAGGTTTGACAAGTGGGAAGAAATGAATTGCCCACATTTCCCACTCCAGACCCCTCAACTTAGTTGGGTACCTTTCTACACACCTTTCCTGCAACTGAAACGACTTCAGTCCTCCCACCTGAGACATAAAGGCTGGCACTGAGGAGTGTAAGCAGTAGTGTCATTCAGTAATGATCAGACGGAACACGAGGCGGGACTTACC
>JAJKFI010000016.1:14080371-14157172 GCA_029204185.1 Lerista edwardsae | reverse complement strand
CTGTACTAGACCTACTAAAAGACCTACTAGAAACAAATGTGGCTCCTCTAACTGCCAGCCTGCTTATCCTTAAGGATAGAGATTATGGCAGAGCAGAATTCCTGTGTCACCAAGGCACAGATATCCCATAATGGGTTTGCAAGACAGGATAGCATTTGACCACCCCTCATGCAAACCTACCTTCCAACGCAGGGCCGACTCCAGGAGCAGCGGGGCTCAATGTGCAAGGTTTGCCCTCTCCACAAGGTCCCCACCCTCCCTGCAGGGGTCCAAATCACCAAGAAAAGCGCTTGTGGTGCCACACATGACACCTGGAAATAGTTGGTGGTGACAGGATGACATCACCACCAACTGCTTCCAGGAGGCCCATTTTGGGCAGTTTGGAGACAGGGACAGGTGAGAGGGCACAAGGTAAAGCAGTTCTCCTTGCTTCATGGGCTTAAGTTCATAGAGATCCTGACTACTGCAGCAGGCAATATGCTCACTGCGCTGGTCCGGGGGCCCCCAAAGTGTGGGGCCCAATGTGATGACAGTGGTCACACTGGCTTAAGTTTGGCCCTGTTCCAACATCTACAGGGCATAAGACTAGCCACCACTGTTGTATCTGTGAGGGATTTTACCTCATGGAATCCTAATTTATTCCTGGTAAAATGAGCTGCTTGCCAGAGAACTATGCAAATCGAGGATACAATGAAAACAAAGTGTTTAACATCCGTTTATAAAAGTATCCCAAATATGGTGCATGTGTAGGTGAGAGTGAAGGGGCGCAAAAGAGAGTGGCGATGTTAGGCACAGTAAAAAGAGAGTCTAATGACTTGACTCAAATGGTTGTCATAACAACTGTTTTTAAGCTGCTTTTGTTCGCAACAAACTCAATTCCAGCATTGTCCTCAGCTTCTTTTCTTTCTTTTTTTTCTTTTACAAACGATTAAGTATGAGATTGCTTTACAGAAGAGATTGCATTTTTAACCCCACAGAGCATCTTTTAAACATGTACAAAATCTCTAAGAAAGAAAGACGCTTGTTGCTGTTCAGAATAAAAATCCTAATTAATACCTTTCGTTCTAGCACCAGGGTTCCCACATTCCCAGTCCACACTCTCAGGGAGAATGTTCAAATAGAGTTCAACATGAAGAAAAAAAAAAAGACATTCCTCTAAAAAGGAAAAAGGTCTATTCCTCAACTAGTTGGCTTATTCTTTATGTTTCTTTTTTTTTTAAAAAAAAGAAGGAAATGTTGGATATAAATGTAACAAACAAAAGTAATATAATAAATGCCACTAACCAAATTTAAAATTTCACTTCTTTCCCCACATTGCAACACGGAACATTTTACGGAATCTCATTATAACTGTCAAATAGAAAAATCAGAGCTTCTCATTCCACGGAAAGTATGGCTAATCTGGAAAGAACCTTAAACCCTAAAAGAACCCTAAAATGGAAAAAAAATACCTGATTGGAAGTCTGATACAAATTACATATAAAGATTGATGACACATGGCTTTGTTTAGCCTAGAAAAAACACTGGGCCTAAAGTGGTTCCTCCCATGAGGAGGCTACTGATAAAACCACTTATCTGATTTAGTGCTTTTTCATGCAGCAGTCATACCAGATGAAAAGTATTGTAGCTTCTGCATCAGCGGATATTATTCCTCACATCTGTATATAGCTACAACATATGCAGCACTGTATCGTCTTAGGAATGGCTTCAGATCCCGAAAGCGTATGGGCTGGCTAAGGGCCCAATCCTGTGGGCCATTATGCTGGCGGTACATGCACCGGCTCTGGGTGAGGTAAACATGCCATAAAACACATTTACGGCACCTGCAGAGAAGGTAGCATCTGCACTGGGGTCGCGCCAGTTAGCGCTATGCCTTAGCGCGGGCAGTATGGACAGAAGGTGTTCCAGCAGCACCGGCCAGCGGTAAAGCCAATCAGGATGGGGGAGGAGCAGAACTGGGCATGGGGAAGGGAGCAGCTGGCCCAGTGCCGGTGGGGTGCGTCAACCGTGTCTTCCACTGCCAGATTTTCAACCCCCATGTCAGGCTGAGCAGCCCGACATGGGACTGCTCGAGTATCTGCCAGCAAAAGAGCTGGCAAAAACTCCAGAAGTCCCATTGCAAGGCTTGTCCTTTGCAGGGATGAATGTCCCCTTCCCCCAAGGACACCCCAGCAGCTGTCGCGGATCCTGCAGAATGCAGCGGTAGCCATTTTGCTACCATTGCTCCTATGGGCACCAGACAGCTCAGGATTGGGCTGTTTGATACCATGGAGCACAACCACATGCTTTCTGGCAGCCTCTATGTAGGGTCTATCACACCCATCAGTTGTTCTGGCTCTGGGTCAAGTTGCCTCAAGTAAGACTGATTGCAGCGGGTGAGGTGGACTCAAGCCAGCTGCTGAACCAGCCGGAGCAGCTCCTCCTCATGGGCCATTCTCCTCCACCCCTTTCTCTTCCTCCTCTTCATAGTGCTGCCACTTGTCAATGTTGCAAAAATGAATCAGGCAGCGACAGTGACGTTTCTCTGCATTACTGTTTGCCTGCTACAGTGACAATGGAGGGGCAGCAGACAAATTAAATTCGCTGATTTGCACTGTGCACGTCTGCGCCAGGCATAGCTATCCTTGCTTACGAATCACCTTAACAGCATGAACAATACACACGTGCTTTCTGGAACTCACACGCCCTCCTCCCTTGGAATTTCTACACCAAATTTTCAAACCTCAAGGCAGTAAATAAGGCAGATTAAAAACAATAAAATAAAAATATGCCATAAAACAGAATATACCATATATACCAATAAAAATATAATGGAATGAAGTGTTGGAACAAAAATCAAACAAGAGTAAAAATCTTTCACCAAAACATACATCAGACATTGCTAGAATATAGTTTAAAAGAAATATATGCAGTGCCTCATTGTTTTTTCTACATAACTATCAAGAGGGCATGCCATGTGAAACCACAGAGACAATATTTTCTGTAGATATTTCCAAAAGAAACTCTTTAATGGGCAACAGAGAAACACATTTCTTGCTCAGGTTTCAGACCACCATATTATTCCTTATTCCTGTTTTAACTTTCAGATGACATGATTTGGAAAGGCTGGATGGGAAGTAGTATTACCAGCTGCAAAATTCTGATTAGTTCCTTCCCTGTGCAGTTGCCAAGGCTTTCAATTTTTAAACAACAATTTTTTTCCCCAAGTGTTGGCATATTGCTGAATCTGAACAAGTAAGATACCAACTAATTTGTGCCAGTATAAGCAGAGATGCATAACATATACCCAAGGATTGTTTCTGTGATTATCGAAAATAAAGCATTTAGAAATTCTTAGTACGCGGTATCAGCAAAGGTCAAATCCAGCCACCTACTTAAGTTGGTCTTGTGATTAAAACGTCTTCTAGCAGCAGTGATTGGCTCTCAGAAAAAGGCAGGTGGAACAGCAACAGTTGAACGCAGACTGTGGCTGGTAGGAAGAATAATTAAAGGAAAAGCACTGAAATGAACATGCTTCAGCCAAACCTGAAGCCACATCGTAACAAACTCAAACCCAGTGGTGTCATTAGGGTTTGTGACACCTGGTTCCAGAACTCATTGCATCACCCTCATGATGGACCTCCTCCCATACCAGACCATACAGAATAAATCACTAACTAATAAATAATAAGTTCTGCCTGGGTGGTGTGAAGGTGCTGGGGGTCGGGGCTCCTGTGAGGTTAGTGCCAGGTTATACATCCTGGTTGTCAGACCTGATGAAAAGGCTATACACAATACAACCAAAAATGTTGCAAATCTTTCACGTGTCATACTTCTTCAGATACCCAACAATGACAACACGATGCCATTGCAGCCTTTATTTCAAAAGAATCTGCACTGGAAATATGGAGAAAAAATTGCTTCTCCTCCTTAAGTCAATAGCACAGAATGATGGAATGGAAAAGGAAAACAATGTAACAATGAATTTGGCAGAATATACCCCACAGCACAGAAAACATCATCATCATGCCCCTTCATATATCCAGTTATTTAGTTTACCTGAGCTAAGCCGTTCAGGGTTGTTGGCCTTTTGATTGTTCTTTAAAACTTCAGATAGTTCTTGAAAACTAGGTATGAAACTCACAGCAGTGATTGCAGAGTGAAAATCAGAAGCCCTCCAAGCAAAATACACCAAACATGTGCGGTTCCGGTTTTCCTTTCTTTTTAAACTTAAAGCTGAGGCTTCTGAAGTCCAGCACACAGGTTGGATCCGGTATACGGGAAAAGCCGTCCCCGCTGTGAAAAGCGCTGAGTATTCTGTCGCTACTAATGCCTCTCACATCCAGGAGAAGAGCCTGCTGGGGCAAGTAGATGCAATTGTAGATTGTAGATGCAAAAAGTAGATTCAACGGGAGAGGCATTAGAAGCTGCAGCACAACAGAACAGTGCTAGTCAGAATGGGGATGGCCATACACAGCGATCTGCAGTTTGGAGACCACTGACTTAAAGCATGGTGGTCTAACACACAGCCCACAAGGCCTCTTCTGGCAGACCTCAGGTGGCATCCAGACCCCCCCCCATTTCCCCCCCAAGTCCAGGCTGCCCCGCTCGGAATGCACTGCAGAGTACTACATGCTCATCAACTGAAGGGGGGGACGGGCTGAGGAAGAGAACTCTTGCGAGACCTGCCTGCTGCGGTCCACAGCATGCTCCTTTCCACAGCATGGTCCATCACTTGTCCTCACTTGTCAGCTGGAGTGGGATGCGGCATGCTGGCAGCTTTTCAGTCTCCCTGCCATACCATTCCAGCACTTTTCAACTAGTTCAGTGTTTTTCAACTAGTGGCACTAAGGGTAATTCACCTTATGGCAGGTGGTACCTGCCCTCACTGTCATGGTGAGGGTGTCATGGTGTCATGTGGCTTTGCCCCACCTAACCCAACCCCACTGGAAGTAGGTATAGTTGAGAGGGTGAACTAGTGGCTGACCTTTCAAAAGAGGCATGGTTTGCAGGAAGATGGTGCATCTGAATGAAGCTCAAGCTGTGGGGCAAGCTCCCCACTCTTGTGCTTAGTTTCCATCTCTGGTGGCAAGGCAGCGGTGGTACTTGCAAAAGTAACCACTGTAACAAGTGGAATTTGGAAAAGTGGCACTTGCAAAACAAGAACAAAACAAAGAAGGTTGAAATGTCTTGGCTTAGTTGTTAATTCTGCCTTTTAAATTCAGCCCTAGTCTTATGAATCTCAATTGTCTCCCACTTTGGAAGGAAAAGTAAAGGTTTTCCCACTTAAAAGACTTTCGCTGGAAAACAGCCTCACTCTTCCCCCAGGATTCCACCCACAAGGGGTAGATTGTCTCAAGCATCAGCATAAATATCCTACAAGTCCATCTCACACTAGGGTATCAGTACGTTCTGCCCCATCTTGCCCACTCAGCATCCTGTTGGCCTCTATGTTCTCCTTCCATTTCTACAGTTGCAAACTCTAGCAAAGGAGGAATTGGCTCTAGTGCATGATCTACTTTATGTCCAATCTTATACCAAAAACTGATTCATTCAGACTCAGGGTGCAATCTTAAACTGAGCTAGGCTGGCCTAAACTAAGCCAGCAAAGTTTGGCCAGCACAAGGGCCACTGTAAAGTACGTTTGGACCACTCTTAGAATCAGAAAGGCCAGCACACACACACATGCGCCATCCTCCCTGAGTGGTCCAAACATGCTTTATGGTGGCCCTTGTTCTGGCCAAACTTTGCTGGCTTAATTTATGCTGGCCTAACTCCAGTTTAGGATTGTGCACTCAGTCTCTATATTTAAAAGTAAATTATGTGCCACCCCACACAAGCTATTAGGAGCAAGACTCCTTTAGCCTCTTGTTTTGCCGAGTTGAGTTTTTGAAATGTGCATGCGTTTATTCCAGGTCAATTAAATTTGCGTACCCTGTCATCTACCTACTGACTTTATTGTAGTGACCTGAACTTTTACTCTGAAAAGCAAAAGCAACTGGTTAGCCAGTTATATGCAACTCACATTTTCTCTCATGACATAAAGTAGGCTTCAAGTTAATAAATATGTAGTAATAACATCAAATGTGGGAGATTTTCATTTAGCTGACTGTTCTACAGAATCTGATCTGCAATTTATACAATTTATGCAACCAGGAAAGCCTGATGAGAATCTTAGAATGTAACAGACTAAGCCTATTAGTCACACAAAATTGAAAACCGTTTCAAAATGAATGTACTGATTGCTTGACAAGTGTCCTTAAAGCTGAACTCTAAGGCAAAACCGTAATTGAGGCTATTAATATCCAGCCATAATACTTTTTACATCTTATATGACAAGAGTACGGAAATTATGACACATCAGTCTGTACAATTTGGTCATACTTAGGTGAATGATGCTCATTCACTTATGAGAATGATGAGAAGACCCAGAGAGGACAGGAGGTTGTGCAGATTTTGTCATGCCCATACAACACATATCTAGGGGGTCCATATCAATCAACATATGCATTATTCAGTGCTAGCTTGTTAGTATATATGGAACTGAAACAGCAGATCTAAGCTTTTATGTAAAAAAATTCTGTATTAACAGAAATAGATTCAATTTTCTACATATAAGAGAGGTTATGGTGTGGTGAGGTTACAGCTAACTACAACATTCAGGCTTCCACTCTGGCTAATCCAATAAAGCAATCTCATATACCAGATCTTAGAAAAACACTAGAGGCCTGTGTAACTGTCAGCGCAATCCTAAGTAAGGCCGACATAGTAAGGCTGGCATAGCAGGGCCATATCCTAAGCCCAGCAGGAGGCAGCAGCAGCTCAGCGCAGGCACCCGAGTAAGCCCCAGCCAGGCTTATGGGGCCACTCACATCTGCGCCTGCTGTTTTGAAGGCACAGGTCAATGTGGACAGCAGCGGCTCTGGCCAGGGACAGGGTTTAGGATATGGCACAACGCCCGTCGTGCATCACTGTGCCCGTCACCGCCCACTTCGCAAGAGCATAGTGCCGGCATAACACAGGTGTAGGATTGCACTCTCAATCCAAATAGATCATTGGTTAGATTCAGCCTAAAGCACCATAAATCACCTTTATATCTGTAGTAGCTGAAAGACTATCTGAGAGGGAAGTAGAGAAACAAACTTTCAATTCTGTATTCTTTACAAGTTCAAATAATGTTCATGTAACTAATCTGCAGAATCCTATAACCAGATTTAAAAAACCACAATACACCAGAAAAAGGAGCACACGTCACATAGCTATTTCTGATCAAGTTGTGGTCTTTTGAGTGATATGCATTGTCACTATCCAACAAACTTGAAGGTGCAGAACATCTCTCCCCACTGCCTGCTGACATGTTTAAAACTAGCACTCTGACATGCAATGTAAATATCAAATTGCTCTCTTTGAAATGCTTCATGGAAAGCTTTTCCCATTACAAAGAAATTGTATTTCTGTAATTTAAAGAAGCAGCTTTTTGGGACATGCAACATCACAGACGAAAAGGAAACAAAAGATAGAATTTCAATCTTAAGCAAGCAGATATCCAGATATTATCTAAGTTGGGTGAAGTTGTAACACAGCTCTCTTATACTCTTATTCTAGATACATTCGTTTGCCATTGAGTTCAGAAAATGTGAATACCAAAGTCCCCAAACTGTACAATGCAGTACCCCAGGACACTGCATCACACTCAGAGGGGCACCACACAACTTCTTCTTTCTGGCTCACTGGGTCAAGAATCACGCAAGATCTTCTAAGATGGCACCACCACAACAGGGTGTCATGGGTGAAGGGCACCTTGACAGTGGTAAATTTGAGAACCACGGCCATAGCTGTACGTTTATACAGTGTCCTGTCCCTCCTGAACCTAGTCATGAGAATGGTGACAGAATAGACCAATAAACTGTATGCTTAGAATTGGAAAAGAATTGCTAGTCAGAAGTATTGAGGCCCCAAGGTCATTTCCATCTTTGAGGCGGACAACACATCCTGCAACTGCTCAATCAGAGGCAAGAAAAATATCTAGAAGAAACCTATACAGCCACTGTGGTTTAGCAGAGCGTTGAAATGAGACCAGTAAAGGTTGCCCCATGACCAAATGGCCTAGTTGTGACCCACTGTAGGGGGTGGTGCTCATCTCCATTTCTAAACTGAAGAGCCAGCATTTGTCCGAGGAAAAGCTTCTGCGGTCATGTGGCCAGCATGACTATACGCCGAGGTGCACGGAACACCTTTACCTTCCCACCGAAGTGGTACCTACTTATCTACTGGCATTTTTATGTGCGTTTGAACTGCTAGGTTGGCAGTTCAAGACCGCGCAACAGAGTGAGCGCCCATTGCTTGTCTCAGCTCCTGCCAACCTAGCAGTTTAACCCACTGCGCCACCATGTCCCCGAGTCCAGGAAAACCAGGGTTCAAATCCCTTCTCAACTACATGTTTACTGGGTGACCGTAGGCCTAACTTACAAGATTATTAATGTGAGGCTACTATGCACTGAGCAATTTGGAGGATGGGTAGGACAAAAATGTGAACAAAGGATGGTAGGTGTATAAATGAGGATGCGGCCACAAGAACTGCTGGCAGTCCACCTTGGAGATGCTGTGACCCTTCTTCCTGCTCCAAAAAGTGGCCATTCCATAAAAGTAGGTACTAACAAGCAGACAAGAAGGTCACAGGCCAGATTTGACCATAAATTGATAGTCATCTGGTGGGCAGACGTGGTCCATGATTCTCACGCAATATATTTTTACTGTAAGTAGTCACACTCTTTTGGCATGTTTCTTTACACTGAAGGCACTGACAGGATTGCGGGAAAGGATTAATGACAGCCAAAGGCTTTTACAGTTGTAGAATGGCTGCCAGCACAGCTGACCAACAAGGTAAGGCCGTGGCAGAGCCAGGGGGTGGGCAGGGAGGGGCAAAACTGGGCAGGGAGGGGTGGTGATATGGAGGACAGGAAGGCTGAAAGGGGATGCAATGGCAATGGTGTGTGTCAGACCCTATCCCCTCTTTTAGAAGCCTTCTGCCCCTTTCTTCTCCTCGGACTAACACCGGCTACAGAGATAATAAGAGAAATAATTCCTCCTTCCCCTTCATAGCCTCCCAATTTTCCCGCACCCACTAGATATAGCATACTTATTTTTGGTGCCGCTACATTATAGGAAGGGTGGGGGAGAATAGGATTGGGCTCCAAGTTGCTTTGTGTGTTTTTATACTCTGCTTTCTATTTCCCTTTATTAGGAAAACTGATTCCTATGTTCAGTAGACTTCCTGTCAAGTGAACATATGGGGGGAGAGAACAGTTGGAAATATTATTGAGCAGAACTTTTGTAACTGGGAGCCATCAAGAGTGCCAGGACATGAAATGGCTTTACAGTCCCAAGAATTGTGCCCAAGCATTGTACTTTCAGTGCCAAGTACATGCCACTTTATAGCCGGTTCTGTTCCTATGCTCTGTTCTGCCCTCTCGCAGTCACAGAAATCTCTTACTGCTTTCCTACTTAGACAGGTCACGCATTTCCATTTCACTTTCACATGAGTTTATACTATACAGTAAAATCTACACACAATACAAATGCAAGCCATTATACCAGTGGGTTCACACAGAGCCAGTGAGGTTAGAGAAATCCCCCAGAAATGAGTGTGACCACCAGCGAGTCTCCTATTCCATTCCATGAAAGAAAGCACAACAAAGACAAAGCAAGATCTGGGGCTTAAAGCTGCTCATTAAGTTCCCCCAATTCCATTCCTACAGAACTTTTGGAATATTAAACTTATTCTAAATTGAGATACTTCAGCCAAATGTGGAAAAAAATACCTTTCACAATCAAAGGGTTTCTAAAGTGCTCTCTAGGAAAAGAAGGATGATTAACCATTCACTGGTGTGAAGTGTGGATGGGAGAGGGACGATTATAAAGGGACGATTATAAAGTGGGAAGCAACTATTTGGGGAGCCTGAGCCAACATACCTTACTGCTCTTTTTTTTTTTTTTTTGCTTCCTGATGGTGGCTTTCCCCAGCCTTTGCCCACAGCCCCACTTCTTTCCAACTTCCTCCATCATCAGTCTCCTTTGTTCAGTCATCTCATTGCCTGGTTCTGTCCAGTTCCCCACCAAACAGATCCTGCCTCCATTTCCTTAGAATCTTCCTGAAGATTCTACTTTAACTACTACTAAATGCATCAGTGTACTGTATCTATTACCAAAAAGTGCCTTTTGTCTTGTCCTTTACCCACCTCTGCAAATAAAAACTGGTGCACAGGAAAATATCAGTGCCACAATCACGACGCCTTTACAAATTATAGATATGTTTTTAGTTGGCATAATTTATAATATAAATGGGGGTTTCTATTTACAGTGTGCCAACTCTGATTTTGTAACTACACCATCTCATCTCATTTATGAATCAAGGAAGTTTTCCATACCAATTTTAACAACCATTTAGTGGCATATAGCTGGCTGTCCATAAAAGGAGTACTACACAGAGATCCAACAGGGCCAGGAATACCTGTTATAGCTTTTTTTTTAACCCAAAAAGAAACCAAACAATGTCAAGCCTTAAAATACATACAAATTCTGCATTTTATGTTTCCATACAGTTCATAATTATACAACAATTACTAATATGGCTATTACGCAAATGTTGCAGTTTCTAAAGTAAAAGTTTAACCTGCTTGTTTCTTGGTTTTTTCAGGCTGACATTATCACTACATTGAGATTTGCTGAACTGATGAGCCAGAACATTACCCCAGGATAGACTTGAGTATTATCCTATAAAACAAAAACAGCATACAAGGGATTTTGAAAAGAAACACATAACAAAACAGGGGCTACTTGCTCTATCAAGTCACAAAAATAGTATTTCTTAGAATACAGGCTAGCAATCACAAGAATCACAAGAATCACACAACTTTACATGTTTAGCAACTTTTAAGACAGGGCTTCAGATATTGCAATCTTCTGATTGTTATGATTCCATGAAGTCAGTTTAGAAACTTGTGCTGGAAGTTTCTGGGAGATTTTTTTTAACTTTGTTCTAGACTAGAGCAGTGTTATTCAAACTGTGGGTTGGGACCCACTTGGTGGGTCGTGATCTGGTGTCAGGTGGGTTGCAGAAAGATAGGAGCAGCCTTTTTGGAAACTGCAGACCTTACTCTTGTTATATTCCTTTTTATTTGTGAGTGTGAACAATTTGAATTTTCAAGTGAGGGTTTTTTATTGTTTTTAGTTTACTGCTTTTACATAGTATTTTGTCCTCATCTTGCTTTCTGTCAGGGATGTTTCATGATTGTACAATTGCTGCAGTGCAAGAATGATACTTTGCATTTCAGGAGTGTCATTTTTGATGTTACAATGACAGCACTTCCTGCTTGATGATGTCTTCCTGCCACAACATCACTTCTAGTGGGTCCTGACATAAGTGCCATTTGAATACCACTGCCCAAAACTTACTGTTATGTTGCATATACAGTCAGTCCTCTTTATATGCAACCTTGCTATCTGCAAGGTGCAGAATTGCTACTTTCATTGTTATCTGCACCTCTGTCCTCGGTATCCACTATGCAGAGACCTTCCAAAGGCTGCAGGGACTTTCAGAATGGCACCTACAGGCAGAGGCAGATCTAAGGGAGGGCAAAGCTTTAAGTTTTGCAAGAAGCCTTGCAGTGGAAATCACTCCTCTCCTGCACCGTTGTAGCCAATCATCACAGGGAAAAGCAACATCTTGGCATTGCTTACTGGCTACAGCAGCAAGGGAGAGGAGGGATTTACACGACAGGGTAAGGCTTCTTGCAACACTTAGAGCTTTGCCCTCCCTGTAGATCCGCCTCTGCCTGCAGGGACCTTCAGAATGGCACCAACAACCAGCACTTGCCCATTTAAAATGGCCAGCAGAAGCATCCACCAACCAAGTTTAAGGGGTCCATGCTGGTTGCAGGTGCCATTCTGAAGGTCCCTGCAGCCTCTGGAAGTCTCTGCAGCATTCAGAGATATTTTGGCACTTCCTGCTGCACTCTGCTGGCTTCCTGAGGGTCTCTACTGAATTCTTCTGATGGCAAATAAGAGACCCCTTGCACCTAACCCCATTGATTCTATAGGATTGAGAATTCATTATCTGCGAATTCGCTATCTGCAAGAATTCCAGGAACCCAACCAGTAGCGTCATTCAGAAACGATCTGACGGAACGCGAAATTGGACTCACCGCCTGATTGGTCGCTCGTTGATGACACGTCGCGACCTTGCTGAGCGTCGTGCGGGCACCCCTGGCTTCAGAGGGGGCGCCCGCTTGCCTGGGGAGGTGCGCTGGGTGATCAGGAGAGCCGCGGAGGGGCGCGCAACCCGGAATAAGCCCCCGCGGCGGAGAGGCAGGCGGCAACGCGGAACGGGCCCCCTGTCAATCAAGGGGTAAGTCCCGCCTCGCGTTCCATCTCCTTGTTAATGAATGACACTACTGAACCCAACCCTAGCAGATAATGAGGACTGACTGTATTTATTTCTTTGAACTACTTGACACACCGTGATCTACTTTCTAGCCTCAATGCAACAAATAATTAATGGCTACTTTGTGGCCAAGTGCTAACTTATCCTAAAGGTATGCTTCAGGGTGAAGTAAGTTAATTTTACAATTTCCTGGGGAAAAACCCTATTAAGTTTAGAATAAGTTGTCTATTCACTAATGACCTGCAGTTTGAAACAAGTGAACAGCAGCAGACACTGTATCACTCATAACACTGGAGCAAAGGTTGGAGGGGAAAAAGTGGAAAGCAGATTAGCAGAAACAGCCTGAGGGGAATATGCCTCAGAGAAGTTAGTTATATACTTTGTGACAACTCCAAATTTTTTTTTAATAATTTTAATTGGCATTGTAAAAAGCATGCTTAGCATCTGCCCAAACAACATAGGTGTGTATTCCTCACTAGCCTGTTAAAATGGTGGCGCCACAGCCCTTTAAAACACTAAGGAAGCACTAAGGTAATTTAAAGAAATTTTAGCTGCTACAGACCTATCTGAGGACTGCAGAGTTCAGTTCAGAATATACTAGTGTAATTGTGACTGTACTGTCTCCCTAAAGTGGCAGTCCTATGCAGTGGCACAGCTAAAGAAATGCAGGGAGGTGCAATTGAACCGGGCAACAAACTTTAGAGGGTCAATAAGCTTAGCTTGACAGTAGAGGCCAAAATTGTGAAAACCTTGGTATGTATGAATAATACCATCATGTTACATCTCATTGGAATGGTAATTTAAAGCAGAATGCAATGAAACAAACCAGAGTGTAATATCTTTATCAGAGTTATGGCCAAAAAACCAGGGAAAATGAAAACACAACTATGACATCATTTCCTGTTATGATGTCATTTCCTGGGCAACATTTTGCCCTCTGCACTGGGCTACACTTTCATTAGCTACGCCCCTGTATTCCTCGGTTCTCAGAAATAAGAGTGCAGAACTTTCAGAGTTCATGGACAGTTTATCTGAATTTCTGAGGTTGAGAAAACTGAATTTAAAGGATGAAAGTGAAATCTCACATCCACAAGTCCCAGTGGTTCCCTGCTCATAAAACCCTTCACTTCCTTTCCTGAAGCAACTATAGGAAACTGATCTTCAAAAGTTAGGGCTTTTTTGCTGTTTACATCTACGAAGTGGGAATGAAAACTCCTGCAGCAATTAAAACAAATAGTTTACTGTGGTGCATTAAACAGAAATACTAGTGAGTTGTTTTTTAAAGGTAAAATTTGAGCATGGCAGAAATTTGGCGTTAACATATAGTAATAGCTTGGGAAAAGGTATTTCATTTATGAAGAAAACAATCAGATTTCTTTCCCTTTGAAAAATGTTTAGAGTCTCATCCTATATGTTATATACTGTAGTAGCGTTTGCTAGTTTGTCTCACGAAAGAATAAAAGAAGCCTAGCTTACAATCTTTAGCAATCCTTAAGACCATTTTTCTTTGTTAATATCAGAAGCTTAAAGGAAGGCAGAATAAACTTCTGGAACTACTGCTACAATAGAGAAACATTCCCATACTTCCAAGACTTGATTTCCCATGCAAACATATATACCCCATGCATATGGACTGCTTGCTGATAACTTTGGGAAATTCTAGTTCAATAGGGCTATTGTTAGAGATACCGGTAGAGAATACCTTATCCAGACATCGAAAATCGATACATTTTTGTTCAAGACTTTTAAAAAATCTCTCTGTAATGAAAACACACAAAGGGCCTCTGCTCATTCCCACGTACAGTGCAGGTACAGGCTGTAAGTTTTATTCTCTGCTCTACAGTGGGTACTTGGACAGGCATTGTTGAAAAATGTCAAAGAGGCCAGCAGATACCCATATGGGTAACAACAAAAAGAGCAAGAGGAAGCATTTCTCATTACTACACTTTCTTCCCCATGACAGCCCTTCAGATACTTGAATCTCCCCTTAGTTTTCTCTTCTCCAGACTAAACATACCAAACTCTTTTTACTATTCCTCATACAGCCAAGTTTTCAGATCCCTCACCGGCTTTGTCCCCCTCTTCTGAATGCTTCCAGCTTATCAGTGTCATTAAGAAACTGCTCAAAACTAGATGCAATATTCAGTATCAGCCCAGGGCATCTCTTTCCTCTTCCCAACTCCCACATCAAACTCCTTTGCTCCTGTTATCGAGCTCACAGCTGTGGATACATCTCCTAAGAGAGCTGACCCAGAGGGAACTCCTCCCAGTTTAATGTGGCTTCTCCTAAACTAACCAGTGATTCATCAATCAATCAATCAATCAATCAATCAATCAATCAACAGGTACTTATATACCGCTTTTCAACACGAAGTTCACAAAGCGGTTTACAGGCAAATAGTAATAATAAAGTTAAATGGCTCCCTGTCCCAAAAGGGCTCACAATCTAAAAAAAGGCAGACCACCAGCACAGCCACTAGAAAGACTGCGCAGGGGTGAAGAGGGACAGTTACTCTCCCCCTGCTAAATATAAGAGGAACACTCACTTCAGCAGCGAGCTCCACCCATTCTACACCATGTGACCAGCACAGGACTGCAAACACATACACACAAAAAGCAAAACCAGAACCAACCCAATCTCACTTCAGATAGTGCGGCAACACGGCAGCAGAGCCAGGGTGACCAGATATCCTCTTTTTTCAGCCTTCTGCCCTGGGTAAATTTGAAAATGTCCTACATTTCAAGACAGACCAGGAATGAGCATCAAGAGCAAAAAAAGAATGCCAGCATCAAGCACCCATATGGCTTGCTTGTGTGTTTGTCCTGTGTTCCTTCATTGGTTGGGGACAAGTAGACAAGACATCCCAAAATAAGATTCTAGCTTTTATTTTGTAATGTCCTACATTTTCCTTGACTGTCCTACATTTTGAGGTGCTGTATTCTCCTTCGTGGTCATGACATCTGATCACCCTACTCTCATATACCTCTTTTGTTCTTCCCAAGTCCCACATCAGATTCTTTTATTCCTGCTAATACTTTCTATTTGTGAGTCCATATCTCTAAGAGCACAATCCTAACCTGGAATTTAGGCTGGCGCAGTTAGGCCAGCAAAGTTTGGCCGGCACAAGAGCCACTGTAAAGCATGTTTGGACCACTCTCGGAGTCAGGGAGGATGGTGCACATCTGTGTGCTGATCTCTGACTCTGAGAGTGGTCCAAGCATCCTTTACAGTGGCACTTATGCGGGCCCAACTTGGCTGGCCTAACTGTGCCAGCCTAACTCCAGGTTACAATTGCGTTCTCAGTGTGTCTTCTAAAAGAGCTGAGGCATCCCAACCTGAACGGGTCCCTGTTTACCACCCCATGTCTCTGGGAAACAATATGAAATAGGAAGGATGATCCCAACTGACCAGGCAAGGCCTTCAGGAAGTCCTCTAGGGTCTGCTGTATGCCAAAGACATCATTTGGAGCAAAATGGGACCTAGATGCTTTTTGGACCTTTTTAGCTCCATTTCAATCTATGACTTCACAACTTACTCTCAAATGGGACTATAAAGAACAGATCTCCCAAATCTGGTGGATAGATCCAGGCTTGTTTAGGATCCACGCTATCATTACTTGCTATGACCGAGACTGCCGGTGGCCTTGTCTGAGCCATTCATGCAATACATTGTAGACATTCCTGGCATCTTGCGAGTGTGCTAATGGGCTTTTCAATTTAAAGTGGTCCCCTCTGTCGAAAAAAAATATTAGAAATGACATTTGCTTTGTACAGACTAAGACATTTTGGCAGATGTCAACCAAACTATTGTTAATGTGTGAATATCCAACGAAGAACAGGCTCTTGTCTGCCAGTAGTGATTTTAATGAAGTGGTAGACTACCAATTCCAGAGTTTGCTGCTAAGGGGATAGAAGCAATTTCCAATTGTCTAGCAACTACTGTACAGGCTTCCAACTAAGGAATGGCAGAAAATGGCCATGGGGCCCATGTACCAGTTGCTAGGCAATTACAAATGGTATGTTTCTTCCACACGTCTCTGGAACTGACACAATGGTCAGCTAGGGACTATAGTACAGTAAAAACTGTGATGAGATCTTTGTGGGTGTGGGCAGAACATGTGCCCTGCATCTGGCCATCTGGTATCCCATAAATGTGTCACAGCCTAGTGCTTATTTTGTCAAACAAGTGAGCAAACCTTACTTATGTACACACCCTCCTTTGGTGCCAGTTCAAACATATCCAGGTTGATTTAAGACAAATTGCAGCCATTTATAATTAAACATGTCTCAGACAGCACTGGAATAAAACACTCTTTAGCCTGGATTTATCGAGCAGTGCTGGGTAAAATAAAACCATACAGTCCCAGGATGATGCAGTTTGTCAAATGTGATGCACTGACAGGCGCCGTTCAATGGGAATTGTAAACGTGCCCTGTGTTTCAGTCCTCCACTTCGAATGCCTCAGCAAGCAAGGCTGAGAGAATTGCGATCATACATTAGGGGGAGGAAAAAAACCAAAGAACATAATAAATAATGTCAGCTATCCTCTTAATCTTCCTTTGTTTGATAGGTGGCACAGTTAGGCCACACAGAGCTCAGTGACAGGTGGTGAAGACTGATATTATATTATATCTTATAAAGGTTCAGCTAAAAAGATCTGAAGCATTCCAATGTACTTTTTTTTAATAAATTCAACTCCAACAAAAACAAATTAACAGGTGTAGAAATGTTATACAGAGCACAACCCGAAGGATTTCTGTTGGCGCAACGTCATTAGCGCTGATGTGGGGGGCGCCAAGCTACACCCCCGCAGTTGGCACTAAGGTCCCAGACCAGTGCTAGCTGTAGCGCCAGCCTGGGAGCTCAGACGGAGAGCCACTGGCGCAGAGGCGGTTCTGGGAGGGCCGAACGGGGTGGGGGATGGGCGGAACTGGGCATGCCGGGGGGTGCCGGCCCAGGGAGGGGTGTGGGTTTGGGATGTGGTCATTAGACTGCATCTAAGGCCTTATCCCCAGGCCCTGTGGCCCCAATTCAAGTTGTGTGGCTTCCTTGGGTTTTGAGCCCGCGATTTTGCGGGTGCAGATCCAAGGAGCACACTGGGGAAGCTGGCGCCTCCCCTGGTGCAAAGGCACAAACGTGGAAGCTTCACCTAGGTCACCTAGGCAGCTGCGTTGGATGTAGCACAGGCCCGCCAGCCTGCCTGCTCTAGCGCAGCTTAGGATTGCGTAGTCACTTGGACAACTAAGTAACAGGTGAAAATGATCTAATCAAAAAGGTGGAATTATATGGGGCATTGTAAAACCATACTGTAAATGTTATAAACAGTGGCATAGGCAGAGGGGGTCAAAACACTAAGTATGTGCAGTGCCACAATGTGCTGTGTAAACCGGAGCCATACTGGGCAGCTAGAGTCACATGGAAGAGACACCTCTTCAACATTACTTCGGCCACTCAGTATGGCTCTGACATTTACACAATGTGTGGCGGCACCGTAAATACTGAGCATTTTCACCCCCATTAGCTATGCTACTAGTTATGTTACCACATTTGGAATTTAGCGAAGAAAAGGCTCAGCAGTCAGTGATGTGGCTTTAAAACTGGTGAGATGAACCCCAATTGCTAGTTCAAGTGAACCATCTTGCAACTAACTGAATAGTCAGAACAATCTTACTTGGCAACCCCACATACAACATATTACTGGAGTATAGTCTGGAGGTTGGCAGAGAACAGATCCCTGTGGCAATGTTCATTTCCCTTACAGGAAGAGTAGCCCTCAGACAGGATTTCCACCACTGAGTAAACAGCAGCTCTCATCTGATGCCTTAAATGAGAAAGGAATTCTAGCTGCAGTTAAGCTCTTAAACAAAAAGGGAGACAAGAATGTGAGTTTATAGTACAGTAACTCTCTTGTGAGGTAACCACTCTGCATCAAGCTAATTGAATTGGGGAAGATATTTGATTAAATAAGTGCACTGCCCATTACGGAACCGCTGAGAAATCCAGTCACTAAGGAGACTTATATGAATTTCCTTAACAAGACAGAAAAGAATGTTCCTCTTAGTTAAACCACACAAAGACAGCAGACATGTATAAAAACCACATCGCAATTAAAAACAAAAATCTCCAAAGCTCCAAAAATGACCACAAAAGAAAACCACTAGCTAGGCCAGAAATTTCAATCTGCACTACTTATCAAACAACTTGTTCTTTAAGACTTAACCACATGTTACTTTATATCTAAACACAATGGTGATCATGTCTTTTTATCTAGTTACTGGAGGAGAAACTGTCTTTATATCTGTTATCTAGTCACTCACAGTCAAATTGCAACTCTTCTTCCAAAACACTAACACCAGCAATGTGAACACAAACCACTTTGGGAAATAAGCAGTGCATAGAAAGGAAGATTTTGGATCCTTCATTTTTCAAGAGGCAAGAGCAGTTCTGATATGGTTTGCTCTAGCTGTGAGGATCCATATGCCACAATTGTCAACCAAACCACTTGCCATATTCATTTTGCATCACCTTCAGAATAGTAACTTAAGGGTACTTTATGAAAGGGGTAATAGTGTCAGTCAAGCTTGCAAAAGGTTTTCCTTATCCGCGAGGGTTCCTGAAACAAAACCCACAAGGATTACACAGGCCTCTCTGTAAATGCATATACATACAAGACTATAATCAAAATCAACACTTGCTTCATATATTAGAACACTAATGGCAAATCTAAGAATGAAATTATGACTCGGCACAATAAAATACAGCATCAGGCAGCATTACCAAACAAAATACAAACAATTTCATTTATCTACTTATTTGACATTTTTTTATATACAATACATAGCACTACACATGACTGGACTGTATTTTTAATAAACAGATATGTAAAGAATTGTTTCTCTTTTATACGGGAGAGGGGTGACACACAAGCAGACTCAAAGTAGGCTTTTTCTGAATTTTTGATATGCCAAGCCTAAAAGCTTCGCTCTTCTTGTATTAGAATGAGTATATTTTAGTACTATCTCTGTTGGATCACTGGAATAGGTTCAATGTGCTAGGAAAATGCATGCAAATATAACCCTTTGGTTAGATTTCCCCTCTCAAATGGCAGCAAACTACCTTTTCTATGCAAGTCTGTGATACAATCAATCCATGTCACCTGGGGAGGTACCTTATAGGAAAATCTACCCCCTCTCTCCTCAGGTATCTGCCTGATGAAAAAGTGCTGAGCCAAGTGCACGTATCTCAGAGTTGGGTCAAAGCAAGCACACTTGCGTGTTAAAAGGGCAAACTCTTAGAACAGAACCAGCTCAGATACAGCACAGTGTTTCAGGACTTCGCAACCACACAATCTTAAAATATGTCAACCATGAGCCCTTGGAATGGCACAAAACTAATCTTAGGTTAAACATTATTCTGGCACAAAACATAGTGGAATTTGAACCTTAGACACAGGTTCATAAAAAAGGCTAATAAAAAGGAAACAGAGAGCTCGTATAAGCAGCTTCTTCTGATGCGCCACTCAACTGCACAACCTCGCCTCTTCGCTTGCTGATTCATCATTGCTTCAGTACCTGTGGTTGCAGGGGGAGGTGTGCCTTGCTTCCCATTTCCACATGGTGGACCTTGGCGGCCTCAGCAGATTATCACAGATGTCTTTGAATGTTCAAGAACATTTTAAGAGTTCAGAGAAACTGAGTGAGAATGCCGACAAAATCTGACATTTTTGTGCAAGAAGCAAAACCTAAATCTGGTTGGGGAAGTTGTTGTTCAGTCACTAAGTCATGTCCAACTCTTCGTGACCCCATGGACCACAGCACGCCAGGCCTCCCTATCCTCCACTAGCTTCCGGAGTTTGCCCAATTTCATGTTCATCGCTTCGCTGACACTATCTAACCATCTCATCCTCTGCCGCCCCCTTCTCCTTTTGCCTTCTATCTTTTCCAGCATGAGGATCTTTTCTAAAGAGTCCTCTCTTCTCATGAGGTGGCCAAAGTATTGAAGATTCAGCTTCAGGATTTGTCCTTCCAGGGAGCAATCAGGCTAGACTTCCTGGAGGATTGACCAATTGGATCTCCTTGCAATCCAGGGGACTCTCAAGGGTCTTCTCCAACACCATAATGCAAAAGCATCTATTCTTCGGCGCTCTGCCTTTCGTATGGTCCAGCTCTCACAGCCATACATTGCTACTGGGAAAACCATCGCTTTGACTATGCGAACCTGGGTTGGCAGGGTGATGTCTCGGCTTTTGATTAAGTTGTCTAGGTTCGCCATAGCTTTTCTCCCAAGAAGTAAACATCTTTTAATTTCATGGCTGCAGTCACCATCTGCGGTGATCTTGGACCCCAGGAAAGTAAAGTCTGCCACTGCTTCCATTTCTTCCCCTTCTATTTGCCAGGAAGTGATGGGAGTGATTGCCATGATCTTGGTTTTTTTTAATGTTGAGCTTCAAGCCAATTTTGGCACTTTTCTCTTTCACCCTCATCAGAAGGTTCTTGAGGTCTTCCTCACTTTCTGCCATTAGAGTGGTGTCGTCTGCATATCTGAGGTTGTTGATATTTCTCCCAGCAATCTTGATTCCAGCTTGTGAATCATCCAGCCCAGCCTTTCTCATGATGTACTCTGCATATAAGTTAAATAAGCAGGGTGACAGTATACAGCCTTGTCGTACTCCTTTCCCAATTTGAAACCAATCAGTTGTTACATGTCCAGTTCTAACTGTTGCTTCCTGGCTTGCATACAGGTTTCTCAGAAGACAGATCAGGTGGTCTGGTACTCCCATCTCTTCAAGAACATGCCACAGTTTGTTGTGATCCACACAATCGAAGTCTTTGGCATAGTCAATGAAGCAGAAGTAGATTTTTTCTGGAACTCTCTTGCTTTCTCCATGATCCAGGGAATGTTGGCTATTTGATCTCTAGTTCCTCTGCCTCTTTGGAAACCAGCTTGTACATCTGGTAGTTCTCGATTCACATACTGCTGAAGCGTAGCTTGTAGGATTTTGAGCATTACCTTGCTAGCATGTGAAATGAGTACAAATGGTGCGGTAGTTTGAACAATCTTTGGCATTGCTCTTCTTTGGGATTGGAATGTAGACTGATCTTTTCCAGTCTTGTGGCCACTGCTGGTTTTTCCAAATTTGCTGGCATATGGAGTGCAGCACGTTGACAGCATCATGTTTTAAGATTTTGAGTAACTCAGCTGGAATGCTGTCAGCTCCACTAGCTTTGTCGTTAGTGATGCTTTCTAAAGCCCACTTGACTTCATACTCCAGGATGTCAGGTTCGAGCTCAGTGACCGCACCATTGTGGTTATCAGGAACATTTAGATCGGCCTTATAGAGTTCCTCTGTGTATTCTTGCCACCTCTTCTGAATCTCATCTGCTTCTGTTAGGTCCTTGCAGTTCTTGTCCTTTATTGTGCTACCTTGGCATGAAATTGTCCTTTGACATCTCCAATTTTCTTGAAAAGATCTCTAGTCTTTCCCATTCTGTTGTTTTCCTCTATTTCTTTGCATTGCTCATTTAGGAAGTCCTTCCTATCTCTCCTTGCTGTTCTCTGGAAATCTGCATTCAGTTGGGTATATCTTTCCCTTTCTCCCTTGCTTTTTGCTTCCCTTCTTTCCTCAGCTATTTGTAAAGCCTCTTCAGATAGCCACTTTGCCTTCTTGCAAAGTGATGATTCTCTTTGGGATGGTTCTAGTTGCTGCCTCCTATACAATGTTACAGACCTCTGTCCAAAGTTCTTCAGGCACTCTGTCTACCAAATCTAAGCCCCTCAATCTATTTGTCACCTCCACTGTGTATTTGTATGGGATCTGATTTAGGTCATACATGGAGGGCCTAGTGGTTTTCCCTACTTTTTTAAGTTTAAGCCTGAATTTTGCAATAAGAAGCTCATGATCTGAGCCACAGTCAGCTCCAGGTCTTGTTTTGACTGCCTGTATAGAACTTCTCCATCTGTGGCTGCAAAGAATGTAATCAATCTGATTTCAGTGTAGACCATCTGGTGAAGTCCATGTGTACAGTCGCCGTTTGTGTTGCTGGAAAAGGGTGTTTGCTATGACTAATGTGTTCTCCGACAAAACTCTATCAGTCTTTGCCCTGCTTTATTTTGTACTCCAAGACCAAACTTTCCTGTTATTCCTATTACCTCTTGACTGCCTACTTTAGCATTCCAATGCCCTATGATGAGAAGGACATCTTTTTGGGGTGTTAATTCTAGAAGGTGTTGTAGGTCTTCATAGAAACGGTCAACTTCTTCCTCCTCAGCATCAGTGGTTGGGGCGTAGACTTGGATTACTGTGATGTTGAAAGGTTTGCCTTGGATCCAAATTGAAATCATTCTATCATTGTTGAGGTTATACCCCAGTACTGCTGTTCCCACTCTCTTGTTCACTATGAAGGCTACTCCATTTCTTCTAAGGGATTCCTGCCCACAATAGTAGATGTAATGGCCATCTGAATTAAGTTCTCCCATTCCTGTCCATTTTAGTTCACTAACTCCCATGATGTCGATGTTCAGTCTTGACATCTCGTGTTTGACCACATCTAGTTTACCTTGATTCATAGATCTGACATTCCAGGTTCCTATGCAGTATTGTTCTTTGCAGCATCGTACTTTCCTTTCACTTCCAGACACATCCACAGCTGCCTTTTGGTTTTGGCCCAGCTACTTCACTCTTTCTGGAGCTACTAGTATTCGTGTTCTGCTCTTCCCCAGTAGTATAATGGACACCTTCCGACCTGAGGAGCTCATCTTCCGGCGTCGTATCGTTTAGCCTTTTTGTACTGTAATCCATGGGGTTTTCTTGGCAAGAGTACTGGAGTGGGTTGCCATTCTCCAGTGGATCACGTTTGGTCAGAACGCTCTACTATGACCTGTCCATCTTGGGTAACCGTACATGGCATAGCTCACAGTTTCATTGAGCTACGCAAGCCCCTTCGCCCCAACAAGGCAGTGATCCATGAAAGGGGGTTGGAGAAATATCCGGTCACAATTCCTGTGCTCTATCGACAGGAACTGGCTGGGATATGAAAGTCCACATGTTACATGGATGTTGATGAAAATGAAATGCAAATTATTTCAGTGGGGAAAGTAACAAGGTGGAGCGTACAGGGGGAAAAAATCACAACTTTTTTCACCAATCTCTGTGGTAAAGGTTTGGGGATCCAATAGCATAAAAGAAAGCAAAGAGAAAACTAATGGAGATTTAGGGACCAACCCAAAAGCTCTTATCGCTACCAGTACATGCATACCACGGGCTAAAAGTGTCACAAATGTGCCATAAAGCATGTCTGTGACACCATGAGAGGAGGAGTGCTGGTGCTGGTGTGGCAATAGAGAGCGCCTGACGTCAGTGCTATAAGGATGGGCTGCCAGCACTCCAGCAGCGCCAGTGACCAGTGAATGCTTTCAGGGCAGAAGGAGACGCGGGAAATGGGCAGGGGGAGGATCATGCCTGAGCAGACGGTGAGACTCGGCAGTGGCTTCCACCGCTGGATCCTATGCCCTACCTCAGGCCAGGCAGCCTGACCCGGGGCTGTTCTAGTCTCTGCCAGCAAATTAGCCGGTGAAGACATGAGGAGTCTCATGGGATGAACGTCTCCTATCCCCAGGAGACTCCGGTGGCTTTCATGGACCCCGCAGGATGCAGTGGTAGCCATTTTGCGACCCCTGCTCCTACCGGAGCTGGGCAGCTCAGGATTGGGCTGTTAGTCATCAACCTTGAGGCGCAAAAGAAAATCTAAAGTAGCTACTAATTCCTTGAAATGGGATACTTGGGTTCATGAAGGGACTACAGTAAGGAACAAAGATCTAAAAAAGTATGCCCAGTAAGCTTTATTTTGTCAAAGCCTGAGGCAAAACACATTTTGTTTCTGTGTTGAAATTATTTGCTATAAAGATCACTGGTGTAGAAAAAAATACATTGGAGAAACATGAGCTATATAAATGTCTTCCTAACCTTTGGTCTGTGTAAACAAGGCAAAATTCCCCACCCGCCGCAAAAAAATTAAACTTTCATACTACAATCCCTCCTATGTTCACATTTATGCATTTTTAAAAGATGTCCATAGCTTGATGGAGTCTTGAATTTGACCTTCCTAAAATGACCAAGCTGATATTTTGATTAATGAGCCAATTATTTTCTTCTGAGAAACAGAACAAAACAAATAGCCTATCCCCTTTCCATTTACTGTTTTAATAAATAAACAGCATCCTGGTTTTATTGGTGCGCCTACCCTTAAAGTTAATGATGAATTTCCTTGAGTTATTTATTCCTAGAAATTAATCTGACACAAGCCGGGCAATTTTCAGATGCAGGATTTTATTTGTTCTTGGTGTTAACACCGAAGTAAATAGAGGCAGTGCCTGAGCAGGAATGCTGGGAGAGTGTGGTAATTAAGGCGTAAATACATTCCAGAATAGATGGGCAGCCAAGCACGTGTGGAGATATCAATCATGTGATTCTGTAATTAACATGCTTTATTTCCTTGATACGCATACTGGGCTTTTTTTTCTCAATTAAATCCAAGCTGGAGAATGGGTATGTTGATGAATAGGCTTGCCAACTTTTCAACCCATCCTTGCTGCTGGGCCTTCAGCAACACCCTGATTTGTAGACTGTCTACCTACATACTGTGAAAAGCCACCTCCGGATTTCTCCAACTCAGCCTGCCATACAAGCACAGGAGTCAGCCTGTGCAGGTTTCCTGAACAAGTTGGCAACCTCATTTTAAAAGAAACATGATCACACCCAAGAAATCCGTAAGTGTTGTCATGACAAAGTTCATTCCCCAAGGACAACTAGACAAGACAGAGGTTTGACCAGATCTTAGAAGGCAAATCATTCTGCGCAGTTGAGAAGTGCCAGTAGGAAGGAAAGGTGTTTTGTTTTGTTTTGTTTTTTAAACTCCATTTGCACCTGAAACAGCTTCCTTCCAGCTGTTCTGGTCTCCGTGTATTTCTGGTCTCCAAACCGAACAAGGAGAAAAACAGCTGAGAGGGTTGAGAGGGGAAAAGCACTAGGCAGGAGAAGCATTCAGCACCTTTTCTGCTTTTCAGCACCTTCTCTGCTTCAGAATGCTCATGCTCTATAGCTGTGTTCCGGACTTGCATTTCAAATAAAAGGCTGCCGCAATCACCTCTAATGAAGCCCTAAGCCCTACTGCAGATATTATTTTAGAGACAGTTTCTAGATAAGAAAACAAAAACTATACTTTGTTTCCTAGGACAGAAATGTGAAGTCAACAAATACCTTAAATGTCAGCATGGAAAATTCGTCTCCAAGAAGAGCAAAATTAGATGTGATGTGGCAAACAAGGTTGTAGGTCATCTGTGAGAATGAGATGAGAACGTAAGTGTTGGCATGCTGTGTCTGGCTAAAGAGCTTTCCAATCCAGAAATTGCCTCTAATGAGGCCAGACCAATACCCCAGGAAGGCTCAAAAGGACGATATGACAACTACAGCGCAATCCTAACCAGGGCAGGAGCAGGCAGCCAGACCCAGGGTAGGAGGCAGCTGGAGCTCACAGCAGAGCAAGGGGACGTTTGTCCCCTTACCCCAGGGTAAGCCCCAGGCAGCCTGATAGGGCTGTTCAGACTTGCTAAACAGCAGACACAAGTCCAAGCAGCCCAGATTGGGGCCATGTGTGGTCTGGGGACAGGGGTAAGGATCTGGCCAAATATCCGGATCCTGGCTCCTCCCTGAGTTGCCCCACCCATGATCCCACACTCCCTCTGCCCCATTCCATCTTTCCCTGGCCTGCTTTCCCCTGGCCCTGAAAAGCCCCCATGTTGGCTGAGTTTGGCCAGTGTGGGGGGTAGCTTACCACCTGCTGTCTGCGGCTTTGCTGGGTCGGAGCAAGGACTTGCGCAGACCCAGAAAGTCCTGGGCTGATACGAACATGCCTTACAGCATGCTTGTGCAGCCCTGGATCAACGCAAGCAGCTTGCATCAGCCCAGGGCGTCTCTAGGAATGTGCCGCTATTTCAACATCATCAAGATCAACAACATTCATTTATAAAGGGAATTCAGTTTTCCAGGCTATGTCCAAAGATTGAATGGCATATGTCCTACCCACAGGTTAACAATTCAACATAAATGATATGAAAGAAAATAGGGATGAGCAAGGAAATGGAAAACAATTCTTAAATGTTCATAGCTATGCAACCACTGTTACAGTGACCTGGTGGAATGGCACTGATGTAGGCATTTCTGGCAGAGGAGAAACCCCCTGGCAGCTGATTTCTCAGCCAGGCAGATGCAGTAGTGATAGAAATAATTTGGGAGAAGAGAAGCTAAAAGGCATTCTGTCCCATGTGCCTTGCTGTTTCACTTGTCAACTAATCATAATATCTGTGCAATGTTTCTTGTTTGCCTGAACCTACAGCAGTACCAATCAATATTATTGGAAAGCACTAAATTCTAGCAGTCATTTCTTCCTCCATATTATCCTTGCAGCCCTAACTGTAATTTCCATCACTTATACACATCTTTGATTGTGTTACAGTTATTAATTACTCCGCTCATTGGACAATCCTTAATAGCACATTAAGCATCACATATTTCCCCAGTCTCGCTGTACATCTTTATACAGAGGTGTGCACTCTTGCCAAAATTCAAGCTTATCTAGCAGCATTTGGAAACCATGTTGGCCAACAATGCAAATCCTAGATTTCACGCTAACTTTAAAAACCACAAAGACTAGGTCAATGATCTTGGGAGTTTAGATAACTCTGAAAATGTTGACATGTTGAACTGCTGTTGCTAAACAATAGTAAAGGTTTCCCCATGACTGAATGGTCTAGTCGTGACCGACTGTAGGTGGCGGTGCTCATTTCTGTTTCTAAGCCTGTAGAGCCGGCGTTAGGACAAGCTTCCATGGTCATGTGGCCGACATGACTATACACCGTAGCACACGGAATGCCATTACCTTCTCACCAAAGTGGTACCTATTTATCTACTTGCATTTTTAGGTGCTTTTAAACTGCTAGGTTGGGACAAGCTGGGACAAGCGACGGAAGCTCACTCCATCACGCAGTCTTGAACTCCCAACCTTCTGGGCAGAAAGCCCAGCCGCATCAGTTTAACCCACTGCGCCACCACATCCCACAAACAATAGTAGATCCTTCCTTTAAAAAGAGTTCCAAAAAGTTATTTCTATTGCCAGTTGTTAAAAGAGATATTGAAATCCCACGCAGTATTTCGATTCAAGAAGAAAGATACATAAATCATTTAGGGCTACTTTTCCATTTAACAACCAGACATTTATTTTTCATGAACAGATAAAAAATATTCTGAGTATATGAGATAACAACTGCATAATTTTAACAGGAAAAAATAGTTGTGCCTTAAATTAATCAGTAGATGTCATGCTCCAGAGTGGGTAAACAACTGCTTACGTTGGTTATGGACATTCTCATACTCTCCAGGGTTTCACAGATGAATAGAGGTACACATGTCTTTGTAACGTATGCATATTATATACCCTATGTGCGTTTATGCAGCGTTAAGTCTCACATTATTCAATGGGGCTGAATATTGTATCTGTTTACTCCGACGTAGGTGGCCCTATATTGGTTTCCATGAAGCAGGGTGTGTTAGTATGACTACAAGGAGCATATCATAACCTTTAAAAAAAAAAACTTGAGTATTTCCCTGAATGTTTAACTTCACAATGAATCTGGCTGTATGTGTTGTTGGAAAGCTACAACTCAAACACATTTAGGAATATTTATATCCGAATAGGAAGTTATAGCAAAAAGAGGAGTAATTTTTTTTTGCATGTTTTTGCTCATGGGCATCCATTTTAGTGTCAAGATTGTATTAATTTATTCCTCACTTATATATTCAACTTGGAGAGAGCACATATTTATTTATTTATTTATTTATTTATTTATTTATTTATTTAACACCATTTTCCAAAGGCAAACTAGGGGCCAGTCACAGACCCAGCAGAGGCTCCGCCCCGGGGCAAGGTCCAAGGAGACCCCCCCCTTCACCGGCTCCCTGTCCCCTGCACCCCCATACTAGGCTCCATTTTTGGAGCTGTTCTAGTGCAAGGACTGGCACCAGCACGGTGCTCAGGGCATTTGCCCCACCCACAACACCGGGAAGATCGACACTGCTAGGGGCATAATAGAACCATTGTTTTTTTCAGGTGCAGGCATCAAAAATAGCAAGTATCCCTGGTAAAGAGGGATATTTGGGAGCCTACAAATGATCTGCTTTGTATCAGAGAATGTGCTGAGAATAATCGTCTTACCCAGGTTCATACTTAAGGAAGCATTTAAAGTGATCAATTGTTTTCTAGTCACACAGATCTGTCTGTGTGACACACTAGCTTCAAACTACGTGCTGCTTCATAATAACTTGGAAAGAGCCTGTGCTAAATCAGGAGGAACCACATAGGTTTCAAGAGAATACATAGGGTGATTTAGCATTTTAACATCCCACCATCACATACAGTACAAGTCAAGGGTAATCTGGGGCTTTGCTTTTCAATTTCCATGTAAACCATTAATCTGTTCTTATTTCCATTGAAATCAATTAGACTTGCTATTGCTTTCAAGGTGCCAGATTCCATCAGAAACTCAGTGCAATTTCCCAGTACACAAGCATACATCTGGGATGTAGTGTTGCAATCCTATGTATGTTCGTTCACCGGAGAGAAAGTCCTATTGACCTCAGTGGTACTTACTTCAGAAGAAGCACTAGATCAGGACATTATGCATGCTTATTAAGAAGCAAGTCCCACTGAAAACAATGGGATTTATCGGAATAAACAAATTCAGTTTCAAGCTCTTACTCATGGCTGACTAACATTTCCTATAGACGGTGCTCCTATGGCACCTTCGAGATGCTCCTGGTTACACATGGTGAGAGAACTAGTTTCCAAGATGGCTGTTCCCAGCTTTCCGCAACCCACCTGACATCAGATTGCGACCCACCAAGTGGGTCCCGGCCCACAGTTTGAATAACACTATAGTAGATCAGATGCGTGCACTTCACACTGTCAACTGCAGTAGCATTATAAACACTACCATAAATGGACATTTGGGTCTTATGGAGCCATGTCTAAGAGCAAGGTTCCCAACAGCAATCAGATACCACATTGGGGGAACCATCAGTCTTCTTTACTTGTACATCAGCCAGCTGCATTTCCATCTACAGTATTTAAGGTAAAGGGTTACCCCACGACCAAATGGTCTAGTTGTGACCAACTGTAGGGGGCGGTGCTCATCTCCATTTCAAAGCCGAAGAGCTGGCGTTTGTCCAGGGACAAGCTTTCATGGTCATGTGGCTGGCATGACTATACGCCAAGGCGCACAGAACACCGTTACCTTCCCACTGAAGTGGTACCTATTTATCTACTTGCATTTTTAGGTGCTTTCAAACTGCTAGGTTGGCAGGAGCTGGGACAAGCAACGGGAGCTCACTCCATTGCTGCAGTCTTGAACTGCCAACCTTCCAGTCAGCAAGTCCTACAGTATTTAGTACAGTACAATTAATGGGGTTCTCTCCTAGTGTAAGCTCCCACACAGGCCTCTTTGCTTGGATATGTATTATGAGAAAAAGCACCTGCTTGTTTCTGGCTGAGTAACAGACCGGGAAATACTGAGATTCTTTGAAGCTTTTAGGTGGTAATTGCATTTTTTTATGCCTCATAGGTCAATGCGCAATTCTTGGAACAATGCATTGTGAACAGAATTTACATTTTACTGGAAGAATCTATTTGTCTGGGTTCTGATGGCTCCTCTAGCACTCGAGAACTCCATTCTAGTATTAAAGGCAACATTTTTCCAAAGCAAGCTACGTGATGCTCTGTGCAGACTTTCATGACCCCTCATTAATGAAGAAGCTGTCTTTAGAGTGATCACAACAAAGTAGCAAATCTAGTTCTTCTAGTGCAATGCATCTTGTCCACTGTTGAGTCTAACAAATTAAATGTCTAAAACTATGGCTCAATTAAAGCAGACTGTGGAATGACTGAGAAAACAACAAAAACACAGAAAATAGGATTTTTTGTTTCCTCTTTTGTGGATAGGATTGCAACCTACCATAATTTGTTTTAATTTCATTCTGTTTTCTTTGGAAAAGGAGAGAAAGTAGGGGCAGTCTAACCCTCTATTATGGTTACTCTACTCTAAATTCTTCCTCTTGAAGCAGCTTTTCATTTTTTTAAAAAACTGCATATAGCTCACTTACATACATGTTCATGTAATATGAAGCTAATGTCTAAAAAACAAAAGAGCAAGAAAGAGTTACTACATGGGGGTCCATGCCATTTAGCTGGTGCTTTTTAGGAACTAGTGAGTGCCCCAAGGTTCAATTTGTATTGGCCCAGGCAATTACAAACAAAGGTAGAGAAATGGTCTTTTTACTGGATAGTTCTAAATATGCTCCTAATCGCCATTCCTATGAGTTCCCAGCCCTTATTTGCTCCTGTGGCAGCTGTGGCATTTTTTCTTCCCTCCCTTCATCCTCTGTCCCCTTATCTGTTTCGCTTCTTCCCCCCCCATCTCCCCCCTCCCTTCTGCTTCGGGGCTACTCTAGGGATAGAGGAGCAGTAGAGGATGAGAGAGGTTGGTTCCTTCCTCTGTCTCCCTGAAACTCCTTTTGAGTCAGCATGCAGAGGGAATTGAGAGTGCAATCCTAACCTGTTGTTTTGCCGGCACAATTGTTAATCACCGCACTCCTCCACCGATCTGTTAATCCTTAGGAATGAAATGGCCACTATGTCAACACTGCTCATTCCCATGCACATGTGTGTCCTACACGTGTCATGCACACAAATAACTGAAATAGGGGAAATTAGCTAGCGAGAGGTCAAATTCAGCAGTGTGACAATTTTGGAATCGTTGACATGGATGAGCGGTGCAAACAACCTCAAAGTGCCTCAAAATTAGGCTAACAGTAACAATGAGACAGAGCTGTTCAAAGCAAATAAAGTTTATTAAAGAGATATAGGTAACCAGTAAAAGGCACGTTCAATTCCAGGCACTCTTCAGTTCCAGAGCTTTAAATGGACTTGCAAACAACAGTATTTGGACAGCAGAAATTAGTAGGGAGGGGAGAAAGAGTTGTGATGAGAATTCAGAAGGAAAAGAAAACAAGGCGGGGGGGGGGGAGATACTACCTATCCTATTCAGCTGGTCACGGATGCAAGGTCCTCATAGGAAACACAGGCAGGGCTGCAAGATTCCAGGTTCCAGAAGGTTCCTGACTGGGACAGAAGCTTCCAAAGACATAACAGGGATGACCTGACCCTCTTCCTTCTTCCCTCTCCTTCCACCTTCCTTCACACTCCTTCTCCCTCTTCTCAAAGTTCTGCTTTCAGAACAGGGGTAGATATACCAATTTGCACAAAGGAAACAAAACATTCTTAGGAGAACAAAGGTGTTTGGAGCTTTTTTTAGGATGCAGTAGGAACTTCCTGTCTTGATTGGATTAAGTGGGCTCCTGATTGCTTACCAATCAAAAAGTTCCTGCTGGACAAGTTCCTGCTGTAGCAGGGTGTGTGTTGCTTCAGATTCGGATTAGGAGACTTCTGAAAAGAATTGTCCAGGTGAGCCTAGCTCCTGAACAGATTGGAACTTAATTTAATTTCAGGCAGGACTTGCACTTGCATATTTCTTTTGTCAGTAGACCCAGATTTGCATTGCAAGACCCTAAGGGGAAAGGAGATATACAGATTCCCTGGAACCAATTCTTAATAGCTCTGGAATTAACCTTATCTCTAAAGGCCACCTGTGCAACCTCACCTCTTTGCAGGGCAGCAGCCCATAACTCCAAGGATGAAATCCAAAATGGAGTCAAGCCTGTACACATGTTTGGGAAGAGAGAGTGTCAGTCAGAGAGCTAAAGGGTTTGGGATGTCTTTGTTGTAAATTTGCTGTGAGGTAGAGCGAAGTAAACACCTGGAGGCCTGGGTGACAGGTGTAAGAGGTCTGGTTAATTCAGGCCTCTGTGCTCTACTGACTAAGATGATAATTGGTTTGCATGTGGGAGGAGTGCAACTAGTGATGTCATGCAGGGGGTACGCGGGGGTACGTGAGTACCGGTTTCTAGGATTACAGCTGGCCCCGCCCACTTGTCAACTCCGCCCTCTGCAATGTTTGAATTTCCTGCATGTTTGAGTTGCCTGCATGTTCTCAGAGCCAGGCAGGCAGCGAGCGAGCGGAGCCTTTCCTTTCCTTGCCACTGAAAAATGAGTTGCTCTGGGGTTTTAACATGATGCCAGGCCTCTTAACATGTTCTGGGGGTGCTGTGGAATACTGTTGCAACTGTTGGGTCAGTTTAAAATCATCTGAGGCCTCAAAAAGGGCTTTTTTCATGTCACTTCCTGCCACGACATCACTTCTGGCTTATGACATCACTTCCGGTGGGCGGGTCCCGACACGTGCCAATCAAAAGTGAGTACCTGTTCTTAAATCATTTAGATGACACCACTGAGTGCAACCACTATGATTGGAGCATAGCCAAAAGGAAGAGAACAACTTTGGCTGGGGCCAAGGCTGGCATTCAACTGCACTTAAGATATTCAATGTGCCAGAGGCTCTGTGAGTAGAACTAGATCAGACTCTTTTGGTTTCTTTTGTGTTATTGCGTATGCTGATGAAATGTTTGTTTTATTGTATCCAAGAACTTGTGGTAATTGGGGATAGTTAAAATAAATGTTTCTGACATCTTGAACCATTTGTGTGGAGTTCATGTGACCAGAGTAAGGCAGAGGATGTGCCTGGCTGTACTCAGAAGGGGACCTACTTTCTGGGCTGTTGCTTCTTCCCAGGTCTGTTGTATGAAGTGCAGAGAGGCTGAGGATGAGAGGAAGCCAGCAGAAAGCCTAATCTGGAGGTTGGTGAAGCCCTTCCCCTGTGCTGGTGGGCCTGGGGGACAGGTTGCCAACTGACCTTCCCTACAGTGTCCACAATACAATTAAGCCAGCAAAGTTGGGCTGGCATAAGGGCCACTGTAAAGCACATAAATACTCTTTGATTGATTGATTTGGACCACTCTCGGAGTCAGAGTGGCCAGCACACAGATGTGCGCCATCCTCCCTGATTCCAAGAGTGGTCCAAATGCACTTTATGATGGCCCTTGTACCAGCCAAACTTGGGTGGCCTAACTGTGCAGGCCCATCTCCAGGTTAGGATTGCATCATCAAAGAAGCATCATTTTCCCAGGTTGTCTGAAAGACACTATAGATTTCCAAGGCCTCCCTCTTGTGCAATGCTGCTAGAGCAGTGATAGCACATACTGGGGATGAGTAGAGATGGGAGAGCAGAGATTGAGAGAAGAGATTGAGATTGAGAGCAGAGATTGAGAGAAGTGGTATGAGGTCTCCTTCCTCCACTCCCCACTTCTAAAACTAATAGCCAGGTATGTAACATTATGGGGGAGAGGGGAGGAATCATTCAGCTCATATTAAAATCTGGGCCAGGGAAGACATTAGTGTCATATTGTTCATATGAGCATCAGAACTGCCAAAGTTCAAATTTTGTGTCTGAAATTTACAAACTTTGGCAGCATCTCTAACCTTTTCTATCCTCAGCATCCATGCAACAGCTGCTGCTTGACCTTCAGGATATAGAGAATTGCCATATTAGATCAGACCAAAATTTCATGTCACCCAGCATTCTGCCTGTTATTAACTCCCTGTTTTGTTCAGAACGAGATATTGCCGATTTTGTCTTAATGATGTGTTCCATGAAAGATGTAGTTTTACCCTTGATTTGTACAAAAAGTCATGCTCATAAATTGAATGTTTCTAACAATTAAAAAAAAAAAGTCAAATTCTATCCTGCAAGGCACGGATGTAATTTAATCTGTATTATGATTATTTAATTTCCCCCTTACTTGAAGCAAAGCTTGCTGCTATCTTGAATAACCATGTGGGACATCGGTTCAAGTCAGCCATGACAAGTCATTCTTCCCAGGGGCCCCAATGCACATGCATCAGGCATCTGTACCCTTTGATCAACCCTGTCACTTATCCTTTCCTCCTCCCTATTTTTCTGATCTCTCAACAGTCTCTTGCCAAATCATACATAAAAAAGCAGCCTACTGTAATCAGTAGGGAGATAAAATTCTCTTTCAGTCTATATTTTAAATATAAATTAATTCAAACAGAAACCAGCATGGTGCAGCTCCTGTAAGAACATCATTTGGGGCGGGGGGGGGGAAGCAACACAGAGATGCAAATATTAGATTTTCACATCAATGTTTCTGTCTCTCTGGACAATCTCATGGCCAATTGAACCGTACAGTCCTCAATGTACCACCCTGGAAGCAGATGTATGTTTGGATGTGCCCTACCCATTTAATACCCTACTCTTATTCATGAAGAGAGAGGGCATCATGCAAAAGACTTGGAACCTACAGTAGCTGTCTTCACAACCCACACAGTAAGAGAAGTTTTTATTCGGGGATAAGTTTGGGATGACAATCCAGCAGATGCATATTTCAGGCGCTACAGACTGTATCACATGCTCTGCTGAATATCTGAATTGGCACATGGGATCAAACCTACCATGTCAAAAATGCTGACATGCTTCACACTGTGGAACTGACTTTTCAAAGGCAGGTTAAAACTTTTCTTTTTTCAAAAGGTCTTCAGACGTTGATCTGCTGTGTTATGCCTCTATTCTTTGTGTTGCATTGTGTATTCTGCTTTTATCCCTTGTGTTGTGTTCAGTTCTACTATTTGATCATTTTTGTACACCACTGTGAAATGTATACAAATAGCAGGCTAATTGACTTTCTAACATTACGATCAGGTGGAGCTTTTTTATCTGTGAGGGTTCTGCCCAAAAAAATGTGTTACATGAAATTCCTTTAGAAAACAAATGCTATTAATTAGCAGTCAGCATTTAAGAAAAGCTTCTCTTACCATGGTAACATGGCTGCAGCCATTGTCCAGGGGCTTAGAGTAGATTGGTATCCATTAGCTCTGTGATGAGATCTCTTCCCTTTCACCTGAAGCTAGGTGAAAAAATGCAAAATGGAAATGATTAATCACACTCCACAGGTTGAGTTGGTCACTCATTATGAGGGCCAAGTAGGATTTTTTTTTCTGTCATGCAAATTGGCAGTGAATGGTAGGTTTTTTGCCTACCCCAGACTGAGAAGGGAGGGATGGTGTGTCTAGTAGGTTTCATGTTTTTTTAAATAGTTACTTGTGTTTAATAAAGCTAAACCCAACCCATAGTCTGGTGTCTTCACTGGGGGTGGGGATGGGGGTGTGAGGGTAATAGGTTACTCAGAAAGCCAGATGCAGGGGAGTGGCAACAAGATGCAAGTATTTTGTTGTCTTGTGTGCTTCCTGAGGCATCTGGTGGGCCACTGTATGCATGCAAAGTCATGAAACTTCAGACTGGGACCTGGTGGAAATGGCCCACCCCGGGTACTCCAAAGTTCCCGGACTGTCTTTCCTGCAATGTGCACTCCAGCTCTGAGAAAAACTGCAGTCATACCTGTGGTTGGACTGTGTCCGAGCTTGGGACTGGCGCAGTTTACGTATAGGACTTTTCAATGCATTTTGGCCTATTCTCAGAATGGCATCTTGTAAATGGCCCACTTCTGGTACTCGGAGTTTCCCGGGGTTTCATCCTGGCAATATGCACACCTAGTACTGTCGAATCCAGTTGAGAGGGCTTTCGTTTGAATTCTTTTGATTTGAGGGCTTCTTTTGGCGTAACTGCGCTGGACTAAAACCTTTGTCATGCCCTTCCTAATCTTTTGTCATGCCATTCTCAACTTTTGTCATGCCAAGATTAGCCCTTCTTCCAAGGCGCCAGTCACCCACCAGGCAAACGGGCATGTCTCGGGGAGTTCCTCAAACCTGCCTTGGGGCAATCAAAGGTCCCAAAAACCCAGTGCCCCAATCATTGAAGTGGGATTAGGGATTTCGATTGGACATTTTATTATTCATCGTTTGCATGTAAGAATGTACAAAAGGTCCTGTCTCGTGTACCTTGACACGCAATTAGGGTGCCATTTTTGCACGTGCATTTTGTGGCCTGTTGCATCTTTATTGCAATAAATACTTTCCGGAACCACCACCAAGTCCAGCTGGCATTTCTTTTCCGTCGACGTTAAGTTCGGTAAGCTATACCAAATGCCATAGAACGGGGATCCGTGAGCTCAGGTGGGTTTCATGGACCTCAGCAGGAACGGGAATGCACGCCGGGGAAACGAACCTTCAAATTGACAGCTCCTGAATTTAAAGGGACAGGGGCTCGGAGAAATTGCTTTCTTGGCTTGATTTCCTCCTACTTCACTTCTCTAAAGGAAATATGAAAGAAAGCTTCATATATTCTCCCACAATCCTCCTCATGGAGAAACAATGTCTCTGATGTTCTGCATTCTTCAGTTACTGTTCAAAATTACTGAAAGTGGTTTTGTGTGAACACCATTTTGAGCTGGGTATAGTCTTGAGTTAAACACATTACTGAATAACGTAATGCAGCCTCTGTAGGTTACCTGTACTGGATACAGTTTGCTTTGATAGCACAAATGCAGCTGGAGTCTCTTACTGAAAATGTTCATCATAGCAGAAGGGGAAGCAATTGTGTCATGTACAGTATTTCTGTGTGGTGGTGGAAAGAAAACTGTTTTCTTCCCCTTGTCTACTTGGGAAGCCCTCCAGAAATCAGGATTATGAGTAGTAAGTTTGGATGGAATATTTTGACAAGGCTGTCAGCCTGCTTTGCCATGCTTAAAATTCTAACACTATCACAATGCTCTCCGTGTTAAACAAAGTGCAGCCCTTCTCACTTCATGTGAGAAGGGCTGCACTTTGTTTATGCTGCTGCCCTATTTCACAGCAATCACTCTCCAAGACCCTGACGAAAGAGGCTGGTGGAAAAATATGTTTCTTAAATTCTGTGATTGCCAGTCTTACTATCTGCAAATTAAAGGAGATGGAAAGGGAGATTACTTCCTTGCAATTGGAATCTGCCCAGCATCTGATCAACGATCACTCTAGCAACAGCTGGATAAGGAGCAGGTTACAAACTCAACTTTTGGCTGCATTAGTTATTTTAAAAATAAGGTTGGTTAGAAACGTTGCATTAAATTGCCTTTTGGCAATTTACCAACTGTTTGTAGAATTCTACGAAAATGAAACAAAATCCTGCTTATTACATGTACTCATTTTAGATTGATCTCCCTTGTGTGGAATGAGTCAAAGTTTAAAGAAAGAAGGGGAAGAAGTACCATGAATCTAGGTTTTCTTGTCTTCAACATTGCACACGCTGCTAGCGGAGATTTTCATGCAAAGGAAAAAATGTGCAAGCTTCATGATAGACTGTTTCTCAAACTGTGGGCCAGGACCCACTTAGTGCGTTGTGACCTGATGTCAGGAAAGCTGAGAGCAGCCATCAAGGAAGCTGCAGATCTTACTCTCGCTATATTCCTTTTGTGAGTGTTAACATTTTGAATTTTCAAGTGAGGGTTTTTAAAATTTAGTTCAGTGCTTTTACATAATATTTTGTCCTAATCTTGCTTTCTGTCAGGGATGTTTCAGGGTTGTGCAATTGCTGCTGTCCGAGAATGCCAATTTGCATTCCAGGAGTGCATTCCAGGATTTGATTACATAATAATTATGGCACTTCCTGCTTGATTATGGCACTTCTGCTCATGACATTTCCAGTGGATCCTGACGTGCGTGCCATTTGAAAAAGTGGGTCCTGGAGTAAAAATCTTGAGAACCACTGTGCCTATATTGTTTTCCATGTCTAATGATGAGTGTCGTCTCCTAAATAACACTAAGCATTAATTCTTGCTTCCAAAGCTGTACGTGTTGTAGTTTATGGAGAGATGCAAGGGGCCTCATGCACCGCAGGCACATCCTGCTTTCTATTTACCATTGACACCATCTCCAGGCAGAGGCGTAACAATGGTGGAGCCTGAAGGGCACCTGCCCCAGGCACTACATCAAGTGGAGCGCAATTCAGCAATGACATATCTCTGAGTACTGTACTTGGAGGTCTGTCACAGCTCAGCAGAAGGCAAAAGACACTGCAACCGCCCTTCTCCTGGAAGTGATGTCACAATTTGAATCACCTCCAACCCAGGATACACCTCTATCTCCAGGCAGCCCAAAGTGTTGTCTTAAGGTTTTCGTCGTCAAACTGTTCCAAACCTCAAATTGCACACGCTGCAGGAGCTTGAAGTCTTCATGTTTGTTTAAGAAAACATCCTGACTGTAGCCCATAGGCAATTTAGTATGAAAAGCAATTACGGGCAAGCCAGAGGCAGGTCCACTCCTGCTGTAAATCAGACCACTTATCTGAGATCCTAACACTGAACTCCATTTGCTTGGCTTTCTTCATACTCCCAACGAAATGACAAAGACTCATGGTTGCTTCGCAGCAAGATGATCTATTCTGCTTATGCAAAATAAATATTTGTGTAGAATGATATTAGCTTGTTTGCTAGCTGTGCAGCACTAAATCTTTCCAGAATTGCTGGCACTCCTAATTTACTCAGCTTATAAATATTACAGCTGTAATATGCTGTGGGGCAGGGAGATAAAGTCTGTTGAGCAAATCCTGGTAGATCTGCACTAGTGAACTGGATGGGAGTGTGAATCCTTATCTGCCCAATAGAAATTTCCTAAGATTTAACATCAAAATCTCCTGCACTCCTTGCTATAGATCATAGACTGTCAGATATATTAGAAGCAAAGAAACAAGTAGGGATGCTCAAAATTAATCACTAACAGCCCAAGCTTATCCTCTGGTAGTGCTACATGGTACAGTGGCACCAAAATGGCTGTCCCTGTAGCCTGCGAGACCAGAGCAGCAGCCAGAGGTCTCCTTGGGGCAATGGAACCAATGGAACCAAACCAACCCCTACCCTGCATAGAGCTCAGGTGGCCCCAATGGGTCTACTTGGATCTGGGCCAGTTATTTGGCTGGCACAGAACCAAGGAGACCTGTGTCAGGCTCCGCAATGTGGGGGGGGAAGATTCAGTGGCATCCTCTGCCACCATCCCTGCCCTCTCTGAAGGATGCCCTCCCTCCACCCAGTTTTGCCCCTCCCTGCCTTTCTCCCACCTTGAAACACACTAATACGTACCAACGGGTGCTCTTCTTTGGCATCCTGCAACATGGAGGCCTCTCCACTAGTGCTGCACGTTGCCCACTGGCAGCGAGGTGCTTTATGGCACTTTCGCAACAGCCGTTGCTGGAACAATGCATGGGCCGCCAGCACTGGCCCAACATTGGATCGGGCTGCCTGTTTCATACAAAGAAAAGTGACCACAGCTTGCTATCTTCTCTGCGTTAAGTGCATTCCTCTTTCTGCCAGGATCTACACTAGAGAGACCGACATTAATGGAGATTCAGAAGCAAATAATTATCTACAGGATATTTTAACTGTACAGCACTCCCTTGATTGCAAAGTAAGAACATAGAAAGCTGCTTTTACAGAGCCAGACTGTTGGCCCATCTAGCTCAGTACTGTTGACCCTGATTGACAGCAGATCTCCAGGGTTTCCAAATTGTTCTGGATTCTGAAATTATTCTCTCTCCTACATGATGATGCCACAGACTGAGCCTGGGATCTTCTGCATGTGGAGCACAAGCCGCCGAGTCATGGCTCCTCCCTAAATTTCTTGCAGGAATACAAGATAGATATACCAACTGTGTTTTCCCTTGCCAAACCCTGACGTCTCATTGCAGCATCATTCCTTTTCTCCAGATACTGAGCAACAACAGAATGAGGAACAATTATCTAGAAAGGCATTACCCTTCATTTACAGTCAGCCCACTTCTTATACAAGGGTTACATTCCAAGGTTGGTGCATAAAACTAAACTCCTATACAGTCAAAACTATCCTAAAACAAAAACGTGTACTGTCTCATTTTTTAAGAAGTAAAATCACAGCGGAGAGACATTCCAGAACTGAGAGGACTGAGGGAACAGCAGAATCATTTTCCCATTTCAGGCTCACTTCAGGGCATACACTGAATATGTGAAATGGCAGGCAAAAGCACTTGCACTATTTAAATGGTTGGTTGGTTGGTTGGTTGTTTCTCTCTCTCTCTCTCTTTTTTTTTTTAGCCAAGCGCATATACTTGAATTTGCACAAGTAACATTCACATAAAGGGCCAACGATATAGCCTTCACTTGACAATGACTAAAGAAAGGCAGAACAGAGAAGAAAAAAACTTTGTAACCTTTAAAGAAACTCTACTTAGCAGAACTCCACTCAAGGAAGCACATACAAATAATGTTCATGCCATCTTATAACTCCAGTGATTTTGCTTACCTGAGCTAAGTTGTTCAGAATTTCCTTTAAAAAAAACACACAAATCTGGTTGGTTTGTTTTTTTAAAAAACCCCGCAGATAGTCCTTCCAAGCTCTGCCTGAAATTCAGAGCAACAAGTAAAAAGTGCAATAAACCACAGTTCTTCAAACAAAGAAATCCTTACTGAGCACGTGCAACTTCAAAATCTGCTTTGGAATTTAAAGAGGCACATACCACCATAACAGATAAAGGGAACATCTCCAATAAAATGGACATGAGAATTGCCCAAAGCAAATCATGGAAAAATTCTGGATTGTAGAGTTACTCAGAGGCGTTTCTACAGGGATGGCAAAGCTCTAAGTTTTGCAAGAAGCCTTACCCTGTCATGGAAATCCCTCCTCTCCTTTGCTGCTGTAGCCAGTAAACAACGCCAAGATGTTGCTATTCCCTGTGAGAACTGGCTAAAACGGTGCAGGAGAGGAGTGATTTCCACTGCAAGGTAAGGCTTCTTGCAAAACTTAGAGCTTTGCCATCCCTGTAGAAACGCCACTGGAGTTACTGTGATTGGGCAGAGGCAGCAGTGTGTCCCCACTGCCCCAGAGGTTCCATGTAGCTCAGCTCATCCTCTGTCCTACAGCGACCAGGCTAATGACTCTGGAAAGCTCTGTCAAGAAATATAGGCAACTGCCCTTCACTGTTCATCTGTTTTATGGGATATTCTTTCAATACAGAGGTTGTCATTGCCTTCTGTGAATATATCTGACACTATTAAAAACTGTATCAGTACAAATCACCATATCTGGTGGTGGTGAATTCCACAAGCTAAGTGTGAAACAGTTCTTCTTTCATCTGTTCTGAACCAATGTCTTTACATGAAAATGGTCCCTGATTCAATTCCTGACACCCCCAGCTTAACACTTATCTCTTAACACTGATCTCAGCTAGCAGGAAAAACTTATCTGCCTGAGATCTGATACCTATTGATATCCTTAAACATACAATGCTGCCAGTAAGTTCCTTTGACTGTCTTCATGTGGTAGTATTATGAGAAAAGAGAAAACAAGTCTCGCTATCCACTCTTTCCACACCAATTACAATTCAATCATGTTCTCTTCCCTTGAACTTGACACCTGCTAGGCTGTATGTCTATCCAATCAGCTAAACTCACACCTGATCAAGACAACCAATCTTCACTTTTATTGAAAATACAGCTAGAACAGCAACCTATGGGGAATTAAGCATTTAGCTGTAGAAGGACGGCAAATCCAAGGTCTAAAAGCACTGGATGAAATGAAAAAGCAATGCAAGGACAGACCTTGCAGGCTTCAATTCCCAATGGCCGCGGTAAAGGACAAATTTCTTCCTTCTTCTCAGGCCTAACCTAACCTAACCTAACCTAACCTAACCTAATGGTCAGACGTAATCAGCAGATAGCAGATTCATAGAGGGAAAATGTAAGCATTTTTAAATACAGAGACTAGTGGCAATGTAGCGAATAAGATAAGATCCAGTTGGGGCAGAAGACAACTTCATTGCCTGTTTTCAAACTAAAAAGCCCCCAAATACTTCAGCCATTCTTCTTGGGAGGGACCTCCAACTATGCGCTCCTCTTGGTTCTTATCTAAATTTGTTATCCTTTCAGAGTGGAGTAATTAGAACAAGACACAGTAATTGGTGGCTTGGGACTGTTTTTTCAATTCAATTCCCAAAACTGGTTGCCTTTTTTTTTTTTAACTTCTACTAAACACTGAAATATGTCTGGATAAACTTGAGCAGGGCAAGGAGGGGGCAGGCGGAGAACTGCCATATACTCCACCTTCACACACCAATGTTGTGCATGATGGAGGTGGCCATCCCATGGCTGGCAGGATGCCCTGTCCATAAGGGGCAGGACCGGCCCATTCATGAGGCCAACTGAAGTAGTCTCAGGCAGCAGATGGAGACAGTGATGTCATTCAGGGGGAACAGACCAGAACGGGCGTTCCGGATCCTAACGGGCTCCGTGGCTGGTTCCGGGTTCCCGACAAGTGCCAATCAAAAGTGAGTTCCTGTTCCTAAATCATTTGAATGACACCACTGGATGGAGGGTGCTTGTCTCTGTCTGTCTGTGTGTGCCTCTACTGTTCCTCCTACTCTCTGGATTGGAAAAGGAAGACGGGGACAGAGAGAAAGAAGAAGTGAGGTGTGGGAGAGAGAGCACAGACTCAAAACAGGACAATGGGAGGACCAATAGTAACTGGCAAGGGAGGCAGTATTTAGCATGCCTCCTCACTCATCAGGCGGTCTAGGTGATACATCTCATGTGAGCTCTGTAATCGTTACTGTACGTAGAAGATAGGAATTGTTAACATGTAATAACATGGGGGGGGTGTTATTTATTTTTGAATGATTTGCCCCTGCTGCCTGCCTCCTTGCCTAGATCTCGTCTTGCATACGAATTACATGATGCAAGAAGGAACAATTTAATATTATCTTCACAAGCTTGATCATCAGAAATTCTGTAATGGGCATATTTTCATTATGACACTTTGCACCTTGCTGGTATTAAAGAGTTTGATTTGCTCCCAGCATGCACGCTTTCGTCTGTCATGTTTGCATTAACAATGGACGATTAGAGGTGGCTGACCTAACCCTGTGTGGGTACTATTTGGAAACCAGGATGATAAGCCACTACCAAAGATTAGCAAAATGAAGTCTTTACAGCCTTCCCTGTACTAGCAGTAAAAGCTTTTTTGAAAAATAAATTGAATGAAAAGGGGAAAGGAGAGGTGGAAAGAGAAAGCTTTCTCTCTTTTCATGCTGTGACATGAGACAAGGGCATTTCTTTGACAACTGGAGCAAAACGACCAGTGACCTTATCCAATAAGGAGACATCATGTGCACAATTGTTGGTTCCTCTTCTTCAAGAAGAGTTCAGGATGGCATATTTGGTTCTCCCAAATTTTGTCCCCACAGCAATCCTATAAGTAGTTTAAAAATGGTATTATTTATTTTATGCAAAAGTAAGCCCATTGTTAAGGCCCCAATATTGATGCCTTATTGGGCCTCAATGTACTCACTGGCAGTACATGTGTACCACTGGCTAAATGTGTCACAAACGTGCTGTAAAGCACATCTGCGACACCTTGCCGCTCTTGCTGGGGAGGTGCTAAGTTAGCACCAGGCCCAAATGTGAGTGGACGGGACAAGCCAACGAACCTGCAAGCCCAGTACCTCCAGTAAGCCCATTTGGGGAGGGGGAGGCAGGGAGGAGGAGGGGCCAGGCCACAAGGAGGTTGGACCTGGTGGTGGCTTCCACCACTGGGTCCACCACTCCGCCTCAAACCATGCAGTCTGACATGGGGCTGCTCAATTCACCACGGCAAAATAGCCAGTGGTGAGTCAGGGAGCTAAACCAAGATGAATTTAGCTTCAATTGCACACTTGCTGGGGAAAAAGAGGGTGTTCACAACAGTATGCAACAGCACATTGCATTTTGTGACCCGCAAATGGCAAGAGTTCTCATCGTGCAATTGGGGGATAGGATTGGGGAGTTACTGCTGCTACTCTACTCAAAGTAGTATGTGCTTAACTCTGCCACTGAATCAATGAATCTTAAGAGTGCTGAACATTGATTTTTTTAAAAACAACATCCATTAAAATGGCAAAAGATTTTGCATCTGACTTTGGCATCCATCTCTTTGGGGAGTGGGCTTGATTAGAAGTTTATTAATTCTTTAATTCATTTCTAGTACTGTTATGAATATTCAGTATTCCCACTGACCATGAAAAAATGGCTATGATATCAATCATATCTTTATTTAAAAGGTGACTAAAACCCACTAAAATACAGAAAGTGACTGGTAGTGCAATCCTATGCATGTCTACTCAGAAGGAAGACCCACTGAGCTTAAATGAAACTTACTCCTTGGAAAGTGTATACAGGTTGAGCATCCCTAATTCGAAACTTTGAAATGCTCCAAAATCCAAAATGGATGGTTGAGTTAATGACATCTTTGCTTTCTGTGTTTCAATACATACAAATTTTGTTTCATTCACAAAACTATTAAAATTATTTTATAAAATTCCCTTCAGGCTATGTGCATAAGGTATATATGAAATGTAAACAAATTTCATGTTTAGACCTGGGTTCCCATCTCCAAGATGCTTTGTATATATACAAATATTCCAAAATAGAAACACTTCTGGTTCCAGAAACACTTCTGGTCCCAAGCATTTCGGATAACGGATGCTCAACCTGTATAGCGACGCTCCAGCCTGAGAAGCTCAGTCCCTGTCCCCTTAAAGCGTGGGGCACCATTTATAGTGGCGCCAGCGCTTCTGCGTTCACACTGGTGCCAGGGGAAGCTCCCTGAGAGTTTTAGTTATACCTCTGCTGTATTATATAGGATTGCAGCCTAGCTGTAATATAAATGGATGGATCCAGTTGCTAATTATAGATTACAGACCTGCGTATATGCGAAATGCTCAAGATGAAAGAAAATATAGTCTTAAGAACATACAATTTCCCTCTGTTTAGTGAACCAAAACATTAACAGCCCGATCTTATCGGGCCTCACCCCCATCACTGCATCACTCACCTCCATCACTCCAAACCCATGCTGGGTTTCACCAATGTGCGGTGAGTAAACAGTGTAAACGTGTACATAACTGGAGGGAAGGCCTGTGCCCCCCATAAATGAGGTGAATGCTGGGCAGTGTTGGGGCATGGGAAGGGTGGTGGGAGGGTGAGGGGAGGCATTCCTGGGCAGGGGAAGGGTGGAGAGAGGGAGGAATGGGGGGTGGGAGTTGCAGATTTAACTGGCACAAACTTGAGAAGCCCCAGTGCAGAGGCTGGGGCTTTACTCGGGATAAGAGATGAATATAAGGCAGTAAGGGAGACCTCCAACAGCTTCCTTGGTCCCACAGGATACAACGGCAGTCATTTCAGCACAGCTGTATCATGCTGCACCAGGAAGCTTAGGAATGGGCTGCCCATTGAAGAAGGAAGTCATTCATTAAGACACATCAAGTTTGCCTGTTTTATTCATTTAAGATACATCAAGTTTGCCTGTTTTTCAAAGTTTCTGGAAAATGAGAAAGTCCTTATGGGATTGCTCATGACTGTTTTGGGTCTACCTCCTTACTGATTCTGTAGTAATGAGCATGCCTCAAGGAAAAAAAAAAAGCCTCTTTCAGCAAAGATTCCCAGATGCCATTACCAAGGGAACACAATTATCGAAGCTTGCTGGCTTCCTCTGAGGAAAGTTTCATTTCTATTCAGTGACATGATGTTATCTGGAATGCTGTTTAAGTGAGTACAAACTGGAACAATGCAACAAGGAGACCCCTTGTGATTAGTCATGTCCTTTGTTTCAGAACATAAATACCAGGTTTAACAGGAGGCCTTCACATTCACAAGGAGAATGGTAATGATTTGCAAGGCAGAAATTAATCTCATGTTTTTTCCAAAACTTCTGACGTGTTCCCTGAGGAATCTAGTGTATTAAAAAAAAGGGGGGAAACACCTTGAATGCATACAGTGAGATAATACTGAATTAGAAAAGGTTTCAAAGTCATCTCTGACATTTGAGGAATATTACATTCAAAGTATTCCCAAAAGGCTCTTGTATTTGGAAAAGCAGCAATGAGAACTCGGTTGTATTAAGTTGGTTTGGCAGAACTGTATGGCTTGGCAGAATGACATTTTCAATAGCCGTATAAAATTATTCACAGATTAAAAGTCCCCTCTTGTCGCCTTTCAAGCTGATAATATAGACCCTCCTATGGTGATAATCATGAATATTTACTCTTATTGTGTATTGTGCTTTATTACTGAAGACACGGTGCTTATAAAAGCCTTGGGGAGGAATTCCCCCTGGGCTCTGCCTCTGCACAGCAGTGTTCCAGGGAGAAGCAGGGACCACGCTACAGGCTGTGCTGGGGGACATGGCTAGCCAGCATGCTCCCGTTCCACAGCCAGCTTTTAAAATGCCTGAACAAGACAAGCTTGTGCTGAAATATTTCAGAAACAGGGAATTGGTATGTGTGGATAGGACCAGGTAAGGCTGATGGTGGGAGAAGGGGGTGGTTGGGGACAGGATGAAATGGAGGAATGGAGAAAGGAATGGAGAAAGGAGGTGGCAGGAGATGGTGGATCTGGGGAGAATGGCATACTTTAGATCCTATCCCCTATGTTTAGATGTTCCCTGACCCTTTCTTCTCTTTGGACTTGTACCACCTAAATAGCTGGCACAGATTCCGAGGAGACCCATTGGCAAGTGAGAGGCTTATGGAGGGGTAAGGGGAAATTTCTTTTTCCTTCTCAAGCCTCCTGATCTACCACCACCATCCCCATCCCTGCTGGGTACAGCGCATGGGGTAGCTGATTGGCAAGGGTGCAGGACGATAGGATTGGGCTCTTAATTCCAGGTGAGTGTATATACACTATATAAAAGGTTGCAGGCTTTTTCTAAATCCCGCTAAGGATTTTTACAGTACAAAGTTCTAATCTTCCATAGAATTACAGATGGATTCGTTCTGGCATCTTTCTGGCTGCATTTATCTCCCACGCTTGACTGATGGCAACTCCTCACTCTCACTGAGGGTGGTCCTTCTCCGCTTCTCTCACCCCCTAGGATGACTTAGCTCGTCAGCAGCTATTATCAGCAGCTCTCAGATACTTCCGGTGATCTCACTTGGGTCCCCAGGTGTACGTCAGGCATCAAAAATGGCAGCTCTACCACTCAGCCTGACCTCCTGCCTCATAGATTTCCTATAGATTTCCATGAAGGAATGTTGATATTGGTAGTTCTCTTTTCAATCCCTTTCCTAGTGATAGCTAGTATGGCATTTTCCTGCTACTGTATATACTATTCAACTGCCCATGTGTATCACAAGATTCTCCCCTAGTCAATCACCACCAGCTCACCACCATCAATGTATATGTGACATACTGAACTGATGCAGCCCACTAGCCACATATAGATACATTTTGAGAATATTTTGTTTTTTCAGCTCCCAGGAAGGGAGAACTCCAAGGCTTATGGAGTTCCTGCTGAACCACTGTAAGTGGCTGGCTGGTACATTTGTAGCAACGTTTGGTGTGGCCAAGACTAAGACAAAAATAAAACCACAGAGGCACACATTGCTTCTTTACTCCTGCTCATTCCCTGGTAGACCATAAATTAAAGGCCAAAATTTGAATCCTTAATTTTTATAACTATAAATGAAAAAAAAAGACAGGTAATAATATGAGTTTACTTAATCAGTGTCAAAGAAAATCCATTGAAATGCACAGTTTTGCCCTTTATTGAAATTCATATCTCATTATACTTTTTCCTTTCAAAATACTTAATCTACAATCAAGAATGTACAAAAGACCCACAAAAGGAATCAGGTAATGTGGGGAAAGGTCAGGTTCATCACTATATTGCATATATGCCACAGAAACTGTGGAATCATTCATATACAGTATTTAAGAGCAAGAATGTATTACAAGAATACAGAGGGAAATGCGAAGGCTCAGGATACATCAGGCCCACCTACTATGTAGCCTCCATCATTTCATTGCACCTTTCATTCATGCCTGCAACATTTGGTGCACGCATAGCTGAAATGAACTGGCATTGTGCATCTCCAATACTCTCCCACAAACTTACCCCTCTAATCCACTTTCCTGAACCAGATCTAAGCAAGACTGGATACCCAACCATGACCATGACTGCCTGCTTCCATTTGAAGCCTTTTGTTTTGTGTATTTTAAAAATCAATAAGCCACAGTCTGTCTTTTTCTAAAGTTTGATGGCATACATTTCATTGCAACTCCTACCTAAACCCCAATCTATGTGTTCAGTACTTACAAGGCAGCTTCTCAAAACAGCTCATCTCCCTGCTCTGATGTAGCAGCCTCTCTCCCACCTGGATGCATGAAGATGATAGAGAGACTAATGGGCCTGTTTGTATTTCTGTGTGGTTGTATTTCTGAGCTTGGTTGTTTTACTTATTTTCTTGGCGTGAACACATCAAATTTCAAGGCTGTTACTCTAAGACATGTAAGGGAGACACATCATTTAACAAGATTATGTAGGTTTCCTGCTGACTGCACTCTTGTTCATCGAATACCCCATATCCAGCTTGGCTTTCATTTCTCTGTTTTGATGTAGTGGTCTCTCACTAATGTATGAAGATGAAGGACAAATGGACCTACTATTGGTATTTCTGTGCGGTGCACTGTATTTCTGAGCTTGGTGGTTCTATTTATTTTCTTGCCCTGGACCATCACATACCGAGAAAGCTAACATAGGACATTCACTGACCAGAATTATGGAATCTGGGAATCCTCAAGCTACTTTCTTGCATTACAATTCATCGTTCCATGTACGAGCCCCTGTGCATTTTTTTAGATCGGCAAAAGAGAAAACCTTTTAAGCCACTATGGCTGCTGTAAGTGCTTGTGGGGGAGGAGAGCAGACAGCAACGTGATCACCCGGATCGTGCTGCTGCCTGGGGCAATAGGGTCTTCTACTTACCAATTGAAGTGCGTTCATCCTGGGGGTGCGGGGAGCCCCACGAATGCCTCTGCAGGGCTTCCCAAATCTCAGAAACTTGAAAAGAAGCAGTTGCAACCTACTTCTGGTTTTTGATCATGAAGTGGGGCACAATCTCTTCTTTTCAAGTTTCCGAGGTACGGAGGCATCCGGGGGCCCCCCCCCACCCCCAGGATGACATCACTTCAATTGGTACGTAGATCAAAGTCCTTGTCACCCCAGGCAGCAGCGCAATCCTGGGGATCACGTTGCTGCCTTCTCTCACCCCTTAAGGGCACAGGGGCAGAGGTTCTCTGGCTGGGATGTTATGGCACCCCAGTTTGAGAACCTCTGCACTATGGAACTGCACAGAAGTTTAAAGCAGCAAAAAAGCACTTATAGGTGAAGCAAATGATGGCAGGGTTCCCGCCCCCACCCCCACACTGTTATAGGCACACCCCTAATGATGTATTTAAGTAGGATGTTGGTTGCCCCTCTGGCTTAGAACATGCAGAAGAGCAAAGCAGGCAGGAAGAGTGCATGTGGGAAGACAGGGCAAACGCAAGGTGCACCAAAAGAGCTGAAGATATCCCTGCTATACTGCTAGGAACTGCATCCCTCCTCATCCTTGTCCACCTCCTTCTCTCCCATCCCTTGTGCAAAGAAAATCTGAAGCCATTCCTTCTTCATATATTGCAAAGAGCCCTTCCAACCATGTCAGTCAGTCAGTCAGTCAGTCAGTCAGTCAACAGGTACTTATATACCACTTTTCAACACCATGTCCTGGCTGCCCCTACCTTCTCATCCCTTCCATAGACTTGTGCAATGAAAAAACGTAATGGCTTCCTCTCCTCCCCCCCATTGTGCCACCCCACCCCAGCCTCTGCCTCCTGGAACCTACCCTTTCACCATAACACCCTGAAGAATGCCTGCTGCTTCTGGATCACCCACAAGGTCTTTTGAAGCAATGTGGAAGTGGCAAAGAAAAAAAAAAGTAAGCAAGATCATGAACACCATTTTGATATTAACTCAAGGCCAAAAATGGCCCAAGTCCATAGTCAAGTCACAAGTCCCCATGTCCAAGTTGTAAGTCAAATTGGAGTTTTTGAAGGACACAACTCCTGGACATTTTACGACTCGAGTGGCCATCCCTGGTTTCCAACATTACAGTATGCCCTCTGGGATGGACACATACAAATGGTTAGCCAAACACCTAAACCATGTGTAATTTGTGAAATGGACACAAGACAAAGAGATGTATAGGCAGAAAAATGGTTGTGCATAATAACAAGCAGTTAACATCAAATTCCGGGCTTCCTCATTCTCCTTACTGACATCAATACTTTTACATTGTGGATACATTTTGAAACAGGAATGCTCCAAGCCAATGCTTTATCAAGATGCTGATAAAAACAAGCTCTCTTGCATTCATGGCTCATGAGATTGGAAACCGAATGTGAACATGCGCACGTGCACTGATGATCTTTTGCTCCACGCGGGCTCCTCTTCATTCATCTCACAGAAGCAATTCTCAGTGGTGACATTTGAGAAACAGAAAAGCGAATGAAAATTACCGTGGGAATATTTGGATAGCCCCTGCTGGAGAAAGTGCTGACCTCTGACAACAGTTTGTTTGAAGAAATCTGCTGACCTTGGTTCTCTTTATATGAAACTTTACAAGCAATTTCTGCTCGCAAAGTATAACTGAGGCCTGTACATGGAAGCAGTTTGCTCAATTGTTCAGTAACAGGGGTAATCTCATCGCCACCCCCTATAGATCGGAAATTATGGCTCCCAGCAAGCAAATTTCCACTTTACAGATGCCAAATGAAATTCCCTGAGTCTTTCAGTGAGTCATTTTTTCTGTATTACATATAAAATGCCAACTCCAGTCTTTATCTTCAGCAAAATATCTACTACACCTGGACGTTATTTACTAATAGTTACTTACAAGGACAGGACATAAGAACAGGGGCATAGCTAATGTAAGTGTAGCCCAGTGCAGAGGGCAAAATGTTGCCCATGAAGTGACATCACAACAGGAAGTGACATCATGGTTGTATCCCCATTTTCTGGTTTTTTGGCCATAACATTTGATAAAGATATTACACTCTGGTTTGTCTCATTGCATCCTGCATTAAATTACCTTTCCAGTGATATAAAACATGATGGTTTTATTCATACATACCAAGGTTTTAACAATTTTGGCCAATAACGTCAAGCTTATCTTACTCCCCCCCTAAAGCTTGTTGCCAAGTGCAATTGGACGCCCCTGCATTTCTTTAGCTATGCCCTTGCATAAGAAAAGCCCTGCTAGATCTACAGGCAAAAGGCCCATCTAATCCAGCATCCTGCTTCCACCATTGCCCCCTAGTGCCTTTAGGAAGCCCATAAGTGGGCAAAAAAAAAGAATACTTTCCAGCTATTCTCCTCTGCAACTGGTATTCAAATGTATACTGCCACTGAGCCAGAAGTAGCACATAGCCCCCCCCCCGACTAATAGCCATTGACTGACCAAGGAATCACGAGTTTGAACAATCTTTGGCATTGCCCTTCTTTGGGATTGCAATGTAAACTGATCTTTTCCAGTCTTTTTTGTTACTCTAGATTACTCCAGATTTTGTTACTTCCAGTTACTCCAGATTTTGAGTAACTCAGCTGGAATGCTGTCACCTCCACTAGCTTTGTTGTTAGTGATGCTTTCTAAAGCCCACTTGACTTCACACTCCAGGATGTCAGGTTCGAGCTCAGTGACCACACCATTGTGGTTATCAGGAACATTTAGATCAGCCTTGTATAGTTCCTCTGTGTATTCTTGCCACCTCTTCTTAATCTCATCTGCTTCTGTTAGGTCCTTGCCATTCTTGTCCTTTATTGTGCCTACCTTAGCATGAAATTGTCCTTTGACATCTCCAATTTTCTTGAAAAGATCTCTAGTCTTTCCCATTCTATTGTTTTCCTCTATTTCTTTGCATTGCTCATTTAGGAAGGCCTTCCTATCTCTCCTTGCTGTTCTCTGGAAATCTGCATTCAGTTGCGTATATCTTTCCCTTTCTCCCTTGCTTTTTGCTTCCCTTCTTTCCTCAGCTATTTGTAAAGTCTCGTCAGATAGCCACTTTGCCTTCTTGCATTTCTTTCTCTTTGGGATGGTTCTAGTTGCTGCCTCCTGTACAATGTTACAGACCTCGATCCAAAGTTCTTCGGGCACTCTGCCTACTAAATCTAAGCCCCTAAATCTATTTGTCATCTCCACTGTGTATTTGTATGGGTATGATTTAGGTCACACGTGAAGGGCCTAGTGGTTTTCCCTACAGTCGCCGTTTGTGTTGCTGGAAAAGGGTGTTTGCTATGACTAATGTGTTCTCCTGACAAAACTCTATCAGTCTTTGCCCTGCTTCTTTTTGTACTCCAAGACCAAACTTTCCTGTTATTCCTATTACCTCTTGATTGCCTACTTTAGCATTCCAATCCCCTATGATGAGAAGGACATCTTTTTGGGGTGTTAATTCTAGAAGGTGTTGTAGGTCATAGAAACGGTCAACTTCTTCCTCTTCAGCATCAGTGGTTGGGGCGTAGACTTGGATTACTGTGATGTTGAAAGGTTTGCCTTGGATCCAAATTGAAATCATTCTATCATTTTTAAGGTTATACCCCAGTACTGCTGTTCTCACTCTCTTGTTCACTATGAAGGCTACTTCATTTCTTCTAAGGGATTCCTGCCCACAATAGTAGATGTAATGGCCATCTGAATTAAATTCTCCCATTCCTGTCCATTGTAGTTCACTAACTCCCATGATGTTGATGTTCAGTCTTCACATCTCGCGTTTGACCATATCTAGCTTACCTTGGTTCATAGATCTGACTTTCCAGGTTCCTATGCAGTATTATTCTTTGCAGCATCGTACTTTCCTTTCACTTCCAGACACATCCACAGCTGAGCTGCCTTTTGGTTTTGGCCCAGCTACTTCACTCTTTCTGGAGCGACTAGTATTTGTGTTCTGCTCTTCCCCAGTAGCATAATGGAAAACCTTCCGACCTGAGGGGCTCATCTTCCAGTGTCATATCGTTTAGCCTTTTTGTACTGTAATCCATGGGGTTTTCTTGGCAAGAGTACTGGAGTGGGTTGCCATTTCCTTCTCCAGCAGATCACGTTTAGTCAGAACTCTCTACTATGACCTGTCCATCTTGGGTAACCCTACATGGCATAGCTCACAGCTTCACTGAGCTACTCAAGCCCCTTCGCCACAACAAGGCAGTGATCCATGAAAGGGATCACAGTTTTGAGGTGACTTTAAATCCAGACTGAGAAAATGTTTGGCAGCAAACTGTTTCATACCAAAGAAGGGCTTTTTAGAGGGTGAGAGAAAGGTTTCATAAAAGTATTTTTGCATTTTGCTGCCTGCTTATTATATGGTTCTAGTGGTAGTAAGCATTCCCCCGCCTGTAATGCTTTAAGAAAATGACAACTTTTTACCTGTAAGGTCCTAGAATGAGAGCAGGAAACATTGCTCTCACTCTGACTTGGCTTCATGAAAATGTAACATAGCCAATAACGAATGGCCATATGATTGATATTTGAAGCTACATCAGAGTAAGGGCAATACTCCCTGCTCTAACTGTGGCATCTTGTGGGTGATCAAATTATGGAGAAACAGAAAACAAAATAGCACCCAACAGTGTGGCGTATGATTCCTGCCATAGTAAGTGCAGCAAATACTTTTGACCCCACCTCCCCCCTAAAACAGTGAGTGGAATGAAAGGGTTAGCCTATGGATGAGGCAATGAAATGGAGAGAAGTGTTGGCTCAGTATTTCATCAGAATGAATGGTAGGGAGTGACACAGAGATTCACAGAAAACATACAAGAAACAGCTTGCCGTTCATGGTGGATTAGAACAGGTCTGTGAGAAGGGGCTGTGTCTGTCTAGCTTATGACAATCTGCACAGCAAGGAATGGTTGTAACTGATAATTCTTCCTTCTGGAATGCCTTAACAAGAAGCTGCAGGACTGCAGAGCTTCCTTCCTCATCCAGGCTTCCCTGTCATACCTGCCTGTGGGTTTTTGCAGGCTCCTACTTCAAAAATTTAAATGGCAAGTAGTGATAGTTACATGAAGTTGGTTTAAACCCTGATGCTTTGCACATCATGTAATTAACAGCCCTTTATGGCTGACCCTACTGGCTCCTCAGAAACACTGGTGTCAGTAGAGTTAATTGAAACAAATATTTCATTACCAGATTAATTTTATCACTTGCAACCTATACTGTTGGGGAAACTCTGTGCTCTAAGGTGATTTGAAGAAGAGCTCTTAGTTTAATATTGCTCCCATATTTCATCTAATTTTTTTTTTTTGCACTAGATCTGGGAGGAAAAAAAACCCCTGTTACTATAATGTGTTAGGAGACCTCAAAGAGGAAGTAAAAAGAAGTGCCTTGTTAGATGAATCCAAAAGTTTGTTCGAGTGGAGGCCTGCATTTGGACATCAGCCACTTCAGTCTCGGGGCCGTGGATCAGGCAGGCTGGCTGATAAAATGACCAAGCAACCAGCGGCGTCATGCAGCCGGAACACTGGGCGGGAGGAATGGGTGAGTGGCAGCCCGCCCGTTGCGTTCCGGACGGTTTCGCCGTCTTCCCCGCCCCCGCGGGGGCGGGGAAGACGGCGAAACGGACCGGAACGCAACGGGCAGGCAGCCGCTCACCCATTCCTCCCGCCCAGCGTTCTGGCTGCATGACACCGCTGCAAGCAACCCATCCATGGGAATGCCGTGTGTGTGTGTGGAGTCTAAATGGTCTGATGGCAAAGGCAAGATAAATGTGTAACATTATTTAGACAGACAAAAAACATTTTGTCACTGTAAAACAGATCAATGGTTTCCAAAATTAAAACGTTCTATATCTGTCACACATTTTTATCAAGGCATGTCAGGCGAGAGGCAAAGATGAAAAACAAACAAAGTTCCAGGAATGGAGTGAGTACAGTGTTAAGTCTCTGATCATTCCTCTGAATCCTGTTCAAAACATTAATTTTGATTTTAAAAAAGAAGACAACCATCCCAATCGTTGCTTTAATCCAAAATCCAGCATCAAAGCAGCTTCATACAGGACCATTGGTGCTAACCCTATCGTCTGCAGAACTCTCTCAGTTCTCTTTTAAAGCCATCTGAAATGGCCATCACCACAGCCTGGGGCAGCAAGTTATATCTTAGGAACAGTACTTCCTTTTGCCAGTTCAGGGTGTACCACCCATCAATTTGAGGGACCCTGTTTTGTACTGTTGGCCCTTCTGGCCCAGTGGTGATCAGGGTCCAGCCCAGTCCAGCCCTCGGATCTTATCGAGTGGGTCTTAGCTTGAGAATGAGAGTCTGCAAAACACCATACTGACCATACAAGTGTTTTATTTAATTAATTAATTAATCCTGCATCCTCTGACGAGAAGCCTGTTTTGGAGCCAAGGATGTAACTTAATGTGTGTTTTCCATTATTCCATGTTGCTTTTATCTCTTTTGTGTCCCTGAGTTCTCACAGTTTTCATGCCCATGCCTCAGTTTTCTCCCTCTAAGACCCACCCATCAGTCAGGGTTGGGCGATAGATGGGTGTAAGGCAGCAGCCACCTGCTGCTCAGAGCCGGAGCAAGCTCTGATTGCACTGTTGCCGAAAATCGGCCTAGAATAGTTTCTGTCGTGGGGATTGCATTTAAAAAAGCAAACAACCAAATGAGAGAGTATGAGAATCATGTTTATTACACCTGCACAGGCGGGTCAGTCTCCCTTGAAAGGCAGGGATAAAGACAAAAAATATATACATTACAAGCATTTTTATAACCCCCCCTTCTCCTCCAGGTTCCTGCTTGGTGGAAAATTACATCACAGGGGCTGGGACACAAGATGCTCTGAGCTAATTGGTCCTTGTGAATATGCCGTGACCATTCTGATAAGGCTCTGCTAGCCTGAACCAGTTCTCTATCTATTGTGAGAATTAGCAACACTGGATAAAGTTACACGGGGGCAATTCAGTGAGCACAAAGAGCAAAGAATGAGAAACAAGTTACATACGTCAGCAACTTTAGACAAGAGACTTTAGACAAAAGTCTTAAGATGGCTGCACTTTGGTTCGACGGCAACAGCACCTGGGGTGGGGCGGTGACAAAAGACGCCACCGCCCCCCATACCGCCTCACCACACTCCCTGCTTCTGGAATCACTCCACTTCAGAGCGTAACAGATGTAGGGGTGGGAGGGTGGGCCAGCTCTACTCCGCTTTCTTCACCGGCGCTACACTGCACCCTATGGGTGCAACGCCACCATGGATCACCTCACTGCTTCCACCAGTGCTTGGCAGCAGCCATCTCCTTTTCTGCTGTGGCTGTCTACCCTTTGTTCTTTTACCATCCCATTGTGCCTTTTGAAAAGACAGAGAGCAAGGACCAGGAAGTATGGAAGAGGAGTAGAGTGGCACTGGGAGGAGTAGAGTGGCCCTCTCTGCTGGAGGCAAAGGCAATCAGCAATACTTTCCCACTACTTTATTGTTCCTGCTCCTGCCCTCTGACACAGAAGAGGAAGAGCAACTGTGGTGGCAAAGAGGAAAGGGGAGAAAAAGGAAGGGAGATAGTCATTGAGAGATCCAAAGTGTGGGTGTGGAGGAGGAAACCAAGACATGAGCCGGGTTTGCTGCATAGGCCTCCGCTCCTCTCTAGCTCTGAAGCCCGAGGCATGATGTACACATTACAACAGTTACGAAGCTGAAATAGTTGCAAGCAGGATGGCTCCACCCCACTGGCAAAACAAGAAGATTGGCTTGTCAAATGGATCCTCCACAGCCCATGGAGAGCCCTTTACTAGCAGCTACCAAGAATATCAAGTACAAAAATGCTTAATGTGAAGGATGCAATTCATAAGGGGAACATGTTATTGAATTTGAAGTGCATATTGTTAAAAATAGAAACAACAACAACAACCTTTTTTTTTTTAATGCAGTGCAAGCAAAAATCCATTCAGGCAGGCATTTGGACCTTAAAATGATACAAGGTGGTTGAAGGGAGATAGGAAGATTGCAGAGAGCTGAGTACATTGTTTATGTAAGTCATCAGTGCAGAGGTTGTTGGACTCTATATCTGAATTGCATTTTAGAGGGAGGGCATCTGAAGAAAGTCAAATAAATAGAACAAGAGATGAAGTTCTAGGGCTGATCAACACATTAAAATATAATAAACCATCAGGTCCAGATGGCATAAACCCTAGAGTTGAGTTGTTTAAACAACTCAAACAGGAAATTGCTGGCCTTCTGATAAAGTTATCACTGAAATTCATCCGTTTATAAGAGAATGAAAAACTTACAACCCTCTCCTGTCTCGCAGTCCATCAGCATAAGTCCTGGGATGATAGCATGGCCAGCAGCTGTTGCTCTGTGGGCCACAGGTGCCAGAGCAAATGGCCAGAAGCCATCCATGGATGACAGCAGCCCACTGAACCTCCTCTGTCCCACTTTGCCACTGATAAGTCAGTGGAGTGGGGGATGATTGTGGTCAGTTCCGGGTGAGAAGTGGGCCAAACTGTGGCAGTTCAGGGGCCGGAGGGGATCTCAGTGACAGCAATCAATCAACAGTATTTATATGCCGCTTTTCAACAAAAAGTTCACAAAGCGATTTGTAGGCAAAAAATAAGATTGAAATGGATTCCTGTCCATGCATGAAGCAGTGCATGTCAGATTCCTATCCTGTTTCCTGGCCTGACATGCCCCCTAATTCTCTATCAGGCACCCCGTGGGGCACCCACCTTACCTGGCTGCCCCCATGCCACCCCAGGAACAAGACCGTGGGCTGCTTGCCCCTTTGGTCATCAGCCTCTGGCCACCTCCACCTCACAGCCGTGGCCTGATTAGCTGGAGGGCACTGTGGAGGCCAGCAGCTCGCCCGGCAGCACAGCGAAGGCTCGAAGCCTCTGCCCGTCGTGCCCGATGACGCACACAGCGCAATGGAGCTGAGGAAGGCCCCGGCTGCATGCATCCCCCAAGCTGGCTGCTGCGCTATCAGGCCACACACCCCGGGCGTGATTGGGCACAGGGAGCGGCCCAGGCTCCCCACAAGGCCGAGGGCCAGCGGACCAGCCTGGACCGGGCCGCATCACCAGGGCATGGCCGGGCGAGAGCCAGGCAGTGGCCCAGAGCCCCAACCGGGATCCAGGACTCCGGCCCCTGTTGCCATGACAGGCAAGGGGTCGGGGCAGATGATGGGCAATGGGGATTGGGCCCAGAGGGAGCTGACAGCTCAGGCCCAAGGGAGGGCCTGAGAGGAAGGAGAAGGAGAAAGGGGCAGGGAGAGGCCCCATAAAACCCCAGCATGCCAGTGATGAAGGCAGGCAAGGCTTAGGCCAGTAGGTGCCGAGAGCCCTCACGCTACCTTTAACCTGAGCCAGGATGGAGAACCAGGCCAGGATGGAGCAACCCCCGGCCTCTGATTCTAACGCCGAAACCAAGCCTCTGAGGCACACCCTAAGCTGGGAAGAGCGCCTGGGGTTAAGGCGCTAGTCCCGCAAGGCAGAAGTTCCCTCGGGGCGGCGCCTCTGGCCGGCACACCCCAAACACTCTCCTTAGAGAAGTAATGGAAGTTGCCATGTCACAATCACAAAAAGCCCAGTCTCCTCCCCAAACCCAATGTGGGGCAAGGCAGAGCTCTTTGTAGGGCAGTATACCCACTGGCCCCTATCTGCTCTCTGGATCCGTTTTTCAGAGGCCCTGGAGGCTGCAGAGTGGCAGATTATGGAGGAAAACTCCATTTGATCTCTGGATCCAAGCCATAGCCAGCTTGGCTCTATAACCATGTTATTTATCTTCAGAATTTCACTGAAAATTAAAAAACACCAATAGATTGGATGTACTGTGGTACATGTTCTAGAATGTTATTTATACAGGGCCACACTGTCATACATGTAAAGGGAAAATTTGCACATGGGACGAATTCTGATAACATGAAAACTTTGGAAGTGCTAAGTTTATAACTAAATCTATAAACATGGCCATCTTTCACCCACCCTCCACTGGCTGCCTGCCCAATTTCCTGTAATTAAAGTCATTTGCAGTGAAAAGTGCAGGGCTTCCTGACAACCCATTTGTCATGCTACGGAACTGACCATAAAAAACAACAGGCTGTATGATTTCTCTTTCCAACAGAGTTGCTGTAAAAAGTGATTCGAATATGCAAAACTTTAACAGCTGAGAAAAAGCCTGCACGGGTTTTTATTTCTGCTTATAAAAAGCAGAATATTCCCCATGTGAACGAACACTGTGAATATGTTTTGTTAGGATTTTTTTCTCAAGTTTGCTATAGCTGCCCATAGGAAAACCTGACAGCTCAGTTCTGTTGAAAGGAAGCAGCAGTGGAATGCAGGCTCTGCTGGTGCCGGCTGCTGCAAAAGCACTGTAAAGCACTTTGCAGCAGTACAAGTAGCCACCGGGAGCCAGTGCACTGGTGGGAAGGATGGAGGGTGGAAGGATGGAGGCCTTTTCCTCCCACTTTAGGTCCTTATCCTCCCACTTCAGAACGCTTTTGCACTGTAGAATAGGATCTCCAAAAGCATATCCCTCTTTCCTTCCAGATCTGTCTCACTATCCGACTGACCACTAAAGAACAGAATCAGGGCTGGCCTCAAGCCAATGTGACCAATGTCGTCACATCGGGCCCCGCGCTTCAGGGGGCCCCGCACCAGCAGGGTGAGCATATCGCCTGCTGCTGCAGCTGGGATTTCTATGGGCTGTAAATCAGTGGGGCGAGCAGAGCAGCTTTACCTTGGGCCCTCCCACCTGCCCCTGCCTCTGAACAACCCAAAATGAGCCACCTGGAAGCAGTTGGCAGTGACGTTCTCATGTCACCACTAACTATTTCCCGGTGCCATGCTTAGCGCGCACCAACAGTGCTCTCCTTGGTGAGTGGGGGGGCCGCAGAGAGGGTGAGGGACCCCGCAGGAATGCCCCACATTTAGCCCCACCACTGCTAGAGCCGGCCCTGAATTGAATGCCCATTGCCTGGACCCACTATTCAATAGACTGCAAACTGAATATATTACATACAGTCTTGTGTATCTATATCTCATTAGTACACCATTCAATGAATTGGACACTAGCATATCTTGCATTGATTACATTAGCACCCACTGATTACATTTCCTGCTTCTTGATTTTGTTTCTTCAAAGCCTGTTAAATCACACACACACATCTGCTTTAAGTTTCCCTTAATATTTCCCAGATTGCAATCAATTTGATTCCAGTTTCCATTTTTTTTAAAAGCAAATCACTTGACTTCTAATTAATGATGGCACAAACGATGACTTTAACAAAAACTGTAGCAACAATCAACCGATTCACTCACCTTCAACAAAGTGTTTTGATTTCTTCATTCTTCTGACATAATGAATGGCAGGTCTACCTATCTGCCAAAAGGTGGACATGGACTGCAATTTTCCTCCTATGAGGTGGCACTTGACCCCACAATACCTTCAGAGAATGATGCAGACTCTTCATTAATAGCAATCCACTGCCCTCTTTCTCCTCAATCCACATCTGTTCTCAGGGCCAGCCTCTTATGCAGTGTGTGTGTGTGGGGGGGGGGGGGTTACCAGATACAAATGAGGACAGAGTGCCTATATCTTTAACCATTATACAGAAGAAGGAATTTGGTGCAGCTTTTGAAACCTTTACATCTGCCAAAATCCCCTCTTCTATACAATGGTTAAAGGTTAAAGGTTAAATGTGGCACTCTGTCCACATTTGTATCTGGTAATTGTGTGTGTGTGGGGGGGGGGTTCACTTCCCTCCTCAGCAATGCAGCCACTTGGGCCACTCAGAGTGCAATCCTAACCTGGAGTTAGGCCGGCACAGTTAGGCTAGCAAAGTTTGGCTGGCCCAAGGGCCACCGTAAAGCATGTTTGGACCACTCTTGGAATCAGGGAGGATGGCACACGTCTGTGTGCTGGCCTCTCTGACACAATGAATGGTCCAAACATACTTTACGGTGGCCCTTGTGCCAGCCAAACTTTGCTGGCTTAACTGTACTGTGCTGGCCTAACTCCAGGCTAGGATTACGTTCTCACTCTCAGCCTAACTTGCCTCATAGGGTTGTTATGAGGATAAAAGCATTGGAGGGAGGAGACTGTGTGCCCTAAATGCCTTAGGGGAAGTTTAAAACATAAATGAAATACATACATTTATCACTGCCATGTACTGTACATGTACGACAGCATTCAATGCTGTTTTCAGGTTTAGATTTTAATTAAAATATTGGCGTATTATGAAAGGTAGGCTGTTTTTGAGGCATGAGTGCCACTCCATGAAGTGAGTATGAAGTGTTTCAACTACTGCTGCTCCTAACATACACCAGCAAAAGCACTGCCATTGTAAATGAAAGCCTTTGGAAATGGTTTTGTTTGATATAAAATTGGCTTGAAAATGCTTTGCTTAGGGAAATGACAAGATGGCCGCTCCTGCAAATAAGAAACACATTCCATTTGCCAAAAAAAGGTCACCTGGATAGTAATTGCCTTTTCAGAAAAACCTGCCCTCATTATATGACAATGATAAAAGGTCACATAACTGCCAGCTTTGTGATAAAAAAAATAAGTCCAATTTAATAAGCAGTTTCCAAAATAGTCTATCCTGTTCATAGTTAGCTACACTCAAAATTCCCCCTCCTCCCTTTCTCTCCAATGACTCCTTTTCCTTAATAATTTCTCTATGGTTAAGAGGCAGGATTATTTCAAAGGAACAACTCCCTGTCCCATTGCTGAGTGCAAAATAATGTCCACATGTGCTTAAACCAGATAAATTCAAGCTGTTTCTTTTCTTATTTCAAGGTGGTGGGAATTTCAGAAAAAAATGTCTCCTTATTGTGTCTTATGGGACTCTCCTGTTTTTGTGCTGCTAAGTCCTCCCTAACTGGGAGCCAGGAAAGTGTTTGTTCTAACCTTTTTGATGATAAATTAATCACATGCAATTAGCTGTTTAAAGTAGATTTTTAAAAGCTGAAGCTTAAAACTAATAATTGCCACACGTACATAATGCCATCAAACCTGAATAGTGATGATTGTGGTGTTAATATCAGCAATTCTTCTTGGAAGCAATTACACTTGGCACTGCTATCATTACCTAATGTGTTTGTATCAGCTACTGTAATTGTTTTTTGAAAGCCATAAATTTCTCGAGTTAATTATAAACAAATTGGCATGCTTAATTAATGGGACCACTAATAATACCCTCCTTCATATGTGTGTGAATGAGATGTAGTTAGCAACAGTGATGCAGTTCAGCTAATGAGGCCAAGTACAGTAACTTTGTTAATAACCAATGCCTGACAAGTGTTGCAGAAAGAAGATGGGTTGATTGCAGTGCACCAGTGGAATGTAATCCATAGAAATGAGGCAAAATAATTGCAGCCACAGGATTAAACTTTTATCTTATTTCACCTTAGTATAAAATCAGGCTCGAAACTCCGAAAAATCTGCAGGATGTTTGAAGAAGGCAGGGAAATCAGTGGACATTAGGAGATCAAGAAGTCGAGCCAATTCACAAGAGGTGAAGCACAGCCCAGTATGGAATTGGAATCCAAGGGCTCTTGCCACAGGAGGTGGTGATGGCATCTGGCCTAGGCGCCTTTAAAAGGGGATTGGTTTCTGGAGGTTTCTGGAGGAAAAGTCCATTGTGGGCTATAGGCCATGATGGGTTGTGCAATCTCCTTACGTTAGTAGTAGGCTACTTCAGAATGCCAGGTGCAAGGGAGTGGCAACAAGATGCAGGCATCTTCTTGCCTTGTGTGCTCCCTGAGGCATTCGGTGGGCCACTGTAAGATACAGGAAGCTGGCCTAGATGGGCCTTTGGCCTGATGCAGCAGGGCTCTTCTTATGTTCTTATGAAATCAGGGGCACTGCTTCCAAATTACGGTGTGGCAGCAGCATGAAATTCCAGGGAAGGGGAGATTTAGCAAGGTCCCGAGATCTATTCTTTGACACATTCCAGGTTATTTGTTTTTTAAGGAATGCATTCTCACAGAGGCACAAGTAGGTTATTTGGCACCTGGGGCCCATAAAGTTTTGACATTCCCTGTGTACAACAAAATTATTTTCACTAATAGTTGCAACATCCAAAAAGCTGCCCTGCTTGGTTCAGCACATATTATTCACAATATATTACAACGTCTTAGGATCCTGGTTGAGGCCCGACTAGTAACTAGTAATTAATGCCAAGTCCAGATAAAGAACAGGTAGCTGTGATATGATAAACAAACAAACAAACAAACAAATAAATGGTGCGATAATCAACCCAGTTAACATTTTTTCCTATACATTGTACCCCTACACATAGTAACCCCGTGACATACTGTCCCTGCACCTGGACAATACCACTGCCCAAATTAGCATTCCAGTGGCATTTTGCAGTTTATGTAGTTACAAACACCATGCCATAAGCACACAGCCACACACTTCCAGGCCCCCACCATAGACAGCACAAAGACCTCACATGCAGCAATGGTGAATAGGAGCCCTACCAAGGCTTGTAAGTTGGCAGGTAGGGCTGGATGAGGCAGAGAGATGGGAAGATTGGGGAAAAATTTATGGGGAAATTTCCCCAAGCCACCTCCTAATACACCCACCACAGCATGCAATACAGCCTGTTTTTGGCTCTGTTGCATGCTATTGTGGGTAAAAAGATAGGATTAGGCTGTCAGTGTCAGGATTAAGCTGTCTGCATCAACTGGAAGCTGAGGTTTAAATTGGGGGTCTTTCCCAACCATAGCTGGAGATATTGGAGACGAACCCGGGACCCTCACCATGCTAAGTAGATGCTCTACACAGATCACCTGAAATGGATTTTCACAGCCTCTCTGCCTATTCATTCACTTGTGTGTCACGTGTCTTCATGTCTGCATAAATCCAGGTATTGTTGTTGTTGTTGTTGTTGTTACAAGGTTATTTCCCCCCCAAAAGGGCTTGCTTCATAAAAGAGCCATGTTATTTTTGTCTCATAATATAACACAGGGGAGAGGGGGTGATTGGAAGTCATCTGCTATAGAAGAAATTGAGAGATAAATCTAGCCTCAAATCTATGTGCTATATTTTGAAACAAGGTGCCAACATTGATTAAAAAGCTACATAATGCAGTTCTGCTGGCTCACACTAAAGTGTGAAGTATAAGCCTGGTTGGGGAAAATACTCTCAGGGGGGAAAAAGAGAGAAATATATTTTCTATGCTCACTAGGCCTTCTTTCATCTCCAACATTAATATGAATAAATGGACTCAGAATCTATAATTTCTTAAATTTTTGTAGTTTTGCGTTCAGCGTTTTTTCAGCAGCACTTTTTCCTTGAACGAAACCTTGGGAAAACTCATTGTCATCCAGTGTGCTTTTTGTGGGACCAGAAATGAACTTGAAAATACAAACCATCTAAAGTGCTTTCCCATGAATATTGAACTGAATGAAATTTCAGATTGCCTTATTTGTTATGTTTTCCCCATGTGAGATGCATTATATGGAATGAAATGAAGCAGGAGTAAAAAGGTGTAGAGACACACAACCAAAATGATCCTGAAACTGAAACACCTCTCTTAAGAGGAAAGGTTACAATGTTCCAGGGGACATTAAAAATGACAACTAAGTAGGGACATGTTTGATGCTCATAAACTTATGCATGGTGACCAAGAGCATTCAATGAAACAGACTAATGGAACCTTTTGGAAGGACAATAGGAAATACTTCACATTTCTTCACATAATCACCAGAAGGTATTTTCTATTGCAGTAGTTCTCAAACGTTTTGCACTGGGACCCACTTTTTCAAATGGCACTCATACTGGGGCCCACCAGAAGTGATGTCATGGCCAGAAGTTACATCGACAAACAGGAAGTGATGTCATTGTGACATAATAAAATGACAGTTCTGGAATGCAAACTGGCACTCTTGGAATGCAGCAATTGCACAACCAGGAAACATCCCTGTTAGAAAGCAAGATTAGGACAAAATATTATGTAAAAGCAATGAATTAAAAACTTTTTTTTAAAAAAAAAAACCTCACTTGAAAAGTCAAATTGTTAATACTCACAGAAGGAATATAGGAAGAGTAAGGTCTGCAGCTTCCAAGATGGCTCCTCCCAGCTTTCCGCAACCTACCTGACATTAAGTCCTGACCCACAGTTTGAGAAACACTGCAAGATGTGGTGAGGTTTTTTTGAGTATCACGTTCAAGGACGTGGCCTTTGTATAGGCTCAGAACTCAACATTCAAGAGGAAATGTCAGAAAGACAGCTAGAAATATGGGCTTGCTCAGAAAGTGAAAATTCAGGAGTAGAAAGACAGGGTGGGTAAATCATCTAATGTGGTCAGTGAACACGAGTATATCAGCCTGAGAACAAAATGCACAGAGGGCCAAGGTCTCAGGAGGGGTGAAAAGCTAGCAAAATAGGAACAGACTGAAGGAAAGAAGGAGCGAGCACAGGAGAGTGCAATAGATTCCCCAAGGAGAGAAAGCATTGAGGATGAGAGACAAACATGAGAGAAAATGGGAGGGGGGAACAGGAAAGAACTTCCACTAAGTCACCTGAACAGTTGCTGGAACCTATGCTAAGAGTTCTTTCAGTCTTGTGGAGTGGGCAAAGGGCAGCTGTATTTGAATATGCCTGTGTATTGCACAACAGAAGCTAATCTAAAAACTGTGTCAGCTGGCATCTAAAAGCCCATTGTGAAATGGAAAAGCTTTAATTTAGAAGAACTCTGATTAGGGCCTTTCAAGGTTTTTTTTTGGGGGGGGAGGGGTTCTGATCCAAAGTCCATTGTAATTAATGAAAAGAGCACTGCTGATTTCAATAATTTTGAGCTGAGACTGGCGGAACTGTTGTAGCAACTGACGAGGGTTGAAAATGCAAGACCACCTTTGCATGCATTGAAGCTTTCAGCTCCGCTTCTGTTTGTCAGGAGAGGCACCAGTTTTCTTTGACCTTCTGCAGGTTTTAGATGACCTTCTGCTTGTGGTTTGCAATGGCACATCCTTCATGAGCTATGAACCCAAAATATTTGTTGTGGTCAAGGGTTACACCAGATTGAAATGTTTTTTACTAGGGCTCCTCCGCCTAATCCGACCTTTTGGAGCACATATATAATCTGAATATATAACCTTTTTACCATTGTATTTTATTATATTTTAATAAACATTGTTCTGGGTGCCCAGTTATAGTGGGAAGGATGGGATACAAATCTTTGAAATAAAAATGCACACATTACATTCCCTGCTAACTGGGCAAGAGGCACTTTTCCAAGTGGTGTTCCTCTTATATTTTGCAGTGGGAGAGTAATTGCCCCTCTTCACCCCTGCACAGTGTCTTTTCTAGTGGCTGTTGCTGGTGGGGCTCTGCATTTTCTTAGACTGTGAGCCCTTTGGGACAGGGAGCCTTTTAACTTTATTATTACTATTTGCCTGTAAACCGCTTTGTGAACTTTGTGTTGAAAAGCAGTATATAAATACTATTTGAATGAATGAATTGAATCTCGCGAGAGAGAATGCTCTGCGCGCATGTGGGCAAGGAAGAGGATAAAGGAAAAAGGCTGGTTTCATAAAATCAACTGAAATGATGTGAAAATAAGAGGGGGGAGCATGTGGTGTTGGCAGCCTGGAATAACTCCTGTTGCTCACTGTCCAGCACTCTTTCCTTAATCAACCTGTAGGCTTCATTTAGCTCGATTGAACCAAGGCGCTCCGCATCCGGTCCTGTCTGTTTGAGTCTAGCGAATAAGTCCACAATCTCTTGAGGCAGGACTGGATCAGACAAGAGCTGGTACATGAGACCAGAGGGAGTAGAATTGTAGAAAGGGCCTACCCAGAATTGTATTAGTCTCAGCCATGCCAGCGTTTTTAACCGAATGAAGCCCACCTCTAGGCACATGACTGAATATGGGACACATCTTGGTAGACTCAAAATCTTTCTCAGGAAAGATGCCTGTATGCCCTCAAATGACTGGTTAAGGGCCTTATACCAGATTGATGAGCCACAGAGAAACTCTTTTGTTGTTGTTTTCATTTTAATAGGCTGCAGCACAAAATTTGAATCAAGACAATCTGTTTATGTTCATACATGCATATTCGAAGGAGGAAACATAGCACTCTTCCCCAGATCAGCATCAGCTGTCCTTCCGAAGAAAACTGCTCTTCCTTTACTCTTTCCCCATTCCCTTGAATGCTCGCCAATCACAACAGTGCCTGAGGAGGAGGCTTGATCTGGATGACAACTTTTCCACAATGCTGCTGATGCAGTTAGGATATTCCCAGCAGTCCAATGGGGTTTCATTAGCATAAACTGCTGACTGTTTTGAACTGCATTGGCCCCATTCTGCAGAGTAGCGAGTATTTTAAATGATACTTTGCATATAAGAACAGTTATTTAATTGATAGCGCATATTAATGAACCTATTAAGGCACTTTAGGGTGTTAAAAGAAGTTTTAGGTTATTCCCATTTGGGCTCTAACAACGCACAGGCAAGCTCCTTGACTGAAAAAAATTGAACTGCTTAAGGGAATACTAATCAGATTTCTTTAAGAACATTCTCTCTTTTGTTGGCCTTCCAATATCTCATGCATGCTTACTTCTTTAAGCTTGTTATATAAGGGTTTTATGGATGATTATTTTCAGGCTAATGCTAGAAGGTTGCCTCCCTTATTGCCACTTTATGGCGGCTCAGAGTGACAAGTGGCTGGCTCTCCCCAGGTTGCAGTAAAGTGCTGCCTCAAGGTTGTGCTGGAAGTCAATGTGGAAATGGTACCCATGAATCCAGAAGCTCTTTTTCTATTCGTCATATTTGCTTGTATCCAGCTCTCTTTCCAAAAAGGCCCAGGGACATATGTGTCGGCATGCCATGGTATCCCCCCAGGATGTAACTCAGGGTGCAATCCTAACCAGCTTTCCTGCACTGGAGTAAGGACAATGCAGGTCCGAGGTAAGGGAACAAACATTCCCCTACCTTGAGTAGGCCTCCATGATTACTACTCCACTGCAGGATGCGGCACATGCCCCATTGGCACTGCTATGTCAGTGCTGGGATATTGATTAGGATTGGGCCCCCAACAAAGTAAGTTAGACTGAGTACTGAGCAAGTGACTAGCTGAAGATTGCCAATACCCCTTCCAGGCCTCAATCCACCTTCCTGGGACAATTCAGACAACTGAAATAACTGGTGCAGACCCAAGTAGACCCGTTTCAGAGCCAGAGGAAGCCTCTTGGATTACCCCCCACAGGATGCAGTGTGTGCTCTGGTGGTTTAGCTGCACTGGTGGGGGAGAGAGACGATTGGGGCCTAAGGCTGTACTTATATGCACACTTAGCTGCCCAGCTCCCAGAGGAGCAGTGGTACCAAAATGGCTACCATGGCATTCTGCAGGAGCCAAGGCAGCCATGGACGTCTCCTTGGAAGAAGGGAACATTCATCTCCTGCCCTCCAGGAAAAGCCACAGCCCAAGCCACAGCCCCCTAGTTTGAGCTAATCAAAATAGCCGACAGAGATTTTGCCAGCAGAAACTGGAGCAGTCCCATGTTGGGCATCCAAGCCCCACACGAGGTTCAGGATGTGGCGTCAGGGGCTACCGCCAGTCACAAGCCCCTTCTGGGGCTGCTCCTCCCCTCCCCCACCCAGTTCTGCTCTCCCCCGCCTTCCCCATGTCCTTCCTCGCCCCAGAGTGGGCCCTAAGTCTTGCTAAGCTCAATGGGACATGCTTCTGAGTGAATGAGTTTAGGACTTTACTCCATACACCAACAGAAATTAGGAAACGCTTGAGTCAGGCATGATTATGTGTCTAAAAAATGTCACAGGTGAAGTAGCCCTGAATGGGAACCTGAATCCACCTCTCTCCAGTCCAGCCCTTGATCCATGACATTCCACTGCTGAAACGGAAATTTAACCCTGGAAATAAAGCTTTAAATCATACCCATCACTCACATGTTTTACAACTAAAAGATAATACCCAAGAATCCTAAACTGTATGGCAGCAATTAGTTAAAGAGATGTTTGAGTCAGGTGCTTATCTTATTGCAGGGGCAAGTTAATCTGAGTGCTGACCTCCTTCACTGAATTTACCTACTTAGGTATTTTTGGTACCTGCTTGAAAATTCCACATGTGGCCACCTGATCATGTGGAGCTGCCGTTAACATGCAGGATTAAGCTCTTTGCACATTATTACAAACACTTGAGAAGCACTGGCTGGAGTGGCATGCAAAGCACCCTCGTCCTGGGCATACTGTAGATGCTACAGCACACAGTTGACTGTGCAAGGGGGAGTGAGCTGGAACAGGTAGCAGTCTCAAGAGGCACTCAAGTGTCTGCTCAAAACCAAATAGTAATACAACTCGCCCTTCATTGCGAAGATTGAATGATTGTAGGTTTTTATTCTCAATATGCCTAACATCAAATTCATGGGGAGATCAGTAGAAGTTGCCAGAACCGCTAAAAAGTAGATTTTCTCTTTCTCGTTTCTCCCAACCAGCAATTGTTTAGTACACCATTCAAAGAGCTGTTTATTGTCTTCATTTGTATTCCATACACTTACCCGTTACACAGTGGTGTCATCTAAATGATTTAAGAACAGGTACTCACTTTTGATTGGCACATGTTGGGACCCGCCCACCGGAAATGAAGTCATAAGCCGGAAGTGATGTCGTGGCAGGAAGTGACATGAAAAAGCCCTTTTTGAGGCCTCAGGCCATTTTAAACTGACCCAACAGTTGCAACAGTATTCCACAGCACCCCCAGAACATGTTAAGGAGGTCTGGCATCATGTTAAAGTGACCTAACAGTTCCAAAACCCCAGAGCAGCTCATTTTTCAGTGGCAAGGCAAGGCAAGGCTCCACTCGCTGCCTGCCTGCCTGCCTGACTCTGAGAACGTGCAGGCAACCCAAACGTGCAGGAAATTCAAATGTTGCAGGGGGCGGAGTCGACGAGTGGGCGGGGGAATGGGTGGGGCCAGCGGTAATCCTAGAAACCGGTACTCGCGTACCCCATGCATGACATCACTGCCGTTACAATAATGGGAACAGGATACCCCTTACTACAGTTTGGACTACTCATTTTTTGCATAGAGTGTTGCCACATGCTTCAGGTTCCTCTGATAGTTCTTAGGCGTTAAGCCTACCTTGAAGTAATTCCCCTTTGGGAAAGTTTTGATAGAACTATTTTGATCTAAATAGTTTTTATTTAGTTGGTACCAAAGTTTTGATATAAATATTTTAGTTGATATCAATGTTTTAATATAAATATTTTAAATAAAATAACGTTGTGTAAGTAAATGCGCTTGGGCTCCTTTAATTGGGTGAGGGTGTAATCCTAATCGGGAGTTAGGTCGGCACAAGGGACTTGTGCCAGCCCAGTAGCATTGCAAACACACCATAAAGCACGTTTGGATCACTCATGGACGTACGGCGGCCTCCCTGACTCTGAGAATGGCCCAAATGCGCTTTATGGTACATTTGCAACACTCTTGGGCTGGCACAAGGTTCTTGTGCCAGTCTAGCTCCAGGTTAAGATTGCCCCTGGAAAGTCCTAATTTGAAGCCAACATTGGGATTTTGAGAAACCAACTTTTAGAGGGCAATCCTATACCCCTGTTGTGCAGGTTGAACGCTGTTGCAAACATGCTGTCAAGCGCATCAGTGTCGGCAGTACGGTGCTAGCCCAGCGCAAGCAGCAGCAGCAATGCTTGGGCACTTCTGCTACCACCAGCAGCGCCGACCTTGTGCCGGTCGAGAGTCGGTGGCGCACGATTGGCGCTGGGCCTTGCAGAGGGTGTTTCAGAGGCATGCCGGGGGCATAACTGGGTGGCACAGTGGGCGGAGATGGGGGTTGTGATGTAGGATCAGTGATGTCATTCAGAGGGAACGGACCAGAACGGGCATTCCAGATCCTAACGGGCTCCGTGGCTGCTTCCGAGTTTTTTTCCCCCCCAACATTTGAATTTGACCTCAAAAGTGAGTTCCTGTTCCTAAATCATTTGAATGACACCACTGCGTAGGATGGCCATAGTGCCAAATCCTAAACCCTGTCTCTAGCCTTGGCGGCCCCAATTCAGGCCGCTCCTGTGCACATGCACCTGCACCTGCAAAACAACAGGCGCAGATATGAGCAGCCCCATTGGGATGACTGGGGCTTATGCAGGTATAAGGGGAAAACTCCCCTTGACCCGCACTTCACTGCTGCTGCCTCCTAATGGGCTTTAGGATACAGCCCTGTTATGTTGGCCTTACTATGTCGGCCTTACTTAGGATTGGGCTGGTAATGTTTTCAGGACTGGGGCAGGTGGAGGCAGGTGGGTCAGTGTGTGAAAGGGAGGATTTCATATTTTGTTACAGGCTAGGAGTGAGTGGATAAAAATAAAACAGCAGGCCAGACATTATGGAAAGTTCTTTTTGTTTAAAAGGAGAGAACCAGATCTGTTCGCCAATAAAATTTGCTATATTTATTTTGCACAGGAACTACAGATGGCATTTACACCCAAGTAAACATATTTCTAAATTGCAAAATATGCTTATGACGACTCCTAAATGTTGATTTTCCTGGATGGGATTTTTATGCGTTCATTTGCTGCGAACACTCTTGGTGGTAGTTCTTGGCAAACGGAGGGTAACCCAAACTTTTTCTTAATTCTGGCTAACACTGTAAGACATCTGTTAGTAAATAACCAGTGTGGTGGGCAGCTTTGCATTTGCAAAAGCAAATAATCTCTGCTACTGTTGACCTTTCTATTACAATGAAGGCTGTGTTTGCATATGTATTAAGAGGGCAATCTCTCCCAGCTGTGTAAAGCTTAATCAAGCTAACAAGAAGGATGACAGGGCTACATGAGACGGATTTTAGCCATGTTTGTTGCACTCAGTTCCACATCCATGTGTAGCTGCAGCCTCATTGATCGGAATGGCCTGGGAAGAAACCAAAAAGTTGCAGGCACTGAATTGTTTCCATTCCATATGCATTTCATAGAATTGCACTGCCAAATGGTTAAATGACAAACCCATCTTCATCTGGAATGCAAATGTTTTCACAGAGCCAAGATGAAAATAGTAGAGAGCATCTTCTTAATTAACTATGAATGTCTGTATGATGTTTGAGCCTTTTTGAACAAGGAAAACAGCATGGTTCTGGCATATTTCACATGCATGAAACTCTTGTATTTACATAGTCATAAGGGTCTGGAATTTTATGAGGACACACCCATTCAGACTGCTTTATAATACTGGGCAAAAATATATACCAGCATGCCCTGGTATCCACTAGGGTTCTGTTCTGGATACCTGAAATCGTGGATATTGGGAATGCCTTTTTTAAAGATAGGGGAACACCAAGTAGTTTTGCAGCAACAAGGTTAAAAAAAAGATATTTGTTTAATGTTCCCTGTGAATACCGAATCAGTGGATACCGGGGCATGCCTGTACCGGCTTTTCAAAAGATTTCAATCTAAGCAAGCATATTTCTTAGCGTAACATCAATACTGGCATATGCTCCACATACAAAAAATATCAAGGAGCGAGTATCATGATCAAACCTGCCGAGAAGAAGTTCTATTACCACTTAGGTCTTCTTTTCCCAATGAGCCCCCAACAGCCATGTACAGAGATCTCTACATGAGAGCAAGGTAAGTATGTCTAAAGAATGATGCTTTGCAAGCTCTATCCAGGTACAGGTATGTGTAGTTGATATAAATGAAGTCCTGTGGATTTTTTTTAAATAGTTACACATAATGACAAATTACTTGTGGACCAAAGGTGGAGATGGCAGAGGGTGAGAGCAGGGTGGCTATGTTAAAACTGGGCCAAAAATCCATTGCTGTGCTTCATTATTTCCAGTATCCACCCTTAGCTTGATTCATAATGTGCCTTCATACTTTTACAACTTCCCAGTGGCAGATGACTAATCCTCTGGTAATGCATACGCTCTACATAAATTTGTTCCGGGATTCAGTGATGCAGAAAATAGCTGCCCACATTCCCAATGGCATTAAAATGCAATGGCATCTTCATCAGATTTTGACAGATCTCAAAATATTACAGGATGCTGTTTAAATGTTAATTGTAAGAAAATGTCATCATTCCAATCAACGTGTGCTATCCCAAACTAATGTATCCGCTTATAAACCATAAATTTCTAATGACTGTAGAGAAGCAGTATGTGGATCAAATTAAAGAAATGTAATATGCCTCATTCCCTGGGGATTTTGATCACAGAGTCTTTTTGCAAATGTCCTATGCTGAGGAGGTGATCTGAAGGAACAGGAAGATACAGATGTCCGGAAGCCAAGCAGGGCTGGACTTGGCTAAGTGCCTGGTTCAGAGATTGCCTGGGAATTCCACCCGTCCTGCCTTGAGCTCCATTTTAGATGAAAGGTGAGATATAAATAGCGTTCACAATAATGTCCTGTACATTTTGCACTGTCCCATTATGTTGTAGTAGTACCAGTCTCTGCCTCCTTAAAGTATCAAGTCACTAATATCAAGGTAACTATTTTGTGCAAAGGCAATTGGTATGCCAAGTGCCCCTTCCCCATGGTTCCCAGCACCACAGCTCCCCTTTGGGAGACCAGAGAAGTATAGTCCTGTGCTGTGCGGCCCTTCATATGAGATACAGAGCACAATCCTAAACTGGAGTTAGGCCGGCATAAGCTCAGCCAGCAAAGTTTGGCCAGCACAAGGGGCCACCATAAAGCGTTTTTGGACTACTCTCAGAGTCAGGGAGGATGATTCACGTCTGTATGCTGGCCTCTCTGACTCCGAGAGTGGTCCAAACATACTTTACAGTAGCCCTTGTGCTGGCCAACCTTTGCTGGCTTAGTTTATGCTGGCCTAACTCAGTTTAGGATTGCGCCCATAGTCTCCCTGATAGGGACTTTATTACTGGGGTTGATGTGCCATGATTGGCTACCAAATGTAATCTGCATCTTATATGTCATCATAGGAAAGTGAGCAGGGAAGTAGATAACAGGAGCTGCAATTTTCAGCTGTTTTCCCCTTTCCCATTGTTCTTTGTAGAGTTCCTTGTAGACTTCCATATCCAGCACCATTTAGGAGAGGCTGGAGCCTCCCCGCGGCAAGGGAGCATTCGCTCCAGCCTCCCCTACGTGCTAAAGAGTGGGCGCAGATCAGAGGAGACCGCACGGCCTGAATTGAGGCCTTGCAGCCTTGCTGACAGACTTAGGATGTGGCTGTACGGCCACCTCCCGGTCCTGCCCAGGTCCCCCCTCCGGCCTCCCCCCTCACAATGGGACAGAGAATCCCTTGTGCCAACTGTCTTTGGTCCAACGCTGCGTCGGCTTCAGAGATGGAGCACCGACGCAGGCCCAGGGTGCTGCTCGGCACTCCTGCATCGGTGCTCCACCCCTTGCATCGATGCTATGACGTAGCGTTGACGCAAGGGGCATGCTAGAATTGCGCTGTGAGTGGGTGCAGAGCCGGGGAGACTCGTTTCAGGCCACCCAGCTCATGAAAAGGATCAGAATATGGCAGCAGAAGCTGCCACCATCCCCAGCCCTTCGTGGTCTCGATCCTCCCCTTCCTCCCTCTAGTCCACCCTTCCTTGCCTCTCCGCTGCCCTAAAAACCCTTACTGCTGGCCAGCACTGCTACAGTGCTGGCCAGCAGTCATGGATCCAGGGGGGTGCATGGATGGCAAGCCGCATGGGCACCGGGCGGTGGGGGGGGCGCCATTGCGCGGAGTCCGGGTGCCTTTAGGCCCGCCCGCCCTCCCTTGGGCTCCGAAATCGAGCTCTTCCGGGCACAGGGAGGTGTGTCGGGGAGACGCTCGGGGGCGGGGTGATGTGCCGGGGGCGCGGTTTCGTCGCCTTGCCATAGGGCGCGCTCCTGGCCCGGACCACCTCTGCTGGCCAGTCACTCTCTCTGTGCTGAGGCACAGTGCCGACTGGTGGTCCTTACTCTCTGGGTACCATAAACATGATTTATGGCACATTTACAACACTCAGAGCCAGCAGTATGAAAGTAGCGCTGGCAGTAAGGTCCTTAGTGTTGTATGTGTATTAAGGCATGTCCGTTGTCTCAAAGGGGTCTAAAAATAAGATGTAAATGCTCCTTGTCTCTTTGACATCCCTACCATGTCCATCCCTGACTCAGCCCTGCGTTGGCTTCTCTGCCAGTGGAATTGTGCTAGTCTGAGTGACATCTGAGTTACATTGGCGCAATATTGCACTGGCATCTGTGGCATGCATTTTGGGAAGCGATGTTCTATGCCAGCAGGCATATCATTATGCTAGCATAGCTCAAGATAGTTCTGGGCCTTTAGTGTATGCACACTCCTTTTGTTTCCAATTTCTGCTTCACATTCAAAAATCCCCTTCTGCCCTTTCATCCACTTGATAATTGTAAATATGGCCTGGCCTTTTGGACTACCAGAGTGGATATCTGGTTCAAATATTGGCTTTAGTCATCTCATATACAAAGGGCTAGGACTGGCAATGAAAAAGGCATTAGCAGATCATAAGAACAAAAGTTGCAAAGTAAACCATTCATACCCTAACTGAAAGTTTTAAAAAGCCAAAAGCATTGTTAGCAGTCTCAAGCTACAAGCATCCTTCTCCTAAAATTACAAAAGAGCATTGCAGTGATCGTTAAAGCTGAAGAAGAAATTAATAGACTAGAGATTTAAGACAAAGCAGAGTGATCTACTATAAACATTTCAATGCCAAAAATATGGCCCTGGTTTTTCAAAAGGGCAGATGTCTATAGTCAAATACTTATATGGACTTGAAACACCGCAGCTCATTTTTGCTTGCCATAAAGATTAACTGAATAAATTGACTGGGCAGTAAATATCCAAAAGGTTTGTTGCTTATGCAGGCAGTAAGTCTGGCTGTATATCACAGCTAGACCTAGAGTCTGAATCATAACTAGAGGAAGCAGACACTTCCACCAAATTGCTATTTAAGCTTGGGGGATTTTATAAAATGCCTGGAAGTTCAAGGCAGAGAACTGCCTCACAGATAAACTGTATGTTGAAATCTCATGTGCATGAAGATCTCATGCAACCTGCACATTATTTTCTACATGGAAATTATTTTGGTGTACACATTTAGGGCGCAATCCTAAACTGTGTTAGGACGGCATAAACTAAGCCAGCAAAGTTTGGCCAGTGCAAGGGCCACCGTAAAATATGTTTGGACCACTCTCGGCCAGCACAAAGAGAGGCCAGCACACAGAGGCCAGCACACCACACACTTTATGGTGACCCTTGTGCTGGCCAAACTTTGCTGGTTTAGCTTATGCCAGCCTAACTTCAGTTTAGAACTGAGCTCTTAGTCATTTGATTTGGACCTTAAAGTACCATTACTTTGATTTCTGTTTAGTAGTAAAAAACTTCCAGCAAATACTAGACAAGGATAAAACTGGACAGTACCATGGACAGTTCTGCTCTTGCAAGAAAATGAATAATCACACTGAACTTCTTGGTTATGTACCAACCAAGTAGGACTGCTGGATTGCTATGGTTATTCTGGGACCAACGGGAATATTATTCTGAAGACACACACACACACACACACACACACACACACACACACAGAGAGAGAGAGAGAGAGAGAGAGAGAGAGAGAGAGAGAGAGAGAGA
>JAJKFI010000016.1:14065252-14080361 GCA_029204185.1 Lerista edwardsae | reverse complement strand
AGAGAGAGAGAGAGAGAGAGAGAGAGAGAGAGAGAGAGAGAGAGAGAGAAAACATACTTATTTTACAGAGAAGAAACTAACATCCAAAATAATTAAATATTCATTGGTAGTCAAGCAGTGACACTATCGGCATCTTAGATGAACCACATGGCTTCTCTGAAAAAAAGTTTCTGCTCTCCAAAAGTATCTACTTTCAAATTCCTTCTTCAAACCCACCTTTTCCACGAAGCTTTTGGGACTAAGCCTCCAGGGGACATCCAGTAAAATTGAGTGTTGGGAGAATTAGAACAGATAAAAGAAAATACTTTTTACCCAGTGGGTAATTAATCTGTGGAACTTCTTGCCACAGGAGGTGGTGAAGACATCTGGCCTACGTGCCTTTAAAAGGGAATTGGACAGATTTCTGGAGGAAAAATCCATTGTGGATTATAGGCTATGATGGGTAGTGCAACCTCCTTACATTAGTAGTAGGCTACTTCAGAATGCCAGGTGCAAGGGAGTGGCAACAGGATGCAGACTTCTTGTTGTCTTGTGTGTTCCTTATGGCATCTGGTGGGCCACTGTTAGATACAGGAAGCTGGACTAGATGGGCCTTTAGCCTGATCCAGCAGGCTCTTATTACAGTATGTTCTTATGGTTTCCATTCCCCCTCTACCCTCTTTTTCCTCCTTCTGTTATTGTACCTTTTTCAAGATCAGATTGTAAGCTGTAATCTGCTCACTCTTTACATAGCACTGTATTCATTGAAGGCATAATACAGACAGACAAATCGCATAATACAAGAGAACAGAATTGGACAGATCTGGTTTTTGCCAAAGCATTCCACAACATTTTATGAAACATGCATTTTAAAAATAAATTGTCTTCCATAAAGGTGAAAATTGCAAGCTCTAAAGACATTCGAGGTAATGGCTCCTATGAAAACTTTCCTCTAAGCTTGTTTGTCACGTAAGGGTTCCTCAGCTTCCTTTTCATGCTTCATTACAAAGCCTGCCAAGGAGCTTCCTGAACCAATGCTCACTCAGTTGTTAAGGAGTACTTTTGGTGTAATTCAAACCACCAGGAACAGTAAACTGAGTAATGCATTCTGAACTGTGTCCCTCATGCCTTTGTGAGAGCTTGGATGGGAGTTTATGTTCATTGAACATCACCTCTAAGGTAATGCCCATCCCTCGGAGAACAAAGGAAGCTGCTTTATGTCAGAGGGGTAGATGTGAAGCTATCCAGCAGAGCAGCGGAATTTGCAGCCAAGGTCGCGAGCAAAAGGATCACACTGAAGCGAAGGATTCCTCCACTAACTCAGTCTTTACTTGAAGAAATTTACAGCAGTACAGCACAGCAAACGCAGCCGTCGGAGCATGACACTCTGACCACAACCCACACTCAGTGTTGGGAGTGTTCTGGTTATATACAGCCCTGCTCCAACCAGATCGCTCTGATTTGCCTAACTAGGCAAGTACTTTCACCTGTGCTGTGATTCAGCACTTTTCCAATCACAGCTGTTCATGATTGCTTCTGTTGGGCCTTGGATTCTTCAGGCCTATAAATTATCTAGGTTTGGGTGCTTTGCAAACCTTGGCACTTTATTCATGTATCATTTCCCCAAATCATGAAAAAGGTAACAAGTTTACCAGAAGATGTTGCACTAATGAGAGTGCTCTAATTGCCAGGGCTGTCCCCATATTTGTATTTTGAGACCTATGATCCTCTTGAAATGAATTTGGCAGTTCTCCTGCCAAATGATACAGCAGGTCTTCTTTATCTGTGTATTTGGAAAATGTGGGCTGGGCAACTATGGGGGGTCTGGGGGGGGGCTCCCACAACCCCCCAGAGGCTGGCACTGACAGAGGTAAGTAGCAAAAAACCTCTGCCCCTGCAGCAATGCAATCCTTGGGATTGTATTGCTGCCTTCTCCTTCCCCCCATCCCTTAAAAGGACAGGGACACGTGCTTCCCTGACTCATGGATCATGACCCACCAGTTTGGGAACCACTGTTATAGACCTTTCAAAATCTCTCTGCCAGGCGCATGACAATCTGCAAAGAGAATTCTTACCCCAGCTGCAGAGAGGGGAGCTGTATGGACTTGCTTTGCTTGGAAGATTTGAGTGGCTCTTCCTACCAATTCCTGTGAAACTATTAATCCCCCAAAACACAGGCAATAAAATAAGATCAAGAGCAAATGATCATAAACTCTGCTTGCAGAAATAAGTATCTGCTTGTCTTGTCTTGAAGCATCTGGTAGGCCACTGTGAGATACAGGAAGCTGGGCCTGATGGGCCCTTGGCCTGATCCAGCGAAGCTGTTCTTATGTCCTTGCTGGGCAGCAGTGAAAACACTATTGTTGCTGATCATGTGAGATGGCTGGGCCTAGAGAGGGCCAAGATCACTGAACAGAGGCTAAGACCTGGTGTGGCCCATACCTTTGTAGTAACACCACATAAAGTACAGACAAGAGCAACTTTAATTTTCTTTTTGAATGTCCTTTGGAGCACTTATTCTTATGGATTAGTATCTAGTGGATTTACAACATCCCCTTGTGTTTGTCTGATAATTACACTTCACCTTCCCGCTGCCTCTTCATCAAGATAGTACATTCCACTGGAGATGATGTAATGATGTATTTCCAATGCATAGAACATCCTGGCTACCTATATAAGATGGCCTATATAAGATGGGAAAATAATACCTTTTTCACAAACACTTCAGCATTTAGGCTAACCAAATGACAACAAAATGAATTTTCTCTTTTTCTCATTACTTGACTGTTCCCTTGGGGTGGGGGGTGAGTTTTAACCTATGTTTGTGGCAATTGCTGCATTTATCCTCAGATAACTGAAGGCTGATACAGTGCTAGGAAGTTGCTGAGACTTGACCACATGGCTGTTGCAAACACAGAGCATGATCCTACGGGAGTCCTCTGCCAGGGTAGTGGCTGCTGCACTGACTTGGGGCACAAACCTAACCTGAAGTTAGGCCAGCACAGTTTGGCCAGCACAAGGAACACCATAAAGCATATTGGGACCACTCTCGGAGTCCGGGAGGATGATGCACATCTGTGCTCTGGCCTCTCTCACTCCAAGAGTGGTCCAAATGCACTCTTTACGATGGCTCTTGTGCTGGCCAAACTTTGCTGGCCCAACTGTGCCAGCCTAATTCCAGGTTAGGATTGCACTCTTAAGAGTGTCACAAATGTGTTGTAAGGCATGTTTGCGGTGCCTTGAGAGTCAGCAGAACTGGTGTGGAGGCCAGCACCACCCTGCCGATGCCACCCTGCATCCCAACACAGGGCCATAACTGGAGGCAGGATTTGTGCTGACCAGTGCAGGGGAGTGGGAGGGTTTCGGGGAGGCAGCATTTCAGGGAAGGGGAGAGCAGAACAAGGGTGGATCCGCCCAGAAGGCTCCACTGTATCCTAACCCTCTTTCCAGGCCAGGCAGCCCAACAAAGTCTGCTCAGACTTCCAACTGCTAAGTTGCTGGCAGAGATCTGAGTAGCCACATAGAGCCTGCTGAGACATTACTCGGGGCAAGGGGAAAGATATCTCGAGGAGATCTTCAGCTGGCTCTCAACTATCACTGGATACAGACCATTGCAGTCTGGCTGAACCAGAGCAGGTTAGGATTGCACTGTTCGTTGGGTCTTGCCTCTATTTGATTCTTCCAGGCTAAACACATTTTCCTGAGAGAAAATGCTATTGAATACATTGGGGCTTACTAGAGATGCATAGATTGTTTGATTCTTTCATCCTATTTGATTCTTCCATCCTAAACACACTTCCCTTTAAGAAACCCCCATTGAACACATTGGGACTTGCTACTGGACAGAGATGCATAGGATTGTGCTGTCAGAACTATAAAAGAAAACTGGGTCTCAAGGAACTTACAAATAAAGCACACTCATCTCATCACTGGATGTTTCTGATGCAGATAAACGCCCTTGTTCAGAAGTGCAAAGTTACCCTAAATGAAATAGTCAAACTGAAAAAACGCATGACATTTTATCCTAGCCTTGTATTATGGTAATTTATATTAACAAATGTCAAGAGGTTCAAGTCTTTCTGATGCTGTAGCTTTGAAGAACTCTTGCCAATTCTCTTCACATCCAACTGGTACTTGCCTGCCTGCCTGCCTGCCTGCCTGCCGCCTTCCCGGGGGACAGAGGCGTTTCTACAAGGAGGGCAAAGCTCTAAGTTTTGCAAGAAGCCTTACCTTGCAGTGGAAATCACTCCTCTCCTGCACCGTTTTAGCCAATCCTCACGGGGGGAAAAGCAACATCTTGGCGTTCCTTACTGGCTACAGCAGCAAGGGAGAGGAGGGATTTACATGAGAGGGTAAGGCTTCTTGCAACACTTAGAGCTTTGCCCTCCCTGTAGAAACGCCACTGCCGGGGGGGAAAGATGCTCTCCTCCACAATCAGCAAAACATAATTTTGACTACACCTTCATAAACTACTCAGTGCTAGTTTGCAGGAGAGTCTGTCAAGGACTCTAAAAGGAAAGAAAAATTAGAAACTTGTATAAACCTAATACCAAAAGGGCAAGCAAAGATACCCAAATTATTTTGGTATCACCTCAGAGCTGAGTCTTTGAAAGCTGTGCAACTCATAAAAAATTGCCTTGGTGACGCTTTCCTTAGCACAGTGTCAGAACACCAGGAAAAGCATTATCTCCTGAAATTCTACATACTCATCACACAATTGTTGAAGATACAAGACTCTTGTCAAGAAACAAAATCACCAGAGAAGCAACAGAACCCTTGAAATCATCTCCCTCCATTACAGTAAATCACCTTAAATGTGAGTTTCAAATGCTGCAAATTATTGTTTGCTTTTGCAGTTCTCCTTAAAAACACAACCAGTCATCACAACATATGCAACATATACAGAAGCAGCCTTCCAGAAGCAACCTGCCTTGTGTACTTATATCAGCAACGTGTGGTGCAGGGGTGGCAAAACCGCCCCACCAGTGTCCTTTGAAAAGTGCCGCCACCGTTGTGATCATGCAAGCACTTACAGCCCATGTGATCTGAGCAGGTGGAGTATTGATCAGTGTTTTGTTCTGGCTCATTTGATTTTTCACCCCTGCGCAGTGTCTTTTCTAGGGCTGTTGCTGGTGGTGGTCTGCATTTTTTTACAGTGTGAGCCCTTTGGGGACGGAGAGCCATTTAACTTAATGATTATTCTTTGCCTGTAAACCGCTTTGTGAACTTTGTGAAAGCAGTATATAAACGATTGATGGATCATTGCCATCGCAGTGGCAGTGGCAGGACTTCCCAAAGAACTCCAGTGGGGTTGTTCTGCCTCACCTTCCAACCTTGCACTGCGCATTGTTGACTTGCATAGCATGCCAACATGACAGGACTCAACCTTCTGTCCATAGCCCTAGGCAACCCTGTAAATCTTTCATGGGCAGAAGGGGAGCACGATCACCTCCATTGTGCTGCTGTCAGGCAGGGAAGAAGAGAAAGCAAAAAAAAAAACAAAACCCACCTGATTTCATGACAAAAGGAGGGAGTGGAGTTTTTTTTTCTTTTAACAGCAGTCTGAAGCTGCCAGGAAGGCTGCAGAGGGGACTGCAGGCTCTCCACAACCTTCAGAGAGCCATACTGACGCCCCCCCCCCCCCTGTAAGTTTGAAAAACTCTTCCCTGAAGCGTGATTGTGGAAATCATGTTGCTGCCAATTTCTGGGCTATTTCCCTTAAAGGGGAATGGCCATTTTCTGGTTCCCCTTGTGGGTCACAAACCATAAGTTTGGGAACCACTGTCCTAGGCAATTGGGATGCCAGAAGTGTGCTTGGCTGCCTCCAAGATTAAATTATCTATTTGTGTTGCAGTCCAATCCTATTGTATTAACAGTAAGAAATTCTATTGCTTATTATTATCATCATTGTCTCTTGCAACATCAGGGCAATATCAGAAGATAGATTTTCATTAAATTATGCCTCTCTTCTGAATATGTGCTCAAAGCTCGTTTCTGGGACCGAGACTATTCCTAATGTTGGATATATATAAGCAACTACGTCTGCTGTTTAAAGGGGGCTATATCACGTGTAAATATGGTAATGTAAGCACCTCTAGCTGATTGGTCAGCAATGATTTAGAATGCCCAGGTGGGTGTGGTCATTATGACAGTTATGTCAGTTAAACTGTAGAAAAGTGACAGTTGACTGGTTGTTGTGACTTCTTTCTGAAAGCTGACATGTAGGAGAAGGGAGCAAGTAAAAGTAGCTCTATAAAATCCTGTCAGGAGAGTAGATGTAACTAAATATGAGATGTAATGTAAACATATAGTCATTGCCAGTACAAGATAGAATGAAACAGTAATAATATATATATTATATTATATGTAACCAGTTGAAGTTTGAAACTAAGCCAGTAGAAGATGTTATATAAGTAAAGAACCTTTATGTTACTAAGTAACCAACTGCCTGCAGAGTATTTCTTTCCAACTAGCAGCAAAAGTGAGTGAGAGGAGAAAACGTACTTGAATTTCTGGGGAATTCCGCAATGCTTAAAATGACTCTGCTTTCCCTGTTCTTCGAGTACAAAGGATATATATACCAAATCCTTGGTAAAGGTACATATATCCCAACACCTAATAACTTTCCTATTTACTCCTTTAGTTTTATCATCATCATCACCCCCACCCAACACAAGTAAAAATTAAAAATGACATACCTTCTGAATATCTCAAAATATCTTCAAATAACTTCAAATCCCTCAAAGTGCCAAATGAGCTCAAATTTTCTTTTCATCCTACTCTGCCTACAGAATAAGACATTTAAAGTGATCAGAAATGTGATGCCTTGGGGTTACATAATGTGGACAATTCAATACAGAATGGATCTTCCAGAGGTTGCCATCTTGAAAAGCACAGGTGCTCACATCATAGCTACCAAATTAAACAGCCCACCATTTCTTGGATGCTCCTAAAACATTGTTTCTTTTTAATGAGTTGGAAGTTTGCACAAAATATACCAAATGATAACAACAGAACAGGAGAGGTTTCAAAAGGATAGAAACACCATTGATCAGTGTTTTGTTTTGGATCATTTGATTTTTAAGGAAAAAGGTTAAATCGAAAACTATGTCCAAAATGTGAAACTTCAACAGCAGCCTGTCATAGGGATTAGCTTTCGCTAAGGCTCCTGAATGCTAACACAGAGATGTGGCTATTAATCCTTGTTAAGACCTGGTACAAAAATATTGAATTGCAGTTTAGAGTGGCTTTGAGTGGCCAGCTATCCATCAAAATATTTTCAACAAGAGCATTCAGACAAGGATGCCTTGTGGCTCATTCCTGTTGAACTTTGATGTAAACATTGTTAGAGGAGATCTGCAGGGCCAGCAGCATTTCCATGTAGCAAACTCTAACATAGTCTGACAATCTTACTATGGTATACATTTCAATTACACAAATAAAGTGGTACTACGAAGGTGTCAGGTATTGCTAGTAGTATTGATACTTCATGTAAAAGGAAACACTGGTTTTAAATTATAATGATAGCCTTTGGAAAGGAAGCAAGGCCCCACAAGTGGAGGGCAACTTGTTATACAGTCCCAGCAAAGAAGTGTTTTATGTATCTATGACAGATGTTTAAGGAAATAACTGAGGGTGCAAGCCTAAGCACCCTAAAGTGCTGACGATACGTGGTAGCGTCAATGCTATGTCATTAGCGCCGATGTGGGGGCGCTGAGTGGCCGAATCCTAAACCCCTTCCCCAAGCCACGTGGCCCCGATTTGGGCCACATGGTCTCCTCAGATCTGCGCCTGCTGTTTAGCAGATCCGAGGAATCCATAGGAGAGGCTACTGCCTCTCCGGAAGCAAGGGCACAAATGCGTCTGTTCTGCCAAATTCCCTGCTGGGCCTCCCCAAGGGCCCCAATGCCCATACTAGGCTAACTCGTTTCCCCTCCAGAGCAACCTCAGAGACGAGTTAGCCTAGTATGGGCATTGGGGCCCTTGGGGAGGCCCAGCAGGGAATTTGCCCAGCAGCACATTTTTACATGCTTTCAAACTGCTAGGTTGGGGCAAGCGATGGGAGCTCACTCCATCACGCAGTCTTGAAGTGTCAACCTTCCGGTCAGGAAGCTCAGCAGCAGCAGTTTAAACCCGCAGCAGCACCATGTTCCCTATCTTAAAAGATAGGGGAACATTAAACAAATCTCCTTTTTTAATCTTTTTAAGCAAAACCACTGATGTTCCCCTATATTTAAAAAGGCATCCTCAGTATCTGTGGTTTCAGGTATCCATGGTGGAGTCCGGAACAGAACCCCAGTGGATACCGGGGCATGCCTGTACAAGCAGGCTGATGGAAAATGCCTGAACTAGTCAAATATATACAGTAAAACATTAATGCCATGCCAGTTGGAGCTAAGATGCTTCTCACTAAAAAAGCACCCATCCCCACCAACACTATACTTGCTAACTGGTTGTTACAAGTTGTTTTGGAGTGGAAAAACAAGCAAATGAAAAAATCAGTTCCTTGTCTGGGCCCCAGGGAACCGGGTGCCACCGTGGCAGAACTGCAGCCTGCAACGGCCAGGCAAGCCCAGGGTCAGGTAAGGTGAGGCCCTGATTTGCCCTGAGTAGGACCTCAGTTGGTCAGCAAAAGAGGACAGGAGGCTGACTCACCCTGGATCCTGCTCCTCTTGTGGGTTCTGCCAGTCAGAGGCCTGTCAGCATCTTAGCCAGCAGCCTAAGCCCGACTGACCCTCATCACAGGCCACTGGGGTTTTTAAGGGTGGTGGCTCCACCTCCTCCAGGCTTTCCCCACCCTCCTTTCCCGGCGTCAGCCTTGCTGCTGGAGCTCCTCACCCGGCATAGTGAGGGCCTCTCACCCAGCAGAGGAGACCACCGGAGACCACTTCAGGCCACCTCAGCATTGGGTGCAGCTGGGGTCTCCCTGGCTGCTCCACTGGGAGGTGCACTTGCTGACAAGCTGTGGAACTCCTGTGGAACTCCTTGAAGGGCTCTTGCAAAGCAAGGACCTGTAGGAGATCCAGATATTCCTTGAATGCAACTAGCTAGAAAATTCCTAGCAGTGGCTACTTATATTGCCCTAGGAGTTCTGTTCCCTGTACTTCTTGAAAATTAAATGGGCACGCCTCTTATGACTCAGCATCAGACATCATGGGCAGAACCTAGAACTAGAACAAAGGTCTTATCATCTCTTTCCTTGATCTTAAAATGTCTAGGTTTGATCATGACTAGAAATGAAAAACCCAACTGACTTCTCCATCCAATCGGCAGGGCAGGCCTATCACTATGCAGAATAGCTACCCAAACAGCAAACCATTTCTCTGAATCCACACCTATGTGTGACTGGTAAATAACAAACTTTCAAGCACAGGTCAAAGTACACAGGCATCTTTACCAGCAGCCTTTTTGCCTGCAGAGCATGCATAGGTGCTTCTGGGAAGTTGAACATGTCCAAAAATAAGGGAAAATAGATTCTAAAATTGGGGAAACACTGGCAACCTTAATATATCTCCATAGTTGCACATGCAGGTACATGAGAAATTCAGGAGCTGGCATTATTCATAGGTCTGTTCCATGAAAATAATGGCAGGAGATCATCCTTTTTATTCAGGCAAGCATGCTGGGAACTGTGAATGAGCAGGTGGCTTCCGATAAAAATGCATCTAAATATTTTGATCACTGCTTTGAAATTGTCAACTGCCCTGGTCCCTTAGGACAGGCTTTAAAACATAAGTGAATGGATGACTCAAAATTTTGGTATTGGTGGAGATTCTCTTATATTCAATTCCTCATCAGCTTGGCTTGTCTATAGATGATTTGGAAAACAACACACTGACTCCCCCTGTTTTTGCTTTGCTTTTTAAAAAACAGTATTAGTTAGCAGAGTGAGTTAATTAGGCTTAAAAATCCATTTGCAAGTACAACCTGGTTAAAGACCATGCAATAAACAAATGAACCTAGGCAGCAAAATAACGTCAATTAAAACAATTACCAGAGCCTCGTGACAAGGCATTATGATGTCACGAAAATAGCTGAAAATAGCAAACGTTTCCAGTCGTGCTCGCGGAGTAAACAAATGAACATTTTAGAGCTTTGTAGGCAAAGGCACTTTTGTGCATTGCATGTGTTCATTAGCCTCGTCCAACTGCAAAGCCACAGCAAATGTGATGCACAAACAGATCTGTGCAAATAGAACAGTCAGTCAGTAGTCCAGTAGGTTCACCGTACAAATCAGAATCGAGAAGTATTGCTGTGGCCAACAATCCTGGTTGAAATAATGAAAAAAGCTGTTTTTAGATAGTTGCCCTGAATATATAGTTGCCCTCTTTAAGGTCCCCATAAGTATCATCGCAAGTAGTACATAATGACTCCCCAGCAGACCCATTCCTGGCTGGCAGCACACCTGGGGCAGGGTGACATCACCGCACCCCCAGCATGGCCACCCTGCCCTGGTGCATCGCCCTTCCACACCTCCCTGCACCAGGATTCTCTCCATTAAAGAGTGATCTGAGCACAAGGGAGGCTGGGGGTCGCATGGTTTTTTCATGCTGTTGCGCCTCGCCACAGCCTGCGCCCACTGCACTTACCACCCCCTGCAGCACCCTCCCTCTGCCTGACTCCAGACTTTTCACTGGTGTAGCAAGAATCTTGAATAAGGATTCAAGTGCTGCCCTGATGTCTTTTGCTGTCTTTTCATCACTTGAGTTGACACACAGGGGGCAGGAGTGGTTCAAATCTCAGCTGATCAGGGGGAAAGGAGGCTGGTGTCTTGCAAGGGGATTACTCATTAGCTGGAAATTGCTTTTCATTGGACGCTTTTGGTGATAGAAGACATGCATCTAATCCTAGGAATTCATGTAGAGAACACACTTTGAAAGCTTAAAGCATTCTCACGGGTCAAGCAGAACCTTCACAATTTACCATATTGCCATATAATTTGTGCAATATTGCTGGCTGTGTGTTATTGTTTATTTTAACTTCTTAACTATTTTATGCTGCTCTGCTCCCTTACTGTTGTTTTTTGTTGTTATGTTATTTTAATGATTTTAACGGTTTTAAATTTTCTATGTACATCACTTTGAATTTTAGAAAAGTAGTATAGTATAAAAAGCCTATGAATAAATATGCTGCTCTTACTGTTGGATTGTTTAATTGTTGGGCTTTAGTAAGCGGTTCTGTATTCCTGCAATTCAATTATGTTTTACATTGTGGCATAGGGTGAGCTTTGCTGTCTTTGCATTTAGGCTGTAAAGCGGGCCCTCCTTATCCCCAGGCTTGGCATCCATGGATTTTAGTATCTGCAGGTGCTGAAGCCATGGCTGGAGGGCCATAGAGGATCTTCCAAACGTCACTTTCGGTTCGTGCAGGTGACTTCCAGTCCAGTGGTGTCATCTAAATGATTTAAGAACAGGTACTCACTTTTGATTGGCTCGTGTCAGGACCCGCCCACCGGAAGTGACATCATAAGCCAGAAGTGATGTCGTGGCAGGAAGTGACATGAAAAAAGCCCTTTTTGAGGCCTCAGATGATTTTAAACTGACCCAACAGTTGCAACAGTATTCCACAGCACCCCCAGAACATGTTAAGGAGGACTGGCATCATGTTAAAACCCCAGAGCAACTCATTTTTCAGTGGCAAGGAAAGGAAAGGCTCCGCTCGCTGCCTGCCTGCCTGCCTGGCTCTGAGAACATGCAGGCAACTCAAACATGCAGGAAATTAAAACATTGCAGAGGGCGGATTCGACGAGTGGGCGGGCGAATGGGCGGGGCCAGCTGTAATCCTAGAAACCGGTACTTGCATACCCCCGCGTACCCCCTGCATGACATCACTGTTCCAGTCACATCCAGAGGCGTTCTAAGGTGTGGGGAGGCAGGCACTCCTTACTCTTAGATCAGTGGTTCTCAAACGTTTGAGAACCAGGACCCACTTCTTTAGAATGACAATCTGTCCAGGACCCAACAGAAGATATATTATGGCCAGAAGTGCCATCATTGTGACGCCAGCAACTGCTGCTTTCCTGAAAAGGCAGAAAGAAGTTGGGTTTTTTCTCAGCCATTTTCCAATAGTAAAGTGTATCAGAAAGGGGGGAAAGCCTATTTACAATCCTTGACACAAGCGAAAAGCCACACAGCTTCCCCCTTTCCAGTGTCCCATCTTCCCATATTCTCAATGATGGCTGCCCTCGGTGCTTTAACTGAAATTGACTCACAACCCGCCTAGTGGGTCCTGACCCACAGTTTGAGACACACTGTCCTAGATCATCCTGTAGTGCTTTACTGTCCTTTTTCAACAACCGAGGCTGGTGCAGCACTTGCGGTGCTGGTACTTGTTGCTGTTAGGATTGTGCTAAATGCTGCATGAACTTAATTGGGTAGGCTACACAAAATTGTCCTAATCTTCCTCCTCCTCCTCCTCCTCCTCCTCCTCCTCTCATTCTTAACAATAATATCAATATAACATAATATAATTATATAATTATTATAATTAATATTATATATGTTAATAATATACCACTTTTCAAACTAGTTCCTAAAGCAGTCTACACAATAAAATACTTGATTTAAGTAATTGGTTTTAGAAATAACCAACCTAATTTCCAAAACTGTATGTAATTCAGTATCCTCTCAAGCACAAGAACTCCAACCGGAACAGGAGCTGTAATCAACCTGCAAATCACCTCTTGTTAAATGTACTGAAATTACCTCCATCTGACATATATTCAATTATCTGGTAGGTTATGATCGTAAATGCATCATTATGACCGTGTTTTAGCACCACACTGCTATACGTCAAATCTTGTCACTGCAGTTGCAGACATCTGCTTCATACATTATTTCAAAAAAGACATTTAACTGCTCTTCATCCATAATTTCTTACCAGTGTTGCTGTCACTGTCTTTCTTTTGGGCATAGCAAGGTGCCAAGATGCCACTAAACTCCCACTGAAAAATTTCACTAGGATATTGTGAACAACACAATTCCACGTTGGGTTGGAATTCACAGAAGGCCCTTTGTTCAGCTTTCACTTTTTCAAAGAACAATGCTTGAGAAGGCATTCAAATTTGAGCACCAGGAACATGAAGGAAGAACAGTGTCTCTAACAGGTCATCAGAGATACTGTTCTTCGTTTTTCTGGTGCTCAGATTTAAAAGCCTTCACAAGTATCATACTTTGAAAAAGTGATGGAGCAAACAGTGCTGTTAGGTAAGGCTCCCTTCATAGATACTCATCTGGAAATCTCTAGATGCAAATTCTCCCAGACTGCATTGCATGAATCTGCTGTTTTAAAGTTGCAGGTCAGAATCCCAGGCAAGATTAGAAACAGATGCAACCCTCGTCATACTCGTGAGAGTGGATTCCATGTTTAGAGAATTCTGGGAGCTTGTCCCAGGGAAGCATCGAGTTGGAGGGCGGCTATGGAGTGTGCCAGTGGTGCAAGTAGAGCTTGCTGGCATGTTCCTGGCACACTGTAAGAATGGTGTGTAAGAATGGCCCACACTTACGGGATGTCGACATCGAGTTACAGAGAGAGAGGGGAAGGGGAAGGATGTTAAATGCTATGATTGCTTAACAGATTTTAAAATTATGTGTGTCTTCACTGAAAACCTATAGCACAATCCTATATAAGTCCATTCAGAAGTAAGGCTGAAATCCTATATATGCTTAGCTGGGACTAACAGCCCAATCCAGAACTGCCTGGCTGCCTGTGCAAGCAGAGGTAGCCAAGTGGCTATGGCTGCATCCCGTGGTAGCCAACCAGCCGTAGAAGGCTCCAGTTGTAGGAGATGTTCATCCTCTTCCCCCGTGGTAAGGGAGCAAGGCAGGCGATGAGTCTCCTTGTCTTCACACTGGCTATTGCAGTTCTGCCAGTGCAGAAGTGAGGGCCTCCGTGTCGGGTCACACAGCCCGACACAGAGGTCGGGATCCAGCAGCCAAAGTAGCTGCAGGTCCCACCCCCGCTCTGCCCCCTGCCCAGGAACTCCCACCCTGCCCAGAATCCCTGCAACGCTGGCGAGGGGTAACCTTACCTTTTGCTAGCATTGCTTCACCATCTTCAGGGAGCTAGGGGCCAGCAGTGCCACAGTGCGGGCTGTAAGAGCTTACTTATGACACCAGCGCAGTGGTATGCTCACACCGCTCACACTGGCGGTCTCTGAATTGAGCCCTAAGACCCACTGGATTCAATGAGACTTGCTTCTGAGTAAACATCCACAGACTTACGTTGTCATTCTCACGGAATTCAATGGGACTTAGAGCTCAATTCAGAGACCTCCAGCATGAGCGGTACAAGCGTACGGCTTGCGCTGGAGCCATGAACATGCTGCAAGGCATGTGCAGCGTGGGCAGTAAGCTCTTACAGTGCTGCTTCACCACAGGCCCCTCGCTGCCCAGAGACGGTGACACAATCATAGGAACGGTCTTCAAATCTCTTGAAAATTATGAATATTAGTTTGTCCCAGTTTCAAATGCCACAGATCTGTTAATATTGAATGTCACATATGGCTGCTGGAAACATTTTCTGCCATTTAAAAGTATCCTAGCAGATTGGCAATTTTGGACACACATTTGGATAATGTGGTACACATACCACACTAATATCGCTTGGAAGATACCAAACCTCTGCCTTCGGTTTCTATTTACCTGGGCCCTTTCCTACCTTCATTACTATGATCTTGACACATTTTGACCCTCCTTATCTTGTTTCACTGTTGTAAAAAGGTCTTATTGGGGAACTGTTGGCCTAGCTCTAGCACACTGATAATATCCCTGTCTCCATATGTCTGCAACATCCTATCAATGTCATTCTTATTTATTTAGCCAGCATGCAATGCACTCCACTATATATAGGCTAACTAGATAAAGACATTTTTCCCCTCAGAGAATGTGATGATAGGAAATGAAAAAAAGCTACAAGTAAGAAATCAGAAAAGTTGGAAAGTATTTTTAGAGCCAATGTGTAATGCAGGTTCTAAATTTGTGAATCAAGTCAAAACACCCTCACTTCCCTGGAAGAATGCATACCTTTTCCTAAATCAAAACTGATTTAGTTTTGACTTTGGTTTCCCTCAGCAAGTTTGCCTAACACACACACACACACACACACACACACACACACACACACACACACA
>JAJKFI010000016.1:14050546-14065242 GCA_029204185.1 Lerista edwardsae | reverse complement strand
ACACACACACACACACACACACACACACACACACACACACACACACACACACAGCCTAATCCTAACAATCTTTTTAGCACCAATGCAGCTGGAATCCAGCCTTGGGGTAAGGGAATAAACATTTATTTAAAGTCAGACTACATAAAGTCCTGATGGTCACAGTGCAAAAAGCTCCCAATTAGAAAGCTGGGTGGCAATGACGGTTGTCAATAACTGTTGTTAACAAGGGGCATGTTTGAGGACAAAAATGGTCAGTGTGCAAGCTGATGTACAAGCTGATGTGCAAGGTCACCATTTATTGCTAATATTTCTCAAGTCATGTGCAATGATTCCATGCAGGGACTAAACCACAGGAAAAAATGAGACAGTTAACATGGTCACAACTGACCTCCCAATCCTAAACTTCCCAAGTGGTGATGGAGCAGCCCCAATGCAGTGCCTGCTGAATCCTGCAAGGTAATTTTGGCCTGCAGCCAGGGGAAGATTTGTAAGTCTGTGCAGGTCTGCTGAGCCTACTCGGACATCCACCAGCTCTATAACTGGGAGCGCAATCCTAACCTGGAGTTAGGCTGGCACAGTTAAGCCAGCAAAATTTGGCCGGCACAAGAGACACCATAAAGTATGTTTGGACCACTCTTGGAGTAAGAGGGGCAGCACACTGACGTGCTCCACCTTCCCTGACTCCGAGAGTGATCCAAATGTGCTTTATAGTGACCCTTGTGCTGGCCAAACCTTGCTGGCCTAAGTGCCAGCTTAACTCCAGGTTAGGATTGCACCCTGGTGCAAGTCCATGTGGCCCCATGAAGGTGGATAGAGCCCAGGAATGGGCTTAGGATTTTGCAGCTGCTGCCAAAGCAATTCCCTTCCTGGTCCTGAGCCTCCCTCTCCCTGCTCTTTCCAACTCCCTGAATTACTGGCATTGATGGTCTTCCCTGGTTTGCTAGTGCAGGGACCCAGCCACTTGTTGCATATGACAGCAGCAAGGCTGCACCAAATGGCTTGTCGCATTTTGTGACAGCCATAAACGGCCTTACACCACTGGAACACTTGCTCCAGTGGTGTAGGGCCCCAATAGGAGTGGGCCACTAGTCCCATGAATTCAGTAGCTTAACTAACTAACTAACTAACTAACTAACTAACTAACTAACTAACTAACTAACTAACTTTATTGACATATAATCCATAGGGATGGACCAAGCTGAGAATTCCTACCTCTGGACTGTTCTTTTGATGGCAGTTCTTGCCGGCTTTCCTAAATTAAATTAGACTGAATGAATCAATGGATGATGACTGCTCATTTTTTTTCATTGTTTCCCTGTTAGCACAGTGAAAAATGTTGGTTTATTTTTTTCCCCGGGGCAACTAGAAACATGCTAGTGGATTGAAGAACCTCTACTGCTACTATGCTGCACAGTCTCCTTTGGAGTTCCTGGCATTTCCCGAAGCCTGGAAATGAAATAACTATTCATTTTATGAGATTTCTTTTGTTTCTTATGTGGGTTGATAAATGTAGTTATAACCTAGAATGCTGGAAACCATTACCATTTTCAATGAATCTGCTGGTTTTTTGTTCCCCAATTGGTAATATGGCCTGTAAGAGGAGGACATTTCATTAAAAAATGTATACAAGTGTTAGCACATACATAGATGCTTTAGTGGATCTCTGTACTATTCAGGTGCATTAAGTGCCTGAGGACCAAGACCTATCCAACTGTTCAGCCGTGATGTAGACATGCCAATTGGGTATCTGCTACAACCTGTTGTGGGAGGGTAGTTACGGAGGCCTCCTCAAGGTAAGGAAACATTTGTTCCCTTGTTTCAGGGATGCACTGAAGCAGCATTGGCCCTGGAAAGTTGGAAAGGATTGGGCCCTGAATAGTTTAAGTGGCATCAGAGATATAACGGCAGATAACACACTGAATTCCTTCAAAAATGCCTAACCTAATGGTTTTCAAATGTTGTGGGAGAGTGTGACCCACTGTAAGTGTACACAGGGGAGAAGTGAAGGCAGCAACCCAATGCCCAGGACCGTGATGCTGCCTGGGGCAACAGGGGCTTCGAACACCGTACCAGTTGCTGTGTTCCTGGGGTTGCGGGATCCCCACCGATGCCTCCGCAGGGCTCCCTAAGCCTCAGAAACTTGAAATAAAATTATTGCTACCCACTTCTTGTTTTCAATCCCAAAACTGAAAGTGGGTAGCAACAGTTTTATTTCACGTTTCCAAGACTTGGAGAGCCCTGTGGCGGTGTCTGCGGGGCTCTGGCTGGGGCATCTTGACCTCTGCCCTAACCCGTTGTAATGAAACATTCTGATAAGTTAATTCCTACATGTTCTGAAGCAGTTTTGTAAGGCTGCGGTCTCCAAACTGGACACCACTACAGTGCCAAAAAGCAGGGGGGTTGCATGGGTAATGACTGCTGACATTATTTTTAGTGAAATGTTTTGTGAAGTTCTGAAAAAACATGAAAACATTTTGCGTTCCCCATCAAGATGGGAGTGGCAACAGGATGCAAGCATCTTGTTGTTTCATGCCTCCCTGGGGCACCTGGTGGGCCGCTGTGAGATACAGGAAGCTGGACTAGATGGGCCTTTGGCCTGATCCAGCAGGGCTCTTCTTATGTTCTTATGTTCTTAAGATATATTTTATTATCCATTGCAGCACTATTCTCCCGCCTGCCCTTTCCACTCTAGTTTTCCTTTGGTAGAAATGGCCTCTCCACAGGGCACAAGCTGAAAAGTTTCATAAAAGATTTAGCTCTGTTTATGATCCTGTGTCCAGCCCCTCCTCGCAAACCAGCTTTTTAATGGATTTGTGTAGAGTGCGCATTTCTGATGCATCAGACACACATGACCCTTATGGATGGATGTAAAATAATGTAGCCAAAGGAACGTTTTTTTCAGGTACAGAGCCTCCAAGATTCCTGCTGAACGCTGCCAGCAACATTGTGAGACACAGAATGGGAGGTAAAGGCTTGACAGATGTGCAACTGTTGGGGTGAAACATGTTGCTGTTGGACACTTCGTGCTGGGCTGTTGTCAAATATACTGCAGGGAACTAAACAGAGGGGGCTTGATCTTGTCAAAGAGCATCTTACTCACACACAGTGGCAAACGGAGCTGCCATGCTTCCTCCACCATCATGACAAAGAAACACTTCTGCTCCTAGAAACCAATTCTATTGTTCAAAAAGAGACACAGGGAGGGGAGAGAAAACTGGCAGCATCAAAAGGAAAGTAATGGAAAATTATTCATAGTAAAAATGTTCAGCAGAAGTCAGAGATAACACATAAGTCTGGCGGAAGTTTCGGCTTTAAGTGTCCCACTTTTGAGTATTCTGCATCCAATCAACAAGTCAGAAGAAGAGGAACGACTACTAGTGGAATCAAAAATGTATTGTAGAATCTGCCAGTCTGATACCGGAAGGCTTCCTTCGGTCTGTGGCACTGAAATACTGTGCTTGTGGATTTGGTGGTGTGATTTATATCCCATCTTTCCATGTCAACAGACTCAAGAGAGGCCCAAAGGGTTACTGTAAGTACCTGCCCAGAGTCCACGGATGTCGGAAAGTCTCAGTAGCCAAATTTCAGATCAGAGATTTATTTGATGTTCTCTCTGCCTCCTTCCTAGCACTCCCAACTGACAGAGGGATAAACAAGAGACAGGTCAAGTGAGTGGTGCACTCAAGGTGGTGGTGTGGCCAGAAGGAGGGATCCAACGTCTAAACTGCCATGGAGCCCACACAAACCTGGAGCCACTCTAGATGTGTGTGTTTGCTTCAAAAGATGTACAAAAAGGGTTTAAGAGGTGGAGCCATTCAACAGCCCATTCTTTTGGTAAGCTTCCAAAAACTTTACATGGCTCTTTTTAAAACAAGTTTTAAAAGACACAAAGACAGTCAGAGGCTCTTCTGGGTTAGATCTTCTGAGTATATTTCTGGCTCACTTGCTAAACTTCTTTAAATTATTAGTAGCAGTCTTACGACAGCAGATTTGACTCACCCAATGCATTAAAATATAATTCAATACCTAGAGGCATATCAAGGCCACGAGCTCTGGTGGCTTTACTTTGGACAAATTCATGGGTAGTGGACCTACTGGTGGCCCAAATTCAGCACAGCTCCATGTGCACTTCAGCCTATTGATCAATGGACTTAAAATGTGGTCAATGATATTAATTCCATGGAACTTGCATGCTCAGAGACTGTACATCTCCCTTTGTCAGTTGCTGGGGACAAACAGTATGGGATGGATATTACTTCCACAGTTTACTTATGAATATCCCTGAGGCATCTGGCTGGCTGCTATTGGAGAGAAAATGTTGGACTAGATGGACTCATGGTCTGATCCTGCAAGTTCCCAGATTCCTTATTTAAGGCTGCAACGTCTAATTGTACCTTGCAAAGGTACATTTATTTGCATGGGTGTTTCCTTGGAAACTTTTGATGCTGTTTTCAGCACCATGTGGGAACAGGTAACACACACACACACACACACACACACACACACACACGGAATCCTGCAGTACAGTTTTTTTAGTCTGAGTGCTCCTGTGTAGGATACATATAGAAAGGAAACCATTTGTCTATATCTACAGATTTTTTTTATTGTCTGCCTACTAACAGACATTTAGATTTTAAATAAGCAAAATCCAAGAATAGGTTACTAAAGGGCAGAGGAAGAGAAGGAGAAAATAGCAGTATTGTGTAAGAAAGCATCATACTGTGAAAAGACGGCACATGTAAATTCAGCATTACAGCGGAGAATTTGGATTAAGGTTGTAGATAGGAACGAGAGAGAAAAAAATAATAATAGGAGGTTCTAATACCTCCAGGGTACAATATTTTTTAAAACAGAAAATTGGCCTGTGTTTATGCAGATAAGAAAGCTTTTTAAAGAGATTGTAATATTGATCATATGGGATTTCAATTACCCTGAAACTGACTAGGCTGGGAATTTGAGACTCTCTTAAGAAATGAATCTTCCTCCTGAATGGAGAATCGTTCTCCTTGAGGGTGTATATTGGCAACTGAAAAATCAAATGGTTGAGGTATATGCTTAGGGTCACCGTTATTATGGTTGCTAGTAGATTAATGCCAATTAACATGGAAAATTCTTTACACTATATATCTTAACAGCAACAAATCCTCAGTGCTGGTTATATGGCAACATGTATTTCCCAAAGAGTACAAATTCAAGGAAAGCAACAATGTCAACAAACTCCTGAATAATTAAGGAATTCCCCAATGCTTGCTAAGTGGTTCTCAAACTTTTTAGCATTGGGTCCCACTTTTTAGAATGACAATCTGTCCGGGACCCACTGGAAGTGATATCATGGCCAGAAGTGCCATCATTGTGCCACCAGAGCCTGCTGCTTTCCTGAGAATACAACAATAAGTTGGGTTATTTCTCAGTCATTTTCTATTAACAAAGTGAATCAGAAAGAAAAAAAGCCTATTTACACCCTTGATACACACAACAAAATCACACAGCCGTTCCCACGTCCAGCATCCCATCTTCCCATATTTTCAATATGGTTGGTATAGGTGGTTCATAACCCACCTAAGAATGGCTTGCAACCCACAGTTTGGGAACCACTGCAATAGATGGATTTTTTTTAACACCAGCATTTGTACAAACAAAGCAAATAGAACAGCCAATAGGAAGACTGGAAACAGGCAACTGGATTTTGAAAGTTCGGTATAGTGGTGGAGCCAACACCTGTCTACAAGTCTCTGCAATGACCTGTGAAAGTGTTTGGCAAAAGCTGCAGGCAAAGAAAATAAAATTTATTTGGACCAAATCATTTGGGCATCTGGCCAAGTTACCTCTCCTCATCCCCCACGAGTGAGTGGCCACATAAATCAGCCAGATAGAGGATTGGGCTGGAGACGAGGTAGATGGGTTCTTTATGGATCAGGAGCACATTTATTTCTATGAAATACTATTGCTTCCCAAGCCACCTTAAGTCAACAAATTGCTTGCTTTAAGAACACTGGACTGTGATTCTAGGCAAACTATGAAAGAATGTCCCATTACACTCAGTGGGACTTGTTTCCAAGGAAACACACTTAGGATCATGCTGTTTGTCTACAAGGGAAAAGATTACAAAGAGTCTCCTGGCACCTTAAAAACTAATGAATGCACAAGCTTTCTGGGCTACAGGCTATTTCCACAGACGCTACTGAGGTTTGTTATTTGCCTAACTGTTACTTGCACTCTTTGCCCTTTGAAGGAGTCTACAGTGCAGTCCTATGAAGGACTACTCAGGACTACTCAGGAACTCCAACTGAGTTCAACGGGGCTTCCTGAAAAGTATGTGTGCATAAAATTTAAACTGGACTAAGTTCAATTCAATGCCTTCTAAAACAGAGCCGTTCCAGGCTTGCAGCGTGTCTGGGGTGGGACGACGTCACGGCGTCCTCAGTGTGGCAACCCCACCCCCATATGTTGCTCGGCCACACCTCTCTGCACCTGGAATCACTCCATTCAGGAGCGATCTGAGCACAAGGGGCAAAAAGCACACAGATTTTTCCACACTGCTGCTCCTCGCTGCAGCCAGCGCCTGCTGCACTTGCCTTCCCTCGCGGCACCCTGTTCTAAAATCATGTTCAAAAATGATAAAATTCCTGACCGTAGACTAGAAACATTAGAGCAGGAGTGTCAAACGTATGCCCCATGCAGCCCTAGAAGCTCTTTATCGTGCTCCCATTATAATTGAGCATTAATTGAGCTCCCCAGAGCCATCCTTTCAGCAGGGCTGCTTTTGTAAAGGCTCTGGGAGGAAGACATGGAAGGAGCAAGGAATGCCACAGGGTTTGGGGTAGAAGGATGAGAGAAGGAGATGCTGCCAAGGTACTGGGAGAGCCCAATTACCATGCGGGCTGCCCTTTCAGCAGCACCATTTCTGCTGAGGCATCACCTTGCAAGTTGCAACCCATTCGCAGCTACTGAGCTCTGAAGTGACAGCAGTAGAAGCGTCACTGCTGAAAGGTTTCCCAGCATGGGCTCTCATTTCTGGAAAATATGGTTGAGATCTGAAGCTTTTCTCTTCTGTCATTTGTAGCTAATGAGTTTCTTTGTGAAGACAAAATGCTTATTGCTGGCCATCATCAGCTTAACAATGTCACTTCCTGTTGAATGATGTCTCTTCCGGCCCTCAGCAGGCACCACAAATGCTATTCAGCCCTCTTGATCTGTGGTCTCCAAACTGGAGAGACCACAGTATTGGCGAAAAGTGTCACTGGTGCAAACAGCTTCTTCCGTTCCACCTGGGACGTGCGCGAAGACCCTGACTACAGCCCCCAGGGGTCTTCATGGTGAGCCGCTTCTGGGATCTGCCACCCCAGCACACCTCGTGAGCAGAGTTACGTGCAGACCCGGCTTGCCGTGAAGACCCCTGGGGACTGTAGTTGCAGTCTTTGCACACATCCTGGGCGGAATAGAAGAAGCCGTTCACCTGGTGGGAGGGCAGGGTGGATGCCGGATCTGGCCCACGCCAGAGATTGGTGACCCCAGCTCTGGATGAAATGAATTTGACACCCCTGCATTAGAGGAAGAGAAAGCAAAGTGAAAGGGGAACCTAGTTAATTGGTGTAGACCAGGGTGAACAGTTGTGTTTGACAGCAATGGCTGAGTGTGAAAAGAGAGAATCAGGTGGAAGGGTATTCTGGTGAATGGGGATGGTATAAAAAGTGGGGGTGCAGGCAGGACACAGAAAGAGGAAAATCTCGCAGTGAAGAAGAAGGGCATTTGGTGACTGAAGTGTCCCAGGAGGGAACTGAAGATAGAGATGACAAGATAGATACAGATAAACAAGACCAGAAGGATATTTGAAAGGAAGTACTAGTAGGGTTACCAAACTGGGACAGGGTGCCTATACCTTTAACCATTGTATAGAAGAGGGAATTTGCGTAGGTGCAGTTCATCATGGAAGGGTTTCAAAAAGCTGTTTAAAATCACGCTCTGTCCCCATTTGTGTCTGGTTACCCTAAATACTAGAAGCTTGAGATGAGAAGCTAGTACAAAGAAGAGTTCAAAGTTCAGCCATTGGTGCATTGATTGTGGACCCAGAACGATCAAAAGACCCACAATGATTCCTGAGACCCTGGTGGAAAATATAGCAGCTGCCAAGAATTGCCTTGTGTTGTTGCCACTCCTTCTGCCACTAAGGAACGTCTCTCCCAAACCAAGGGTGTACCTCCATTTTTAAAATTCATCTCCTGACTACCATACAGGATGTTAAATAAACATCATTATATGTTTCATTTAATAAAATATAACCATTAATAATAACCAAATAATAACCATTAATTAATTTTCCAGTCAATGTCCTCTCATCATGAGTATTCTACAGAACAATCCTATGCCAGTTTACTCAGAAGTAGGCCATTCAGTGCAATGGGACAGATTCCCAAGTAAATTTGAATAGGATTGCATTTCTAGTAACCTTGCATTTTAAAAATAGTATCATTTTTTCCTGTCTCCACCTATAAGAGGGACAAATCAAGTCTAATTCATCAATTGAGGGTGTCCTACATTTCCTTCCTCTAAAACAAATATAGGTAACATATCCCAGAAATTCAGGCATGGTCTTGTTTTAGTGGGCTGATTTTAGAATAGGAACTCCAACCTCTCAAACCAGAGAAATAGGTCAGAATCAAATGAATTTTTTAAAGGAACATTCGTATCAAGCAAAGTGGATAAAACGAGAATTCCGAGGTGTTTAGAGACCATGTAGATTTGACAGGGGTCTGTGCATTGACACAGATCTGTCTAATATAATCTTTCATGTTCTATAAGTTGCATTTGCTTTGCCTGGGAATGGATTTCAGAGTTTAGCTACTTAAAGAAATGCAGGTCTGTTTGATGAGCTATTTCACAGAGATACCCGTAAAACGATGGGAAGTAGTTTTTTTTCCCTTTCCTTTTTTTCACAGTGATAGAAACCTGAGCATCATTACCAGGTGACTTTTCAGATATTAAGCAGTTCTTCATAAGGAATATTGATCTATAGGAGAACTACTGGAAGTGGAAGAATTAGTAGTAGAATTAGTAGTAGAACTACTACTGCAGTGGAAGAATATTAATATAAGCATTAATCAGGATTTCATTTGTGAGCCTAGGAATCCTGTTAGAAGGGAAATGTGACCTTTGAAATATGACATTTTAATAAGAGGAAGAAATTTTTATGAAGATTGCCATTCCACATATCCTCTTAGAAGACACGTTGCTTCACTATATTGAAATGCCGTCTATAGCAGGAGCTGGGGGTGCCCGGCTTCTGTCCTGTGCTGTGCAGTGTGATGTGCTAGCATCAGCAGATGATAATGCTTATCTCCCAGCTTCACCTGCTGATTCTTGCATGCTAAGCTGCTGTTAAAGGAACAGGAACAAGCCAGGAAGGAATTGTGGCTAGTCAGTAACCTTAGCAGGAACTCAAAAGTGTATATTGCCTCTGTGGTAGGGAGGCAGAGGTAAGCAAGCAGATCAGGAACCTGCTCTGAGACCAGTCTATACAGGCAGCAGGCTGAGCTGGTATCACTCTCAGGTGGTAGATTGCACCGTACCCAGTGGTGGGGTTCAGCCAATTCTCACCTATTCTGCAGAACCGGTTACTAATTTTAGGTTGGAGAGGGAAGAAAGGCAGTGGCCGCCCTGAAGGACATAGAACCGGTTGTTAATTTATTTGAATCCCACCACAGACCGTCCCCCTATTGGGTGGTGCATGAATCCCATTGTCAGGGATAAGGGAAAGGGGGGATTCCTTGGATGACTACAAAGCTGGAGTGATTGATCTGCTTTTGGTCTTTTCTTCCCACCCAAGCACCTCAGGACCTTGGTTCCTGAGTTCTGTAATTCATCTGGATTCTCCTCCCCTTGGTGGTAGTTCTCCCAGTTCACTCTTCTTGTGGGCACAAAGAATATCAGTCAAACCAGCTGCCAGCCAGTGGCATAGCTAAGGGAGTGCAGGGGGTAGTAATTGCACCGGGCAACAAGCTTGGGGGGGGCAACAAACTAAGCTTTACACTACTGACCAAAATGGTGAAAACCTTGGTAAGTATGAGTAAGAGCATCATGTTATATATCATTGGAAAAGTAATGTAATGCTGAGTGCAATGAAGCAAACTGTGGTGGAATAGCTGTATTCTAGCAAAAGCTATGACCAATTCTCCAAAAAAATCATTTATTTACTTACTTAATAATTTAAATTTGATTTTGTTGTGGAGGGAGGAGCTACAAAATCTCCTTTGCCCCAGGTAGCAGATGCCTTAGGTATGCCACTGCTGCCAGCTTTATATCTTCATCAGCAATAGTTACCCCAGCCTGTTCAAAGGACAAACACCCAAGCCACAACTCCCTCTTGCAAGAGCGCTGGATCTCTGCATTGCCCTGACAACAGGGTCAGCTGATCCATGAGTTCCAAGAGATGCAAGGTGGCTGGCAAGAGGTCCCATTTTCAGCCACTTGTCTACCACTTGCTTCATCACTGGTCTAAATGGGCTAGAAATGGACCCCTGCAACCAGGAAGAGTTTGATCTCAAATAGACTGCCAGTGGATGTTTGACTGCTTCCCCATTTGTTTTTAAAAGCTCCCATTAAGCTAAATACAAAATCAAACAGTTGCACCAGGGAGGAAGGTTCTAGCCCAATCTACTTCCTGCTGGGCATCCTGAAGGATTGCAGAGCAGGTTTTTTCATATAGGTAAGAGCACAGAACATAATTTCTCATTTGCAATCTGAAATGGTACAGTCCATTATTCTCCTTCAGGATTTTGCTATCACTTTCCCACCTGATAGTGCTACATGTGCATACAGACAAGACCTAAGGTTTGAGCAGTCATAGGCGTTTTTAAAATGTAAACTATCTTCAGAGCACTCCCATCGAACACAATGGATCAGTGGATAGGGGCTGTGGAGTGTGTTCCAACAGTGCCACAGTGACTGCAGCACCACAAGCACCAAGGGGCTTGTGCCCTTACCTGGGGGCTTGCACAGGCTGAGGGGCGGACCCAGGAGGCCCACAGACCCCTCTGTGCGCCTCCCTGATGTTTAAAACTGATCATCGTAGGATCAAAATGCACTTCTGGTTTTTGCACAAAAACAGAGTTATTTTAAGCATGGGGGGGCACAGAGGGGTCTGCAGGCCTTCCGGACTCTTCCCACAGCTTGCCCAAGCCCCAGGTAAGGGCACAATTACCTCATAATTGTGCCTGCAGCGCCACAATCACTGCAGTGCCATTGGAACACTCTGTACTGGGTTACTCCCCTTAAAGGGAAATGGGTCGTGAACAGTGGTGTCATCTACTCTCTTGCAGACGGAACGCTGGGCGGGACTCACAGCCCGTCAACTCACTTCCGCTTTCTTCGCACTCCCCGCGCGGCTTTCCCTCGCCTCGGAGGGGGCGCCTGCTCGCCCAGGCACCCGGCGCGCCCCCCCCTGGCAAGCAGGCGCTCCCTCCGAGGCGAGGGAAAGCCGCACGGGGAGCGGGAAGAAAGCAGAAGTGAGTCGACAGGCTGTTGATCACTCTAAGTCCCGCCCAGCGTTCCGTCTGCAAGAGAGTAGATTACACCACTGGTCGTGAACCACAACTTTGGGAAGCACTGCAATAAATCCATTCGCATTTGACATGTGTGCTTTATAGTATTTCTACTAGTAATTAATAAAGAAGGAGTCGATTCCTGTGATATCTGTTTTGCCTCTTGCTCCTGAAAGAGCAACAATTTCTCCTTGTGGGAGACATGAGTATACAAGGGGGCAGCAATGCATATATCCTAAATGTATCAAAAGTAGGGTTATCAGACACAAACTGGGACAGAGTGCCTATACCTTTAACCATTGTATAGAAAAGGGAATTTTGGCAGGTGCAGCTTTTGAAACGCTTCCATAATGAGCCGCACCTGCCCAAATTCCCTCTTCTGTACTATGGTGAAAGGTATAGGCACTCTGTCCCAGTTTGGATCTGGTAGCCCTAATCATAAGGAGACACAGGCCTTAAGACTATTGTATGTTTGAAGGAAAACTGTGGCATAATAGGAATGAGTCACACATCTACTGTAATGGAAGTAGCAGCTCTAATATCTGAGTAGCTGCTCACCTACAATGTCTTTACGACAATAGACGCAAGGGTCACTTCAGAAAATACATTAGACACAATCCACTGCTCTGCTACGAATGTTTAATTCCTTTGGCTTCAGTGGGACTTAAAGGCCTGCAACTGTGTACTGGATTGCTGACATTGTAAATTACTTAGGGTTGAAAAGCATCCCTTCCTTCATAGAGGCTCTAATATTTCAGTGAAGCAGCTCCAAATAGACACTTGCTTTTGCAAATGCTTTTATCATTCACTAATGGTTAGCAGAAGCCTGATCCTTTCATGAAACAAAATGTCATGAATAATGTTATGAATTTTGTCACATGAATATATTTTGTTTTTAGCTTATACTTGGAAAATCAGATGCGGTTTTTTTCAGGTCTGTCCTTAAAGAATAGAATGTTTTCCCCCTAATAATGATTTTGAAAAAGAAAAAGAAAAAAAATGTGGCCCAATATTCTCTCTTCCAAAAGGGATAATAATATAAAGCCTGAGTACAATGTGGTGGAAAGGTGCTCCACAGAACCAGGAAATGGAAGCGATGACATTTAATCCATCCCATTTAATCTGAAAGATATAAGGTATTATCTTCCAGATTAAATGCCTAGGTCAAAAAAATCCAGCAAGCCGACCCAAATATCAGTACAAACACTGCTCATGCTTACAATTGTTCATGAAGAAGCACAAGTCTTTCTGTAAGCTTCATACACAATTACGGCTGAAATCCTATACACTCCCAGGTGAGTAAGTCACATCGAACTTATTGATGCTTACTTCTGAGTAGACAAGCATAGGCTTGCTCTGTGGTTGCATTGTGCATGGCAAGGCAAGGTCTTGCTCAGGCAAAGCCTTACATGCCTGTGAAAGAAGAACTTTGAATGTATCTTCATTCTTTTCTAGTTCAGACCTTGCCTGAGCTACATGCACAATAAGCTGATTTCAGAAGGAAAATGGCCATTTCACCTAGGGAAGTGGTCACACTACAGGAAATGCTGCTGTTATAACAACAGACAGGGCCAGTTCCAGGAGTGGTGTGGCCCACTGTGGGGCATTCCCATGGGGGGGGTACCATTCCTGAAGGGCTCCTACTCACCAAGAAAAGTGCTTGTAGTGCTACATGCGGCACCTGGAAATAGTTGGTGGTGACAGGATGACATCACTGCCAACTACTTCCAGGAGGCCCATTTTGGGCAGTTTGGAGGCAGGAGTAAGTGGGAGGGCCCAAGGTAAAGCTGTTCTGCTTGCCCCACTGACTTAAAGTTCATAGAGATCCCGGCTGCAGCAGCAGGCAATATGCTCACTGTGCTGGTACGGGGGGGCCCCAATGTGTGGGGCCCAATGCGACAACATTGGCCACATTGGCTTAAGGCCAGCCCTTATAACAAATACCACTTCCCCAAGCAGTAGACAAGCTGCTAATAATCCTCAGGTGTTCTCTCTGCTCCCAGATAGCCAAGTGATTCTGCAGCAGTTGTCCTAAAGACTAAAAGCCCAGTCCTAACCCACGTTCCAGAACTGGGGTGAGGGCAATGCAGCTCTGAGGTGCGGGAACAAACATTCCCTGACTGTGAGGAGGCCTCCGTGACTGTTCCCCAACTGCAATATGCAGCACATGCCCAGTGGCGTTATTCACCCGGTACGCTGGGTGGGACTTACCTTTGAGCGGCAGCCTGCCCGTTGCGTCACGCCGCGTTCCGCCGCTTTCCCACCCGCTGGGGCGGGCGGGAAAGCAGCAGAAAGCGGCGTGATGCAATGGGCGGACTGCCGCTCAAAGGTAAGTCCCACCCAGCGTACCGGGTGAATAACGCCACTGCACATGCCCCATTGGCACAGCTATGTCAGTGCTGGAAAGTAGGGTAGGACTGCACCCTTAGACAATCCATCATTTCCATGGATAGTTGTATTCTATGAGACTGACACTGAGGGCGCAATCCTATGCAGCACTGGAATGGCGAGGCCGACTCAGCAGCACCATATCTAACACTGCGTAGGAGAGGCTGGAGCTCCCCCACCATGGCAAGGGAGAGTTCGCTCCCTTACCGTAGGGGAGGTTCCAGCCTCCACTATGTGCTCCTCGGATCTGCAACCGATAAGAGCGGGCAGATCTGAGGAGACCACACAGCCTGAATCGGGGCCTCGCGGCCTCGCAGACAGGCTTAGGAAGTGGTCATATGGCACCTCCCAAGCCCGCCCATGTCCTGCCCAAGTCCTGCCCCTGCCTCCTTCCTTCCCACCAATCCCTGTCCCAATATGGGATGAAGCCTTCCTTGCATTGGCCACCTTCGGCCAATGCGAGGGAGGCGCTGTGTGGGTGCAACAGGACTGCCTTAGCGCCAATGCAGGGGGGCTGCTAGGCGCCCCCACATCCACGCTAAGGCCTTAGCACTGACACAATGACATTGGGTCAGTGCTAAAAGCCGGATAGGATGGCACTACCTGAAGCGACAACATGCAACATTGTGCACAGTGTACAGAAAGTGAATCTCAATTTTGTACATTAAAGAACTCAGCTAACACTGCCATGGAAATTACATGTGTGCGCGCATGTATGTATGTATGTATGTATGTATGTATGTATGTATGTATGTATGTATGTATGTATGT
>JAJKFI010000016.1:13991192-14043641 GCA_029204185.1 Lerista edwardsae | reverse complement strand
GCACACCAATTTGACCCTACCTACCCTGACCCGCACTCACCTTGCCACACGGAGGGGTCAGCCTAGCGCTTGACCCCTACCGCCGCCAAACCCAAAAACCAACCCAAGCCCTGCTGTAACTCAAACAAGAACTGATCCGTTCCCTCAGCGCTGAGGTGTACCCCGTCACCCCTGAACAAGGCCGGATTATCATATCGAATCGAAGGGTGATAGATTGTAAAACCCCCTAAGGCCGCCACGACCTTGCTCATATAAGAATTCAATTTACGGCGGGCCTCGTCCACTCGTACTGGGGAACGGGCGGTCCTCCAGACTCGCCGAGGCAACATGGATGACCAGACTAACCTAACTCCCGGAACCCAGCGCACCAACGTGCCGAAGTCCTTCCGGGCCTGCTGCCGCAGCTCCATCGTGGGCCTCTGCCCCAGGTCATTCTCCCCCAGGTGAACTACCAACACCCTAGGCGGGGGGTGGATCTGCAAGAACTGCCAAACCTCCGGCAACAACTGGCCCCAACGCATCCCTCGGCGCGCCGCCCACTGGACCCTGGCAGCTCCACCTAGCCCCAACTGTGAGCCGAAGGAGGACGAGGCCGCTCGCTTCACTGCCCAAAACACGATGGAGTGCCCACAGATCAAAATCGGCACCGGGCTGGAACAAAATAAACCTGCCAAAGAACAGAGGTCGTGTTAACAATGAGCCAACATACACATATAAATCCCATAGCTCAGAAACGACCCGGAACCCCAGACCAACGCTACCCCGCATTGCTACTTCCTAACATACGCCTTAAAAACTGCAGAGCGCCACCTCCCAATTCGTTGAATGGATGCGGCAGGGAGCCCCAAAGCCGCTGCAGCAGTGGCCGCCCCAATCCTCATCGAATGTAGCCCGTACTCCGCAGGAGACAGGCCCAACATCACTAACGCTCTAACCACTATGCTACGGAACTGCGACAGAGTAAGGGGGCTGTCATCCCTGTGCCTGAACAAGTGACCCTCAGCCTCCCCCCGAAATTGCAGGTACTGACTCATGGACCCAACTGGACAAATGCTCGGGTCAGTAGACCGGCTCAGATGGATTACGGCACCACGCCCCTGCTGGTCCGTTTTGGACCTGCGCAGGCGCAGCCGCAGTAGTTCAGGGCCCATCTCCACATCCCTTAACTCCATGCTACGCCCCGAAAGGTCGAATGTCGACGAGCAGAGTAACTCACTGGCCCTGAACGCCCCAAAAAACATAAGGGTGGCCGTGGCCTGAAACAAGGCCGCTTCGTAAGGCGACCCACAAAGAACCGGGAACAAACTACAAATGCCCCTTAAAATGGGAAGCGTAACTGGCTTACGCTTATCTGGCTTCGGGGGTGCCACCCTCTTGAATCCCTCAATGAGCTTCCTTACCCGAAAATCGGCAGCCGGATCGGGAAGACCGGCAGCCTTTGCCCAAAATGAGACCGCAGCAGCATATACTGTCAGGGATCTGGTGGACAAGCCAGCATCGTGCAGTGACAACAGGAACTGAACGAGACGCTCCGGGGGCACTGGGCAGGTGTCAGGTAGCCCTACCTCCTGGAGGAATGCACAGAACTCGCCAACCTTGGCTTGGTAGCTCGCTCTGGTGGAGGGGGCAAGGGCGGACCATATCACATTCTGGGCCCGCTGGGCCCAAGGCTCCAGAGCCACTGCGGCATAGGGTCGGGGTCCACCTGAGCCCCAGGCGCCAGGTCTCGGAAACGCTCCACCTGAAAACGAGACAGAGCGTCCGCGATACCATTCTGCAGCCCGGGGACATGCCGTGCAATGAACAAGGTGTTAATGTTCAGGCACTGCAATACAAACGCCCGCACCAACACCATGACCCTGGGAGACTTGGATGACTGGTTGTTAACCACGCTGACCACGGCCTGGTTGTCACACCAGAACCGAACTGTCGCGTTACTCATGTCCGCCGCCCAAATGTGCACCGCTACTACAATGGGAAAGAGCTCTAAAAATGTAAGGTCCCCTGTAATGCCTGCCTCAACCCATTCCCGAGGCCAAGGTGCCGCGCACCATCGGCCCCGACAATAGAGGCCAAAACCGTGCCCCCCAGCCGCGTCAGAGTGCACTTGCATATCGGCCTCGAGAAGGCGCTCCTCTCGCCAAAAGGACACACCGTTAAAATTATCCAGGAAAGCTTGCCACATCCGTAGATCGTCCCGCATGGCCTCTGACACTCTGACGCGGTGGTGAGGACGCTTAAGGCCCTTCATTGCGTCACACAGCCGCCTCAAAAATGGGCGGCCCGGAGCAACGACCCTGCAGGCAAAGTTCAAGTGCCCTACTATCGACTGCAACTCCCGCAGCGTGATCTTACTCACCCCTAAACTAACCTGAATGAGCCCCGACAGCCGAGCTAACTTGTCCCTGGGCAAACGGCTGCAGGCAGCCACCGAATCCAGCTCCACCCCCAGGAACGTAAGCACTGTGGCCGGCCCCTCCGTTTTAGCGTGAGCTAATGGTATGCCCAGCTCCGCACACATATCTTGAAAGGCCGAGAGCAAATTTAAGCAGTTGTCCGACCCCGCTGGCCCAATCATTAAGAAATCATCCAAATAATGCACCGTAGTGGCCAGCCCGGTCCTAGCCTGTAGGGCGAATTCCAAAAAACTGCTAAATTTCTCAAAGGCCGAACAAGATAGAGATAGCCCCATAGGAAGGGCTCTATCGAAATAAAACCCCCCCTCGAACTGGAATCCCAACCGGCAGAAGTCCCCCGGGTGTACCGGTAAAAGCCGAAAGGCGGATTCGATATCCGCCTTGGCCATCAAAGCCCCCTTGCCGCAGGCCCGCAGTACCCGGACTGCAGAGTCCAATGAAGCATATCTAACTGAGCAAAGGTGGGCCGGGATGGAGTCATTAACCGACCCACCCTTGGGGTATGACAGGTGGTGAATTAGGCGAAACTCCCCGGGAGCCTTTTTAGGCACGATGCCCAAGGGGGACACCTGCAGGTTGGGAATAGGGGGCTCAGGAAAGGGTCCTAGCACCCTACCAGCGCTTACCTCCTTCTGGATCTTTTTCCTAACCACCTCCTCCATCCCCACAACGGAGCGCAAATTGCGCGCTATCGTGGGGGAGGTTGGAAGCGGGGCAGGGATCCTAAAACCGTTCGTAAACCCTGACGCCAGATAAGCAGCCGCCTCCTGATCGGGGTAGAAACGAAGAAGCCGCAACAGGGGGCCCCGCCTAATCGGCGTTGGCCCCCTTTCCAGCACCAGGCGCCCCTGAGCGGCCACCTCCTCGCTTGCCACCGGTTCCTCCCCCACGGCCGCCTCCCCTGCCGGGGCCGAGCCGGGGGCATGACACTGCCCCATGCTTGGCCCCGCAGACCCCACAAACATGGGCAAAATTGCAGGCTGTCCTTGTGCATCGTCCGGAGGCGTTATATTCATAGCACGCCCTGGTGGGTTGAACACCAGGGGTGCCTCCTGATGCCCGGCCGAAAGCGCCCACATTACGAGAAATCAGATGGCCGCTATCCGACCGGTCACCCCATGCGGGGCGCGAGGGGACCACAATTTGTACCCACAATTCGAGCTGAGGCACACGCCAGTCAAGGGCCGGATCGTGACTCGCCCGAAGGCGAAAGTGGTCATCATAGGTGGCCCACGCAGAGCCCGAATACTCTCTGAAAGCCCTGTGAATAATGTCTTGGTATTTCACAAGGGCCGCGGCACGCGCCGGCTGCATCTGCAGCACCACTGCCATGTATATGGAGTAACCATACAACCAATTGGTGAAATTGCGATCCACCTTTCGCCTTTTCACCAATTCGGCATCACGCACCGGGTCACCTACCCTTTGGATGGGCTCGGGCTCAGTGTGCAGTAGACTGAACATGTCTACATACTCACCGCGCCATATCTTCTCCTTGACCGCCAAGGCCAAATGGCCTCCAAGCGGCAGGGCGATGGAGCCATACGAGGAAGGGGGGCGTTCAATAGCGCCCCCAAATCCCTGCCCTACCTGATTCTGGCAGCCTGGGGCCCATAAGCTATAAGGAGGCGGGAGGCCTGATGCTCCCGGCTGGCCCGTGACACCTTGCGCCCAAGGGCCACCAACCTGCCCCGTGAATTGAACCCCCGGGGACCCACTTGGGGGCGGAGCCCACGGCAGCCGCTGCTGCCCCGCCATCACGCCACCTGATTGCAACTGAGGAACTGGCAGCCCAAATTGCGCCCAATAGTCCGTTGCCGATTGAAAAGGCGGCTGACCCACACCAACATGGCCGCCTTCCCCCCAAACTGCCGCACAAGGGTCACCTACACAACCTTCCAGCTCACCTGCTACACTCTGGGGGGCCACTTGCAGGTCTCCCTCCCCCTGCGTTGGTGGCCGAGCGCCCTTCGGACTCTTCCCCCCGCTGGCCTTGGCTCCAACTTCCGCTGCCCTCGCCTCATGGGACTCAGCTTCCAGAGAAGTTACCCTGGAGGAAAGGGCTTTATACATCTTGCTACCCCGACCTGGGCGGGTGGACCTGCGTAGCGGCGCACCAGCCCCAGCTGCAGCTGAGGAAGGACCACCCCCGTCACCTCCACCTGCCTCCCGCTCAGCCACCTCCCTCTCAAGGGCATCCACCCGGGCGATCAGCGCCCTGAGTTCCCTTAAATCAGCCTCATCCTCCGACGCGGGGGGGCTGGGTGGGGGTCGCTGCACAGGACGTTTGGGTGCTTTTCCTCCCCGCTTCTGCTTTCTTTTGGCCATGATCACAGCCAAATTGTGATCCTTATGTGTCCCCCCCACTAGCGTTCGCACTTTAAGAATGAGTGGGGTCTAGGCGTACGCCCCTCAAGGGATCTTGCTTCAACCAACAGTGGATATGCCCCACCAGAGATCTTGATCTACAAGTGATCTTGCTTAAACAACAGTGGGCATGCCCCACAAATGATCTTGCGTTCACAAGTGATCTTGCTTTACAACAGTGGGTATGCCCCCAAGCGATCCAGCTTAACAAACAGCAGGCACGCCCCACTTGTGAATAATATCCCAGCAACTCCCCAGAAAAGGTTCCCTCTTCCTTCTTCTTCTTCCTTTTTTTTTTTTTTTTTTTTTTACAAAAGGGGAAAGCTCCTTCAATGAATAACAGAATTTGAGTCCCCCCCCAATTTTAGGGTCTGCCCCAAGGGGGGGGGGGGAAGGGGAAGGGTTACTCAAAGCTCCCAATAATGTTCTTATTTTAACAATAAGGATACAACCCCAGCGCGGGGTTCCACAGCACCAGACAGCACGCCTCTGAGTCCTGCAAGAAAGATCCAGCCACAGCAGAGCCCCGCAGAAGGTCCCACGACGTTCTCAATATGCCGTGAAAAAAGCGGAAAAAACGGCTGCGGCTGCAGGCCCGCGCAAACCGCGCTGCTAAGCCCTTCCTCCCACTCGCGCTGGGACTGAAAGGCCTCCGCGCCTCAGCTCCAGCAGGGCCCGTTCCCCCAACCAGTGCCAGCCCGATCAAATAGAGCAAAGCGACGAGCGCCCGCTCCGCTTCCCAGCCCCTCCCCTAGAAAGCCCCGGGCAGGCCCACACCAGCCACGCGCCCGGCTCGGAAGCGGCCGAAACACGCGACCGACCGGCACTTCAAAGGGGGCCTAATTAACACTGTTCAGCCGCCACCCACTGATCCGATCGCCGAGGGAGAGAGGGAGCGCAAAGCCGCAGCAACGCAGCTGCCCGATCGCTCACGGCAGCTCCGGACGCGCAGGTAGGCCTAAAACACCACGTGCGCAGACGGAGCAGCCGAGCGCACACCCTCTCGCCTCGCCGGCCGGAGCGAAACTGAGCGGGCGAGGGCAGGCGCACGCGCACAGCACCGCCTGCCCCGCCCCCGGCCGGCAGGCCCTTAGAGCTCCGTCTCCCTGCGCTCGGCAGGGGGCGGGGCAAAGACGGCGACGCGCGATCTGCGCGTCACCGGCCATCACAACAAGTGATTTTGATGGCATTTTTGGTTGATGCTACAATTAATGTACGTAGATCAAATCCACAAAAAGCTCAAGCAGATGAATTTGAGAATATGAAGCCTTTTGTGGAATCCAGACTGAGTTTGAGCGTCCAGTGAAATAGTCCTATGGTTCCTTTCCTGAACACAACAGTTACTATTTGCCAACATGATCTGACATTTGATGATCATGAAATTCAATCAGATAAGTTGCAGGTCATCTCGCAGACTAAAGGATCATCTCCAAGTAAAACATCATGACTGGGATATACCATGAAGTATTAAATGTCCAATCCTGTCATTGAGATACTGTATGTCAGTGTATCTTCACACACATTGGTGCAGGGACAGCTCTGCAGGTGTGGACGTTTGCCATGGAAAAATAACTTGGAAATCACTCAGAGGCCAGCATAACTCAGCCAGCAGATAGGCCCAAACAGGGGAGATTGGGGGCACAATCCTAAACTGAGTTAGGCCGGCATAACGTTGGGATACTGAAGGAAGTCCCTGGAAATTTACAGGCCTGAATGGGGAAAGGCCTAACACTAGGCCGACTCAGGGGGTAAAGTGCTGAGTCATTCTGACTCAGCTTCAACCTGGGGATGAGATCATCTGATCTCTGATTGGATGCTGGGGACTATTTAATCAAGACCAGAAACACCTGTGGTTAGTTGCTGGAGATGTAAGTGTTGCTGTTGGAGGAGCTTTGCTGTACCTGTTACCTGTTTGCTGTTCTTTGCTGCAAGAAACCTTCTTCTGAGACTATAGAAGTTCTTGCTACCCTAATCTCTGATGTCTGAGTGATTCCTTGCCGGAACTCTGCGACCTTGAAGCCTTTCCAAGCCTCACAGCTGCAAGCTGCTTCTACGCTATCATCACATAAGCTAAACCAGCAAAGTTTGGCCAGCACAAGGGACACTGTAAAGTATGTTTGGACCACTCTTGGAGTCTTTATGGTGGCCCTGGTACTGGCCAAACTTTGCTGGCTTAGTTTATGCCGGCCTAACTCCAGTGTAGGATTGCGCTCTGGGACAGGATGTGGGACAGATGTAAGATGCTGGGAGGGGTATGGAGCAAGTGTCAATGAACGTCATATTCTAATCCCCCCTTCAGACAAGAGACACAGGGACTCAAACCCTTGCCATGGAGAGACGTATGTCTGTTGCACATGGCTTCTCTCTTCAAAGGGAGCTTTCTGCCCTTCCTCGCTTGTGGTCAAAAACATATTGTGTGTGTGAGGGATCAGGAGACTTGAACCCTGGTTGAAGAGGTTATAATTAGATCTTTACTTTTGCCCCTTCTTTTCTGCCACCTGTCCTGTATGAGGTGGGACTGGTGTGGCATCCTTATTTCATGTGCATGTGTCTGGTTGGTCCACAGAGCATTCCCACAGGGCCCCCATCTTTCCACAGGACACCCCCCACTCCCCAAGAAGAGCGCTTGTGGTGCCATGTGCAGCCCCTGGAAATAGTTGGTGTTGCCATGATGATATCACCAAATAGCTTCCAGGAGGCCCACTTGGGACCATTTGGAGGCAGGGGTAAATGGAAGGGCCCAAGATAAAGCTACTCTGCTCGCCGCACTGACCTACAGCCCAGAGATCCTGGCTGCAGCAACTAAACAGCCGCTATGCTTACTGAGCTGGGGCGAGGTCCCCCAAAGCACGGGCGGGGCCCAATGTGATGACATTGGTCACATTGCCTTAAGGCCAGCCCTGTTGGCATCCTTGGGGCCCCTACTCATGATCAGCAGAAGTGCCTCTGTTGTTGTGCAGCTCATTTCCAGGGGATGGCAGGGGGAGTGTTCGCTCCAGCATTGGCAGCTCATTGCCACCTCCACTTGTCCCCACCCCTGCCCTGTTCACTCTGGTAGCACTTCTCTGGCTGCCAGTGTTGGGATTGGCTCCCTGGACATTACACTGATGATGGGCAGACATAACATCAGTGGAGCATGGATGTCATGCTGATGACATGCCAGTGTCAGGAATGCTGATCCATGGATGACCGGAAGCATTGGGGATTTCATGGATGCTGTTGTCATTGCTGGAAAAGGCTAAGCAAGCTTTACTGGGAGGGCTGCACTGGTGTGGCATGGCCAGAATGGGTTTAGGATATGACAAATTTCACTCTGGCATCTATGCAAAGTTGGTGCAGCGGCAGAATAGGATTGGGCCATAAATGTTCATACCCCAACTGCAGAACTCCTTTACAGTCTCAAAACAAGTTCCCAACTGGTACTTTTAGCATAAAACCAAACTGAACTGTGAAAAAGACATTTTAAATTCTATTTTCCAATCTGTTCTAACTGCTTGTTTTAGAGCAAATGGATTCCCAAAATAAGTTTTTACCTTTAGGCAGGGTTCTAATCCAACTAGACTTTGGAAGTCACATAGACACCAAACAGCTGTAAACTGTATTACCGAAGGGCATGATTTCTATGTTGCTGCACTTAGTATAAAGGTTGAATAAACAAGTGTAATAATAGACAAGGTTATTTTGACCCATTATTTATGCTTCATGAGCTATTCAGACTGCAGCAAGCAAATAGCATTCAGTAGCAAAAACAGATACTGCCAAGGCATAGAAATTCTAATTATTGTTTCAGTAATTATGGTTGCTTATTATTGTCTAAGTGGATTGACCTTTTGGGGTAAAAAAGAAAATTAGATGGTGTTAAGGCTTTCAGTATGTAACAATTTGAGTGTTCACGTTATATAGTGTTTCCTACCAGTTTGTATAGCAGAGTACACGCTGAAAAGGTTCCAAAGGCATCAAAAGTTTAATCTTTTGCGGCTTGCTGTGGATAATTGTGATATGAAAAATGTGAAAAGCAATTTAACAATGTATCCAGTACCACAGTAATACAGATGCCTTGATCTGGGAGTGCAACAATGTTCATAGAGCTCTCTGAGAAAGCAATCTTAACCTGGAGTTAGGCCGGCACAGTTAGGCCAGCAAAGTTTGGCTGGCACAAGGGCCACCATAAAGCGTGTTTGGACCACTCTCGGAGTCAGGGAGGATGGCACACGACATTTGAGGCAGGGAAGTTGGTGGTGGTGGCAGATCAGGGCAGTGACTGAGTTGGGCCAAGGCAGGGCAGGGGTGGATCTTGGCAGGGCAGCAGTGATATCCGCTCCATATAACTCTTCTGTCCTAGGCCAACACACTCCTTGGCCTAATAAATTTTCATCAGCAAAATAGTTGGTGTAGATCTGAATAGACACATAGGGGCCAAGTAGTGGTGGAGGAGGTAAGTAGATGTTTTCATTCCTTACTGCTCCCCATTGACCTGGTCCTCAGCCATCCCCCAGGATGCTGCAGAGGCTGTGTTGGTGCCACTGCATCAGGATTGGGCTACCTGACTATGAATCTGGAAGTTCAAAGGGTACTTTGATATATCATAAATCTGTCTCTAGGTTGGTCCAACACATAGGATTGTCTGAAGTAATCTTGGAGTATACTGAAGTGATATACAGGCACGCCCCGGTATCCTCGGGGGTTCCGTCCCAGACACCACCATGGATACCTGAAACCGCAGATACTGGGGACACCGTTTTAAAGATAGGGAAACATCAGTGGTTTTGCTGCAACAAGATAAAAAATGAGATCTGTTTAATGTTCCCCTAACTTTTTAATAGGCATCCCAGTATCAGTGGTATCCATGGATAACTGAAACCGTGGATACCGAATCAGTGGATACTGGGGCATGCCTCTATTCCAGTAACCTGTGGAGTATACTTAACTTGTGTTCATTGTTCAATTTTTCCTGAGCTTTCTAAAAACATGGATGCCTGCACCTCTACCCCTGGCCGCTGAATTTGACAAATGGGTTGTTTGAATTTAACCCGGAACAAAAGTTGTGGCATACTCCTAGGCCACGCAGGTCTTCAAAGCTACTTGCAAAAGGAAGAGAAGACATTTGAAAACCACTGTCCTAGAGTGTCCCATCCTTGTGCCTGGACTCTGCATTGTGATTTATTTAAATACAGTATTTAAATACTGTATTGTTTATTGTAGCCATACCGTACAGTAATAATTATTACAGTAAGGATACAGTACAGGTGTGCCCCAGTATCTACTGATTCTGTATCCACGGTTTCAGTTATCCACGGATACCATGGATACTGGGATGCCTATTAAAAGGTTAGGGGAACATGAAACAAATTTCCTTTTTTTACCTTGTTGCATCAAAACCACTGATGTCCCCCTATCTTTAAAAAGGCATTCCCAGTATCCATGCTTTCAGGTATCCACAGTGAGGTCCAGGAACGTAATCCCTGCGAATACCTGGGCATGCCTGTAATAACCTTGAAGTTATTAACATCAAAGAATGACAAGTTCACATTGATCTAACTGTATCTGCAATAATACATTACACCCACAATATAACACAATATGAGAATAGACTGTATCCATAGACTGTAATTGATGCCCTCTGTTGCATCAAGGAGGCAGCAAAAATATCACCTCCTTGCTGCATTGGACAGTCATCGGTATATGAGGTGGGGAGTGCCTACCTTGGACCAACCTGAATTGTGCTAGAGACCTTTGCCTTGCATAGCCAAGGATCTCAAGGCAGAGATGATGAGGGAAAACACCTCCCCTCCCTGCACTTAAAATCCTCATGTATTTCCAGAGCAGACCTGGAATCTGCCAGAAAGCAGGCAGTCCTGGACCAGCTCTTCAAATGCTTCATCCACCAACAAAAGCCCTGGTTCCTGTTCAGAATCTCTTAGAGGTGGAATTCCGAGTTCTGATTAATCCTTTGAAGTACCAATTTGACTTTCCCCTTTGACTTTTGTTTAGTGGTGAGATATTCTGAAAATCCATTTGCAAAAGTTAGAGAGAAGAGTAGGAGAATGCGGGCTTGTTGAGCTATTTTTCCTTTTCTCTCGGTTTCCATTAAAAATTCAATTACTCTGAGGGTAATTTTCTTTCCAATAAAGCCAATGACATTTTAACAGTGCTCACTGAACTCCCTGCACCTTTTGTGCCCTTCTAATCAAAGTGTACCAAAGTAAACAAGGTATTGTCCTGCTAATTCTTTGCCCTTTGCTGCATGATGTAGACCTTAAATGGGAAACTCCATTTAGTGGAGAAGAGGGGAGTTTATGATTTAAATCCTTATAACAGGTATTCCAATTTCACCCATGAATTATTTTTATTGGCAAGGAACTCCCATTGCAGTGGAGCTGCCTAAAACCAAGCAATAAGTCCTCAGCACCAGTGTAAAGGGCTCTGGTTCATACATTCCCCAGGAGTGGTGTTAAAATGTCCTGATGGGACAGGGTTTCAGCATCTCCCCTCCACCACTACACAGGTTCATACATTCAGCAGGAAGGGATGGGCTGCTTGCTACAGGTTGAACAAGACTGAATTATGTGATTACAGTTGATGTGATTTCTTCCATGCAGCAAAACAGTTGTACTTGTTAGGGTTAGGGACGCGTTACTTGTTAGGGACATTTTGGTTGGTGAGTCATAATAAAAGTAAAAAAAGTAAAAATATAAATAGTTTTATTAAATTATAAATGATGATTTCCTTCAATCCTCAAAGTGGTACCTATGTGGAGCTTTTGTTAATACACAAAGCAATCAATTAATAGGCAGATAAAAACACTGCAGTTGACAGCCCTAATTAAAACTATATGTTCTTACAGTGAACCAATAATCAGAAAGGTTGTATACAATGTATTTGTTTATAATCTTAGGTGTATCCAGTATTTATTGTCATTTATAGATTCGAGTTGCATTTGTTCTGAAGCAGGTGGGAATAAAGAACTGATTGGTGAGATTATGTGATCTTTCTGTAGATGGGAGGTTTGCTGATGAAATGACCGATGTACTTGATTCATTCTCAGAAAAGGAGGGGCAGTATCTTTAGAGCAGGGCAAATGAGACGATTTTTCCAACTAGACTAAAACACTTGGCTGACCAAAGATATTATTCTGAATGAAGGTATTGAATGAAGATGTTATTTAAAATGCTGAGATGTGCAGAAGAAGAAAAAAGTACAGATTATCAGATTTTTCATAGGTCATTTGGTGGGCCTGTATATCTGTTACAATAGGCTTTCAGGGCCAAAATACATGTTACATTAATAGCACTTATGAATAGCATGCTTCTGAATCACAAAAAGCACCCTGGCACGGTAGTGGGGGAACCCATATTATGATACCCAAACTGGGACCACAGTATGGTAAGAAAGGGGGGTTAAACATTGCCTTGGATTCAGCAAGATTGCTATATGCACAGATGTGGAAAAGCGCAGAAACACCAGATTTGAAAAAGTTGATAGGTAAGTTATATGATACAGCAGAAATGGATGTTTTGACAGAAAGATTGAAAGATGGGAATCTGTGTAAGACAGAAAAAAGTTGGAAGCCTTTTTATGACTGGTTAGATAACTAAGATATACATTAAAATAGAAATAAACTGAAGAAATAGAGTCAGATAAATTAGGATGTTAAAGAATAGAAATGTATATAGATTTTAGATTATTATACGCTGGAACCCTAGCCCAGTATCCTTTTGTGTGTAACCTATGTACACCTATACCTATGTATATCTTACTTACCTGTACCTGTGATAGGAAAATGGGATTCCGATCCCCCCCAAAAGTGCAGGCTGTGTGTGTGTATCCAAACAGAACCCCTGCACAGAGACCAAACTATCGGGACAAAGTGGATTTGGAGAGCTCTTGGTGGAAAGCAGGGTTATTGTATACTTCTATGGTTTTATTTTGTTTTATGAATAACGTTGTACAGTAGGTTGCATTGGGCATTTGCCTTGGCAAGGGAAAGGCAGGGTATACATTCTTAAACAAATGAATACAGGTGTTTTGGGAAAAGGGCTCAACTCCCTCCACTGTGTTGTAATTCCAGTTTGGACCAGCACCACCCACTGCTTACCACTCCTTACCGTGCACCTTACCACTTTGCTAAAAGGAAGGACCAATAGTAAGCAATCAAAAATGTGTTGTAACTTACAGTTTAATCTGCACTTTTAAAGCAGGTGAGACATGGATATAACTCAGTGTAAGGCAAGTCGTAATTCTTATTAGAGTGAATAAAAATAATGTGCACGTCCATTGTGACATGCTGCACTCACACTCTTCAGAAGTTCTCTCATCTTTGAACAAGCTGCAAGGGAGGTAACATTGTCCTGCACACTCGCTGGTGGGGATGATTTCAAACTATACAAAGGCAAAATATTATTATGCCACTGTACAAATGGATGGTAAGGCCACATCTGGAGTACTGTGTCCAGTTCTGGTAGCCACACCTTAAAAAAGATATAGGGGAACTAGAGAAGGTACAAAAGAAAGCAACCAAAATGATTACGGGGCTGGGGCACCTCCCACATGAGGAAAGGCTACAGCGTTTGGGGCTCTTCAGCCTAGAAAAAAGGTGCCTGAGGGGGGACTTGATTGAGACATACAAAATTATGCACGGGATGGATAAAGGGGATAGAGGGAGGTTCTTTTCCCTCTCTCATAATACCAGAACCAGGGACATCCACTAAAATTGAGTGTTGGGAGAGTGAGAACAGAGAAAAGGAAATACTTTTTCACCCAGCTGGTAATTAATCTGTGGAACTCCTTGCCACAGGAGGTGGTAATAGTATCTGGCCTAGATGCTTTTAAAAGGGGCCTGGACAGATTTCTGGAGGAAAAGTCCATCGCAGGCTACAGGCCATAATGGTTAGTGCAACCTCCTTACTTTAGAGTTAGGCTATCTCTGAGTGCCAGATGCAGGGGAGTGGCAACGTGATGCACATATCTAGTTGTCTTGTGTGTTCCCTGAGGCATCTGGTGGGCTGCTGTGAGATGCAGGAAGCTGGACTAGATGAGCCTTTGGCCTGATCCAATGGGGCTCTTCTTATGTTCTTACCCCAGGATTAAAATGTGAAGGATGAAAGTTTTTTTTCTAAATTGAAAATACAGGGAAACCTCAATTTAACAAACTTCAGAAACAATGGACACTATTTTCTTCAGTAAAAAACTTCAATACATTCGAATTTAACATATCCTCCCCACCTCCCAATTAATCTATTAAACTGAGAATTTGCAGTATGCAAAAAATAAAATAAAATAAACCTGCGAAACAGGAAAAATTCAAAATCATCAAAACAGGTTCTTCCAAAGTATGGTCTGAGGTTCTATCACATTATTCCCCTGCATGTTTTGTTTGATACTTTTTAATTAAATGTACTGCAAAAGTCAACTGCTTTGTTGCCTGCTGAAAAATCCCCCACCTCCTAACCCTTGTGCAATTACCTGAAGCGCATTTGTACCAGCAAACGTAGTATTGACTGCGACTGACTCATCAGCTTTCAAAACAGGCATTGCACAATCCTCAAGGGACCAAAACTGACCACCTAATTATGAGAAATGTACCGAATTACCAGAAAGCAATTCAGCAGCTCGGCTTGAGAAGAGATAGTACCAATTGCCAAGCATTCACTCCATTTTCATTTGGCAGCTTCATTTCAGACAGGATGCCAACAAAATACTTGTGTGGATTCTGCAAAAAAGAAAAGTGTGTGTGTGTGTGTATGTGTGTGTGTGTGTGTGTGTGAGAGAGAGAGAGAGAGAGAGAGAGAGAGAGGGAGAGAGAGAGGGAGAGAGATTCCTGCTGTAGCAGATTCTGTGATTGCTTTTGCATTTCCCCATTTTAGGCTGGCACTGGTCTTATTTAAAGATGCTGATAATTATTAAAAGGCATGCCACCTCTCAAAGGTATGTGCTGTAGAATGGATTTTCGATTTAAATACAAGGCAGTTTGGCAACGCTGGAGTAAAACCCCAGCCTGGTGCTTTTCTCAGGGCCCATTTACAAAAATACAATCAGCAAAATGGAATGGAGAAGCTTTGTCTCTGGACTGAACCACATTGGATATAGGAGGTCGAATGCTTTAATGCGCTTTAATGTCCATGTGAACAACTTCCTGCAGGCAGAAACTTTGAATATCATGGAGAAGAGCTCAGCTTGGCCTTCTTCCAGAGAGGGGCGTAGCTAAAGAAGTGCAGGGGGGGTGCAATTGCACCCGACAACAAGCTGAACTTGACACTAGTGGACAAAATGGTGAAAACCTTGGTATGTATGAATAATATCATCATGTTATAGGTCATTGAAAAGGCAATTTAATGCAGAATGCTATGAAGCAAACCAGAGTGTAATATCTTCATTCTATCAAAGGTTATGGTCAAGAAAACTAAAAATGAAAATACAACTGTCATGCAAACATCACTGGCTTAGATAACTTTTAAAGTGGACAAAAGAAAGGGAGGAACCATGCACACCACTCTGAGCCCCTCGGAAGAAGGGTAATATAAAAATGTGAAAAATATGGATGGATGGATGGATGGATGGATGGATGGATGGATGGATGATATGGGTGGGGAGTGTTAATAATTTATGGGCCCCATGTGTCCAACGACCTAGCTATGTCACTGTTCGAGGGTGACTGCAGGTTTGGGGGCAGCAGAAGGGGACATGCTGTTGGGGGGTGGGTTCCTCCTCATTTTTCAATTTTTTAAAAATGCTTAGGTGTTCTGTCACTTCTGAAAATGTCATCACTTCCTGTCGTGGCATCACTTCCAGGGCATCAGTTTGCCCTCACTGGGCTACACTTTCATTGGCTACGCCACTGCTCCCAGACATGTGTTCTTTTAATTGCTCAGTGATGTTTTTCATAGGGATTCTGTATTCTGCCTCAAATGCCTCCACAGTCCCTGAGTCCCATGCCCTGGAAAGACTTGTGTGTTTATTTCATGTCACTGCCCTCTTCTGAGCGAGCCATCTTCCTGTTCTTGCTCTACTTTGCTTAAAAAGATATAGCTTGGATATGCATGTTTGGGATAAGGGAAATTGTACCCCAAGGGCAGGGGTTCCTAGACATTCCTTGTACTTCCCTCTGTGCTTCTGCCACCACAGTAGCTTCAGAGACTGTGTGTGTGGCCTTGTGTGTATGGAGTCCTTGGGATATCTCCCCATGGTTGGCAGTGGTGACTGTTGCTATGTGGCTCATTCCTAGTGGCTGTCAGGAGGGAACCTCTCCAATGGTGGCTCCTCATTGGCCTTGTGCCTGTCCCTACCCCCTGCTCAGAGCAGCCTGGCAGTGCTTCCTTGGTCACCAGGGTTGAGGTTGACTATAGCGAGTGGCTCCTTGGATCTCATTCCAATGGAGCACTGACATCAGGACATCACTCTAGGGATGAGAGGCTGTGTCAGGGTTTCCATCAATGCTATTGGTGTTTCTGGGAAGGGCTGCACCAGTGTTACCAGGAAGTCTACACCAACGTGGCATTGCCTGGAGGGGCTTAAGATATGACAGACACCATGCTGCCATTAACATGGTTTTTGAATATGATTGGGCCGTTGGACTGAACCAGTTGCCTTCTCCATCAAAACATGCATCCTGCACTGAACTAGGACCCCCCACCCAAGTTCCTGCTTAATTCCAGCTCTTTTGTTCTACTAGTGATGCGTTCACAACTGATTGCATTTGAACAGCAGGCCTTCCATTTCCTTTGAATGCAAATAACAAGAAAAAAGTTCAAAAAACATAAAATGCTTAAAAAAATGTCACAACCTACTGTAAGTTTGCAAAAATTGTTAATAAAAGAAGTGTTGATAATAAAAAATTTTTTTACTACTTCAATATTAGAAACTAGAGAGAAACTGCATTCAGATATTAAAAAGAATTATTCTACTAATTTGGTCACTGCAGAGAGTACTGTTCTATACTTTACTAAGGTATAGTTCTGCACAGTATGAACATCTTAGCAATAAAATCTTTAAGTCCAGTGCAAGCTTTGAGCTATAGCTTTTGAACTATTGCAAAATTACAGCCCAGTCATCCTGACATTTGGACCCTGGAGGGTTTGAAAATGAATTAACTCACTTATAAGCACCTAATACATGAAAATCCATCGATTATTAGAAACATAGACTAAAAACTATCCAGGGAGAAACATTAATGAATTGAGAAACTAGGAGTCAGTATCAAGCAGAATTCTTTGGGCATATGCCTTGGGAACATTTGTAAAGATTAGGAATTGCTAATAAGATTTTCATTATTTTTAGGTTCAAAAGAATATAGCAAATTTTTAAGGAGAACAAGTCAACTTTATGATGCAGCTATGAACCTCACAGCCCAATCCCACGCTGCCTGACCGCCTGGGAGTGCTGCGGTAGCCAGGCAGCTACCACTACATCCCGTGGCAGCCAGGCAGCTGCAGGAGCCTCCGCAGGAAAAGGGGAGATGTTCCCTTTTCCCCATGGTAAGGGTGCAGGGGGGCTGACAGGTCTACTTGCAGAGCAAGGGCCTCTGATTAAGGCCACGTGGCACTCAGAGGTTGGGAACCAGTGGTGAGCGTTGGCATCAGTCCCACCCCTGCTCCACCCCGGAACACCTTCCCTCTCCACCCGAAAGGCCACACCATTGGCGAGCGGCAAACTCAGTACTCACTGGTTACCGGTATTCCCTTCGGGGTGTGCGCAGCCAGCGTTGGAGGAGCTTTAAAGAGCCTTGTGTGACACTTGTCCCACCCACGGTAAGGGGTATAGGAGTATAGTAGGCTATCAATTTGCAATGAATTCCTATGGGGGCAACAGTAGCATTCCTAGAGTAGGCAAAACACTAAATGTTGCAGGAGCCTGAGCTCCTGCGTAAAGCGGGTCCTCCTTGCTTTCAGAGCCCTTGACAGCTCAGAGAGTAAAGCTTCCAAACAGCTCTCCAAGCTGCAAATGGCCCTGAAGGTGAGGGGGAAGGACCGTTTTACACAGGAGCTCAGGCTCCTGCAAAACATAGCATCTTGCCCTCCCTCTAGGAACGCCATGGGGGGGGCATCTCTGCACCAACAACCCACAGTTGTGTCTGGTGCAAGAAGAAAGAGCAAATACACAGTTTTACAATAAATTTCAGGCCCCTCTCATGAAATGCAACAGAAGCTGAGCTGTCAAATTGACCATCTCCTTCTGTTGTCTCAGGATTTTCAGACTGACTCCTCCCTTTATCAGGATGCAAGACATTCTGCTTGCAGGCACAGTCGGTTCTCAAGGGAATAAGCAACCTTTATTAAAATGCAATAGTACCTAAGGCACTTGTTTACAAGTTAGTAGAAAAAAACCCACCACACACGCTATACTACAAGAGGGTAATTGCTTTCTGGAACAGCAAGTGCGTGCTCTAAAGGCATGTCCAAATGACTCTTCACGTTTCAACATTATTTTTATTAATCTTCTATAATAACTCACAAAAGCAAGTCCAGCATTACAGTCAATTATTAAAAAAATTTAAGTTACAAAAATATCAAAAGAGTTGGCGAAATGAGAGAAATGTCAAAGGAAAACAAAAGGCAATTATAAACCAAACAAGACATTACCAAGCAACAGTGTGACACCGTAATTGCATACGCAGACAGGAAAATAAGCAATATTGTATAAGCAGTGCTGTCACAAGGGTTTGCATCACGTAGTGCAGGAGGTCAGCGCATCACCTCCTTTTGTACCAGACCACACAGAAGAAATTACAATATCATATGTGCAACCAGTGGTGTCATTCAAATGATTTAGGAACAGGAACTCACTTTTGAGTTCAAATTCAAATGTTGAAAAAAAAAAACCAAAAAAAAACCCCGTAAGCAGCCACGGAGCCCGTTAGGATCCGGAACGCCCGTTCTGGTCCGTTCCCTCTGAATGACATCACTGTGTGCAACCTAAATGCAGGTGCATCACTAGGGTTTATTTATTTTAATATAGAACAATGAAGGTTGACCAACAAATAAGTAGCCAACAAAAAACAAGTGGCCAGCATAATGACACTCACACAACAAAATGAGAGCCCAATCCTATCAGGCCACACACCAATAGTATGAGGCACACCACTGGAGCTGGTGGTATAAAGGTGCGGTAAGGAACCTCCAATGCTGGCAGTAAGGCCTTACTGCTGGCACCACCCCAGTGCCAGTCCTGAGTCCCCAGAGCCAGCAGCCACTGAGTAAAACTCTGGCACACCCTGTCCCTTTCCCCCCACCCACTTCTCTCCCTCCCAGTCGCCAGAAGATAAACTATACTGAAAAACTGAATTTTTGAAAAGGGCGGTGTGCCGGTGGGGCGGGGTGCATCGTGATGCTGCCCCCCAGCCCAGTGCCTGGGGCATTTGCCAGTTCCACCACTGCAGCTACAGGCCATGATGGGTGGTGCAACCTCCTTTTATGGAAACAGGCTACCTCAGAATGCCAGGTGCAAGGGAGTGGCAACAGGATGCAGGCATCTTGTTGTCTTGTGTGCTCCCTGAGGCATCTGGTGGGCCACTGTGAGATACTGGAAGCTGGACTAGATGGGCCCTTGGCCTGATGCAGCAGGGCTCTTCTTATGTTCTTATGAAATAAGGGGCACTGCTTCCAAATTATGGTGTGGCAGCAAGTGTGATTGGGTCAGGCAACTTTAGCGTTCTAGGCAGCCTGTAGCTTTTCTCTGAGCCATTTTCTTATCAGTATGGAATTATATTTTTGCTTTGAAAAGTAGATATAACTTTATAGTGTTTACATGCTTCCTTGAACTCATCAGAGGAAAATGTCTCATTAAAAGAAATTAATTTAATGGCATAATTCTGCTTTGTCCACCCAGTGTATATTATATACCTTATTAATGTGGTTTCAATAATCACCTTCACTGTGGAGAGATAAAAGGTCTTGATGAAATGAAGGATTGGTGGAACATCTGCCATCATGAGCAAAAGTAACTTTTGACAAATTATCTCTTTAAGTCATTTTTTTAATTAAGATGATAAACACTCATCTGCTTTGTCATAAGTGAAAATGAATTAAAATGTATTTTTAGTTTAAAATTAACTAGCGTGAAAGAACATTCAAGTTTTGGAGGGTTTTTGTTTTTGTTTTAAACTAACTTCTAGAAATAATTACAGCATTTTTCTGCCAATGCTTCAGTCTTAACTTCAGATGCTGCTTCTATCACGCTGATATTTTTTCTATTTTCTTATCAAGAGCTTCTGTGCAGCCTGTAATTATGCTTCTTAGAATGACAGTGACTCTGAATAAGTGGATGCATTAATGTACGCTTTTGGAAACTATCAGCTTAACAAAGGCACGCTTGAACAATGGCTGTGGTGTCACCCAAAGTACGGTTGATTAAAAGTATAATGTTATGTAAGATGTTCATAGCTCTCCTACAAAAATACAACCATGATTTTCAGAGGGTTTCTAAGGACGCAGATGACAGGAGCAGCAATATTAGGTCAATTCGAGTAACAGCACAACATTATAAGCATTAACATAATAGAATGACAATATATTGTCATGTTTTGAAAAGATTTAAGCAGACTTTTTTCCATAACCATCATCTTCATCATGTATAGAAATTAGTATGCATGTGTGTCACAACATACAGCTCTATCACAAGCCGTTGGACCAGGGATGGGGTCAATTTTTCAACTTTAGGGCTCCTGGACCTTTAACAATTGTGTGGAAGGGGGATTTCAGCAGGTGCAGCTTGTCATCACACACAGTGATGAAAAACACATGAAAATTAGGGCAATAGAGCACAGCGGTTATTAATGGCAGAGCATCTTGCCCAGTGAATTCTAGAATCCAAATAACTGCATGATTCTCTGAGAATGATTTAAGTTTAACTGACCCCTCCATTCTACATATCACAGCTGATATCCGGCACCATCTGAAGGCAATGCTTTACAATGGCTTCCTAAATGTTCTTAACACAGGCATATCAAGCCAGGACAAAATACAAAGTACCTTATGCCCATTATTAGCACTCCTGCGTGGCTATGAAGACAATGGATCCTCAAACAATGTCTGAGTGATCTTAGCAACATCTCCAATCTCCACCAAAGACCAGTGCACACCAGAATCCACTGAAGGATTGCTGGCAGTAGACCAACAGAATTCCCAGTTAACATAAAGGAAGCTTTATCCTATGTGCTATGAATTATGTGCTGGGCCCAGGCCAGCTGTCTTTACAGTTCACTGCCATTCCATCTGTCCCTTTCTCCTACCAAGTAAAATCCCTTATCTAAAATTGCTGCCATGCAATATGTTCAGATAGAGCTATCTGAGGAACACGAGCCCAGATGCCTCATTCAGCAAGGTCACCATAATAAGACAAATTTGGTTGCCTCATCTTTAATTTAATCCAAAATTGCTTATGCTTTATTTATCACCAACTTAGCATTGGAGAACAGGTTTACAGGTCCTATTTATAATAACCTACAAGTATTTGTCTGTTTCTGGTTCCAGGAATGCGGCAACAATCTACACCCATGAGAATCTACATCAATCTACACCATGCAACAATCTACACCCATGAGCTACTTGAAAGCTCATACAAACAGACTCAACTGTTCTCCTATTGGCATACACAGTCATCTGCCTGGCCCTGTCAGCCAGAGAGGCTACAGAAAGTAGATCTTACACTACACGCTTGGATATCCCAGGAAGCCTTGCAAGCAAGGGAGATTCCTCATTTGCAACATTAACATAGGCCTACTGTGACATCAGAGCAGATTAGTCAAGTGCTCCAAGAGAGGGAATGCAAACAGACTGGACCAGTGGTGTCATTCAAATGATTTAGGAACAGGAATTCACTTTTGAGTTCAAATTCAAATGTTGAAAAAAACAACAACCCGGAAGCAGCCACGGAGCCCGTTAGGATCCGGAACGCCCGTTCTGGTCCGTTCCCCCTGAATGACATCACTGGACTGGACTAAGAAGAGGCAGGGAAGAACTCAACAATGAGGAGAGAGAGGAATGCAGGAGTTTCAAAAGGAAGGTTCAAAAAATCACCCTCTCAGCTAGAAAAAAAAATGTATTTGGTATCTGCATAGCATGGCCAAGAATCTCAAATAAATGGTGCTTGCTCAGAATCTTATTGCATGCTTGCCTTTTCGTGAAACAAAATTATATTCTTGATGTGAAATACAAATGGCAACGTAAGCCTCCTTTGGCATAATTATAACCTTACCAATAACGATGCTGCCGGTTAGCTGGATGAAGGGCATATGTTACCGCAATGCAGACGTTTCCACCTTAATTAAGACAGTTTGTATTCCAGTCTGTCTGGAAGCAACTTGGATCTATGAGATTAACCTGTATCCGTCTGATAATGTATTGCTTAGGCAGCCACACACTTTGTGACTGCAAACTGGACATACATACAAAGTGGTCAAAGTATTCTTTTAGGCCCCACATGTATTGCCAATAGGGATCCAGGCATTTCTGTTCATTGTGGATTCTTCTCCATCTTGCTGTAGAAATTATAATCATAGAATTAATGGAACAGAAGGTTTTCTAGCAAATATTTGCAGGCTTATCTTTTTTCAACAGTGCATCATGTTACTGGAATTTTAACCTCCTTCAGGAAAGATGCTAGGAATGAAAATATGGGCCTATGTGAGAGGATTATGAGAAAACTATATTCATCCATTTGAAATGGGAAAAGAATTGGATATTTCAGAGTTCTGCTAATGATTTCCGGAGGGGTAGCTGCGTTAGGTAGTTGCAGAAAAAAACCCAAAGAGCCTTGTGATCGCTTAAAGACTAACAATCTTATTGTAGCATAACTATAGTTGGCTTCATCAGAAACATGAAGCTTTATCCTCAGTTGGCTGGTATATCTACACCTATGGGGACAGAGAGAGAAAAATAGTGTAAATGATAGAGCTAAGTGGTAATGAAATACACGGGGTGCAGCCTACAATTCAATGTGAAATTTAGGGCACAATCCTAATCAGCACAGTTAGGCCAGCAAAGTTTGGCTGGCACAAGGGCCACCGTAAAATACGTTTGGACCACTCTCAGAGTCAGAGAGGCCAGCACACAGATGTGTGGCATCCCCCCTGACTCAGGAAGTGGTCCAAATGTGCTTTATGGTGTCCCTTGTGCCAGCCAAACTTTGCTGGCCTAACTTGTGCCACCCTAACTCCAGGTTAGGATTATGCTTTTACAGCTCAATCCTATCCAGGGCCTATGGCAGTGGCTCTCATAATCCTGTTATGGTGGTGCGAAAAGTGGGCCACAAGTTACAGTGGCAGGGGGAGCAGTTCAGGGAAGGCTAAGTTGGTGGGGGGGGGGAATAAGAAAAGGATTAGGCAACACTAATGCTCGACAAGATCCTACCCTATTTCTGTTTTCCTACCAAGACACACCCCATTGCGGATCCTCGGATTTTTGCCAACTAAGCAGACCTATTGACAGCCAGGTGGCCTATGGACAGGTAAGCAAATATATTTTTACTTACCTCTCCTGGGTTGTCTGGTTGCACACCTGGGCCACCATAGCAGGCAGTGTACACTCTGGCAATGTGGCTACATAGCATAAACTGGTAGGGGATAGGATTGGCCACTTTCCGGCTTCTTCCTCCTACCTGAGGAGGGACAAAAATTTATCAAGGACAGACTGTTGATGCTGTGTGACCTCCTGAACTTTGATCTGCCCAAGATGAGTGAAACTTGTAACCTTCAGCTTGCCTCTTCAGCCTTAACCATCCTACCCAATCAGGACGCCCCCTTCCAGAAGATGTCACCACGGGATTCGATATCTATGGATGTGAATAAGGTGGATCAGCTAATGAAGGCAGAAGAGCGTATCTCCATTGCTACCATGTGGAGTGGCTCTCCCTACCGGGGAGATACTTCCCCCAAGATGCCCTTTGAGAAATCTAGAGTTATTCAGAAGCAGTCGGAATCAACACGTTTTTTCAATACATCTTTATATCCCGACTGTGTAGTGTCTAGAAGCATGCAGGGAGGAACTTTCACCCTGATTGACGCTCAAGAACAAAGTGAACCTCCCTTGGTCTTTGATTTCATTAACCCAAAGGGAAATCTGCAGATGAGGAAGGCGGCATCTAGAAGGGCAGGACATCAAGATCAAATTATCCCTCCTAAAATGTCGATTGTGAGGCACAGCCCGTTGAGGAGGACCTCCATCATGAATGGTTGTGTTCTTTATGAGTCACCAAAAAGAACTAACCAAGGGAACCAAAGGGAAGAAATTCTGCAGGATATAGAACCTGCGATATCTGAAACCTCCTGACATAAATTGGACCAGCACAGTAGTGAAATCAATGTTATTTCATGGAATGTGAATGGCTGGGCTACTATTGCTCAGGACCCCTCGTTAAAGGCCTTTCTCAGATCCAAAGATATTATACTTATTCAGGAAACGTGGACTCAAAATAGTCCAACTCTTAATGGTTTCCAGTCATATCATATTGGAGCAGTCCCTGGGGTTGGTCATGGAAGATGCAAAGGCGGGCTGGGAGTGCTAATTTCAACTTCGCTTCGCGCGACTGTAAGGCTACTCCCATCCTTTGAGCAGTCTGCAATGGCTGTTATGCTCCACTTTGCACATTACGATCTTTTGATAATTAATATATATATGCCACCATTGAGAAAGAAAGTACAAATTGACAAATTATGGACGGGCTTGGAGGCCTATGTGACTAAACTTATTCAAGAATATCCCAAAGTGTACTTGATTTTAGGAGGGGATGCTAATGCTAGGATGGCATCTGACAACTGTACCTTATATTGTCATTTTAAGACCTATCTGCCTACAGACATGACAGATGAACTTCCTTTCCAGCAAAAATCTAAAGATCCAAAATCAAATTATGCTGGACTTCTCCTAAATCAAATGACTTATAAATTAAACTTACATATATTGAACGGTGCCTTTGGAAAAGACCACCCAGCTGAATATACATACATTTCTGGAACTAGAATGAGCCAGATTGATTACTTTATCACATCGACTAATGTGATACATTTACTATTAGATCTGGAAGTTATTCCAAAACTCTATAGTGATCATCTCCCTGTGTTATTGTCTCTGAAGAGCGTTGATCTGCATGTACGGAGTGCTAATCATTATGGGTCCTCGATATTTTACCAGGGTGGGTCATATTGTCGTGCTAGGTGGTCTACAAAGATAAATGTAGAGTACCAATCCTTCCTTGCCTCAGATCCTATCCAGCATATTATAACATCTATGCTTAGTCCTGTTCAAGGACAACTAAACATGGATTTATATTTGGATCTAACGAGGGAGATGAAAAAGATATTGGAACGTAAACCACAGGAGACCCAGCATTCCTCTTATCCAGTATCTAGACATTGGTTTGACAGCGACTGTGTCCAAGCTAAAAGAGATCTACAGCTTGCTTACAGGGAATATAAAACCAGCTGTGAACCTTCGAGGGCACAGGAGCTTCTTTATAAAAAGAAAAAATATAAAAAGCTGATAATATTTAAGAAAAGAACTGCACTAAGAGAGAATTGGAATAGACTTATACAAGCTGCCAAGTTAAAGGATTCTACCCAGTTCTGGCGTCTAATTAGGGCTTCCTCCAAGAGTGGGTCATTTTCCCTAGAGTGTTATATAGCTCCCCAGAAATGGGAGGAATTTTTTAAGGCTTTATATCAAGACACTGAGAATTATGTTGAAGATCAGGCCATAGACTTAGAAAAGATTTCACCATGGCCATCAGTGACCGACTCGGAAATTCACAATCTTGTTGCCCAGCTGAAATGTGGTAAAGCTCCTGGGAAAGATCTGATACCTCCAGAAGCAATAAAGAGTAACTTGGAATGGTGGACTCCTATATTAAGGGCCTTATTTACACATATTGATTGGACTGGACAAATTCCAGAGGACTGGAACATTCCAATTGTGGTGCCAATCTATAAAAAAGGCCCAAAAGACGAACCATCCTGCTATCGACCGATTAGTCTTTTAAGCATAATTAGTAAACTTTATGCAAGACATCTGTATGATAAATTAAAAGACTGGATGGATCAAGAACACATCATTGCGGACGAGCAAGCTGGATTCCGACAAGGCCGATCAACAATTGATCAATGTTTAATCTTACAACTTTTAATTGGGAAGTATAAAAAACTATTTGTTGCCTTTGTAGATTTAAAAGCGGCGTTCGATTCAATCTCTAGGCCCAAGCTCTGGGCAAAATTAATGGCTTCTAATATCGATAAACGCCTGCTCTTTCTCATTATGGCATTGCATAAAAAGACCCTGCTCCAGGTGAGATGTACTCCACAGGGTCATCTTACAAATGTAATCTCTACACAGAGAGGAGTTAGACAGGGCTGTATTTTGGCGCCCCTGTTATTTAACTATTATATCAACTCCTTGGTGGGGCAGCTGACCAACGCTGACTATCATCCGCCGAAAATTGCCCATAGGCATATAGCTGTATTGCTTTATGCGGATGATGCAGCCATAATCTCCAGGACTCCAATTGGGTTACGGAGAGCCTTGCAAAAACTGGAAACCTGTTGTAGAGAAGAACATCTTGAAATTAATTATGATAAAACTAAGATAATGGCCTTTGGTAGACGAACAAAGATTTATACATGGAAAATAAACGAACACCGAATTGAGCAAGTATTACAATATAAATACCTGGGTGTGGTGTTCCAAGCCAATAACTCCAGGAAAGCTCACGGAGACTACATCTCCCTAAATGCGCAGAGAAGCTCCTCGGCAATAATACAGTATACCAAATCCAGAGGTGGCAATTCTTTTCCTGAGGCACTTAAGCTCTTCCAAGCCAAGGTCATGTCACAATTGTTATATGGTTCGCAATTGGGACTTTACCCAAATGTGAAATCTTTGGAATGTATTCAAACTAAGTTTCTGAGAGCCATACTAGGGGTACCTAGAGATGTATCAAATGCGAGAATACGATTGGAGACGGGTCAGATTAGAGTCAAAGCAAGGATATGGATGAATATACTCACTTACTGGCTTAGATTGTTATTTCGTCCAGAAGGTCTTGTATCATTAATTTTACGTGATGGTAATCATTCTGGGTGGTTGGGGAATATTCATAAAAAACTAATTTCCTTGGGGATATCAATTGAAGAATTAATACCTATGGGATTGGAACAAGTAAAGTCAATCATTAAGCAGCATATAACAGATATTGAGAGGCAAAATGATCTTTCAAACGTGTCAGATTTTAATATCAGGGAAGATATAAGAATTTTTGCTCCTGCATTGTATTTGTCCTATTTGGACATATTTAATCACAGGAGGGCATTTTCGTTGGCCCGTTTCCAAGTATTACCCTCAGCAGTTACTGAGGGCCGATATAAAAAAATTCCCTACTTTGAACGACTCTGTCCATGTGGGTTGGAGGAAATAGAAACTACGGAACATGTTTTATTGAGATGTACCTTTTATCAGACTATTCGAAATAAATTTATTCTTCCGTTGCTGTGTAAATTATCAGGACGAACGGACCTACAGCTCACATACGCACTCTTGGCTGATGGTAATCTGTCCTCTGTACACAATGTTGCCAAATTTTTTGCTGCTGCTATAAGTATCCGGAAATTTACTATGAAATCCCTTGATTGAGTATCTGTCATTATAATATTCTATGAGACATTGTCAGGTTATTTTCTTTTTACTTTAACATTTATGTAATTTATGTAATTTAGTTTAACCTCATTTTTTAACATGCTCTGTACTGGTCCATGACCATAATAAACTAATTGATTGATTGATTGATTGATTGATTGATTGATTGATTGATTGATTGGCCACTAAACATACATAAGATAAGCACTGTGGCAGTCCACAATGACAGCAATTGGTGCTAACAATATTACCTTGCAGCACAATCCTATGTATATTAAACAATAAATATTAAGAATATTTATATCCCATTTTCAACGGAAAAGGTTTACAAAGCGGTTTGTAAACTTGTAAAAGTAACTTACTCAGAAGTAAACTCTATTGAGTTCAATGGGATTTACTCCCAGGTCAGTGTGTATAGAATTGCACCCCTAGTTTTGCTAATTGATCCTGTATTATGACAGGAAACCATTGACTCAGTACCACCTGAACAAATGGAAACAACACTCTGATTTTAGCCATTTTGTGCCTGTGTCTCCCTTTGAAGAATGGTGGCTTTCAGGTCAACAGCAGAGTCTCCTGGGAAATTGAAATGTTCTCTCACTGGCTCCTGATCATTTGAACTTTTTATGTCAGATTTGTGTCTATTAGTCTTTGTGTAGAGACTGACCCATGCAGACAGCAGCAGGGCAGTGTTGACAGGGGAGGACACACATCACACTGCAGGACAAGCCAGCTTCTTGTGGCATGGCTGAGATTACTAGTTCCTGAAACAGTGTTCCCTGCTAGGCATGGGGAGAGAATTGTCATTTGGGTCTGTGGTAAGGTCCACTCCTTGCATTTGTGTCTCTGTTATGGGGTCTGTTGTGCCTGGTGAAGAGCTGTTGTAGACCAGGGGGCTGTTGGTTAGGATGGAGTTCCACAGACTGGAGTGAAAGAGGTACTGGTGTTGTTAATTCCATTGCTCCATTGTTGGTAATTCCAGGCACCTGATGAAATGGATGTCATCTTACTAATTTGCTCTTTGTAAGCAACCTTGAACAATTAGGTGAGATGAGATGCATGAATAAACATACATTTCAGGAGAAGCAGGAAGAAGAAAAAGGTGTCCTTTTCCCCTTTGTTTCTTGAAGCATCCCCTCCCCACCCCCACTAAATTCCTCAAGAACCCAACAAGAATTCTGTTCCAGGCCGTCTGAGCGCTAAAAACAAGTACAGTACTTATCTAATAGCCCAATCATGTACTGTGCTGGAAAAGGCAGGCCAGCAGGCCCAAGCTGTACTTAGCGCAGTGTAAGAGGTGGCTAGATCTCACTGCGGGGCAAGGAGACGTTTGTCTCCGTACTCCTATGGGCAGTGGTGCAATTCAAATGAATTAACAACTGGTTCTATGACATCATAGCCGGAGCCAAAAAAAACCCAAAGCCAGCCAAGGTAAGCGAGTGGGCAGGGCCCGGCCATTTAACAACCGGTTCTATAGAACCTGGGCGAACCCCCTGAATTTACTGCCTATGGGGCTGCTCAGATCTGCACCAGAAAAAACTCTGGTGCAAATCCGAGCATCCAGATCAGGCCTGCACAACTGGGGACAGGGGTTAGGATCTGGCCCAATGGCCAGATTCTGACTCCACCCCTTCCTTGGGCTAGCCTGCTCATGGGGCTGCCCTCCCTCCATCCCATTCTGTCTCCCTCCCGCCTTTGCCCCACCTTCCTCCTGCCTAGCGGGGACATGGCCCCATGCTAGCCAAGTCCCACCTGAGCAGCTTCACAACATGGCTGGGTCAGCACTAGTCCACATGCTGGTTCATCGCCTGTTCCATTGTCATGGACATGCCTTATGGCACATTTTCAACAATGCTGGGCTGAGGCAAAAGACATGTGTCGGCCCAGCGCCATTCTAGGATTGCTCTCTAAGGGGTTGTGGCAGGTCCCCATTAGTTCCTATCTAATCTCAAACCATTTTACTCAAGATCAGTCCCATTGAAAACTAGAGAATCAGCATCCACCATGTCTTTCTCTTTAAAAGTACTTCTTTAGGAGCACTAAAATAGGGACACTGAAACCTGTGGTATAAACAGAGCAGTATTTGAGCAATAGCTCTGCAAAGCAAAATAAAGCTGCAGAAAATCAAAAACTAAACAGATTACCCAGAACAAGAACAGCTCATTGCCTGAGTGATATAAAGAACAGTCTTTGGGGAAGGACAAAATCAGTTCACAGTTTCTCAATGTACAAAATAAAATAGACATATCCTTGAAATCTGCCAAACTTCAATGCCAACTTGAAAGAAGGAAATTAGAATGAAAATGAAACATCCAATTCAATAAATAAGTGACTGGAAAAAAGGTTTCTTGAGAAGCAAGCCTGTCACCTCTAATATACTGTGGCAGGAGAAGCATAGCACTGCATTGTTCTCATGAATGTATGCAGCTGGCATTGCTGAGTAGACATCATGGTGACCTTTTCAGCCCTCCCAATTCTTGTTCCAGCAGAGGAACATAGACAAATCCAACCACATATATTAGAGCAGGCCAGGATCCAATCAAGGCAGGATTATTCCTGACACCATCCCTCCTTAAATCTTTTCTTTTCCTAACTCTAGACCATGCTTACTTTAATTAATTGGTGAGGGTAGGGAGAAAGGCCAATTCAGGCCTGCATCTCTGCTGTTCTCCAAGGCAACAAAGGCCTACCTGAGCTGGGAAATCCACAGGGTGCAGGCCTGATCCCATGCTGAATGCATCACCTTGGTGCTGACCTACAGCTGTTGCCACTGAATGCTCTTTATCTAGAGGAAGCTGTTACCTGCCCCCATTGCAAAATTATAAAACAAACCTGGGGGAAGGGGGAGAGCTTTAGCCCCTTATCCTCTGTACAAGATAATGTCCAGAGTCCTCATAACTTCACATGCAGCTGGTAGCCCCTTATTTGTGGGTGTAATTTATAGGCAGTGTGCACAGTGATATATTTTGAGGGGAAAAACCTGATGGTTTGGTGATTCTGAACCTTTGCAAACACATTGAAAATAAGCACATTACAGAGAATACATATGGGATGAACAGCATTTGCTAGATAGTATTTCATTTCATAGTCTTGGTCAGTTCCTAAAGAGAGCCTCTCTCTCTCTCTCTCTCTCTCTCTCTCTGTGTGTGTGTGTGTGTGTGTGTGTGTGTGTTCATACAGCAGATGGTGTCAATGACAAAATGTTTGGAAAGACATTTTGCGTTGGCATTAATTCATACCCAGCTGGGTTCTGTTTTGTTTCTTTAAAGAAAAGGGAGGTACTTGATAACAATGTGTATTAGGAAGACGAAGAGGGAGGCTGGAAATTGATCACAGTAATTTCCAAACACAGGCTTCCAAAAATTGGTGTGACCAACAAGAACCACCCCCACTTTCAAACATATTTATTCCAATCAGGGCTCCAACTGTGGATAAAAACGGGGGGGGGGGAGGATAGCAAATTTGGAACAGAAGCTGAATATTCAGGGTGCTGATTAGTTCATCTTCTCATTATGGTGCAGTGCTAGCCAATCCATAAGGTTGACTGAGGTGGTTGCCTCAAGCATCCGTTTAGCAGAGGTGCCCCTCTCCAGCGGCCCACGCACCTCCACTGGTCTTCCTCCTGCTCCCTGGATTGAAAAAGGAAGAGGAAGATGGAGAAGACATGTTCAGAGAGGAAGGCACTGCTCCTCTCTGTGTCCTGCCTTTTCCAATCCAAGGAATAGGAGCAGAGGCATCAGCATCAGCATTGGGTATGCTGTTTTGGGCACCAGGAGGTCTTCGACCAGCCCCACCATGATATTACCAAAAATCTACCTCTTCTCATAACCAAAACAGCCTTCTCCTTAAAAAAAGGCCCTTTCATTAATAAGGTGACAGATGCATGGAGAAATGTCCAAGGGCAACCTGCCTGAAGTATGATGAGGAACAAGGCTGCCTGATCTGCTAGAATATATGCCTGTTTTTTCCTTTGCACAACTGAGCTTGCCCTGTGACTGAGGGACAAGCTGCAAAATCTCTTTTTCCATGATGTGATAGGCTGTTTCACCTTAGAGAAGTCAACAACCAAGACTCTCTACAGTGGTTTGTATTGTTGTATACCCAAGCATTCTTTTTTGGGACCAGTTTAGTTTCTGCTTGGGTTTCCAGTCCCAAGCATACTGTTGTATTTCTCAGCCAGCCCAGTTCTTTGTCCACCATAAAATAGCACAGTCTGTTTGTTTCCACAATTATAGGAGCAGCTCTCTGGTCAAATTCAGATGGAGGGTGCCACACAGTCATCCCTTTTCCTACCTGCCTGCCTGCATGCAGGGCACATGGTTGAAATGTAGCACATGTCCTGGAAAAAGAGAACATCTAGCTACTCTGCTTCCGTGGCAAAGAGAGGGTGCAGCCTGCCCTGCCTCACTTCCTGTGGTGGGCCTGGCCATGTTGGGAGTAAACTTGCCTCCATATGTGCCTGCCTGCCTGCCTGCAGATGGACAAACACAATCCTATCCTTGTGATTTGAGGTGGGGTGGGATGGGGTCGCTCTTTGGCAGTGCTGCTCCTGCTCCAGCCACCACTCACAGCAGACAGCAGCAACTACTTCTTGCAGACAGCAGCTAGCCACTGTCACTTGCTCACAGAGGTTCCTCTGTCTTCTGTCTAATACACACACACACACACACACACACACACACACACTGAGGAGGAGGTTGGTCAGCCCTGCTTCCACTGGGCACACAGATTGCCTGTCAATGTCACTGTCTTCAGCAGGTGCTCTGCGGAGGAGGGGAGGGGCACCTGCCACTGGGCTGCCAGTGCTGAGGATACTCATGCTTTTGCCACGGACTCAGTATGCCACACTCTAGCTACCTTGACCTTGGCATCATCCACATAGCCACACCTGAGGGGCGGAGGAACGACCCTTCTCAGCACTGCCTGCCTGTGTGTGTTCATGACAGTTCCTCACCTCACCTGCAGGGCATGTCCAGTACACGCTGTAGGCTACAGCATGCTGCACGACTCTTCCAATCCTGATCCTCCACAGAGGGAAAGAGGGGGGAAAAAAACAGAAAACTCTCAATGGCCAGCTCGACTATTTTATTGCCTTTTGTTCTTCTGAGTATATTTTGGGAGTTGTGCTGTGGATGGAGTGGGGGAGTGGAGTTTTCATCACAGTGACCGGTTTAGTATGGAGCTGAAGGTTCCCTGCAACTGTGCGTGCTCTCTAGCTCTCTCGAGTACCAGCCACAGGTCAGCCTGGCTTTGGTGCTTTATTTATATAATGCCAGCGACGCGCGAATCGCGCGTCGCCGCCTTTGCCCCACCCCCCTGCAAGGGCAGGAGGCTGGGGCTTTAAGGGGCCGGCCGGCCGGGACTGAGAGCGAGGCTTGCTGCGCGCGCAGCAGCCTCGCTCTCCTCAGTTGCGTCCCGACCGGCACGAGGGAAGGACGCGCTCTGGGGCTGCTCGCGCCGGGCCTCTTTGACTCGGCGCGAATTTTTCTAGCTCTCGGCAGCGCGTGGTTCGGCTTGCGAGCTGCTGTGCCTTCCTCTCGTTGCCGGCCGGGGCGCCGATCTAGCGCGGCTCCGTGGCAGCGAGCTGCGTGTGAGGCGTGGGGCAGGGCCCGGAGCACAGGGACCACGTGGTCGGCGCGGCGGGCTTTGAGGCCTCTTGGCGTGCGGCGTTCCGGCCGGGGGGGGAGGAGGTCGTCTCCCTGGCTGCCCGAGCGGGGCCTTGTTTGCCGAGCTCGGGCCTTCGGGGGTTGCTCCCTGCCGCATGATCTCCCTGGCCGCTCCGGTGCAGCGAGCGGCACAGGAGAGTTCCGCGGGCTCGCGGAACAGCGTGTAGGAGTGCTTTGGTGTGGGGGGGACGTGGGCAGCCCACTCCCCTTGCTCCTTAGCAGGGGCTTGAGTGGCGGGGAGCGCAGAAGGAGGGCCCTGATGACGCGGAGGCCGCTGCAGCGCCCCGTGGGCCAGCGCCTCTCGGGTTTGGTGGCCTGCTACGTCTGGGACATCCCCGGTGCTGCATCAGGGGGACTAGGCAGATCGGGAAGAAAGCCAGCGCGTGGCCGCTACTGGAGCCTGTCATCGCCTTTGGAACTCTCTGCCACAGCAATCTGTTGCACGCACCAAAGAGCGGCGCTTATATCCTTTTGGTGTTAAATCAAGAATCACACGTGGGGGGGCGAGTCCCTACAAATAGCTGGGTTTAAATTGATTTTGGGTCCTTCAGGGGCACACTTGGTACAATGGGAAAACGCAAGCAGAAGAAGGGGGGCAAGGCGCCAAAACGGCCAGTCCAGCCACCTCCCAGCCCTCCTTCCTCCGAGGATGAGGCTGACTTCGCTGAGCTGCGGGCACTGTTAGCACGCGTTGATGCGTTGGAGAAGGAGGTGGCTGCCCGGGAGTCGGGCATGGGGGATGGAGGTGAGCCTTCTGGTGGGGGGGGCTAGTACTCCGGCTCCTCTTCGCCGGTCCACACGCCCCGGGCGGGGGAACAAGATGTATTGGCCCCTGTCTTCTAAGACCAATTCTCTCCAGGGTGGCCCCCAAGAAGACATCAGCGGTACCAGCAGCGCTCAAGCCCATGGTGTGAGTGCCCAGGAGGGTGCCCGGGTCGCCCCCCCTGGGGCTGGAGGCATGTCCATGGGGCCGTTGGGTGCGTCAGGTGAGCCGGACGGGGGGGAAATTAACCCTTGCGTGTCGGTATGGGGAGAAGGCGTGCCTATAGGGCAGCCGCCGGCCTATCAGTCGGCGGTGGACTACTGGTCTCAATTCGGGTTGCCTGCACCTCAGTTAGGATGGGGTGGGCAGATACATCAACCTCAGATGCCATGGGCACCTCCCCAGGGGATGGCGTGTGGCGCACCTATCACGGGACAAGCGGGGGGGCAATGGCCCTCGGGTTTCCAGGGGGCACCGGGGACTGGAACCTTCCCATCGCCATATAGTTTATGGGGTCCCTATGGTCAGGCTCCCAGTGCTCCTCAATTCGGGTCGCCTGCGGAGCCTTCCCCCTCCTCGTATGGGGCCATTGCCCTCCCGCTCGGGGGCCATTTGGCCCTCGCGGTAAAGGAAAAAATTTGGCGAGGGGAATACGTAGACATATTTAGTCTACTCCAAACCGAGCCTGAGCCCATTCAGAGGGTGGGCGAACCTGTGAGGGACTCAGAGTTGGTGAAGAAGCGGAAGGTTGACCGCAACCTTACCAACTGGTTATATGGGTACTCCATTTATATGGCAGTGGTGCTGCAGATGCAGCCTGCCCGCGCGCCAGCCCTTGTGAAGTATCAAGACATAATTCACAGGGCTTTCAGGGAGTATTCGGGGTCTGCGTGGTGCACTTATGATGAGCACTTTCGATTACGATCGAGTCATGACCCCTCCCTCGATTGGCGCGTGCCACAGTTGGAGTTGTGGGTACAGATAGTAGTACCATCTAGGCCCACCTGGGGGGACAGATCGGATAGTGGGCACATCATTTCGCGTAGCACAGCAGCCACTGGTCGTGCCGGGAGCGGCACCCCTGGTGTTCAAGCAACCAGGGTGTGCTATGAGTACAACGCTTCCGGTCGCTGTACCAAGGCGGCTTGTGCCTTCGGGCACAATTGTGGCATCTGCGGAGGTAAACATGGGGCAGTATCCTGCCCTAGAGTCAATAGCAACAGAGGGGGAGGTCGTTATGGGGGAGCTGGGGCGAAGAAGGGCGGAAACCCCCCTGCCGCACCCGGGGGTGGAAAGGGGCCCAACCCCAATTAAGATGGCTACTTTGTTAAGGTTACTGCATGCCTATCCGGATCGGGAGGCGGCCGCCTTCCTGGCTTCCGGTTTTTGTGAAGGGTTCAGGATCCCAGTTCCGCCTCCGACTTTACCCACAACGGCGCGCAATTTGCGCTCTGTGTGGGTATGGAGGAGGTGGTACGGAGGAAGATAAGTAAGGAAGTGGCAGCGGGCCGGGTTGTCAGTCCGTTTAAGGAGCCCCCCCTCCCCAACCTTCAGGTGTCCCCATTGGGAGTCGTTCCCAAGAAGGCGCCCGGTGAATTTCGTCTTATACACCACCTGTCATATCCTCGTGGGGGGTCAGTTAATGACTCCATTCCATCCCATTTGGCGTCAGTGAAGTACACCTCACTAGATTCGGCCATTGGAATCGTGCGAGGTTGCGGGCGGGGCGCTTTAATGGCCAAGGCGGACATTGAGTCCGCCTTTCGGCTGCTCCCCGTGTACCCGGGTGATTTCAACCTGTTGGGTTTTCAATTTGAGGGAGGGTTCTATTACGACCGCGCCCTTCCGATGGGCCTATCCATATCCTGTTCGGTTTTTGAGAAATTTTCCAGTTTCCTTGAATTCGCCCTGCGGATCAGGACCGGGTTGGGCACTACAGCGCACTATCTCGATGATTTTTTGTTCATCGGATCTCAGGGGACAAATGAGTGCTGGATTTTGCTCACAGCCTTTCAGGATATGTGTAGGGAGCTTGGGGTACCATTGGCCCACGCGAAAACCGAAGGCCCTTCCCCAGTTTTAACATTCTTGGGTGTAGAGCTTGATTCGGTGGCAGCTTGCAGCCGCCTACCTGAGGATAAGCTAGCCCGCCTCAGAGATCTGTTAAGAAGTAGTGTGGGGGCCATGAAATTGACATTGCGGGAGCTGCAAGTGATTGTAGGTCACCTAAATTTTGCATGCAGGGTAGTGGCGCCAGGCAGGGCGTTCTTGAGGCGTTTATGCGATGCCATGGCCGGCCTTAAGCGGCCTCACCACTGGGTCAGGGTATCCTCTGCCATGCGTGACGACCTGCGCATGTGGCTTGCTTTTCTCTCTGAATTTAATGGCGTGTCTTTTTGGAGGGAGGAGCGGCTGCTTGAGGCGGATCTACAAGTCCATTCTGACGCGGCAGGGGGGCATGGATTCGGCCTTTATTGCCGGGGCAGATGGTGCGCGGCACCATGGCCCCGGGAATGGAAGGATGCAGGTATCACCACAGACCTAACTTTTTTAGAGTTATTCCCAATAGTGGTTGCTGTACACATTTGGGCTGGGGACTTTAGGGATGCCACTGTCAGGTTCTGGTGTGATAACCAGGCAGTGGTTAGCGTCCTGAATCGTCAATCTTCTAAATCCCCGAGGGTGATGGTCTTGGTTCGGGCATTCGTATTGCAGTGTTTACGGATTAACACCTTGTTTGTGGCACGGCATGTCCCCGGGCTGCAGAACGGGGTCGCAGACGCTCTATCTCGTTTTCAGGTGGAGCGTTTTCAAGACCTGGCACCTGCAGCTCGGAGGGAGCCCGACCCAATGCCTCACTGGCTGTGGAACCTTGGGTCCTGAGGGCCCAAGGAGTGATATGGTCCGCCCTCGCCCCCTCCACCAGAGCGAGCTACCGGTCAAAGGTTTGCGAGTTCTGGGCTTTCCTTCGGGAGGTAGGGCTACCGGATGTGCGCCCCGTTCCACCAGACTACCTTGCCAGGTTCCTACTTCACCTGCATGATAACGGTTTGGCTTCCAGATCTCTAGCTGTTTACACAGCGGCCATTTCGTTCTGGGCAAAGGCGCTGGGGCTTCCTGACCCAGCAGCCGATTTCCGGGTTAGGAAGATGTTAGAGGGGTTTAGGCGTATGGCCCCACCTAAACCCGATAGGCGAAAACCGATTACCCTCCCCATCCTTAGAGGCATCTGTAGTCTTTTTCCAGTCCTGTGTGGTTCGCCATACGAAGCGGCACTTTTTCAGGCCACAGCAGTTCTCATGTTTTTCGGAGCCTTTAGGGCGGGAGAGCTCTTGTGCACATCAAATTTTGACCTGTCAGGGAGGAGCATGGAGCTGGCTGATCTGCGGCTTGAGGCAGATCAGTTGCGAGTTCACCTGTGCATGTCCAAGACGGACCAGCGTGGAAGGGGGAGTTGGGTCACACTTAGACGTTGCACTGAGCCGGAGATATGTCCAGTCCGGGCGCTTCGTGATTTCATTCAGTTTCGGGGGGAGGCAGAGGGCCACTTGTTTCGTCATCGTGACGACTCCCCTCTCACTCTTTCTCAGTTCAGGGCCATATTAAATAGGGCCCTGGTTATGTTAGGCTTATCACCCGATGAATATGGATTGCATTCCATGAGGATCGGAGCTGCCATGGCAGCGGCGGGTCTCGGGCTCCCAGCTTCAACTATTCAGCGCATCGGGAGGTGGCGCTCGGCAGTGTATAAAGCCTATGTTAGGAGATAGTATGCTGGTGGGTTCTCGTGGTCAGTTTACCTGTTTGTGTTTTTTGCAGGTTTGTTTGGTTCCGGTCAGGCTTCAGTACTGATTTGTGGGCACTCCATCGCCTTCTGGGCAGGGAAGAGAGCAGCCAGCAGTTCCTTCGGCACCCAGTTGGGTCTGGGTGCAGTTGCGCGGGTCTGCTGGGCGGCAAGACGAGGAATGCGATGGGGTCAACTGCTGCCCACCATCTGGGAATTCCTGCAATCGCACCCACCCCCTCAGTTTCTGGTTATACATTTGGGAGAGAACGACCTGGGGCAGAGATCCAGCATTTCCTTGCGTCTGCAGGCTCGCAGGGACTTTGCCACAGTGTTGCAGTGGGTGCCAAGGGTGCGGATTCTGTGGTCCTGCATGCTGCCCCGTCGGGCCTGGAGGGTTGCCCGATCTCCGGCCAGGATTGATTACACCAGGAAGAAACTGAATGCGTATATAGGAAAGGTGGTGGTTGGGTGTGGGGGTGCGATAATTTACCATCCCAACATCAGATATGAGGTTCCTTCCTTGTTTAGAGGCGACGGAGTGCATCTCAGTACAGAGGGCACTGATCTTTTTCTCACTGATTTGCAGCAGGGCTTGAAGGTAGTTTTGGGGTTGGCGGTGGAAGGGGCCAAGCGCTAGGCTGACCCCTCCGTTTGGCGTGAGGAGTGCGGGTCTGGGTAGACAGGGTCTTATGGTGTCCACCTGAGGTGGCACAGGCTGGGGCAGGCTGGGCTGCCCGCTCGAGGCAGAACCGGTCCGGTGGGTGGCTAGGCTAGCTCTGGCCTGGACATGCAAAGGCTGCCCGAAGGCGAGGCCTGGGTGAGCCGGCGCAGTCAGCTGCCTCGCCCTTCGGGGTGGCGATGATGGGACTGGTTGGTACCCTCCAACTTGGGACTAGAGCCAGGTGGGACGCCCGTCGGTCATCCAGACCACCGGGGAGGTAGGCGGCTAGAGCCGCTTCCCCAGCTAGGACCCGCACAGTTTTCTAAGCCCTGCTGCTGTGTTGTTGAGTTAGTTAATAAAGTGGTCCTTTATACCATAGCCCAGTCTCGTGTCATTATTTCAGGGGTGGTGGGTAAATGAAATGGTGGTTCAGTGGAAGGAGTGAAGCGATGTCAGCAGTGCATTGCTGGGCTGCGGGAACATTAATGTTAAGTGTGAAATGACAACTCCAACAGCACCCCCCAGCACCTCCCATTTTGACCATTTGTAGTTGCGTGTGCGCCTGACTTGTGCCACAGCTTGCTACAAAAAGACTAGGAACCAAAATGACTCACAAAACTCCATGGGTGGACTCACCACGTGCGCATGCTAGGACTTAGGCACGAGTCAAGTCACGGGGGGGGGCAGAGACTCAAGAATTGACGACTCAACTCGAATTTCGAGACTCGTTCCCAACAGTGGTTCGTGGCACACTGGAAAAAAAGAATTGATGGTCAGCCACAGCAGTAACTTTGAAAAGTACTGCCCTAGGCTTCTCCTTTTGATAACTAATAGGGACAAAGGGTGTTCTCTTTGGGTAGGGCATTTCAGGGAGCCCTATTGCATGAGAAGCTTCCTAGGCCCCTCTGATATTGTATGGAACATTTATCCGAAGAAACCCCCCCTAGCTCAGCATAGATTTGCAGAATAGAGTGTATTACGGTTGGCAAACATTAAGATTGTCCTATCTCAGGTAATTACTGACAGTGAACTACAAACATCTGGAACATAGGGGAAAAAATCAATATTCGTGCTTCATTTTTTGTTAATACTAAATAACGGGGCCAGTGAAAGAAAGGGCAATGGATGTGAAAGGGCAATGGGCTGAAGAAAGAAGGGCTTTGGCTTGGATGTGGGGAAAACTATTCTACTTATTCACTAATTCAGTCAGGGCCGATCTCAATTTCTTCTCAATGTCAAACGAATATGAAAGTAGAAACGTCAGATGCTAGAAAACAAGTTTATCATTGTTGTCTCTAGTCATAAGCTCTCAGCACTAGGGTATGAAAATTAGCAAATCTCCCTTAATTTGTAGAACACAAAGGCTTAGAAGGAAAGGGAAATAGGGAAGCTTTTAGAGCAGACAGAAGTTGAAGATTTGAGACTCAGCACTGGGAAAATGTTCTAAAACTATCAAGTCTATGACTGGAGGCGGTTTCTCTGCCAGAAATTATAAATGAGGATCAGTGCAGATTTGTAACTAGTCACTGAAACCACAACTCAGTAGAGACTCAGACATAAATGCAACACTTCTCTCTAGAGAAAACAACTCTAGAACAAAATACTATACAATGACATGTGCTTTTGGAAAGTATAGAACTCAGGAGACGTGAGTATTTTGGGAAGATAAAAGCAGGCATGGAATTATAAAGTACAGATAAGGAACATTCTAAATTCTAGAAACAAAAGGCATGAAAAGCAGGCTAATGCTTGAATTCAAATAGTTTTTAAAAAACCCAGCCAGGATATTTTGAGCCTTTTTTAAGACTCTTGACGATGACTGTATGTTAAAAGAAAAAAGTTACCAATTTTGCTAAAAAGAAACCTTCTTTTACCTTGAAAGCCCCCACAGCGTGACTGATGTATTTTTAGAAATGCAGCTGAACTGCATGCGTGGTTTGCCCATACAACAAAGGAGATGAGTCAACTTGTTAAGTTACATACACTTAAAAGTGTCTTCAAATGTTGTAAAAAAGGATTTAACAGTTCCCAGCAGGGAAACAGACTTACTAAATGATACTGTTTGCAATGCAAGAGACACATTAATGGATGTTTTTAACCTCAGAAAGTTAAGAAAGCAGTCATTCCCTAGTTAACAATTATGTCTCTTTTTCTGGAAAATCGGGCAAGTTTTTTAGGAGTGTTACTGAGGAGTGTAAAATTACTTGGTTCCTAGAATCTAGAGCAATGTTTCTCAAACTGTAGGTCGAGACCCACCAGTGGGTCACGATTAAATTTTTGGTGGGTCACGAAAAGTTTTTGAAACATTAAAAAAAAAAAAACCTTTGCAAGCCCCCTTGCCCAGGGGGGCAGAAGAAAATTGTTAACTGGAATGCTAACCTGTGGTATGAGGTAACCTTCATGCTCCAAATTAAAAAATCACATTTTACAATTTTCCCTAGTAATTGGTGAGCCGTAGATCTTGTGTGAACCCAGTTTCAGTCCCTTGTCTGGTTGGAAGTCACCTAACTGGACATCTTTCTCTTCAGCCTTCAGGATACCCTGGAATGACGGTAAAGGTTTGAGGGAAACAGTCCTTTAACAACATTTCTAGGGAATGTCTAACAAATATCTACACACACATACAGGTCCTTCCCAAGCACCTAGGATATTCAGAGGTATTTCCTCAATATGTGGGCAGTCCCTAAAAGGGCGGCCTTTTGTAATTGTATAGCTGAGATGATGAGGATGAGGATGATTACAATAATACAAAGAAGAAGAAGAAGAAGTAGTAGTAGTAGTAGTAGTAGTAGTAGTAGTTGTTGTTGTCATAGTAGTAGTAGTAGTAGTAGTAGTAGTAGTAGTAGTAGTAGTAGTTGTTGTTGTTGTTGTTGTTGTTATTGTTTGGGAAGTATTGATTTAGAGCAGTAGTTCCCAAACTGTGAGTTGGAACCCACCAGTGGGTCACAAGCCAATTTCAGGTGGGTCGCAAAGCACCTAGAGCAACCATATTGTAAATATGGGAAGATGGGATGCTGGAAAAGGGGCTGCTGTGTGGTTGTTTTGCTTCTGTCAAGATTGTAAATAGGCTTTTTTCTTTCTGATTCACTTTGCTATTGGAAAATGATTGAGAACCCAACTTATTGCTGCATTCTCAGGAAAGCAGCAGGCACTTCCTGCCATGACATCACTTCTTGTAGGTCCTGGACAGATTGTCATTCTAAAATGTGGGTCCCAGTGCTAAAAAGTTTGAGAACCACTGATCTAGAGGAATATACTCTCAAAACAAAGGAAAATAATGAATCGGCACACATTCTTTCCACAACTGTACCAGATGCCAGTTAGATTGTGGAAAGAAATGAATAGATACAGAGGTGAAGATCATATCCATAGAGAACTGGGCTATACATATCCTGTGTTTCACTCTTAGGATTCTTTTGAAGTGACAAAAAACAGACACCCTTTCTATTAGAAGTCTGTTAACCTCACTAGAAGTCTGTTAAACTACAGTATAGTTTTGGAAAGAGGAAACTGTGTAACATTGATAAGTTGGAACATTAAAATTATATCCCACTGCACGTGCATGTGTGTGTGCATGTGTGCAGGCACACATACTGTTTTGATGTATAACGTTTTCTTGATTCTGTCAACATGAAAGTGGGTGAACTAATGGTTTGAGGACATGAATGGGGGATGCAGTGACTCAATGGGGAGTGTAGTATAGTGGATCTCAAGCTGGGACTCTGGCAGGGCTAATGGTATCATAGCAATTTGTAAGAGGAGAGAACTGCTAGCTACCTGCCACCACTGCAGTCAACCAGATGACAAAATTGCAGCTGTTGGCTCAGCAGGAATCAGATGATCCAAGAAGCCAATGTATTTTCACCTGCTCCTCCAAACTTCTGCTTCTGTTTTGATTCCTCAGTGTTATTGTTCAGGTACAGTCTGAGCCACTCATACTGGCCTTCCTGACCTGTCTCCCATCTTACCTGCTTCCAGGGATCTACTGTATGCCTATCCTGTTGGTTCCTGCTTACCTCCAAATTGCAAGGCTTGACGATGGCATAACTCAGTTATAAACTATGCTGTGCCTGGCAAAAAAAAAAAAAAATTGCCTGGCTGAAAATGGGCTCTGCAGAAAGTTATTAGAAGTGCTTTGAGGTAGCTAATCTGCCATAAAATATTTATTGCCCTGCAGGGGTCAGAAAATGAACATAGTGCTTCTGGGGAAGAGAAAAAGGAAATGTGGAAACATCTTTGACAAGAAAAGTCTGCTTTTGTGAATTCAGCAACATTAAGAGATGGCAAAGGGGAACCTCCATAACTTTTATCAGAGAACATCAATTTGCCAGATTAAGAACATCCATTATCCACTTCCCTGCACAGTGGAAGGGCGAGAAGCTCCGGCTACAGCAGGAATTGATCAGGTATTTCTTATGCAGGATAAAAATTAATTATTGATTTTATTTACAGTATTTATACCATGCCATCTGTATACATGCTTTACATAGAGTAGAACAGACAGATCCATACCCCAAGGGCCTTACAACTAAGAAGCTGCACAAGGGAGACAAGAGAGGAAGGGAAGGAATTGGAGTGACAGGTAAAAGAGCTGGCCACCTTTAAATTGCAGAAGAGTAAGGAGAGATGTGAAAGTCATCGTCTAGTATCTGAAAGGCTGTCATTCAGAAGAAGGGAAAACAGCCCAATCCTGATCAAATTCCCATGCAGCAATGCAGCTGTATCCTGGGGGGATTTTAGCTGCTGGCAGCCTCCTTAGGGTAAGGGGACATTTGTCCCCTTGCCCCAAGTAAGACCCAGCAGCTGCAATATCGCTGGCACAAGTCCAAGTTGATCCACATTGGCAGAGCAGGCCTGGTGCTGCCAATCCTTGTCAGGACTGGTGAAAAATGGCCCAGGCCTGGACAAACTTTTTCCACTATGGACAACAGTCATGGCATCAGGCCAAGCCAGGAGATACGCCTGCGTACCAAGCCGATAGGCATTAATGAATTACAGCTGTGTTGAGGTAGACGTGCCACAGTGTACGTCGTTCATGGCCACCTCAGCCAGAACCCTCATTGGTGGCCAGATCAGCAAACTAGTATTTAAGCAGGGGCAGTGCCCCAGTGTAACTTGTGGGTCTTTAAGGAAAGGAGGGGAAACACTGCCCGATTGTATTGCCAACAACTGCTGTGTTACAGAACCATCTGCTGTATCCTGTTTACTGTTTTGACTGACTGATTTGCTGGAATACGACCTTTGCCTGGAACCTGCCGACGAACAACTCTCAACAACAACCCCTCGAGCACCACAGCTGATAATCAGAAGTATTTCATTGCAGTACGGAAAGCTGGTTCTACTTCTGGGAGCTTGCTTAACCCAGAGGAGGAGCTAGATCACTATACAGGCATGTGCTGGTATCCGCTGGGTATCCCTGATTCCAGATACACATACGTACATCCCTTGGATACCTGAGACCATGGATACTGGGGACACTTTTTTAAAGACAGAGAAACATCAGTGGTTTTGCTGCATCAATGTTAAAAAAAGATTTGTTTAATATTCCTCTATCTCTTTATTAGGCATCCCAGTATCCGTTGTATCTGTGGATAACTGAAACCATGGATACCGAATCAGTGAATGCCGGGGCATGCCTGTATCTATATCTATTCTATATCAGTGAGATAATGCTTACTGACATAAGGTATCTGTGGCATCTCTGGCCCGCCCCTTGACTTGGGCACTCATAAGGTAAAGAAATTGATATCCTCTTTTGCTTGGGAAATAATAATTAAAAAATTCAGAATAAAGCAATGCAATCCAGAGCCTCAAGGCTTTGGGAGACATCCCTTAAAAGGAAGCTGGTCACAATTACTTGCTTGAAACTGGCACTGTGTAGTTAGGAGCTCTGCATTTCTGAAGCCAGGCAATCCCAAAGTCACTGGAATTCTTTCATTTCTTCTCCTGGTAATAAAGACAATAAAAGCTGAAATACAGCTCACATCCATCTCTCAAGCAGAAAACAGCTGGTAGGGAGCATGAGGCATTGTTTGGTGATATTAGATATATACCCCCGTACTAGCTTTTTCACATTTAAACTGTCAAAATGTGTAAGCTGCATGCTCCCAGAGGAAGCAACTGAGAGTGCAATGTAATCTTCAGAACACTTAGTATTCTGGTCTTTTCATATCTTGTTAAGAAGGACAATAAAAGATAATACACATCAGCCACTGTTTTTATTATGAAGCTTCCAGCGATGTAAACATGTTTCAAAAATACATCGGAATTCTTAAGATTCTGTCAGGTGGGACGATGGGATAGTTTTCTTCAGCCACTGAAGATTTTTCTTTTCAGTTCATGTCAGCTGCCTTTGAACCTGGAAAGTGGATGTGTAGGAACTACGATCCAGCCAAAATTAATCACGTTAAAATACCGTTAATTTGGTGGGAGTCAATCTAAGCTGCACTTAAAACTCTCTCATGAAAATCAATGAGACTATTAGTGCAATCCTAAAAGGCACATAGCGTTGATGCAACATCATTGCATCAGCGCTACATGCTTAGCGCTGATGTGGTGGTGCTAAGCAGCACCCCGCGTCGGCACTAAAGCTCTGAAGCCGATGCTACAAGCCGATGATGTGCCGAGGCAGCATGGGGATTGGTGGGAGGGAGGGAGGCAGGGGCGGGACTTGGCCGGGACATGGGCGGGCTTGGGAGGTGGCTGTATGGCCACGTCCTGTGCCCATCTGTGAAGCTGTGAGGCCCTGATTCAGGCTGCGCGGTCTCCTCGGATCTGTGCCCGCAGATCCAAGGAGCACATGCTCCTTTGCCGCAGGGAGGCTCCAGCCTCTCCTAAACAGCGTCGGATATGGCGCTGGCTCGTCGGCCTTGCCATTCCGGCGCTGTTTAGGATTGCGCTCGTAAAATTACTGAACTGCAACAAGATTGTGCCCCGCGCGTGTTTTGTGATTTTAAAAAAGTGAATATTTTTGGTCCTGTAAGCAATCTTACATTACAAATTACAAGTTTTTATTTCTCTTGATTATGACAAAACCAAGGCATTTAAATAAAATTTTGCCTGTACGTTTCTCAACCAGCATTGATATGAAACACGGGTACCCTGATCCCACAAGCGAGGTTCCCGCATGCAGCTGATTCATAAGCACATGTTTCCCTAAAGGTGCATTGACAATCATTGCAAAAGAGAGATGATGTTTATGTTCCTCTGAAATGAAATGGATGCTTTATGTTCTGGGATGCATGTCTCTTTTATACAGACATGCACTCTCAAACCAGTGTATTAAGGGACCTTTGTCTGTTGTACATCCTTCTGCCAATCTGATACTGGGAAAGAAAAGATTCATCCTCGCTATAACCAAGGGTGCAATCCTAACCTGGTGTTGTGCCAGCATAGCACTCTTGCACTGGATCAGTGCTGTTTCAAACGTGCCGTGTGGTGCATCTGCGCTGAGCATTAGGTCGCTGGGCCAGCGCAAGTGGCAGCACCAGCTCATGGGCACCACTGCGCCTGTCAGCTTCACCAGACGAGTGCCGGCTTAGCTCTGCCAGCGGATGGCTGTGCCAAGGGTGTGCCAGAGGCGGGCGGGAGGTGTAGCAGGGCGGCGCTGTGGGCAGAGATGGGGCATAAGAACATAAGAAGAGCCCCACTGGATCAGACCAAAGGCCCATCTAGTCCAGTTTCCTGCATCTCGTGGCGGCCCACCAGACACCTCAGGGAATACACAAGACAACTAGATATGTGCATCTCATTGCCACTCCCCTGCATCTGGCACTCAGAGGTAGCCTATCTCTAAAGTAAGGAGGTTGCACTAACCATCATAGCCTGTAGCCTGCGATGGACTTTTCCTCCAGAAATCTGTTCAGGCCCCTTTTAAAAGCATCTAGGCCAGATGCCATCACCACCTCCTGTGGCAAGGAGTTCCACAGATTAGTTACCCGCTGGGTAAAAAAGTATTTCCTTTTATCTGTTCTCACTCTCCCAACACTCAATTTTAGTGGATGTCCCCTGGTTCTGATATTGTTAGACAAGGAAAAGAACCTCCCTCTATCCACTTTATCCATCCCGTGCATAATTTTGTATGTCTCAGTCAAGTCCCCCCTCAGGCACCTTTTTTCTAGGCTGAAGAGCCCCAAACGCTGTAGCCTTTCTTCATATGGGAGGTGCCCCAGCCCTGTAATAATTTTGATTGCTCTCTTCTGCACCTTCTCTAGATTCCCTATATCTTTTTTAAGGGGGCAGAGACAGGACACGGCTTTTGGGCTGTATGCAAACCCCCAATTCGGGCCACTTCTGGCCACATGGACTTCGCCTGCTATTTTGCTGGTGCAGATCCAAGCAGCCCCATAGGGCTGGCTGGAGTTTACCCCAGGAGAAGGGGAAATACTCCCTTGCCCTGCTCTGAGCGGCTGCGACCTCCTAATGTCATTAGGATGCAGCACAGGTGAGCCAGTCTACTGCACGCACGCACGCACGCACGCACGCACGCACACACGGTTTATCAATGGGATTATTTGTGAGCAAGAAAGGCAACCCAGTATGTGAGATTGGTGAACTAGTGAGGCTCTGAAGAGTAGAGAAAGGAGGAGGAGCATAACATCTGCAGGGAAATCCTGCAGACTCCTGGATTTCCAGGGATTCCAAGGGATTCTGGAGAACGGTCTCTAGAATAAACAGGCGAGGAATCGAGGAAGTGGCTCTGCCTTGTCCAACATTCCATGGCTGTATTATATTCATATTTTATAGTCTGACTTGAAGTGGCTAACATTTCATTTTAAAATACTACAACAACAATAATGCATGTTCGATAAGGAAAGAGCTACCACTGAGAAGGCTTTCCTGCATATCTCCTCCAACCTCACTTTTTTTTTTAGAAATAAGCACAGGCGTTCCTTGGGGAAGGCAAAACTCTTTTTGCAGACGCTTGATCTCCTGTGTAGCGCGGCCCCTCCCCCTTGCCTCCAGAGCCATTTGTGGCTGGGAGAGCTGGCTTGAGGCTTTGTTCTCCGAGCCACAAACAGCAGAGGGCGCAGGGGAGGAGCCGCGTTAAACAGGAGCTCGGGCTCCTGCAACAGTGTTCCCCCCCCCATAAGAACCTGCCCCCCCAATAGGAATGCTACTGAGAGGGTGATAAGTTCTTCATACCAGCTTCTGAACTGAGAAACACTGACTGGGCCTTAATGCAAAACTGAAGGAAAAGTTGAAGTAGGACAAAATTCATGACAAGAAGGTGCAATCCCAAAATGAAGTGGCACATTGACAGACTTGTGCCAGTTGTTTGGTGTAGTGTAGCATATTCTGTCTCAGCATGGAGGGCTGGATCAATGAAATTCCTATTAATTTTATGAAGGGAATAAGATCTATTGAAATCAACAATATTTTCAAGTAGGCATCTTTCCAATTGTGCTTGCTTAGTCACAAATATCAGCACTATAAATCAGGCTGCTGTGGTGAGAGTATTCATTTTTCTATAAGCTAGCACTGATGTGAGGCCTAAAAAAAAATCCCCTCCCAAAACACTTTCAAAGCTGAGGTGTGAGATTAGCTTTTGTTTCCAATGCATAAACAGCTCCAGTAACAGATGGGAAGATGACTAAGGAATGAAGATAGAATTTTCCATGACATTATCCTTTCCTAGTGAGGGAAGTTGAGTAACTCTATTATAACATACTCTATTATGCTGTAGCTATCTACTTCTGCCTTTGAGCCAAAAGCAGAATGGTAGCAAAATTATTTTTAAGAGTATTTAAATAATGTTATCTTTAGAGAAAAAGACAATGAGATTTAACTGAAGTATACAGTAGAAAAATCGGCCATACACATCTCAGCATTTTTGTTAAATGTTCCAGCAAAGGAGCTCAGCTAGATTCTCTTGTATTGAAAATATATAATGTATACGTAAAGTATGCATCTTTTAATGCAGAGAGAAATATGAATCTCCATCAGGGATTACTAGTTGTCATACACTACCTCCTGTGCACAACTAGAAATGAATTGGTCCTATGTATACATACACAAACATACATATGTGGAAATAGACCTATCCTCACATTCGTATCCAGGTGACTGAACAAAGGATCTCTCCTGCATGCAAGGGGACTTGAGAAAAGGGTGTGACACACTTACAACTGTGAGTAGGCTCTTCCACATGACTGGTATGGGAGCCCTGGTTCTGAAGAGATCTGTTCTTTACTTCTGCTTTGTGAAGGTGAGGGCAAGGCTAGCTGGCATGGTCCTAACATTCAGTTGTTGTTGTTGTTGTTGTTGTTGTTCAGTTGCCAGGTCATGTCCGACTCTTTGCGACCCCATGGACCACAGCACACCAGGCCTCTCTGTCCTCTACTGGCTTCTGGAATTTGCCCAAATTCATGTTCATTGCTTCAGTGACACTGTCTAACCATCTCATCCTCTGCCGCCCCCTTCTCCTTTTGCCTTCAATCTTTCCCAGCATGAGGGTCTTTTCTAAAGAGTCCTCTCTTCTCATGAGGTGGCCAAAGTATTTGAGTTTCAGCTTCAGGATTTGTCCTTCCAGGGAGCAATCAGGCTTCACTTCCTATTGGATTACCTGATTTGATCTCCCTGCAGTCCAGGAGACTACCATAATTTGAAAGCATCTATTCTTCAGTGTCTTCCATACAGCTGTCACAGCCATACATTACTGCTGGGAACATTCAGTTAGGGTACGGCTATTAAGGGTGCAATCCTATACCGTGCTGGAATGGCAAGGCCGGCCGGCCAACGTCATAACCACTGCAGTATTTTTACTTTTTTTGAAGATGATTTTATTGGTTTTTTAACTATAAAGATATAGGTAAGGATAGATAGTTATACATGGAATGGGAAGACAAAGGGTTGAACAATAGGATATTGGAGGTGGTTGGAGGGTTACATCAACATACACAGCTAGCAGTATTTAGTACAATATATTCCATCTAAAAGGATATAATTGCTAAAACTACATAATAACACATCTGTTATTCATTACTAATTAAATATAGTTGCCTCTATTTTAATTCTAGCAGTAGCTCCACAACAAAAAAGGAAGAAAAAGGAAAAGGAGTATATATCTAAAATATAGAAAAAAAGAGTGAAAAATAAAGTAGAGAGAGGCAGGAAAGCAACACTTTGCAAAATAATATCGCTTAGGAATTATAATCTTTATCTTATATCTTTCTTGCCCTATTTAATATCTTTAAGTAATCTTATATCGCTTTTCTCTGGTATAGAGTCTTGGTTTCCATATCTATCAAAAATAAGTAGAAGTGCTTTGTTCACTTACATTATACATACTTTTTTCCCTGAAATCCAACCTATTGTGTATTATCTATCCTCCATTTTTCAAATATTTCTAGTATAGAATCACCGAGTACATTTACTCATAAAAATTAAAACAAAATAAACAATTTTTAAACATTCCATTAGTTCTTATAAATTTTTAAATATTCTTGAATATTCTTAAAGTCCAATAACAATAACCATTTTCTCAACCTTCATCTGATGTTGTCCCTTTTTCCTTAAAATATTTACTTTTTATCTAGTTTCGATTAACATATCCTTAAAAAAAAAAATTCCTTCACTCCCTTTTAATCTTACCCTTCTTTAAACATAATCTTAATTTGCTTCGTACTTTACATAAAATCAAGTCTGTGCAATATAATCTTGGCGAGGCAAACAAAATTACAATCTAATACCATTCATTTCTAAATTTAAAATTATTGACATCATCCACTCTAGCCTCCCTTTTCCTCCATCTGCAATAATAAAAAAAAGAAAGAAAAGAAAAGAAAAGGGAATACCCACATATACAAAAAATAACCAATTAGATCCCAATGAGTTCCTTATAGTTCCTTCAGCCGGCTCCATCACTGAGAACATTTTCAATTTTCCTCGGTAATCATGTTGTCTGATGCCATTGTAAGCTATTACAAGCCAGCTACGCAGTTAGAACTCAGTCTCGTCTTCTTCTTAAACCTCTGGTGTAAAATCTTGGTTTCCATATCCTTCTTTAAACGTAATCTTGAATTGCCTCGTACTTTACATAAAATAAAATCTGTGCAATATAATCTTGGCGAGGTAAACAAAATTACAATCTAATACCATTCATTTCCAAATTTAATAATAATTAACATCATCCACTCCAGCTTCCCTTTCATCAAAAAACAGCCAATTAAAACCGAATAAGTTCCTTGCATTTCCTTCAGCCGAATACATATAGAATTCTGTAAATAACACTGCTCATCATGAAAGCATTTTCAATTTTCCTCGGTGATCATGTTGTCTGACGCCATTTTAGGCTATTGCAAGCCAGCTACGCAGTTAAAATTCAGTCCCGTCTTCATCTTGAATATCCAGTGCAGTATAGGAGAGGCTGGAGCCTCCCCGTGGCAAGGGAGCATTCGCTATTTAGCGGGCACAGATCCAAGGAGACCATGCAGCCCAAATTGGGGCCGCACGACTTCCCGAACGGGCTTAGGAAGCAGCCGTATGGCCAACTCCCAAGCCTGCCCATGTCCGCCCCCAACCTCTCTCCCCCCCACCAATCCCTGTCCTGGAACGCGACAGTTCCTCCCTCATGCTGACCGGCTTTGGTCAGTGCAAGGAAGGCTCCCTGTTGGCACTCTGAAGCTGATGCTACTCGTAGCGTTTGCTTTAGAGTGTTAGCGCCGACACGGGGGTGCTGCTCGGTGCCCCCACATCAGCGCTAATGACGTAGCGCCTTTGTAGGATTGCGCCTCCTGTGACTGACAAAATAGATGCTTTACATTTTACTTAGATACATTCCTCCCCAGGGGTGAAAAAAAGTAACATACCATGGTTTTCTTTTGAAAATGTTGCATTCATGTAACAATGGGAAAATAGGGTGTCAGAATAGAGCTATTGGTTTACTGCGAGAATAAAACCCACAAGCTTCAGAAGCCTTGCAAACTGCAAGAGATGAGCAATCTGCATGGAAATTATCTGATTTCTGAATAGCCTCAAGGCTTGAGAGTTAGTTTTGTGACCCAGCCTTCACCTGACCCCCCCCCCCACCTTCTCATTGATGGACTTGGGGGGGGGAAGCAAACCAGAAAAAAAGATGTTCTCAGCCTTTTTTGAACTGTCATCTTGACACCCACCCAGTACTGAGAATGGATAAAATCCTCAAGAATGTATGCTTAATTTCTAGATTCAATTCAGTCGGGAATTACAAACACAATCAAAGACTTCAAAATGCTTCTTGCTTTGCCCGGCTAACAGAGCAGTCCTACGCATGTCTACTCAGAAGTAAGACCCACTGATTTAATGATACTCCTAGGTAAGTGTGTATAGGATTGCAGCCTGAATGGACTTGTCAACGTTATTTTCTGTTTCTTTTTCTTTTATTCTGACCAACACATTTAGGACCTAACCCTATCCAACTTTCCAGCACCAATGCAGCTGCAATGCAGCCCCAAGGCAAGGGAACAAACCTTCCCTCCCTTAAGGAGGCTTCTGTGACTGCTCCATCACTGCAAGATGCAGCACATGCCCCATTGACATGTCTGTGTTAGTGCTGGAGAGTTGGATAGGATGGACCCTTATACATCTCAATACTGCCCAAAGCACTGGCTGAAATCCGGAATAGTAGGTTTTATGCATTCTACAGGAGTCGTGATTTTTTTCCCCACTAGCAGCTGCCCTCTCTCAAGGAATGCCCTTCCCACCTCATCCCCAGTACAGCTTGGGAAGGTGATTTTCAGAGAGCATCTGAAAACCAGCTTGTGACAAATGCAAGAATCTGCTCCTAGAAATAAAAGCCAGAAGACTTTGTGTGTGCTGAAATTGACACTTTGGATCATAGCCATAATCTTCCTAATTTCTATGCAAAACAGCTGTTTTCATTCATCATGGATTAAACAGGCAGTAGTCCAGAAGAACAGGTTGCTTAAAACTCTTGATATCCACAGAACATCTGTCAGCAGATTCCGAAGATGTTCAGATTCTGAACACATTCAAGGAATTTCAGAAACAGAAACACCAATACTAGGAATCATAATTAGTGATGTAATTCAAGACCATAGGTTAATTTATTCTTAAACTTCTCCCCCATGGTTTGTTGCCCATCCCATTTAGAACAACATGATAGATAGATAGATAGATAGATAGATAGATAGATAGATAGATAGATAGATAGATAGATAGATAGATAGATAGATAGAT
>JAJKFI010000016.1:13972523-13991182 GCA_029204185.1 Lerista edwardsae | reverse complement strand
GATAGATAGATAGATAGATAGATAGATAGATAGATAGATAGATAGATCTTCAGTTTTATTTACACTTACTAGTTTTGTTAATGACTGCATTCCTCCACTGATTTGTATGGTCACTATGCCAACACTGCTCATTCACATGCACACGTGTGTCTTACATGTGTAATGCATACACAAATAACTGACATTGGGGAAATTAGCTAGTGAGAGGTCAAATTTAGCAGTGTGACGGTTTTGGGATCATTGATGTGGATGAGCGGTGTGAACAACTTCAAAGTGCCTCAGATTTAGGCTAACAGTAACCATGAGACAGCTTTTTCAGAGTTTATTAAAGAAATATAGATAACAAATCCAGGTACTTTTGCTTAGAAGATCAATTACAGAGCTTAAGATGAGCTTGCAAACAGCAGTATTTGGACAGCAGGAATTAGTTGGAGAGAGAAAGAGAGACTGTAATGAGAATTCAGAAGGAAGAGAAAAGTGTGGGGGGGGGGAATACTACCTATCCTATTCAGTTGGTCAGGGCTGCAAGGTCCTTGTAGGCAACACAGGCAGGGCTGCAAGATTCCAGGTTCAAGCAGATGGAGCAAAAAAAGCAGTCCTTGGCAGGATCCAAGATGGAGGAGGCTTCCTGACTGGGACAGAAGCCTCCAAAAACACAGCAGGGACACTCCTGGAGGGTCTAGAACTCCTAGACTGGGCTGGGGCACCTCCCTTATGAAGAAAGACTGCAGCATTTGGGGCTCTTCAGTCTAGAAAAAAGGCGCCTGAGGGGGGACATGATTGAGACATACAAAATTATGCATGGAAGGGATAGAGTTGATAGAGGGATGTTCTTTTCCCTCTCTCACAACACCAGAACCAGGGGGCATCCGCTAAAACTGAGGGTTGGGAGAGTTAAAACAGATAAAAGGAAGTACTTTTTTACCCAGCGGGTAGTTAATCTGTGGAACTCCTTGCCACAGGAGGTGGTGATGGCATCTGGTCTTGATGTCTTTAAGAGAGGATTAGACCGATTTCTGGAGGAAAGATCCATTGTGGGCTATAGGCAATGATGGATTGTGCAACCTCCTTACAAAGGTGGTGGGCTACAGGTACCGGGTGTAAGGGAGTGGCAACAGGATGCAAGCATCTTGTTGTCTCCTGCCTCCCTGGGGCACCTGGGGTGGGCCGCTGTGAGATTCAGGAAGCTGGACTAGATGGGCCCTTGGCCTGATCCAGCATGGCTCTTCTTATGTTCTTATGTTCTCTTCTTCATTTTCCCTTCCTCTTCTCAATTCCTCTAAAAATTCTGCTTCTAGAACAGGGGTAGATATACTCATTTGCATAAAGGAAACAAAACATTTCTAAGAAAACAAAAGGTGTTTGGAGTTGCTTCTTTAGTTATGCGTCAGGAACTTCCTTACTCAGTTGGATTGAGTGGGCTTCTGATTGCTCACCCATCAAAAATGTTCCTGCTTGACAGAGGTAGCAGGGTTCAGTGCTGCTTCAGATTGGGGGGGCGGGGGGAGGTTTCTTAGCAGAGTCTGAAAAGAATTGTCCAGGTGAGCCTGGCTCCTGGACAGATAAGAACTTGATTTAATTTCAGGCAGGACTTGTCTTTGCATATTCCTTTTGTCAGAGACCCGGATTTGCATTGCAAAGACCCTGAGGGGAAGGGAGACTTACAGTTGTCCCTGGCACCAATTCTTAATAGCTTTAACTCTCAGGAGGAGTCTCAAAATGGAGTCAGGCCTGTACACCTGTTTGGGAAGAGAGAGGGTGTCCACAACAATGTTGAAAATAAAACAGAGGAAACTGCCTTATACAAAGTCCGACGTGGGTCCCTCTAGGTCTGTCATTACTAGCTGCAAGAGCCTCTCCAGGATTTTAAACAGGAATTATTCTCTGCCCTTCCTGGAAATCCCCCTTCTGGAAATCTTGGGCCTTCTGCATGCAAAGCACAAGCTCTACCACTGATTGGCATTCTCTCCCCAAAATTATCAGCATTCAAGGAAGAGATCTGGAATCATGGTGGATGACCTCACAAAAGGCTCAACCACTGTGAAAAAGGGGAAACTTACCATTGGGAGTTCCCATAAAGCAGAGGGCTCCAAACTCCAGTCCCCCCGGATCCTTCCCCCAAGTGAATGGTGTCTGCTGTTCTGCTTAGGGGAACATGAAGACCCCAACTACAGCCCCCAGGGGTCTTCGTGGCAAGCCGTGCCTGTGCGGAATGCCACGCACGAGGCATGCTGGGGTGGCTGACCCCAGAAGTAGCTCATCGTAAGGACCCCTGGGGGCTGTAGTTGGATTCTTCATGATTGTCCTGGGCAGAATGGAAGATGCCATTCATGCCAGGGATGATTTTCGGTGGTGCAGCAGTCTTCAGTTTGGAGACCACTGCCATAAAGGGAGCAAAAAACAAAGGAAAGACATAGCGCCCTTATAGCAAATTTTCATTTGTGCACTATGTACAGTTCTGATCTCTCTTGTCAAAGGGCTCTATCAGGATTACAGCTTAGTTCTATTAAGCCACCTCTTGCAGTCACAATAAAGTTCTGAATACAAAATTGTCAGAATCATTAGTTTTAAAAGGGGGAAAGTTAATATGCTTCCTCTTTATTAAGCCTAGAGTGGGTTAAGCAAAGTAGAGGGAAAATTGGTTTGAATGTTTGACATGGAATTAAAAGTAAAAGGTGAAATGACCATCAATCAGTTTAAAATGAGCAGAGATCATTCCACCCCCAAGAGTCACAATTGACCTTTGGGACCCGCTGTTTAGAAATGGCCATTTAGGGCCATTTAGGAAACACCAGACAGTTCACTCCCTATACTACCCCACCATTAATGCTTAAACTAACTGAACTACCAGAGTCCTTAGTTCTTTTATGAGAACATTTGTTAGATGATGTTTTCTGTCTGTTGTTGTCTAGTCACAGCTCCACCATCCTTCTGTTGCAACTACAAGTGTTGACACACTTTCCAGTGTGTCTGGAAAGGCTCTAGGAGAAACGTGGTCTGTCTACTTGATTTCTATACCGCCTTTCCACATGAATGCCCTCGATACAGTCTACACAATCCATGATCATTGAACAGCCCATGCTGGAAGCAATCTAAGAAAATTGAACGACTCCCTTATTATTCTGTTCAACATCTGTCCTTAAGCAGCCACACATAGCTGCTGCTCAGGCTGGTTTCAGGGTTGGGATTGGGCAGCTGCTTTCTGAAGGGTCTACTTAGGATCCTTGAGATCAGCTCTGTAGAGCAGTGCTTCTCAAACCTTTTAGCGCCAGGATCCACTTTTTAGAATGACAATCTGTCTAGGACCCACCGGAAGTGATGTCATGACCAGAATTGCCATCGTTATGACACCAGAGCCTGCTGCTTTCCTGAAATGCAGCAATACATTGGGTTATTTCTCAGCCATTTTCCAATAGCAAAGTGAATCAGAATGAAACAAAGCCTATTTACAAGTAAAACAGCCATACAGCCCTGCCTCTTTCTAGCATCCCATCTTCCCGTATTTTCAATATGATTGCTCTAGGTGCCTCACGACCCACCTGAAATTGGCTTGCAACCAGTGGTGGGATTCAAATAAATTAACAACCGGTTCTATGTCCTTCAGGGCGGCCGCTGCCTTTCTTCCCTCTCCCAACCTAAAATTAACAACCGGTTCTGCAGAACTGGTGAGAACTGGCTGAATTTCACCACTGCTTGCAACTCACTGGTGGGTCCCAAATTTTGGGAACCACTGCTGTAGAGGGTGGTGGAGTTTCTCTCTCTCTGAGCCAATCCCGCTGTGGGGGAGCAAAGTGCTAAGTTTTTCAGGCCCCTGAAGCACCATGGAAAGCAGCCTCCTCCCCCCTCACCTTCAGAGCCATTAGTGGCTATGAGAGCAGCAGAAGTGTCTCCAACGCTTTGCTCTCGCAGCCGTGAATGGCTCTGAAGGCAAAAGGAGGGGCCGCTTTACACAGTATGCACCTGAAAACGTAGCTATTTGCCCTCCTCTGGGAACAGCACTGTGGGAGACTGCTAGGAAGCTTTTTCTCTTTAGTAAAGCAAGATCAGAAGCCCTATGCACTGCAAAACCATGAGAGACAAGAGTGAATGTGCTTCATCTATTTATTCTATGATCCTCAACAGAATTCACGAGTAGCTGCTGAAGAGCAAGCCTCTAAATTAAGATGTATGTTGCAACTTAGCACCGAAAGTGAGCTGATGACACAAATATGAAATAGGGAGCCAAAGATTTATTTGATCTGCTCTTTCTGTACATGAAGTTTTAATACAGGCAGAACTTTTATGTTAAATGAAGTGTCACTTTGGAAAACAAAACTGACACAGACAAAACAGTGTGCAATGCATGTTGTTAAGAAAATAGGCCATATGACATTTTGGAAGGCTAAGCATTATTCTTTTGCATCAATACTAAAAAGAAAAAGTCAAAGAAAGAAAAAAAGAAAGGGGTTATTTTAATCCCTGGAAACACTGCAACAAAGGGCCCAATCCTGTCCATCTTTCTAGTGCTGGTGCAGCCAGAATGCAGCCCCGAGGTAAGAGAACAAATTTATCTTACTTTGAGGAGGTCTCCATGACAGCAGAGCTGTCCCCAGGGGCGGGGCAATGTCACCGCACCCCCAGCCCGACTGCCCTGCCCCCGTGTGTTGCTCGGCCACGCCTCCCCATGCCTGGAATAGCTCCATTAAGGAACAATCCAAGCACAAGGGAGGGTGGGGGGGGGGAAGTGCACAGGTATTTCTGTGCTGCTGCGCCTTGCCACTACCAGCACGTGTCATACTTGTCACCCCCTGCAGCACCCTCCCTCTGCCTCCGCTTGACAAATCACCATCACCACAGCATGAAGCACAAATCCTATTGGCTTAGCTGCATCAGTGCAGCAAAGTTGGGCAGGACTGGGCCCTAAAGCCCTTCCTGGCCACTCCAACACCCACGAACATTTTTGCTTCAATGTACTGTAACATGTAGGGACGTGGTGGTGCAGCGGGTTAAACCGCTGCTGCTGGGCTTTCTGACCGGAAGGTTGGGAGTTCTAGACTGCACGACGGAGTGAGCTCCCATTGCTTGTCCCAGCTCCTGCCAACCTAGCAGTTTGAAAGCATGTAAAAAATGCAAGTAGATAAATAGGTACCACTTCGGTGGGAAGGTAACAACGTTCCGTGCACTACGGCGTAGAGTCATGCCGGCCACATGACCACGGAAGCTTGTCCTCGGACAAACGCCGGCTCTACGGGCTTTTAAACGGAGATGAGCACCGCCCCCTACAGTCGGTCATGACTAGACCATCCGGTCGTGGGGAAACCTTTACCTTTTACTGTAACGTATATGTTAATAATAATAATAAATAATAATAATACTGGTATTTATATACCACCTTTCTTGGTCATTAGATTGCTCCTTTGACCTTAATTCAAGGCAGTTTACATAGGCAGGCTTTTTTCTAAACCCCAAGGGGTTTTTACAAATCACAAAGAGGTTCTGATCTTTCAAGAACTGCTACATTCAGATGGAACTTTCATAGTCCAGTCTTTCTTTCTGGCCGCATGATCGTCCTCCTGCCGGCTGATAAACGGCTTCTTTGCTCTCACCAAAGAAATAGCTGGCCCAGCACCACTCCTCTCTCACAGGCAGCTGGAGACAGCTCAGCTCAGATCTTATCAGTCACATTCTCAAGGTCTGCCGCTCACGGAAGCTTCCAGTGTTCTCAAACTGGCGACCTTCAGGCAAAACAACGACTTTTACCCTGTCGACTAGACCTCCTGCCCTCCTGTTAGCCCTCATCTGGTGATGCAGTGTGATGTAGCACCCATGATAGATGGTAAAGTGCCCCTGATCATTCTTATTTTTTGTATTATTATTGAAAAGTTAATTAGGTGTTTTCATTTTTTAATTATTGACTGTTCTACATAAGAAGAAAGGAACATAAGAAGAGCCCCGCTAAATTAGGACAAGGGCCCATTTAGTCCAACCTCCTGTTGTACCTGTGCAATTTGCCACAGCTTCCAACCCTCAGTTCCTTTCCATCTCCTGCCCTCTGCACATCATTAATGAGCATTTGTGCACTGATAAAACTACAAGTAAAATTAATACCAACAGGACTGGATTCACAAATGCATCAAGACACTTCCAATGTGTACATGTTCATATCATGGAAACAGAAGAAACCGCAAACAGTTGCAAAGGAATGCTACGGTGCTGGAGAGCTTCCAGAGAGCTCACATAATTTATTTTAAACTTTAAAATTTTAAAGATTTTTGTGTAAAATTTTAAACTGTTTAGCGTGGATTTGGCACCTCATCCCACAAGAAGGTAGACTGGTATATTTTGACCGTCTTCAATTACAGCTGAATGAGTAATCAACATGGGCTAGTTCCTTCCCAAGGCAACACTTTTGATAACATAGGAAACTTGGGCTCCAATCCTATATACACTTACATAAGAATAACAGTCCGATCCTATCAGACACGGGTGATACACATATACCACCCACATCTCTGTTGTGAAAGATGCTGTAAAGCACCTCCAGTACCGGCAGTAAGGCCTTGGGAAGGCCTCACCACTGTCGCCATGGCAACATTGGCGCAGCACCGCCCAGAGGCGGCAATGCAAGCCAGCAAGCAGTGAATGCACTACTTACTGGTGTTGTGTCCTTTTCAGGTGGGCGGGAGGCAGTGATGTCATTCAGGGGGAACGGACCAGAACGGGCGTTTCGGATCCTAACGGGCTCCGTGGCTGGTTCCAGGTTCCCGACAAGTGCCAATCAAAAGTGAGTTCCTGTTCCTAAATCATTTGAATGACACCACTGGCGGGAGGGTGTTCCTGGGCGGGGGGAGAGGTGGAGTGGGACCGGCAGCAACCCTCACTGCTGGTTCCTGACCTGCATGCAGCGCCGCACAGCCCTACACAGAGGCCCTCACCTCTGCGCAAGCTAAGTAACTGGTGTAGAAGCAAGGAGATATATCACCTGCACTATGCCCTTACCCTGGAAGAAGGGGATGAATGTCCCCTTCCTGCAGGGAGCCTCTGGCAGCTGCCTGGCTGCAGTGGGATGCAGCAGTAGCCGCCTGGCTACCGCTGCTTGCCTGGGCAGTCGAGCACCTCAGAATTGGGCTGCCCCACCATATCCTACAGAGTTCAATAATCCATTGAACCCAATGGGACTTACTTTTGAACAGGCATTCATAGGACTGCATTGGATAGCAGTACCAGCAACTGTCGAACAAAACAATGAAAATTCCATTGAGAAGGCTATACTACCCGATGCTGCAGTTGAAAATGCTTCAAAGCTCCTTCAGAGCAGTCGTGGTTCATTATGTTACTTGGCTGATAGGCAAAACGAGATTATTGAATTACAAGTGGAACCATGTTAACTAGTGAGAATTTTGAAAGAATAGAAAATCACTTGCCACTTGCTGTGTTTGATCACAAATCACGATTTTTATTTAGGGTGGATGGGCTTTGCCAATGAAAAATGATTTTGTCTATCCCAGCAGGAAGGAGGAGGCAGAAGTAACAATTCAGCTTTACTCGGATAGTTGGTCACAGTTTGAATCCTACCATTGAGAGGCTGGCAATCACCTTCACTGCAGGGGACTTTGTAGGGGGGCGGTCTAAAGGGGGACTAACGTACAAATCCAGCCAAAAGAATGTGATGAAATAATCTCAAAAAGCTCTAAATGCAAACTATTTTTTTTTCCTAGAAGCTTCCATTTGCTTTCTCTAAGGAAGAATCTCAAAAAAGAAAATGCAATTATATTTCTTTCTTTGGAATCATAACAAACACTATGAAACATAAGAAGAGATGAGGAAAAGAATTTAAGCAAACATTCAAGTTTCATGAAGTTATTATTCATACTGCTGAAGTAGAAAAGCATAATATAAAACAAGAAGGGCTGAGTGACTCTGATTAGGGTGCAGTGACCTTACTAGATATAATATCCATGCAGGCAAATTTAAATTATTAGAAAAGTATGAACAGAAAGGATTGACCTTCTTGAAACTCAGGACAGATTCAGATATGCATGCATGGCTTTTTATTTCTCTGCATTTAATTACAGTACATGATGCATTCAGACTTTATTAAACAGCTTTCCTTTTGAGGTAGGAACAATGGTCTGTTCTTCTTAAGACTATTTATACTGTATATACTGATTTTAAATTCACACATGCAAGTCATTTCTTCATGTTGCAGCCATTAAATGATGAGCATTCATGTGAAACCCAGTCCACTATTGTCTAAGTTTTCTTTACAGCCCAAGCCTAATTAAATCCCTGTGCAGACAGGGAGTCGGGTAGAGCCAGGAGCCAGCATTTAGGCTAATCCCCATCCAGGGTCCAGTTGGCCCGTATCCAGGCTGCTCAAATTTGCACCACTGATTTTGGCAGCGCAGATCCAAATAGCCATATTCGGGCCGCTACCCCGTTACTCAGGGGAAAGGGAAACGATTCCCCTTTCCCTGGGTTGTGCTGCAGACAGCCCCAACCCCAGGCTGGATATGGGGCAGGCTGCCTGCCTATTCCAGCTTGGGGTTAGGATTGTGCCCACAGCGTGTTGGGAAAACAAAGGAATCACTCAAGTGTGACATGCAGAGTGGAGTATGATGCATTTTTCATGGAGCCTGATGCACCAGTGGAGTATGCGGTCTTGGAAAAACGGGCAAAAGTGTACAGCTCCACACTTTAGCTATCACATGTACATACAGTTATGCTTTTCCTCCCTCTTCTCTCACCATCTCTACTTACACTATCCGAGTCTGCTCTTGATTGCAAATATACAAAACATGTGAAAGCTTTAGAGAATTGAGCAGCAACAGGATGATTAATTCACTCTGCCCAGACTACACAAGCTTTTTGCACCAGAGCCTGAAATAAAACCTTGCACTCACAGCTGGCAGTGTGCATTTACCAGACAAAAACAAAACAAAGGCCTTCACATCCTCTTCTCTCAAACAAATGATCACCAAATGAGCATGGATTTGTTCTGTCCCCAGAGCATATGCATCCATCCAAAGTATATATTCTGTAGCTGGTCAGAGTTAAAAACTCCTGTTTCTTTGGGGATGAACACATCAGCACCTGCTCCAGGAATGAAAGAGTACAGTCATTCAAGGCCTGATCTGTTTGTCTTTAAGCATAGTTGAAGGCTCAATCCACCAACACCTTCAATTAGGCTCTAGAGTTGGGCCTCAGAGCTCCTGCCAATGTGGTGCTCCCTCCCGCCAATGAAGATGAGAATGTAATGACCTTATGAACAATGGCAGAATTTGATATAGGCATATGCAATGTTACTGCATTTTCCGAAGTGCTTGTGTTCAACTATAACAGTTCACTGGAGAAAAGTATTCAGTATTGAACAGAGTTCCTCAATGATACACATAATGAGATCATTTTAAGTCATTTTTTTTCTTTCCATCGTCAACAACTGCATCAAATCAAACGGACTACAAACAGGCGGACTGACAGCTACAGATGGATTGCTCCAAGGCTATCCCAGGTACTGAAACCTAAAGCTTTTAGGCGCTTATGAAGTGTAGATTTGGAAGGAAGAAATTATGATTGATGACCTTTTCTCTGATGAACTGGTGTAGCATATAAACGTACTCAGTCTGTTGGCATTACAAAAAGCTGTAATGTTATAAAGGCCTCGGTGAATACAGTACATCAAAAGGAGTCTTTAGAGAACAGTCAAATGCTAGGAATAAGAAAAATACAAGCACTCACCTTGAATGGTCTTGTACTTGAATGAAGCAGCCAAGATTATCATTTGCTTCTCAGCACGTTTCTGATGTCAGATTTTTATTCACAATTTTCTCATTACTTTTCCTTCCATGCTCTTTGCCGTCATTTTAGCAATTCTATCTGCTTATATCTCTTTTAATGTACAGAAAGCTAAAAAGGCTCTAGATTTTTTTTCTTTCTCCCATGGAACCAGATTTCTTGCAACTCTTTCATAAATATTTATTTCAAAAATGAATTCCTCATTTTGCAGACTAGAAGTAACTGATTTGCTGCATCTCTCAAAATAGCACTTATAATTTGGAAACTGAAACGGACACATCTCTGTCAGTTGAATAACAACAACAACAACAACAACAACAACAACAGGTTTAATGGGATGAGCACAAATATCAGTCAATTACAGAAGGTCACTTTATTATATTGTGATGATATTCGTAATGCAACCAAAAAAAATTGAAAAACAGCTACCTGTCCTAGGTCCTCTGGCAGGACTCGATAGGTGAATACATAAAGAATCCAGTCAAAAACAACATGGCTTTGCAAAAATGGAATTGTTGTTGTTGATAATAAAATAACAACAACAATAATAGTAATAATCCCATTTTTCAACAACAAAAAGTTCACAATGAGCTTTACAGACAAACTCAACTAACAAATGGCTCCCTGTCCCAAAAGGGCTCGTAATCTAAAAAGATGCAGAAGAAACACCAGCAAATAGCCACCAGAAAATGCACTGCGGTGGAATGAAGAGGGACAGTCATTCTTCCCCTGCTAAATATAAGACGAGCACCAGTTGAAAAAATGCCACTTTGCCCACCTAGCAGACCTAAGATGTGAGCTAACAGGCTGAATCCAGACATGACAAAGGTGTTACTGGTCAGTAGGATCACCCCTGCTAACTGGGCAAGAGGCACTTTTTCAAATGGTGCTCCTCTTATATTTAGCAGGGGGAGAGTAACTGTCCCTCTTCAAACCCAGCACAGTGTCTTTTCTAGTGGCTGTTGCTGGTAACGTTCTGCATTTTTTTATTATATAGATTTTGAGCCCTTTAGGGACAGGGAGCAAGTAATTTCAACTTTATTATTTTTTGCCTTTGTGAACTGCTTTATGAACTTTTTGTGGAAAAAGCAGTATATACATACGATGGATGGATGGATGGATGGATGGATTTTGATCGATCGATCGATCAATAGGACTTGGGTGTTCTGCCTGTTCTAGATGGAATAGTACTCCCCTGAAATATCAGGTTCATTTTGGGGGGATACTCCTGGATCTGGCCTTACTCCTGGATTGGCGGGGGATGGCTCTGGCCAGGAGCATTTTTGCCAAAAGTCGGCCCCTTTTTGAGGAAGGCAGACCTGGCAAGCACAACACATACCTGAACATTCATAATGGCTCTACAACTCTGCTGTGGTGACAAAATTAAAACAGCTGCAGGAAGGATGTGGTTTTGCCATTTAAAAATATTAATATTATTAACACTGAGCGGAATCAGACAGTGAAGCCTACTTTTGACACAGAAATTGACAAGGGGCTATTAAGACTGACTATTCCAGAAGCTGATTTTAGAGAAAGCTGCTTCCAAGGCAGATTTGGTTCCAACATTTCATACATATTATCATGATGTTTTGTTGATCACATTTCTAAAATTGGACTTTTGTGTTGCAGACAACCTGATAGGGAGACGGGCAGGGGCAGCGCAATCCTAAGTAAGGCCGACATAGTAAGGCCGACATAACAGTGCTGTATCCTAAAGCCCATTAGGAGGCGGCAGCAGCAGCAACGTGCAAGACAAAGGGAGGATTTCCCCTTGCACCCGCATAAGACCTGGTCACCCTATGGGCCTGCTCGGATCTGCGCCTGCTGTTTTGCAGGCGCAGAGGAACATGGACAGGGGCCGCCCTGGCCGGGGATGGGCTTTAGGATACGGCACTACGGTGGCCTTGCATCACTGCCTACGTTGCCGCCCACTGCGCCGCCCAGCTACGCCCCCGGAATGCCTCTGGAACGCCCTCGTGGAGGCCCTGCGCTGACCGAACAACGCCAATGCTTGACTGACACATGGCCGGTGCTGCTGATGGTTGAGGCAGTGCCCGTGCGCTGGCACTGCTGCTTGTGCCGGTCCAGCGCCTTAGCTCTGACGCGGACGCGCTTGATAGCATGTTTGCGACAGCAGGGGTATAGGATTGCGCTCTGCGTCAGTAGAGTACAGTGGTTCCCTGACCCTGTGTTGAGCCTTAGTGGCCTCGATGGGTCTTCTAGGATCTAAGCCTGCTATTTAGTGGACACAGAACCAAGAACACCTGTGATGGTCTCTGCAACCCAGGAGGGAGTATAGGATTCAGCAGCAGTGTCTGCCATCATCCTTGCCCTCTCCTGGCCTGATCCCCTCCCCTCATTCTGCCCTCCCTCCACTCAGTTCTGTGCCTACCTGCCTTTCCTCCACCCTGAATTCCCACTGCCTAACAGGGAAACTTACCACCTGGAGCTCTTCCATTGCATGTCCAATAGGCCCAGAGGCCCAGTGCCAACTCGCACAGGCCTGTCTGCTGATGCTGAGTGTCTCCTGCCAATGGGAAAGTGCCTAGCACCAGCACTGGAGAGCTCAGGATTGGGCTCTGAATCGCCAACTTAACATAAAGGCAATGAAATCTGTTTATTTGCTTTTGTAACTGCAAGACTGAAATCTTGGAATGCCTCTCACATCACAGAAACCTTTACTAGAAAGGATCAACATTTAAGTAGAAGGTTGGACTTTATTGGGTTCTTTCCAATAAAGTGCCATTCGCATTACATATATCTAATTTCCTCAAAGCTGAGATTGGAGGTCAAACAACATTCACTGGCAATAAGGTATGCCAGGAAATTTAAAACAGGTCAGCTGAGGGGCTGATTGCAAAGACAGCGGAACAATGCTGGAACACTGCAGTTGAAATCTGGGTAAAATCCACCACTTAAAATTCCAAGCAAGTAAGAAAAAAGCAGGATTCCCACACGCACACACTGTCCTTTTATATAAAGAGGTGTTTGCTGGAGGCTGCAAGGAGGACTTCAACACATAAAGCTACAATTTCATCACTATTGTTTAGTGAAGGGCACTTGTGATACAGAAGACACAGGATATGCTGAAACTGTATGTCTGATGCCTGATAAAAGCATGGGAGGTGTTGAAAATGGGTACACTTTGCTAGGCTCTGGGGATCCAAGCTAGGGTGCAATCCTAACCTGGAGTTAGGCCGGCACAGTTAGGCCAGCAAAGTTTGGCCAACACCAGGGCTCCCGTAAAGTACATTTTGACCACTCTTAGAGTCAGGGAGGATGGCACACATCTGTGTGCTGGCCTCTCTGACACTGAGAGTGATCCAAACGTATGTTACAGTGACCCTTGTGTTGGCCAAACTTGGATGGCCTAACTGTGCCGGCCTAACTCCAGGTTAGGGTTGCGCCTAGTCTTGCAAGTCTTGCACACAACAAAAAGAGATGGATGCTTAAAGATCATCACATCAAATCAAATAGTATTTATAAAGATATTTTATGCCTATCTACATATCTACATAGTAAGATTGCCTATATCTTATAATACTTGCTGAAGCCAGTGACAAAGAGAAGAGGAACAAGCAACATCCTGAGTAATAAGATAATGGCTCAGGCACTTCTCTAGAAAAGAGATAAAGATTGTACAGGCAACTGCAGGACCACTGCAGCTGCCATTTGTCATGGAAAGTCTGTTCCATCCACAGATAATGGGAGCTTTCTTCTTGGGACAAAAAAAAAAACCCACAAAGCAGCTGAGGACTGGGACTGGTAGAAATAAAAGTCAAGTTTCCAGCCCTCTAGGACTGGCCTGGAATTGCTAGGAATCTGCGTCAATCTCCAGCTGATGACTGAAATTGATCCTGGGGATCTCTCTCTCTCTCTCTCTTTCCAGGAATGGCTTCAGTCAGAGCTGCAACTCTGTGAGTACACATGTGAGGTAAGGGAACAAACATTCCCCTAGCTTGAGGAGGCCTCTGTGACTACTACTCCACTGCCCCATTGGCATAGCTATGTCAGTGCTAGAACATTGGTTAAAATTGCTCTCTAAATCTGTTAGGCCACTGGTCTCCCAAGTGCAGGGAGCAGTGATTTTCAATCTTTTTCATATCAAGGCACACTGACAGGGCACTGAAAATTGTCATGGCATATCAGCAGGTTTTTGGCAATTGACAAGGCACACTGCACTGCCAGTGGGAGGCTCACATCCCCCAATGGTCCTATTAATAAATGGCGCTCCCCTAAGCCCCCACGGCAGACCAGTGGACTGTTCCTGGCACACCAATGTGCCACTGCACACTAGATGAAAATCGCTGGCATAGAGGAACTGAAACCAGCTCCCATGTACTGACAATAGTGTCTAAAGGGCATTTCTCTCTCATTTCTTTTTCATGTAAAAACATGCCACATTGTCGGATCTTACTTAAAATACTGTACCACAAATCAGGCAGGCAGAAACATAAGGAGCTTAAGGGGAACTTTAAAAAGCTAAAGGTCACTGATCAATCCTCTCATTTTTCAAAAGAGATACAGGCTTGAAAAAAACACCAAAGGAATCTTGATGAAGGAAGATGAGAGGAACTAAGTCTGTATTGGGCCCAGAGGAATGATCCTTGAACACTGAAAAGACAACCTGGGAAGATGCTCCCAGAGAGAACATGGTGATGTTTAGGTTGAGCATAGATGCATATTCATCATTCATAGACAGTAGATGCATTTCTGAGTCATCCCACATTAATCACCTCAGAATAGGTTTTCATACTATCTGATGTTACTTCAAATGAATATTCATGAGTTTACATGTCAGCAGTCAGCTATCAAGTACGGCATAATCAAGCAATGGATGTGAATATGTGAATGAGGGTGCAAACCTAACCAACTTTCCAGCACTGGGGTAGGGGCAATGCAGCTCTGAGGTAACAAAATTTCCTTAGCTTGAGTAGGCCTCTATGACTGCCCCTGCAACTGAAGGTTGCAGCACATGCCCCATTGGCACAACTATGTCTGTGCTGGAAAGTTGCTTAGGATTTGGGCCTCAGGCTATCAGGGAAGGTAAATTACTAGGGGCCCAATCCTATCAACACGAGTGCCGATGCTGCACTTGCAGAACCAGAACTGGTGTTGCAAAAGTTCTGTAAGTCACTTCTAAGAGAGGCTTTACTGACACTGACACCCCAGTGCAGGCCCTCAGCGCTTGGAGGCACTGAAGTGGAGCCAGTGGGAGGTAAGCAACACTGCCCCCAGTGGGCAAGGAGGATGGAACTGGGTGGGGAAGTGGCAAAGTGGGGGTGGTGACCTCCACCACCAGAGCCCAGTTGCAGACCCAGCCAATTGGCCACCCAGGGACGGATGAGGAGGAGGCCCGCCCCCTCAGCTGTTTTTCCGCCCCCATGCGCCGCTCCGCCACCGCGCCACACCACGCCAGGCTCCATGTTCTTCTAAGTTGCCTGCCTGGTGCCGATAAGATGCAACAGTAGCCATTTGGCTACTGCTGCACTTCTAGTGCCTGGCAGCTTAGAATTGGGCTGTGGAACTGCAAAGCTAAGAGCTATATTACCTACCATGCTAGTTAGAGTAATTCTTAAGAATCAGTATCAACGTTTTCTTGTTCTATTCGGTTGACTACAAGATTACGTTCTCTGTGTTTTTATTAATAAACCTAGTCTTTTGTTTCAAGTAATTGTGTGTTCTGCTCTGGATGGATTACAAATATCGCATCACAGTGGTTCCCAAACTTCGTGGGGGGGGGAGTGGGGATTCCGTGGCATTACTGTTCTTTGCAGCACATATAATGGTGGAGTTGGACAGTCCATTCCAAATATGCCCTGAAGCAGACACAGTACGTCTAGGGCTTTACAGGCTCTGGGTTTTGCTGTCTCCAGCCAAAAACTGTGTCCTTATATTGCAGCTAAACACCAGTCACCACTGGGTGCTTATTTGTGTGGGAGTAAACAAGAGAGGATTTTCTTTCTTCCTGAAGTGTTGAGGCTGTATCAGTGAGATTGGCACCATTGGTTGTTCCTCAGACAACATTAGGTTTGGCTGTAATTCCAGTCATACAAACTCACAAATGACAAATAAGTGCTGGGGGGGGGGAAGAAATGGGAAATGTCCCAATGTATTCTCATTTTCCACTCTAGCCCGTCAACCTAAAAGCATGAAAAATGCACTAGTGAGCTGACTGGTTTATGATCCACTCTGTGAGGCAATTATAGTCATTGCAGCAAAAGATGAGAAGCCCATGAAAAGCAATACAACAGATGGCAATTTTGTAACTGTGAAGTATGAGAATGTCTTTCGCCCTCGGACTGGAAGAATTTTTTTTCACTCTTTAAAAAGCAAAAATAAAATAAAAACAAAATCCCACTGAAAACAGAGTTTCTTTTTTAGGAACTGTGCCTACCCTTTAGTGTTGGCATAATGAGTGAAGTCTGTGAGTGAGATGCCACAGTTTGTTTGATCTGTGCATTTGTCAGCTTGATGAACAACTTGAGCTGTACTGCCTTTGTAAGGTTTCATTAGGATACCGGCAAACTGATTGTGTAGTATGTGAATTATTTGATGGTTTATATTATTTTTATTGATTTTTCCAATGTTGTGAGTTACCCTAGGCCCATATGCTGAACGGTAGAATTTTAAGAGCACAATCCTAACCTGGAGTTAGGCCAGCCCAAGTCTTTTGTGCTAGCCTAGGAGTGTTGTAAATGCACCTTAAAGCACGTTTGGACCACTCTCAGAACGCAATCCTAACTTGGAGAGACTGGCACAGTTCGGTCAGCAAAGTTTGGCCAGTTTGGCCAAAGTTTGGCCACTGAAAAACACATTTGGACCACTCTCAGTCAGGGAAGATGGTGCATGCCCATGTCCTGGCTACAAGAGCGGCCAAAACATACTTTACGGTGTTCCTTGTGCCAGCTAAACTTTGCTGGCCTAACTGTGCCGGTCTAACTCCAGGTTTAAATGTAATGAGGAAATATTGGGATGGGAAGAGACATTTGGCCCAGGAAGAGACAAGCCAGGTTCCACAAGCCAAGCTTGAATATATAAAATGCAAACATACCACAAAGAGTAGCAAAAGCTGATCATTTCAAAAGTCAGCTTGAAATGAATGAAATGAAAGTCAATGACACCAACAAGGGGAAATCAGGAATGATAGCAGTAGATAAAGACTGCAGGAACCAGTAGGGTTATTCCTTATCAGTTGAATGTGAGAGGAAATCCACTGCCAGACTGAGAACATCCTGGCAGCCTTTCTGTACAGTTCTTTGCTCTTCTCTACATGTCCATTTTTTCAGTAGTTAACATCTTAGGGTGAAATGGGATGAGGTCACTGCATGTTTAAAAATTGCAACACTTGTCTTTGCTTTTGTAAAGAGCAGGATTACAGCAAGATCAGGACTGTGGTAGGGAAAAAACTAACCCCCTTCCCAAGTCCTGATCCAGACTGAATCCCAATACAGTTGGCATTTACCAAAGAAAAAATGAGATGGGCAATTTCTAAGCATGCACTAAATGTCTTGTTCCTGTGACCTTCAGAATGGACATCTTGATAACCTGGGGCAAAGATGACCGTGCCTGACTGATAAAAAAAACTGCATATTGCACAGAACAGAAATTGCAGACTGAAAAATGGGAACATATTACTTTTGCCATACAAGCAGAGAACCCAAAACTCATTCCATGCTGCAAACGACACATTCTGTTCTCTCTTTTTGGACATGTACACCCCACACACGCACACACACAAAGGGTACAGTCCCCCAGTCAATTTGATCCTCCCGCTTTCTTCATTTTTGGATTATCTTGCACGCCTGTGCACTTTGCCATTATTGTACTAATCTATGTGCTTATTTCCCTTCCTTTGTGTCTGGAGACATAACTGACGAGTTCTGATAAAGTGTCACCATTTATTACTTCCATTGTTCCAACAAAAGGCATCTATCAAAGGAATTTTGAGATGTGTCACTGTATCCTTACAGAAGGCACTGAAATCTTTTTTGAGATTAATTTACTCAAATGCTTCTTACAATTCACTGGTTAAAATAATTGCTATCTCTACCCAGTGCAGTAAATTCAAATTACGCAGAAGCTGAGGTTTTGCTTGCTTAGTATAATCTTTTTTCTTTTAACTACTGCGGAAAATCTGAAGCCTATTCTATATCTAAATGTGATTTTATTCAAACAACGTGTCATGCTGGAGAAATTCATATGGAGAAGTGAGATTTGTTCTACTGTTTTCTTTAAAAATCCTCCTTTAAAAAATAGACATTCTAGCAAAAGCTTTTATCTTGCATACCTTCATATCTTAGGGTGTATGTGTAATATGCAGCCCAATCCTTTTCATGTTTACTTAGAAGCATCCCACTGAACGCAGTGAATTCCCGAGCCTAGTCGCAATCCTATATGCATTTTCCTGGAAGCAAGCCCCATTGAATGCAATGGAACTTACTTATGAGTAGACATGCCTAGGATCATGCTTATGAGCAAGATTGCCATTTTGAGCTACATCACTCTATGACTATAAGTCTTTCTGATAGGGTCACATTTTGCATCTAATATGGTTTCAGCTCCAGATAGATCAACCGTATGGCAAGCAGTGCACATATCCTGCATTTCACAGGTAAAAATAGGAACACTTTTGTGTATCCATAACATACCCTGTTCTCATGCCAAGAAGCCTCACCAGAGCCACCATCATTCCACCCTGCTTCACTGCTTGATGTACAGCCTATTTTTGTGAACTCTGGGGAGACAGGGAAGCATTGATTTAGCTATGTTGAGTGCATTGTGAACTACTTTTTGTTGAAAAGCAATCAAAGAAGAAGAAGAAGAAGATGAAGAAGAACTACTACTACTACTACTACTACTACTACTACTACTACTACTACTAC
>JAJKFI010000016.1:13943259-13967305 GCA_029204185.1 Lerista edwardsae | reverse complement strand
AGAGAGAGAGAGAGAGAGAGAGAGAGAGAGAGAGAGAGAGAGAGAGAACTTTGTGGTTGAAGCAGGGATTCAAAGTTGGATTTCTCCAATCCAGTGAATAGGAAGATCCCCCCGCAAAGGAGGCATTCCTGGAACTAGACTAATCTGACGTATTCTCATGCCAATCTTTGTTGTTGTTTTTTATCGCTAGGGTATCGAAATATGTCCAACAGATATATGGTTTCTTAGTTAAAAAACCATACTTCTCTACGGCAATTTCGCATCTTGTGAGCCAGGAAGATGTAGTAGTGGTTTTGGTGTTGGACACCAAAAGACCTCAAAGTTCCAAGTTCAAATCCCTGCTCAGCCATGAATCTACCTGGGTGACCTTGGGCCAGCCACCATCTCCCAGCCTCACCTTTCTCACAGGTTTGTTGTGAGGGCAAGCAGAGGACAGGAACCCAGGAACCCTCTGCATTGTTGCAGAATGGGCTGTATAAATAATGTGAGAAATAAAATCTTCCCAATGTTTTTTCCTGCTCAGCAGCTCCTTGTCTTCCTTGTCAGCTTCTTGCCTCACTGCTGAGAGCTGGTTCTGCTGACCTTGAATACAGCCTTTGATTCATCTTACCTCCTTCGCAACTTGCTACATCTTCTCCCACAGATTAGGTACGCATCATCATGGGCTAACATGGGATCAGGGATGTCGAGTTTGCTCATCCAAGGACTGCCTGGGACTCCTTAAGGAAGCACGCTTGAGGTGCATACACTCATAGCTGCGGGAAAGGCAATTGCAAAGCAGCTAATAAAATAACTCCCTTCACAAATCGTTCAGGAGAGTCTTATACTACCTTGCAAATTCAGTAAAAGACTATAAAGTTTTAAAGAGTCGATTTTAGAATATTTGGTGTTATGTATTTTGACGGAGTGGCTCTTCCAAATGTATCTTGCTCACGCAATACACTTAATGCAAGTTATATGAGACAAAACAGAGAGAACCGGGAAGGGCCAACACTTCCAGAATCAAGGAACATAGAAAAGGTCAAAGCAGTGAAGTTTACTGCGTCTCTCACAAAATTAATGAGATACTAAATTTCTGACACCTCAGTTTTGAGATAATGATTGAAACAGAACAAGAAAAAGTGCTGTCGTTAAGCTACTCTAATGGCAGTGAAAAAGCATGAATTTGTTCCACATTCCTTAACAAATTCATTGTAATTTTGCTTTTGCTTTGAAGCAATGAACCATTGTTTAATTGTCGAACCGTTGATTGATTTTCAACCCGATCCTAACCCGTGCTGGAATAGGGAGGCCAGCCAGCCTGTCCTTTATCCAGCGGTGGTTGGGGCTGGCTGGAGCACAATTGGAGTAAGGATAATTTATTCCCTTTGTCCCGCGTTGCACAGCAGCCTCCCCAATAGGGCTACTTGGATCTGCACCAGCAAAATCACTAGGGCAGATCTGAACAGCCCGTGACTGGGCCAGGACCAGGGGTTAGGATCTGCCCTAAGTGCTGGAGGCTGGTCTCACCCCCACTCCTTGGGCCAGTCCATCCACAGGCCCTCCCTCCCCCAGCCTTCCCCCGCCCCAAACCGCCCTCCCTTTGCCCTCCTCAGCACTCCATGCAGGTCCTCCTTTGCCGGTGCTTCCTTACCTGGTCCAGGCAGCATGGGGCATGGATCCGGCTTCACTGAGCTAGCATGCATGTGTGTGCTGGCTCAGCCTCCTCTCAAGTAGCTGTAAACGTGCTTTAAGGCATATTTGTGACAAGGGACTTGTGCCAGCCCAACAAGTGCACAGGGTTGCGTTCTTTATTATGAAAGTAGCGTCGGCCTGAGAGAGTTGACAGCGAGCTTCTCCTGCGTTGGCCGAAGGTGGCGGGTGCAGGGCAGGCTCCGTGCCGAAGCGGCATGGGGATTGGGTGAGGGAGGGAGAATGTGGGTGGGGGGAAGGCGGGACGTGGACGGGCTTGGGAAGCGGCTATACGGCCGCATCCTAAGCCTGTTCGGGAGGCCGCACGGCCCTCATTTGGGCCACGCGGTCTCCTCAGATCTGCACCTGCTATCTAGTGGGCACAGATCCGAGGAGCGCATAGGGGAGGCTGGAGCCTCCCCTACAGTAAGGGAACAAACGTTCCCTTGCCGCAGGGAGGCACCAGCCTCCCCAACCCAGCATTGGATATGGCGCTGGCCAGCCGGCCTTGCCATTCTGGCGCTGGGTAGGATTGCGCCTAAGTCAGTAGGGTGCGTGCCTGTCCCAGAGCCATCCAAGAAATGCTCCATTCCCCACTAGTGGTATGTATTGCACTTGTTCCCAAAACCTACTGCAGCTTCACTGCTGTTTTATTCCTGGCTTCTATGCTGTTATTATATTATTTTATTGCTTTATGTTTGTTATTGTAAACCTCCTTGATGATAGACAGGCAGAGTATAAATGTCTGAAATAAAAGCATAATAATTAAGGGTGCAATCCTAACCAACTTTCCAGCACTAACACAGCTGTCCCAATGGTATATATGCTGCATCTTGCAGTAGAGTAGCTATCATGGAGGCCTCCTCAAGGTAAAAGAATGTTAGTTGTCTTACCCCAGAGCTGCATTGCCCTTAAACCAGTGCGGGAAAGAATTGCACCCTAATATTGCTACTCTGAGCTTAATAGATAGTCTAGTGACTTTTTTCCCCAGATTTTCCCCCAGATTATTTATTTTGCTCTTTGGAAACAAGCGTGTTTTGAAACTGGTATTCTGGAACTGCCACAGGCAAAAGTTCCAATTTCTATCCTCAGCTTTGCTCTTTGCTTCAGTTCTGTTTTGATCTCTCAGATCAAGGGCCACTTTCTTGTGAGTTTAGCCTTTGTTATGATGGCAGGCACAGTGACAAGCTTTACTTCAGTGGGGAGAGATTTTATTTGAGGACACCATATTCAAAATTCTTACAGAATCAGTTTCCCCAAGTCATAGAAATATTTCCATTATATTGCTGTCATCCTCGTAGTCAGTCTTTGATCCATAAACTGAGGAGTTTTAAGAGAAAACCACAAAGAGTCCTGTCGCATGTTAAAGATGAAAACTTATTTCAATATAAGCTTTTGTAGATTACTGTCTGCTTCATCTGATGCATTAAGTGAAATGAAGTTTGGAATTCTGTGGCTTCCCTAACCATCAGAATGTTCACTTACATAAGAACATTAGAAGAGGCCTGCTGGATCAAAGGCCCATCTAGTCCAGCTTCATGTATGTCACAGTGGCCCAACAGATGCCTCAGGGAGCACATGAGACAACAAGATGCTTGCATTTTGTTGCCACTCCCTTGCACCTGGCATTCTGGTTGTACAACCCATTATGACCTATAGCCCATGATGGACTTTTCCTCCAGAAATCTGTCCAATCCCCTTTTAAAGGGACCTAGGCCAGATGCTATCACCACCTCCTGTGGCAAGGAGTTCCACAGATTCATTACCCATTGGATAAAAAAGTATTTCCTTTTATCTGTTCTAACTCTTACAACACAATTTTAATGGATATCCCCTGGTTCTGGTGTTGTGGGAGGGGGGAAAAGAACATCCCTCTATCAACTCTATCCATCCCATGCACAATTGTTAGAGCTGTAATCAGCTTGTAGCTGGCAGATAGCCTCAAGATCAGCAAGATCCAATGACGAATCAGGCAGACACAGAAGTTTAAGGCAGCAAGAAATTCTGTATTTAGCAGAGTAGCTTTCTTGCAGCAAGCAGAAGAGTACAGCAAAGTTCTTCAGCAAACTAACAGCTACACTAAACTAACATGATATACACCAACAACCAAGACCCACACCAAATGGTGCTCATAGCTTGGGCTAAATAGTTCCAAGCACCAATCAGGATAGAGATTATCTCATCCACAGGGTGCTGAGTCAAGATGACTCAGCACCTTTCTGCCTGGTGTGCCTAATAGTTAGACCTTTCTGCCTGGTGTGCCTAATTTCCACAGCGGTCTTGTCAATACCCTAACAACAATTGTGTATGTCTCAATCATGCCCACCCTCAGGCATATTTAATTTCTATAATTCAGGCAGCCTTGTCCAGCCTTCCAATGGGTTCCCCATTCCATTCATCAGCCTCTGGACCCAAACCTGCCTTAGAAAATTCAGTGTTGAAAGATCACCCAGTGTCACCTGCCATGATGTTATGCTTCCATTATCAGACAAAGATGCTGAAAGGGAGGCATAAAAGAGGCTGTCATTTTTGCAACAGTGAGTGCAACATTTTTGCAACATGTTGCATTTTTGCAACATGTTAAGAAGAGCATAAGAAAAAGGAAATGAAAGAGAAGAAATAAATAAAGTAACGATAATAGAAAAAGCCAGGTCACCACATACAGTATATTTTCCTTTACCAAACCCTAATGGTGTTTCTTTAACTGGAAATGGCAGAGTGGAGTAGAATTCAGACAAAGTATCACTTTTTCCATTTCTTGCTGCTTTTATTTGATGCCACTCTTGCCTTTCTAATTGACACCTGTGTCCTGATAAATTCGGGCGGTTGCTGCTGAAAGCAATTTGCTTCTTAACCCTATCTAGCTATTGGCAAAGAGATTGGCTTTGGTGAGTATTACTCATGCATTAACAATCCACTGGAAGATGAACCTGTTAACCTCCAACAGAAACTTTTATACATAACTTGGCTGAGCATTCTATCATGTACCTCATTGAAAGCAACCATAATGAATCATTTGTATCTGCTAACATAAAAAGGCCAGGAAGTCTGGTAAATGGATGCTCTCGCAAACACTGGCTGGAGTCTTGTAATGGAATATATATGACAGCAAGAGCCACAGCCGAAGAAAGTGGGCTACAGCTATTAAATTTTTCAAGCCAATGTTTGGAAGAAATCATGTCCTACTGAAATGCCAGCAGAAATAAGGGGCTCATAGTACAAAAATGAATGGCACGCAATGCTTTCCTTCTTCCAGCTCATTCTAGCCATAACACATGGTGTTTTCAATTCTTCCTGTTCGAAAACAAGAAGTGATCTAGTTTCAACTAGCCATGTTGTTACCTTGGATATAAAATAGGGCATTTGCCTATTTTATCAGCACATTTTTGTCTGTTTCATTCAGCAGTGATGTCACAGGGATGGTGTGCTGCTTCCCTGGTTCGGTGTTCTCACCTGAGATGCTCAGCTTCTATCCTGGATGCAGCATGTTGTCGCTATTAGTATTACTAATATTATTTATTTATTTAAGAAATTTTATTTATTTATTTATTTATTTATTTATTTATTTATTATAGTTAATTTTCATCACTAACCATGCATATTGTGCTTTGTAAAGAATGAGGGTACAGATCAGAGGTATCACTAGGGCTTGTATCGCCCATTGCAAGAGGTCATTATGTCACCCCCATGGTCAGTCTTTCCATACCAGACCCTACAAAATTAATTACAATATTGTACACAGAGCCTAAATGTAGTGGCATTGCTAGGTTTGGTGAAACCCCATTAACTTTATTTTTCTATACTACAGGTCACCCATCAAATCAGTAACCAACAAAAACCCAGTGACCAGCTGGATGAACACACACAACTGAATAAAAGTGCCAGTTCTGATCCTTGGAAATGAGAGCTGACTCATACTCACACCTTATTGGTTCCTTGCTGTGTCATAATAATACCTCTCAAAACAATCAGTCACTCCCCTAGATCCCTGACCCAAGAGCTTTACAATCTATGTATCAACACCATGGAGGACAACAGGAAAAAGAAATAGAGACAGTGATACACAGTGGAAAAACATGCAGTTACTCTTGTTGCCTGTTATTAGGCTTAGTTATGGTGGGGAACAGGCATTGTTGAGGAAGGATTGACAGAAAAGTTGAGTTATATGAAGGGACTTGACTGGTTAGGAGAAGAGGCATCAAGCAAGTGTGCTGGGAGACATTTCAAGCAGAAGGGCAGTAAGTGGGGTCCTTAGAGAGAATGGGAGACTTTCAGACGGCGGTGGTGGAGCAAGAGGGATGAAGCTCATGGGCAGGAGAGGAAGGTCAGGGCCATGGAGGGCTTTGAAAGTTAAGGACAGGAAGCTTGTAGAGGATCTGGAGGCAGATGGGAGGCCAGTATTGGGGTTTGGGGAAGTGTGTGATGTGATCAGAGTGTCTAGAGAGATGACCCTTAGAGGCAAAGTGTTGGAAAGAGGTGCGGTGACAAAGGGCCCAATCTTAACCAACTTTCCAGCACTGACATAGCTGTGTCAATGGGACATGCAGTTGGGGGGGGGGCAATCACTGAGGCCTCCTCAAGGTAAAGGAATGTTTATTCCCTACCTCAGAGCTGCTTTGTCCTTACCCCAGCACTGGAAGGTTGGTTAGGATTACGTCCAAAGATGAACCAGTAGAAGGCCAGGAAGGAGAAAGTTGAAATAGTCAAGGTAAATGACCAGAGGATGAACTAAAGCCTTTCCCAAGAAGACTGAAAAGAAAAAGAGGGTGACTCCTGCCCTTGCCTCACACTTGTTACAGGATGGTCAGGGAAATGGACTCCTTCAGTGCCCAGATGAGAATCCATATCTGGTTTCCACACCTGGTTTTACCTCAAAACTGAAGCAACAGGTGCTTCATTCAAGGATGATGCTGGTACTTGACTATTTCAGGCTGCATTTCGAGTCAGGCTGCCCTGTTAGTAAGGAGTTGTCTGAAAAGCAGTGTTGGTTGTGGTCAGAAGACGTTTGAAGGCCTAAATCGATTACTGAGCCTAATTACAATTTGATTTTAATCTTACTCTATCTTGACTTTAATCTTCTTGTCAGGAAAAACCATTGACAAAACCATGCTTCTAGTGATAAATAGAGGCATTTTAATGGTTTTATTGTATTCTCTTAGTTTCCTCTTGTAAGCTATCACGATGCGTCTTATGTAACGAGTGTCTGATCACTCTTTCCTGCTCATTAATTTGTTTTCATTTGCTTCATTAGACATTTTTAAGTAGTGTGATCTACCTTATCGTGTGTCTGAGAAAAATATTTTGTTCAATTCTGGTGTGTTTAGTCAAACAAGAGCTTTATTCAAAGATAATCTTAGGAAATTAGGATTGGTAACAAGTAACATGGCATGAAAAGGGGAGGGGTTCAGATTTTGTCTTATTAGTGTTTAAAAATAATAAGTAAAAAACTTCTAGTCTTTCTGAGGAAATCTAATTATTTGTAATAGTAGCATCCATGCAACCAGAATTACTTTGAAGGTTCCAGAAAGATTGTATATTGAGAAAAGGATATAAAATATTAGGAAAAGTTATTTGGATGTGCAGAGCCTGCATAAATGCAGCTTAGATACTAAACATCAATGATACCAATGGTTAGACTAGTAGGAGTCACAATTTTGGGTCAGGGATTCAGACGTCTGAAATGCAAATCAGAAACATGATCAGAGTGAGAGTGCAATCCTAAACTGGAGTTAGGCCGGCATAAACTAAACCAGCAAAGTTTGGCCGGCACAAGGGCTACCGTACAGCGCATTTGGACTATTCTCGGAGACAGGGGGGATGGCTCACATCTGTGTGCTGGCCTCTCTGACTCCGAGAGTGGTCCAAACATACTTTATGGTGTCCCTTGAGCTGGCCAAACTTTGCTAGCTTAGTTTATGCTGGCCTAACTCAGTTTAGGATTGCACCATGAAGCAACTATGAGCCTAAGGAATAAGGCCAAATTGACAAAAGGTTGTTAGATTAGAAACAAAGAATAGGAGGAGAATTGGGTGTAGTCATACAGCTAAGGAGACAGAGTTGGCACCAGTTTATGGAGTGCATGGCACAATGACCTGCACTGGGACTCTGCTAGTGCTGTGCATGAGACCAGTGTCTGGGTGGCACAGCTAAACAGCCATTTGTAACACTAAAAACATTAATGTAATTAAGGTATTAAAAATTTCAAAACGTATTTTTTAACAATGCAATGCACCGATCCCATTGCTTTTTACAGCTATTCCGTGATGGGACACCCACTGCATTGTTGTTAAGAAAAGATAGCACGATAGCATGAGATAGCCTAAGAAAAGATTGATGGTTGCCAAATTTGATACCCTGGATTGCTCTGGCCACTACAGCTCTAAATTGAGTTGGATGCTGGGCAGGGCCTCAGGTCTGGGCCTGGGCCTTTGATGATCATCTTGGGCCCTCGATCAGTGTCCAACTTGGCCAACTCCTCATAGTGTACCTGCAAGGGGAGAAAGTTATAGCTATATAATGGCAGGACCAAGAGTCGCTGCCGGTTGCGCCACTGCTCCACCCCTCCCCCCACCCCAGAACGCCTTCCTGCTCTATCCAGAATGGCCACATTGCTGGCAAGCACTGAACTTGCCACTCAGCAGTGAGCAGGGCTTCCTTCAGGGCGCCCATGGTCACTGTTGCCATGGCGCTGCCCCAGTGCTGGCGGTAACAGCTTACCACTGGCATTGGAGGCCAATTTTGAGATTTTTTGAGATGCTGAGGACTGACAGCAATACCAGAACATCCATGATCAGGAGTTGAGTGGGCCTGTGGCCAGATGTTGGCTCAGTGAGAGGAAGTAAGCAATGAGGTCATCATGAGGTTCCTGCTCTCGACCCGTTCCTGTTTCTTACACACCAGAGCCTCACTGCTTTCTGATTGGCCTGCTGACATTATCCCACTCTCCCTCTTCCCTATAAAACTGCATACAAGAGCCCAATCCTATCCTTCCCTCCCCTGCTGATGCAGCCAGGACAAAAAGGCTGCTGCTGCATTATGTGGAGGGGATCAGGGAGGCTTGAGATTGTAAGACTCCCAATTGCCAATGAGAGCACAATCCTAACCTGAAGTTAGGCCAGCACAGTTAGGCTAGCAAAGTTTGGCCAGCACAAGGGCCACCGTAAAGTGTGTTTGGACCACCCTTGGAGTCAGGGAGGATAGCGTACGTCTGTGTGCTGGCCTCCCTGACTCCGAGAGTGGTCCTAACATTCTTTACGTGCAATAGTGCTATCCAGCTGGTATGCTGGGCGGGACTTACGTTTGATCGGCAGTCCGCCCGTTGCGTCACGCCGCATTCCCCTGCTTTCCCGCATGCCCCAGCAGGCTGCTGGCAGTACACCCCAGTGTATCGGCTGGATAGCACTACTGTTCACATGTCCTTGTGCTGGCCAAACTTTGCCTAACCAGTGGCGTTTCTATAGGGAGGGCAGAGCTCTAAGTTTTGCAAGGAGCCTTACCCTGTCATGTAAATCCCTCCTCTCCCTTACTGCTGTAGCCAGTAAGCAATACCAAAATGTTGCTTTTCCCTGTGAGGATTGGCTAAAACGGTGCAGGAGAGGAGTGATTTCCACTGCAAGGTAAGGCTTCTTGCAAAACTTAGAGCTCTGCCCTCCCTGTAGAAATGCCACTGGGCCTAACTTTGCCTGCTTAACTCCAGGTTAGTATCGTGCTAACGATACTGAGACTCCTCGGACCTCTGCTTGCTCTTTAGATGGCACAAATCCGAGGAAACAAAGGGGATGAGGCAGCTGTTAAAAGAGACGATGGGATCTGGCTTGCTGGTGCAGGTCTAAGGAGATCCATTGCAATGCAGGAGGTTTATGGGATAAGGGAAAATAATTCCCCTTTCCCCTCCAAAGCCTCCCAGTCTCAGTTGCAGGTCCACCATTAAGTCGGGGGGAGGAAAGCCCTGGGCGTGGAGTTCCTGGGGTGGGAGTAGGGCAGCAATGAGCCCTCCCTCGCATCCATCCCTGTCATTGTACAGCTCCGAAATAGAGCCTGTCCTGGCATGGGGGTTGGGCAGAGTGGCGCATAGGGGTGGGGAAACGGTGGAGGGGGCAAATTGCCTCCTCCTGTGTCCCTGGGAGGCCCATTGGCTGAGTCTGCAACTGCCCAATCTGCTGAATACAGCACACTTCTTCTTGGCATGGCTGCATCAGTGCAGGGATGGGAGGGGTAGGACTGGACTCTCTGTCTTTTTCTTTGAAAGAAAGCAAAAAAGACATCTGTTGAATTTTTAGCTGGCAAAAGTGCCACAAAGAGAAATGATTCCACTTCAGCCTCCTGATTGTGGGGACAAAGCACTTTTGGAAACGTTTATAGCCGACCAACAAAATAGAAACGCAGTGAAGCAGGAGGCCATGAAGTTATCAAGGAGGGAACTTTTATAACATTGGTATTTCAATAAAATAGGCCAAGCTTAAGTTAACAGAGGAATATCTGTCCAGGGCACCAGAGTCAACAGAAGGTCAGCCGGACTTGTTTACAAATAAGGATTAGTTACAGTTTAGTATCATTGTAACTACCCTGTCAGGGTGCTCAAAAAAGGTTATAAACCATGCACTTCCACCTGGATTTTAATCCATTCCAGGGATTAAGAGGAGGAACTACAGTTTCTGACTGCAGTCCTTTCCAGAGTTAAACACTCCTTACAAGTTAGGTATGTAAGGGTTGATTCCAGGAAAACAAGAACGAATGACACAGGATATGTCTACTCTGATATTGTCAGGTTATAGTTTGATTGGCAGTGCCTGGCACTTTAAAATTTCTTCCTTTTTCATCTGTGCATCAGGCACTATACTATAGGCAGGTTCAGATGTTATAGGAAACCAGGTTTCTTCTCACTTCAAGAATGAACCTGGGGGAGCCACACACTCCCCCCCCCCTCTTTGAAACAACATGTCTCAAAACATTTTGATCCCTGCTGGTTTTGTCTAACTATGGTTTGAACTAAACCACAATCGCCAAGTTTGTGTGCAGTGCAGAACTATAGTCAACTTCAGCCCAGAGTAAAAGCTCTTCCTTTCCTCCATTTTTTGAGAAAAGGAAGGAAGGTGTGGGGGAGGACATGAGTCTGTGGCTTTTATGGGGTTGTTTTCACAAGAAACCATTGTTTTCAGCTACACCTGAACCTGCCCAGAGTTTCTTTAAATCTTCATTGCAGCCAACCCTTTCTATTCTACTCTATTCTTTCTATTCTATTCTACTCCTCTGAAGATGTTCATGTACTTTCTCCACCCTGGTCCTCTGTCTGCATCCTATTAAGATTTATTTGACTAGGTTTCCATAGCTATATCCAGCGGTGTCATGCAGCCGGAACGCTGGGCGGGAGGAACGGGTGAGTGGCAGCCCACCCATTGCGTTCCGTTTCGCCGTCTTCCCCACCCCCAAGGGGACGGTGAAACGGACCGGAACGCAACGGGCGGGCTGCCGCTCACCCGTTCCTCCCGCCCAGCGTTCCGGCTGCATGACACCGCTGGATATATCACTTTTTTTTAATTTCACTAATGGTTATTTAACAGTTAGAATACACAAAACTTAAGTAGATTCTTGCCAAATTCAGTGGAAATGACCATAACTTGGAGTTTTAAATTATGGAACTCACTCCAACTATTGTGTAAACCATTTGCAACATTCACCAAACGACTGCAGTCATTTTACTAGCAAATAAAAAAGGCAGAATGATGTTGTGGGATTTTGCAAGGGTCAAACCGAAAAGGTCAATCACTTTCCAAATGTGTGGTGTTTTTTTCACTAGCCATTGCAAAGTTATAACCATCAGAGCTAGACAAGGAGGAATTTACCGTCATTACATGGTTGAAGAAACATATCCTCAAATAGCTTAAGATAGGTGAAGATTTCAGAGTTGGCAATGCAGAAAAGAGAGACCGATTTTCAGTTTTATGCTGGTTTGTTCTATTAAAACTACTATTATTCCATCCTGTTTTATCAGAGGTATCATAGTGACTTACAAGCTTCATAATGACTGCTGGAATGTCATCCTTCCTTCAGGGCCCCCATTAAAAATGGTTAATCTGGATATTTTTAAAGAAAATGGAATATGCAGGCATGTCCCAGTATCCACTGATTCAGTATCCACAGTTTCAGTTATCCACGGATACCATGGATACTGGGACACCTATTAAAAAGATAGGGGAACATTAAACAAATATTTTTTACCTTGTTGCAGCGAAACCACTGATGTTCCCCTATCTTTAAAATGGAATCCCCAGTATCCACAGTTTCAGGTATCCATAATGGGATCCAGAACAGAACCCCAAATCCTGGGGTGTGCCTGAACAGTATTCTAATTTTTGCTGAGCAAGTGCATGTTTCTTATTTCCACTGACCTTACGAGGCACACAATAATAAATTTATAACTTTGCAAGATATGAGCTAATTTGCATAATATCCTTGCTGCAGTAGTGTACCTAGACGGGGGGCTCAGGAGGGTCCATTGCTGCCCTGCAGTGGAGTGGCAGTGTTCCGGCATCTCCACTGGGAGGAGGACAGTGCCTACCTTCTGGTACATGAAGGCACCATGAAATGGTTCATCTTGCCTGCTCTAGCTGCTGTACAGCTCCAAATGGAGCAATGTCCAAGGTCATGGCTGTGCATGTGTGAAGGAGGGGTCACCTGCGCAGGTGCAGGGGTGATGCCATGATGTGGCAGTGTCACGTCTTTACCTGGCCCTGGGTTCCCACCCACCCCAGTTTTGCTATTGCCTTGATGCAGAGGATTCTACTTCAGTTCCGGGGCTTGGGTTATGGCAAGGAGCATGAACTGATGGCCCATGGGTAGGCTCTGTCCCTGCCCTCTGGTGACCCCCCAAAAACTGTGGTCATGGGCAGTGGTGTCCTCTAAATGATTTAAGAACGGGCACTCACTTTTGATTGGCACGTGTTGGGACCCGCCCACCGGAAGTGACGTCATAAGTCAGAAGTGATGTTGTGGCAGGAAGTGACATGAAAAAAGCCCTTTTTGAGGCCTCAGATGATTTTAAACTGACCCAACAGTTGCAACAGTATTCCACAGCACCCCCAGAACATGTTAAGGAGGCCTGGCATCATGTTAAAACCCCAGAGCAACTCATTTTTCAGTGGCAAGGAAAGGAAAGGCTCCGCTCGCTGCCTGCCTGCCTGCCTGGCTCTGAGAACATGCAGGCAACTCAAACATGCAGGAAATTCAAACGTTGCAGAGGGCGGAGTCGATGAGTGGGCGGGCGAATGGGCGGGGCCAGCTGTAATCCTAGAAAGCGGTACTCGCGTACCCCCGCGTACCCCCTGCATGACATCACTGGTCATGGGCTGATACATTTATTTTGCTCAATGATAGGAAAAAGAATATTTGAATGTGGGTTCCATGTAAATGTTATTTCTATTGTGTGTTTGGGAAGGCAAAGGACCACACTCAAGCAACTTAAGGGGATATTTCAGGAGCCATATTCATTCCTCAGTTTTCCCCTGCAATTGATGGCTTGACAACGCCTGAGGGTATCTGCTCCAATACTTGTGACCACCGATCAGTGTTGCCAATTTTTTTGACAGTGTCTGAGTGGGGATAAGATCATTCTGGTTCCTGGAAATATTGTTTTGAAAACAAAGTGACCCAAGAATATTAAAAGTTCACCATGCATGAGGCCTTCATGTTTTTAGTGCTGTGATTCAAAGAGGCACTCATCAAAAGGAGCCTTCACGTTACATAAAGTTTTGTGAAACATTCCTTCTCGGGAACTGTGCCAGCTGTACTCATTTTCCACCTCCCCCATTTTTATATTAGTTTAATCAACACTATTCTCTCTTATCTGCAGGATGCCCAAGATGGCTTAACCACACTAATTAAATACAGCCATCAACACATACCGTTCACCCACACCATAAAGATCAAACACAATTGCAGCTAGATTATGCGTAGCATGGAGGCACACCTTGGAAGGAGTGATGAGCAGATGAGAGGGCACCCCCTCCAACCCACCACCCTTGTTAATGCTAATGGGATTGCAGTGTGCATGTGATTGGTCTCCATAGGTGCCCTTGGCAGCTCTGCTGAGCCAAGGAAAGCAGAGTAGCCAGCAATCGGAAACAAAAGGACATAATGACAGAGCACTGAAGACCGATCCGGCATGTTCGTCTCCAGGTAGCTTCTGGCACACGCTAAAACGAAGATTCATGCTTGGCCCATCATACCTCCCTTCAGCAGTGAAGCCACAGGAGTGTCAACCCGGACGTTTTTTACAGCTCCCAACTGAGCCGTGTAAGCTGCCCTTCCCCCTCACACTGCTGGAGCCATTCAGGATGATGAAAACAACTCCCGCCCCCACATTGTGGGGAGATGAAAACAACTCCTGCAGTGGTAAGGGAGAATGGACACTTACATGGCTTGGTCAGGAGCTATAAAAAACTAATGGGTTTGCATCTGGTTGCGCCACTGCCTTTCCTTAGTTAGCCAGAGGAACAAAGGGAACATTTCTTCTGTTACTTCTTTCTCTGCTTCCTGGGCCCTTGTCCTGCATTTACTGCATTTAACCAGTTAAATGCATTTACTGCATTGTCCTTGTAACTGCATTTAACCAGTTACTCCAAGTTACATGTAAGAGAAGTGGCAGTACTACTGTCACCATTGCCACCACAGTGCCACCCCGAGCTCATTCAGTATGCAGCATGGGTCAGCCATAGGACTCTATGGTCTGTTACCGGATATGGAAGAAAAGGGCCACGTTTGCATAGACCTTTAGACATAGTGTGGATGGGACAATGAACACATTAAGGGCGCAATCCTAACCCCGGGCTGGAATAGGCAGGCTGATACACCTGCCCCACATCCAGCCCAGAGCTCGGAGCTCCTGCCATGCTACCTGAGGAAAGGATAAAATATTCCCCTTCCCCCATATAATGCACAGCAGCCCAGATGGGGCTACTCAGAGCTGCGTTGCTGAACTCTGAGTGGCCGAATGTGGGCTGCCTGGGCTGGGGACGGAGCCTGGCTTCCCCCTCCCTGGGCCAGGCCACCCACAGGCCCTCCCCCTCCCTGCCTTTACCTACCCCGTTCTGTTCTTTCCCCCAGCCCATTCCACCTCCTGCCGCCCTCCTGGAATCACTGTGCTGGCCTAGTAAGGCCGGCCTTACCTTCGAGTCTCAGGGCCCAGGAGACAAGTCAGGAAGGCCAGTATCTCCTCTGAGGGTGGAATCCTAACCAACTTTTCAGCACTGACTGTGCCAATGGGGCATGTGCTGTATCCTGCAGTGAAATAGTAGTTACAGAGGCCTCCTCAAGGTAAGCAAATGTTTGTTCCCTTACCTTGGAGCTACAGTGCCCTTACCCCAGTGCTGGAAAGTTGGTTAAGATGTGCCCTGAGACTGGTGCAAACGTGCTTTACAGTGTATTTGCGACAGTCGGAGGCTGGCACACGGAACTTGTGCTGGTCTAAAGGTAAGTTTGGATCATGCAGATTGGTGGTTGGTGTTAACTGGGATGGGTTTTATTAGGAAAAAAACTGATGCAAATGAAAATCTCTTAGTTCTTCTAGAACTTTCCATGGCTGCCTAGTTAGGTCCCACTGTATAGGGAAATACATAAAATCCAGGTTTGAAGGAACTGCACCAGATTCTGGCGCATTAAAAATGTTGCAGAACATGACAGCTGGACATCTATAGCAGATTTCAACACCCTGCAAATGAAATGTACATTTCTTTCTACTGTCATGAGGAACACCGACATATGGCAAAGTCAGCCCACTTTACACAGAGTTGCTCTTTTTTTTCTTTTTCTTTTTGTTACAACCAAATATCTTTCAATATGAAGCTACCTTACATGGCTATATATAAAACTAAAGAAATAAATCAAACTGTTTTTGTCAGATTAAATTTAAGACTTTTGTTAATGTAGGATGTGAGCTATGATACTGAGAGCCCTATCCTATCCTCCCCCGCTTGCTAGTGTAGCTGAACGAAAAACAAGCAAGCTGTATCCAACGGGAGGGGGTGAGATTGTGAGGCTTCAACAGGGAAAGGGGATTTTGTGTATGCCTTCCAACCTGCAGTGGGTCTCCTTGGAAATGCCCTAGTGATTTTGCTAACTCATGTCCAAGAAGAATAAGGGAGTGAGGAAGAAGCAAAACTGGGGGATAGGATTCAGAGCAGACCATCACTGCCAAATCCATCTCCTCCTGTGGCCATCACACACCCCTCTTCACCCAGTTTCTTTTCTTCCCTACTCCTGTTCCACTCCACCCCCTCCTGCCTCCTGCTATCTTACTTTCTCTGACAGACAGTGGGAGAGCCGATGACATTGGTGGGAAGGCTCCATCTACTCAGAGCACTGCCAATAAGTGCTTTACATCTGCTTCTCAGCTGTTTCCAGCAGTTGAATGCACATTCCACTGCTGACCAGAGCCTGGGAGGATTGGGCTGTAAGATTAATAATTTTTGGTCTCTAAGGACACAATCCTCACCTGGAGTTAGGCCAGAACAGTTAAGCCAGCAAAGTTTGACTGGCACAAGGGACACTGTAAATGCATTTGGACCACTCTTGGAGTCAGGGAGGATGGAACACCTAAGTGTGCCTCTGACTTCGAGAGTGGTCCAAACATACTTTACAGTGTGCCAGCCAAATTTTCCTGGCCTAACTGTGCCAGCCTAACTCCAGGGTAGGATTGCGCCCTAAATAACAGGGTAAAACCTTAAGTACAGATTTGGTTGCTTTTACAATTTGCTTACCAAATTAAAAACATAATTATGGCATTCTTAAAATGACACAGAAACCTAGTTAGGCAGTGAATCTATCTCATTTTATGCAACTCTTTCTTATTTTCTTACTTAGCATGACCAAAAATAGAACATTTAGCTTAATCCTTTCATTGAAGTCACCAGAAAATCTTCAGTCTGAAACTAGAGTTATTTGGGAAAAAATTGTAATAAAAATATACTTGACAAGCCTTTGGTTCTGTCTTTCTCTTTAGATCAAAGGAAGATAATTTGAGGGGGGGGAAATAAGTTCCAAATACATGCAACACACTATGTAAGGTCAAGGTACAGTTGTTCAAGGAGTTTTCACTGTCTGACAAAGGCAAGAGTGATTTCCAAGAAAATAATCTTCAAGTAGGTTTCATTTCCTGTTCTCAGTAAGTAATGCCATATGAAATGAAGCTACGCAAGTCATGCAAGATCGGAGCCCTCAGTCCCAATATGAGGAAGAACAAAGAGAGCTTTTTACATTCATTTATTCATTGATAAATAATCAAATGTTCACTGTGCAATGCTGGTGGTGAATATTCATCCAGTCGTATTAAAGAAGTTGTGTGATGTCAGCCACATCTTTCTCCCCGATATGACTCTACTTTTCTAGTAAAAAAGTTTGGTTGGGAATCTTTTCATATGGTGCATGAAGAAATCATATGCCCTCAACTTACTGTGGGGAGAACACACTGACAAAGCAGGAAATTAAATAAGGATGTTTAGCTATCTATTCTAGATAAAGCAAACAGGAGCAGAAGGTCAGGCAGATCGCAACGACAAAGATACATGCGTAGCATGCTATCCATTGCCAAAGTCATATGGGTTGCATCTCGATTGTATATTCACTGCTTTCAAGAGAAAGAGCAGTCAGTCCTCATTAACCACTAGGGTTAGGTTCCTGCAAATCCTCATGGATAGTGAATTAGCAGATAATGAACCATTGACCTTAGGAGTGCAGAAGAATCCATCAGAAGAATCCATCAGAAGAATCCAGCAGAGACCCTCAGGAACCCAGCAGAGTGCAGCAGGAAGTGCCAAAAGATATCCGAATGCTGCAGAGACCTTCCAGAGGCTACAGGGACCTTCAGAATGGCACCTGCAACCAGCATAGACCCCTTAAACGTGGCCTGTGGATGCTTCTGCCAGCCATTTCAAAAGGGTCGCGCTGGTTGCAGTGCCGTTCGGAAGGTCTCTGATAGTGGATAATGAGGACAGATAATGAGGTAATTCTGCCCCTCACAGATGACTGAATTCTCAGATAGCGAGTTTGCATATAAAGAGAACTGACTGTACTTATTGCCCTGGAGTGCTGATAAGTCCAGGATGTCCCATCCCCGAAGTGCCCTTGTTACGGGTGTTATCGCTCTTCTCCCAGCAGGATGGACAACAGGAAGAAACTGGGATGGGACATCTTGTGCACTGCACTGAGCCAGCCAATGTACCATCACAACACTGCAGCCAGTGATCCTACGTAGGAAGGAATGGTCAGCACACATGCACCTTCTGCTGTAAGGGTATTAAAAGCCCTGGCCAGTGGCGGGTCTAGGACCCAGGAGGCCCTGTGGTTTTTTGTACTGTCTCCCTTACATGAAACCAAACCAAACCAATAATTGAGTCAGTGACACAAGCACCAAGAAGTACTTGGGTGACCATTGAACCCCCTTCACTTTGCATAGTTACCAAGTCATGCTGAAGTCACTCCAATCCAAGGTTTCAGGTTTTCTTTCACACCAGCTCCAGTCTGGATCCATCTCTGCTTAAGGACATTCCTAAGGAGGACACCACAATCTAGGCAGGCTTCAGTACATGGAAATGCATCACTTATATATGTTGAGTTGCAGTGAGTGCATCATAAGCCGATTTTGCTGTACTATATCATAATGATTTCCCTGCTTCTGTTTCATCTGCTCACTGTCAACCCTCAGTGTAGTCTTAACTCCACTTGAAATTTCTTGGATAGTTAAATCTGAATCAATCCTTTGCATGGCTCAGGGAGCCACCCTAAAGTGATGCTGGGCAGACGCAAGTCACTTATGTTGGCCCAACTGTGTTGCAAATGTGCCACAAGGCATGTTTGCACCAGAGCAAGGGGCACTGGGCCAATGCACCAGCATGGTGTGCCTTGAAAATTGTCCCAAAACTGATGGTGTGACTTGACAATTTGAGTACCTTGTCAGTATGCCGCGAGATGAAAAAGGTTGAAAACCACTGCTCTATCTCATATACCACCTTCCTGGCATGTGCTTTTTTCTCGTGCTTCACTTAGATATTGCCAGTCAAAAAGCAAAAATATGCCACACCATTTCTGTACGTGAAGTCATTGTGTCAAAACTAAAAACTGGTGGGGGCCTGCTAGAGTGTGTCTAGATAAATTAATTCAGTTCGACTTCAAAACTGCTGGTGCTTTCATGGCACCTACTTAGGTGGGGGCCACCCACTTTATAGGCTCTGTAGCAATATGCCCTTTCTTTGAACTCCCAGAGATTGCTTGTGATGTCATTGCTGGTCTGATTGCATGTGCATCACACAATGTCTGCTGCCTGGAGCAACTCATTTGCTAATTGATTGTCATCTACATAATTTCCTGTCAGTCAACATTGTTTTAAAAGTCTTTTTAATAGATTCAGACTGCAATCCTAACCTGGAATTAGGCCGGCACAGTTAGGCCAGCAAAGTTTGGTTGTGCCATAAAGCACATTTGGACCACTCTCTGAGTCAGGGAGGATGCTGCACATCTGTATGCTGGCCTCTCTGACCGAGAGTGGTCCAAACACACTTTACAGTGTCCCTTGTGCCGGCCAAACTTTGCTGGCCTAACTGTGCCAGCCTAAATCCAAGTTAGGATTGTGCTCTCACTCGTGGAATGTGCTTTGAACAGCAGTCACAAGGGGTGCCCCTCCCCACACACCCTTTTCAGCTTGTTTCCTTTGGTGTGTGGCTTAGGGTGCAATCCTAACCAAGTAGGACAATGTAGTAGGGGTAAGGGCAATGCAGCTCCGAAGTAAGTGAACAAACATTCCCTTACCTTGATGAGGCCTCCGTGACTGCCCCTCCCCAACTGCAGGATGCAGCACATGCAGTGGTGTCATCTACTCACCAGTAGACGGTACGCTGGGCGGGACTTAGCGTGATCGACAGCCCGTCCACTCACTTCTGCTTTCTTTGCGCTCCCCGCGTGGCTTTCCCTTGCCTCAGAGGGAGCGCCTGCTCGCCAGGGGGGATGGGTGGGGGGCGTGCCGGGTGCCTGGGCGAGCAGGCGCCCCCGCTGAGGCGACGGAAAGCCGCGCGGGGAGTGCGAAGAAAGCGGAAGTGAGTGGACGGGCTGTCGATCACGCTACGTCCCGCCCAGCGTACCGTCTACTGGTGAGTAGATGACACCACTGAGCACATGCCTAATTGGGACAGCTGTCTCAGTGCTGGAAAGTTAGTTAGGGTTGTGCCCTAAGTTGGTAGCACTAGCATCTTTTACATTGCAGTTAGGCAGGCAAAAGGAAAATCATTTCTGCTACCTCTCATAACGTATGAAAGAGAAACATCCCTTTTATTTAGTCAAGAAATCAGATCCCTACAGCACTTCTGATTTTTTTTTCCAAAAAAGGTTTGCTTCTCATGTTATTCATGGATGTAGCCTGGGCGTGGTCCAGTCGTGAAGCGAACACGTCAGCTCGCGTCAGTAGTGGATGGTGGGGACTTGAAGGTTAGGCATGCCCTTCACCCTGAGCCTGCAGCCTCCCTCTAGCCTGATGCCGACACAAACTGCATTGATCCACTTCCCACATGCTAAACACCAGCAAGGAACAGATTACCTGATTTGCTACCCCCTCCCATAATTCCTTCCTCCCACGGTCCAACGGAAGTGAATTGGCTCACTGCTGCCTGCAGTAAGTGCTGTATTACCCCCTAATCTCATTCCTTCCTCACACACTTAGGCTGCAATCCTAACCTGGAGTTAGGCCGGCACAGTTAGGCCAGCAAAGTTTGACCATTTTAAAGGGCCATTTTAAAGCGCATTTAGACCACTCTCAGATGGCGCATGTCTGTGTGCTGGGCTCTCTGACTCAGGTCCAAACATACTTTATGATGTCCCTTTTGCCAGCCAAACGTTGCTGGCCTAACTGTGCCGCCCTAACTCCAGGTTAGGATTGTGCCCTCAGACCATGTAATGAAAAAGTGAGGGGACTGATACAGCTTGCTGCTGCCAAAAACAAAACACAACAACCCTCCATGCAGGCAGTAGCTTGCCATTGTGCTAACCCTCCCCTACTACCTCATTTAAACTTTGAAAGAACCTGCAAGGAAGAAATGAGGGGAAGCAGCCACTTACCTGGTTCCTTCCTTGCCATCCCTTTAAGAAAAACAGAACATGCAACGCACACTGGAAGTTCCTTTCATTACCTGCACTTGTTTTGACAGGAGGCCTGAGGGGAAGGGCCTTAAGTAAGTAGCTGGTTTATTTTTCTTGGATGAGGGGGTGACATTGGTGCAGCAGTCCCTAGTGTACCCACTAATAATGTACCATATGAAGTTTCCCCCTGGATTAATTTTTTTTTAGAACTACTTTTTGTTCTGAAGAGGGAGGTGGTCTGACACATTTTGTGTATTCATCAGCATGATTCAACTGGGCAGGCTTTCCTGCACAATCAGCGCAAGCCACAACATATTCAGGCCATTGCACATTAGTTCTCCTGGTAGAAAAGAGTGTGATATGAGAGCTCTTTCAAATGAGTACAATAGCTGTGCACACGCGTGTGTGAGCTTGCATGCACATGTGTGTGTGGGGTGGGTGGGTGGGTGGGTGTGTACAGATAGTAGTGCTGTGCATAATCTGCTATGCAGGCTCATGTGTTTCTTTGATAGAATCTGTCTAGAACTGCTGCACTGTGACACCGAGGGTGCAATCCTATCCTGGAGTTAGGCCGGCACAGTTAGGCCAGCAACGTTTGGCCAGCTCAAGGGACACTATAATATGTCTGGACCATTCTTGGAGTCAGAGAGGCCAGCACACAGTCATGCACCATTTCCCCTGACTCCAAGAGTGGTCCAAACGTGCTTTATGGTGGCCCTTGTGCTAGCCAAACTTTGCTGGCCTAACTGTGCCGGCCTAACTCCAGGATAGGATTGCACTCTTGACAGCACAATCCTAGACTGCGCTTGCACCAGCACAAGTTTCCTGTGGCAGGCCAGGACCATCGCAAATGCTGTAAAGCGCATTTGTGATGACTTGGGAGGAGGCTGAGCCAGCACAAGGATGTGCCCTGGCTCAATGGGGCTGGTTCCAGGCTCCGTGCCACCCAGAAAGGAAAGGAAGCAGCGGCTGAGTTTGGGCAGTGCAGAAGGGTGGGGAGGGCATCGAGAGTGAGGAGGGAAGACGGACTGAGTGCGGGGAGGGAGGGCCTATAGGTATACCATATCCTAACCCCCAGCCCCTTTCCAGTTGGCCCTATACAGGCCTTTCGGAGTTGTATCAGCTATTTTGCTGGCAGAGCTCCAAGTAGCCCCATAGGGGTGGCTGGGCTTTCCTCGGAGTAAGGGGACATAAGTCTCCTTACTCCAAGCTGCACCACAGCTGCCTCCTAACCAGGGCTAGATAAGGTGAAGACCAGTCCCCTTCCAGCCCCGGTTAACATTATGCCCTGAGTCTCATGAATAGGTGAGCACATAGCCTCAATATATTGTGTTCTGAGTGGCTAGAAACATGCAAAAACAACAACAACAACAACACACAATAATGTACACATAAGACCTTTGCATGGAGATTATCTTTGAATAGCTCTTATCCCCTAATAGAATTTGAAACCTGAAAAAAAATGTTCTTTTTTAAAAGGCTCTAGTCCTTATTGAGATGAGAATAAAATCTACTCCTTCCCCAAAGGTGGGCCATGTCATCTTATGCAGGCAACTGTTCTGCCAAATTCCCTGCTGGGCCTCCCCAAGGGCCCCAATGCCCACAATAGGCTAACTAGTTTCCCCTCCAGAGCAGCCTCAGAGATAGGCAAGAGGGAGGGGGTTCAGTCACCCACTGGGCCTCCACTCTTCCAGCAGCTTTTCTTGGGATCACCGGCTGGCCAGACTGCCCTCATCACTGGCTTAGCTCCAAATACCCTAATAGCACCAACAAACCCCACCACCAAACAATAGGCAGTCAGCTTGCCTAAGCCACAACTGCCTCCTCCACTTGGTGGCTCCAGGGGCGTGGCAGACATACAATAGTTCCCAATGGTTTCCCACAACCACCTTACCTTATCTAGTCCTTCAGCCAGTCCCTCAATCCATCTGACAGTCCTTCAGGCAGCCAGTCCAGCCAGCACTCCGTCAGTCCAGGAATCCATCTGTCCAGCACCTACTTGGTGCTCTCCTCCAGCACCTATCCAGGTGCTTTTACTCCAGCTCCTGCCTCCCACTTTATACTGAGGCCAGCCAATCGGTGTCTGATGTTAGGCAGGCTCTAGCATCAGCCATGCCCATCTGCACCTGTGCTAACCTCCCTTCATTGCCAGGGGCCTCATCAGCCTACAGCTGTGCTTCCGAGGCTTGCAAAGCCCTGTAATCCCTGGCTTATTGTGGGACAAGGAGCCATTGCTACCATTCCCTGTCTCCTCGGGGTATCTCCTGCCTTTTCCAATACAGCAACCTGAAAAGAAGCTGCCATTGTTTCAAAGTTAAACTGTGGGACCCCAGGCACAATGCTGATAAATAGTTTAAAAGCCTAGAGTTGTTCTGTGATATTCTTGGGAACTGAACATAGCACAAACTGTATGTCCTATTCTGAAGGCTACCAGTGTATAAACAAGCGAATCCCATATAATGAAAAGATTAAAGGCTAAAACTACTTCCTGCACCTTTTTTACAGATTCTGTTGTGGCTTGTACTTAATATACAATGAAGTACTTTATCTTTCTTTAAAGGTACTTATTCCAAAGTAGTTAAAAACGAGAAATAACCACCAATTATCCATTCATTAAATCTTGTTTACCACCTTATACCAAGGTAATTACACAATTACAACATCGTCATTTATGGCCTGTAAACGCAGCAAAATGAGGTGTTTGAGTTTATGGCCTTCTGTATAACAGCCAGTCAAAATGTCGGAGGTTAACAGTCACCATGGCATGGTGTTTACAATAGTCTTAAATTTGGTCTGGGAGAAGTAATGGTGAAATAAAATGTAATTCTGGGGATTTCACCGTCACCCCTTTATTTCCTCAGTTAGTCTCCAGTCATTAATCTCAAAAATGCTATAATTCAGAAGGTCTGAAAAATAAATGGAATGCTTTTCATGGTCTACATCCGTGGTTCTCAAACGTTTTAGCACCGGGACTCACTTTTTAGAATGTCAATCTGTCCAGGACCCACTGGAAGTGATGTCATGGCTGAAAGTGTTGTCATTGTGACATCAGAGCCTGCTGCTGTCCTGAGAATGCAGAAATAAATTGGGTTATTTCTCAGCCATTTTCCAAAGCAAAGTTACTCAGAAAGGAAAAAAGCCTATTTACAAAATAATCACACACTCCTCCCCCTTTGCAGCATCCCATCTGGCTTCGCAACCCACCTGAAATTGGCTTGCAACCCATTGGTGGGTCCTGACCCACAGTTTGGAAACCATT
>JAJKFI010000016.1:13926627-13938259 GCA_029204185.1 Lerista edwardsae | reverse complement strand
GGTTTCAGGTATCCACACAGGGGTCGGGAACAGAACCCCAGCAAATACCGGACATGCCTGTATATAAACACCATGAGCATATATGACTTTTATTAAAATAGATGAATGATGAAAATGTATATCCCAGCTACAGAGGATGATGTGCTCCTGATTTCCATGTACACCTGAACGTCTGTGCTTTTGACAATTCAGCTTCCTGGCCCCCAACCCATTGAAACCAAAGAAACTTTTACTTATAATGGTTTGAAATGCATAATTAGTTTAGGGTGCAAGCCTAACCTGGCGTTAGGCCGGCACAATGGATTTGTGCTAGCCCAGGAGTGTCGCAAACATGCCATAAAGCGCGTTTGCATCACTCTCAATGTCAGGGAGGCCAGCACATAGATGTCCCTTGTGCTGGCCTTACTTTAGGATTCCTAAAGGAATCCTAAGGTTAGGATTGCTCTCTTATTCTGTCACAGCCCAATGATCTGTCCAGCTCCTGGAGGAGCAGTGGTACCAGAATTGTTACCGCTGCATCCTGCAGGAGCCACAGCAGCCACGGGAGTTTCTTCAGGAGAAGGGACATTCGTCCCCTTCCCTTGTGCAAGCCCTGGCCCCTGCAATGGGCTACTCAAGTCTCTACTGGCTATGTCACTGGAAGAGACTAGAGCAGCCCTGTGTCGGGCATCCAAGCCCACCAGGGAGCTTCAGCATGCTGCAGTCCCACCTCCTCCTGGGGCTGCTCCCCCCCTTCCCCACCCCCTACTTACCCCGTGCTGTCCCCCACCCTGAAAAGCTGCTCCATCGGCCTGCAGTCACACTTACCGGTGCTCACGCTGGGGCCTTCAGCAGTGCTGCAAACACACTTTACGGTGTGTTCGCAACACTTGAGCCAGCGGTAAGAGCTTCTGCCAGCTTCAGGACTGGGCTGTCAGAGAGTATAAGTTCCTGTATGCATGGGTTACTCTTCAGTAATGGAGCCTCCCCCCGCCCCCCAAAAAAGAAAGTTCCAATAAGGTTGAGTGTCCAGTGTCACTTTAAAAAGGGTGACCTGTAGCACTGTACCATGTGATCTTTTCCTTTCTTTTGGCAAAAGCTCTGCCCCAACAGAAAAGCATACAGAGAAGTCTCCTCTGCTTTTATATGTTACAGCAAGACGTTCTACCAGAAACCAATCCTTAGGTTGTTAGTCTATTTATATCGAATTCTGTTCCTAAAGGTGTAGTATTGTTCCCTAAGGATTCTGTTTCACTGTAAATGCATTACTGCCAGTATGTCCACTTTTAGCCAGACTTGCAAAACAACTTTTAGCTGACAGTGTCTACGTGGTAAACATACTCAGGACAATCCATTTTGTCCTTGCCCAGTGGGGTAAACGCATTCGGTTACCCTGTCTCAGCTAAATTAATTTGTCTGTACAGTGATTTTTGAGCAGTTTCTTCCCCCAGAGGCAACTTATTTGGGAATGCACTTATCTACGAAAGGTCACTGCTCTAGGTCTCCACGAAGTTATAAATAGTGCTAAAATACTTTCCTCCTAGCAATGGTATAGCTGTTTTATCAATATATTAATTGTAACAATCCTTTCTCTCTTATACGTCACATAATAGACAGTAATCCAGACATACTGAACTATTGACGAAGCGCCGTGCAGAATAGAAAAGCACAAGCTTTTCCCTAACATTTCCAAACTTGCGCTTTTCACTTGCATCTCTAGCCCAATTGCTATTTTTTCCATAGTGCCCTCACTGTGTTTCCCTTTAAATATCCTGTGGCACCTTTAAACCATCCCGCGCCTCTGCGGCACCCCTTTGAGTTTCCTGTAATGCCCCAGGGTGCCATGGCACACAATTGGAGAACCACATGCATAAACACAGTCCACAAACAGGACAGAGTAGCTATATGCTGTTATAATGGGATTGTTATTTTGGTGGTGTATTGGATCCATCATTCAGATAGTGGATGAACAAAGGAGGAAGTAGCCCTAGATATTGGCTTAAAATAATTTTTGTCCTTAGTGCTGCATGTACTGTAGTGAGGAGGGGAAGCAAGCAAGCAAGCAAGCAAGCAAGCAAGCAAGAAAGAAAGAAAGAAAGAAAGAGCAGAAATCACGCAACACAATGCCCATATGATTCTTGTGCTGCAGTAGTTGCCTTGGAGTTCTCATAAGTATGAATTCCAGCTCTGCATAAGCTTCACACATTTGATTGGAATTGCTAAGTTCAATAGCATAATTTCCTTCAAGTCAGTGAGCACAGAATTGCAGCCTTAACTGCTACCTGCTTTATGGGGTGCCCGCCCTATTAGGGACTACTACCAATGAGCAGCTGAACAACTGATCTTTGATTTCTTGTCTTTAGCAGTAGCACAATATATTTTCATAGCAAGTGTAATCCTTTTATTCACAAGAAATATTGTACTATGTAATCTTCTGTGGATTAGCTGCTCTGTTTATTACATCATTCAGTCAACTTGAGGTGATGATTTAGCATCCAATAATGCTTTTTGGAAAGACGACTGCATGTCATTCTAAATTGTCTTAGCCACTTGAACCAAGTGCCAGACATACTGCTTCAGAATATTTAAACGTACAAAATATTGGTACTTTGGAAAGCAGTAGGCTCTTAAAGTTGTTTATCTGGCTATATTTCACATTTCACATTCAGTACGGTACCAATCAGATGAATTGGTTGAGGGCCAGGAAACAGAGAGTGGGGGTCAATGGGCAATTTTCACAATGGAGAGAGGTGAAAAGTGGAGTGCCCCAGGGATCTGTCTTGGGGCCGGTGCTTTTTCAACTTGTTCATAAATGGAGCAGGGATAAGCAGCGAGGTGGCCAAGTTTGTGGATGACACAAAACTTTTCCGGGTGGTGAAAACCAGAAGAGATTGTGAAGAGCTCCAGAAGGATCTCTCCAAGTTGGGGGAATGGGCAGCAAAATGGCAGATGCGTTTCAATGTAGACAATGTAAAGTGATGCACATTGGGACAAAAAACCAAAGCTTCACCTATAGGCTAAGGAGAGAGATCTTGGGGTGCTGGTGGCCAACTCGATGAAGGTTTCGACCCAGTGTGCGGTGGCAGTAAAGAAGGCCAATTCCATGCTTTGGGTAATTAAAAAAGGGGTTCAGAATAAAACTGCCAACATTATTATGCCATTGTACAAATCGATGGTAAGGCCACATCTGGAATATTGTGTGTTTCCTCATTCATTCATATTTCCTCATTCATATAGAATCATTTTTGCCAATATTATTATGCCATTGTATAAATCGATGGTAAGGCCACATCTAGAGCATTGTGTACAGTTCTGGTCACCATATCTCACAAAGGATATGGTGGAGTTAGAAAAGGTGCAGAAGAGAGTGACAAAAATGATTACGGGGCTGGGGCATCTCTCTTACGAAGAAAGATTGCAGCATTTGGAGCTCTTCAGTCTGGAAAAAAGGCACCTGAGGGGGAACATGATTGAGACATACAAAATTATGCACGGGAGGGATAGAGTCGTTACAGGGATGTTCTTTTCCCTCTCTCACAATACCAGAACCAGGGGACATCCACTGAAATTGAGTGTTGGGAGAGTTAAAACAGATAAAAGGAAATACATTTTACCCAGTGGGTAATTAAGCTATGGAACTCCTTGCTACAGGAGGTGGTGATGGCATCTGCCCTAGATGCCTTTAAAAGGGGACTGATTTCTGGAGGAAAAGTCCATCATGGGCTGTATGCCATGATGGATGGTGCAACCTCCTTACATTAATAGTAGGCTACTTCAAAACTCCCTTGCACCATGGCATTTTCTCCAGAAATCTGTCCAATCCTTTATTAAAGGCACCTAGGCCGGATGCCATCACCACCTCCTGTGGCAAGGAGTTCCACAGATTAATTACCACTGGGTAATCTGTTTATCCATTTTATCCATTCAAACTCTCCCAACACTCAATTTTAGCGGCTGTCCCCTGGTTTTGGTGTGAGAAAGGGAAAAGAACATCCCTCTATCGACTCTATCCCTCCTATGCATAATTTTGTATGTGTCAATCATGTTCCCCCTCAGGTGCCTTTTCTCTAGACTAAAGACCCCCAAACGCTGCAGTCTTTCTTCATAAGGGAGGTGCCTCACCCAGTAATCATTTCGTTGCTCTCTTCTGCACCTTTTCCAGCTCCACTATGTCCTTTCTGAGATGAGGCGACCAGAACTGTATGCTATAGATGTGGCATAATAATATTGGCAAAAATGATTCCATATGAATGAGGAAATATCATCCCATCCAGAGGGAACATATTTCCCTATGTCTTTTGAAACTATTATTAAAATTTAAAAAAAAGGAAAGAAAAAAGAAAAATAGTGGTTAATGTTTTACGAATCTGTTTGCATTTCCCAGTATACCAGCAACACTAAAGTGAAGAAATAATAAAAAGTTGGAGGCTTTTTACAGTTGGAAATAAAAAGACTTAGTGAAAGACTTAGTGGAGACTTAATGAAAACAGGGCAGAAATTTATAAAATTATGAATAATTGCGAAGATCCCTTCTCAATATAAGTAGCTACAACTCTGGGGCACCTAGTGAATAGGTTCAGAAATGATAAAAGAAGTAATTCTTCTCACGGTGCATAATTAACTTCTGGAACTACAAAATGTGTTGATGGCCACTGGCTTAATTGACTTCAATAAAAGGATTATACCCAGACACTCTCTTAGCCATGGTACTTAAATGAAAAGTTCCATATCTAGAGGTGCTGCAGTACCTTTTGAGTTGCACTGGAAAATAGAGGGTCCATATATCTATAATGACTTTGATAGACCTGTCCTCCACAAAGGTGTCTAATCCTTTTTTAATGACTGGTAAGCCAAAACAACAAGGAATAGCTATCACGGTCATGCCTGCTTGTGTGCAGAGACATCTGGCCAGTCTCTGCTGGGAAAGGAATGCTTCTTGGTCCTGTCCTGTAATTGTACTGTACAGATATGTATTTATTCTATTTTTCAAATTCTTCCAAGGAGCTCAGTGCATTGCTCATGGTTCTTTCCCTTGTCCCCACAATAACCCTGTGAAGTAGGTGAGGCTGCCAGATCACAACTGGTCCAAGGTCATGGCCCAAGGTCATGGCTGAACAATTGAATAGCCCTTATCCACTAATAGGGGCTAATATAAAGGGGTTGTATTGCTCCCTAATAGCCTCTTTGTTTGCGTGCAAAGGCATCTGGTCACCTGCTGCTGGACAGAGAAGGTTCTGGTCCAATCCAGCACAGAGATTCTATGGAACTTATATTCACCTTTCCTGAGCTAGTAGCTTCATTTTTATAGGAAAATGGTGCCAGAAAAGGTTTACCTCCCTGCAGCTCCTGTTTGAAATTTTTTTTATTTAAAAAGTGGAAATATATGCATGCATGTCTGTTGCATGCATCTATGCATCTAGCATGAACCTGAGGGCAACAGCTTATACCTGGCATCAAAGTTGACATAGGAAACAAGAAGATTACTAATCCCCAAACCCACTCTCTTTCTCCCAGCACTTCTCTTTCATCACTACTTTTCATCGCTATATTTCTTTCATCGCTATATTTCTGGCAAATACCTCAGTGATCCGGCACTCGGTTGCCACAGACTTGCTTATCGGCAGGAACAAAGCTGTAACTTCCATGCACCATTCGCTGCCTATTCTCAGCTATCCATGGTGGCCGTTCTGAAGCTATCCCCAGCTGGCATTCCTGGCCAGGTTAGCTACCCCTGATAACCTCCCAAGGCTGGGGTCATTGTGACAAAAAGGAGTGCCAGTTTTATTTTTCCCCAACCCCATTTTCCAGTAGAGTCAATGATTCGGTGTCCACTGATTTGGTATCAGGTGGGTTTTCCAGAAACCCAACCCAAGCAGATAACACGAATTGCCTGTAGCGTTGCCACTTGCTCCTCTAGGGATGGAGGCAAGTGGTGTCCTTTCTCACCAGGCAAAGTTGGGCTAAACTGGTATCTGAAGAAAGAGTGAGAATCACAACTCTGTAGTGATCTTGAAACATTGTTTCAAGATGGCCGCGCATTCAGGTGCTGCAGCTCAGTGCTCTTCGACTCGGCGTTCTTTATGGATGTTTTTGTGTGTATTATCTTGTGTTGTGAATACCTCCGGCGGGGTGAATATACTCTACAGCAATTGTGAACTCATGAGGATTGGACTGCAAAGTAAACAAGAGATAACAGCTAAGTTTATTTGGAAACATAGTATACCGTCAGAGATTGCAAGGTCCCCCGGCTCTCTGTGGACTGTAATTCCGGTAAGAGAGAGAGTGAGAAGGAAAAGAAGACGAAAGGAGAGGAAGAAGAAAAGGGGCTGTAGGGCTGGTGTTTTATACAGGCTGCAAAAACAAACAAAGCGGTTACCGCTCCCAAGTCTCTTTCTGACTAATGCCAGATCAGTAGCAAATAAGATGGATGACTTAAGGTTACAGGTCTCCTCAAGCAAGTTTGTGAAAAACTGTTGCGTGCTGTTAATCACTGAAACCTGGCTTAACCCCACTATTCCAAACACTGTTATTGATATGGAAGGCTTTTTATTACATCGTTTGGACAGGGACAGGAATGTGGGGAAGTGCAGAGGAGGAGGAGTGTGCATGTTTGTTAGAGAGAGCTGGTGCACAAATTCAGAGATTATAACACGTCATTGCTCTTTGGAGCTGGAATATCTGTCTGTCAAATGCAGACCTTTCTACCTTCCACGGGAATTTAGTATTGTTATTATTCTTGTTGTTTATATTCCGCCGGATGCAAATGCGGATATGGCGCTGGGTCATCTGGGCGATGAAATTGGCAACTTGCAAAGCAAATTTCCGGATGCAGTATACATTATTGCAGGAGACTTCAATCATGTAGACCTACGTGTAGTCCTCCCTAAATTCCATCAACATATAAGGTGTGCCACTAGGGGGTCAAACATCTTAGATAAGGTCTACACGAATATTGCAAATGGATACAGGGTATTACGATTACCACATTTGGGTCAGTCTGACCACATGTCCCTGTTTCTGGCTCCGGAGTATATTCCGCTGAGAAAACAGTCAGGGCCGGTAGTCAAGACAGTGAAAAGCTGGCCGGAGGGAGCAATGGAGCAGTTAAAGGACTGCTTTGAACAGACAAACTGGGAAGTTTTTGATCATCCTGATCTGGAAGAACATACGGCTGCGGTGTTAGGGTATATGGCACACTGTATTGACACTGTCACGGTGGAGAAACGTATCCGGGTTTATCCTAATCAAAAACCTTGGATGACCGGGAAGGTTAGACGCCTGTTGTATGCAAGAAATAAGGCTTTTAAGTCTGGGGATGATCTAGACTACAGTGCAGCAAGAACGAACTTGAGGAGAGGCATAAAGCAAGCTAAGGCCGAATACAAGAGGAAAATTGAAGACTGCTTTCTCAGCAATAACATGAGGCAAGTTTGGCAGGGGGTTCAACAACTAACGAACTATAAAGCAAAAAAGGTTTCTTCGGGCGGTGGCGTGGAGGTGGTTGAGGAGTTGAACAACTTTTTCGCTCGATTCGAGATCGATCAAACTGTACCTGTTCGTTTGCCATCATTTACTCAGCAGTGTCCTCCCTTCATTGTTAATGAGCTGGATGTGAGACAGACAATGAAGGTGGTTAACTCCAGAAAAGCAGCTGGACCCGACTCAATTCCTGGTCAGGTGGTAAAAGACTGTGCTGATCAGCTAGCCGGGGTTTGGACTGTAATTTTCAATCGATCCCTGACACAATGTGCAGTTCCTGTCTGTCTCAAGGCTTCCATCATCGTTCCACTGCCTAAAAAGTTGCCTACAAATAGTCCAAATGATTATAGGCCGGTGGCACTAACTTCAATCTTAATGAAGTGCTTTGAGCAGCTAGTTCGGAAATACATTATCTCCTGCCTTCCTGATTCCTTTGATGGGCTTCAGTTTGCTTACAAAGAAAATAGATCAACTGAGGATGCGATTAATACTGTGCTTTATATGGCTTTATCCCATTTGGAAACACAAGGGAATTATGTAAGAATGCTGTTTGCGGACTTTAGTTCTGCTTTTAATACCATCATACCACACAGATTAATAGCCAAACTTAAAGATCTAGATTTTCCAGATTCTATCTGTTTATGGATATGGGATTTTTTAACAAATCGTCCACAAAGAGTTAAACTGAATGATTACATCTCTACTGACAAGATACTCAGCACTGGCACTCCACAAGGTTGCGTCCTTAGTCCACTACTGTTCTCCATTTATTCATCGGATTGCACCAATAACCATCCCAATAATAGGATTATCAAATTTGCGGACGATACTACATTAGTAGGACTTATTTCCGGGGATGATGAGTCTGCGTATCGGGATGAGGTATTACAGCTATCCCGCTGGTGCAAAGAAAATAATCTTCTATTTAATATCCGAAAAACCAAGGAGTTTATAGTGGACTATAGGAAAAAAAGAGCAGACATTCAGCCACTGTATATAGATGGAGTTTGTGTGGAACAGGTGGTTGAATGTAAGTTTCTTGGGACCATCATAACTAATGACCTGACTTGGAGTGCGAACACCACTGCTTTAATTAGGAAGGCACAACAACGGTTGTATTTTCTAAGGATTCTTAGAAAGCAACAATTGGCTGAGAGTTTGCTAATCACCTTCTATCGGAGTTCAATTGAGAGCATATTATCCTACTGTCTCTGTGTATGGTACACGAGCTGCACAGTGGCAGAGAAAAAAGCAATTCAAAGGGTGATCAAGACGGCCCAAAACATCATTGGCTGTTTACTCCCCTCTTTGGAAGAACTGTATAAAAATAGATGCAAGAGGAAGATATCTAATATATTGAAAGACTCCTCTCATCCGGGACATCAGCTCTTTGAACTATTACCATCGAGAAGGAGATTTAGGGTATTGAAAGCAAGGACGAGCAGATTCAGAAACAGTTTTTACCCAAGTGCAGTATTGAGTTTAAATGCGGGGTCATAAGTTTTTGTGGAATTTAAATTGCTGGGAGCAATGGGGTATTTATATTTGTATAAGTGATTGTTGTATGGTTGATTGTGCATATTTTAGTTTTGGTGTTGTCCAGTTTTACCTTGGGGAAGAGCACCTCATTTCGTTGCACCCAGTTGTGAGTGTAATGACAAATAAATTTCTTATGTCTTATGTCTTATGTCTTATGTAGGGAGAAGAAATGCCTGAGCAATGTTCTCAATTTGAAAATGAAAGTTTTGTATGCTAAAACTGCCCAGCTTTTCAGTAGTGACAACTAACCCCCCCCCCACCTTAGAAGAGCTGATCGCTGCCAAGGCCAGAGTTTCTTTATTTGCTTTTTAATCACCATAAAAATGTTAAGTAATGGATATGTACACACCAAACCCACTAAGCAAAAACACCATTTTAGGTCAAACTATTTGTTGTCAGAAAACCAACAAAAAAGGTCTTTAATCAGTCTTTAATGAAACAGAACGCAAAGAGGTTTTGATTTAGGGTTGTTTATGCAAAATGAAAGGAACATAAACCACTCCACAATGTGGAAAAGAATTATAGTGTAATTGAATAAGAGCTGGCTGGATTTGCAAAGTGTCTAAGATAATAAATAAGAAAGTTGTAAGGGCTATAGAAAGGACAGAATGCCACTATGGTATATGTTGGTAAAATATATACCTCCTGGAGGTATTGGGGTCAAAGTAGATGTTATTTTAAATACAACTTTGCCTTTCTTTAATTAAAAAAACCCCAAACCACTTTGGAGCCCCCCCCAATAATAGCCCCCCAATAATAGTTTATGGAAGTTTAACCCTTTCCTTTAACACTGCCATCTTAAAGAACACCTTCTTCCTAGTATCTGTGCTACCATGAGCACAAATGGCAGCTTACTTCCTGGGGCTAATAGCTGCTTGTGAGAATGAGTAGTTATTGAAATGGTTATCCCCTATATTCCCTGAAAGGGAGTCTCTGCTGCTGCATGACTTCTTCAGTTGCTGTGCAGTGATGTGGCACAGTTCATGTGGCACTGTCTTCCAGCATTTGGCGATGATGTCATCATTGCCGACATCTGGTTCGGCCATGCTGTCAGTTGCGCTGAACCTGGCTTTGAGTTGCGCAGCTTACGGAGAACACTGGTTATCCCCCTTCCTCCATGTTATGTTCCAAATTCAGTTCAGTCCTCCTGTTATTAATTAATTTAATGCATGCACAATTTAATGTGCATGGTGCTTTACATAGAAAAAATGTGATATGTCCCTGCCCCTGGGAGGGGGCACTCCCGCTCAAATCTCAGCAAAATCCAAAGGTTATACAGCAGGGGTTCCCAACCTGGAGTTGGGACCCCGAAGAGGTCGTGAGCGAATTTTCAGGGGGTCGCGGAGAGCATGGGGCAGCCATCTAGCTTCTTGGCTAGGATTAAACTGTCACTCAAAATTGCCCCATTCAGGCATCCTCTGGGTAGAGGGGGAATGGAAGCATGCCAGCTAGCCATGCCCCCCTCCCCACACCAACATACTGTGTGGTTATGTTCTCTTGCTAGGTCAGTGTTTGTCAAAGGAGAGTAGTGCTGAACCTGGGCATTCAGGGTTCTCACCATGTGAGGGAGGTGTCCTCAGGTTCAGCACTGCCCTCCTTAGACAAACACTGACCTGCAGAAGCGGATCTACAGGGAGGGCAAAGCTCTAAGTGTTGCAAGAAGCCTTACCCTGTCATGTAAATCCTGCCTCTCCCTTGCTGCTGTAGCCAGTAAGCAACGCCAAGATGTTGCTTTTCCCTGTGAGGATTGGCTACAACGGTGCAGGAGAGGAGTGATTTCCACTGCAAGATAAGGCTTCTTGCAAAACTTAGAGCTCTGCCCTCCCTTAGATCTGCCTCTGCTGACCTGGGGAAAGAGTGTGATGGCATGAGGGGGGATGGCTAGCCAGAATGCTCCTGGTATCCCAACCAGGTACAACAACCCTAGTTTAATAGCACCTATATAGGGCTGCTTTTTAGAATTAAACCTATTCCTTTTACACTTTACTCAGCCAGTTTTTATTTTAGCACTGATGCCACATTGCACCTGCACGTCAGCAATTATTTCATACACTAATCAATAGCACGCTTCAGATCTGAATTTGGAGATGTGGTGTTGCCATCTGGGGACTTTCATATATCATTTCCTACATGACAGAACAAGGCTTGGATGTCTGCCTGAATTTCAACAGCTCAGAGAAATGTGTGGGCTGTTGCCTTCAAAGGTTCACGCTGTAATAATAAACGCAGTCAGTCAGCCAGCCAGCAGCTGCTTAGGGTTCGGGATGGGTATTTCGTAGCACTTGAGTAGAAAACGTGCTAGGTTTCCAGGGGAAATGCAAGTCCTATTTTATCACCTGAAAACCAGTAGTGTGGATTGCCTGGCCCACAGTCGTGGACTGGTCTGAGACTGACAGGCTGAAACATTCTGCATATTTCAATTGTTTCTACACTCAGGCTGATGAAAATATTTATTTCTTCTACATTATCAATTTGTCTGCGGCCTTTCAATATGAGTACTGTACATGCAGGACAGCTCGCAATATGGAAAACGAAGGCATGTCTCTGGAATTGTGAGTTGCCATAGCATTCTTAAGTCTGTGAGACTTAGAGAGAGAGAGAGAGAGAGAGAGAGAGAGAGAGAGAGAGAGAGAGA
>JAJKFI010000016.1:13826808-13926617 GCA_029204185.1 Lerista edwardsae | reverse complement strand
GAGAGAGAGAGAGAGAGAGAGAGAGAGAGAGAGAGAGAGAGAGAGAGTCCTGGAAGTCATAAAGTACAGAAATGCTATTCAAAAGGAAAAAGCGATAGAACGTTGAACATTTCGTGTTACAGCTTCTCCTGAAAAGAATGATGATTGTTCCTGTTTTTGGATGCCGTGCCTGTGATACAGCCACCCTGAGGAAGGTGCATCTGAGGAAAAGATGCTCTCTTCATATGGTATATTGCAGTTTTTCCTAAACCATGGATTGTGACCCACTAGGTGGGTCACTAGCCATTTCAGGTGGGTAGTGTAACTATCATGGAAAATGTGGGAAAATAGAGAACACATGGCTGTGTGGTTGTTTCGCTTGTGTCAAGGCTGTAAATAGGCTTTTTTTTTTCTTCCTGATTCACTTTGCTATTGGAAAACGGCGGGTAAATAACGCAACTTACTGGTACATTCTCAAGAAAGCAGCAGGCTCTGGCATCACAATGAAGGCACTTCTGGCCATGACATCACTTTTGGTGGGTCACGGACAGATTGTCATTCTAAAAAGTGGGTTCTGTTGATAAAAGATTTGAGAACCACTGAGAACTTCCGTTGAGAAGGTCTGAGAATATTGCATATTTTTTGCATGTGGTGATTTGCTGGAAGAGTGAATTTTTGCCATTCTACCACCAGCTTTTGTTTATGGTGATTTGCTACAGCACGAAGAGGGAAAAAATCCCTTGCCCTTATCCGCAATTTTCTGTACTTATGAGATGTGTGGTGTAGTATCGCAGTTTCCGTTGCTAGGCCGTTGCTAGGCAGACTGATCTCCAGCCCGAATAATGAGAGAGCACGCTCACTCCCCCCGCTGCCACAGAGCACGCTCAGTGGAAAAGTCTGCAGGGGTTGTTTTGGGCTGACAGGCAGACTGGCATACCAGGCTACTGAGAGAATCCTTGGAGTTAACAAAACATGGAAGATAAGAGAAGCCCTTCGAGTTGTCAGTTAAGCTGCTTCCCAGCTTACCGTGAGAAACACCAAAAGCAACAGTGTGGCAATGACTTCCATGGGAAGCAGTCCCCATTTTGTGCATTTGGGCCCTAATCCCATTGGACCTCAATCTGATCACATTCTACTGGTCTGAAAGGCATTAGCAAATCCAAAGCATTTTATGTTTCATCAGTCTTGGACCAATTTCTACAAATGTCTGTAATAAATACTTAAACTCTGCAGTACAATAAACATAACTAGGCTGGAAAAATAATCCTAAAATAATCTAGCTGCCCAGATACATAAAAAGTGAAAGCTGGCTCCTAAAAACAAGAATTTTTGTTTGTGTTGTTGATAATAGGATGGAATTGCAATTGGTTTGAGACCAGTGTATCAAATTCACATAGATCTGGCTATACTGGTTTGCTCTGCATTGTCAGGAAATGACAGAAATGGCTCTGGCACAATGCAATAGGAAGGAAGAGGTTCTTGAATTTATTGACAAGGAGCATCTATGTCTGGATGCAAGTGCACTTGAGCATGGAAGCAAAGTCCTGTTACTTAATGTTCTGGTGCTTGTATGAAAGCAGGTGCAGGCCTTGTACCTCCTATTTCCTTGGGTAAGCAGGGTTTAGGCTTACGCCAACTTCTCACAAAACTAGTTTAACAGCGATATCTACAAGTCAAATAAAGTCAGCTCTTGTTATCCGCTAGGGTTAAGTTCCTGCAAATTCTGGCGGATATCAAATCTGCAGGTTACAAACAATTGATCCTATGGGATCCCCTATAGGATCAATGGGGTTAAGTGCAAAGGGTACCTTATCTGCCATCAGAGGAATCCAGCAGAGTCACTTAGGAAGCCTGCGGAGTGCAGCAGGAAGTGCCCAAAGAGCTCTGAATGCTGCAGACCTTCTAGAGGCTGCAGGGACCTTCAGATGGCACCTGTGACCAGCAAGGACCCCTTAAACATGGGTGGCAGATGCTTCTGCCAGCCATTTTAAAGTGGTCAGTGCTGGTTGCAGGTGCCCTCTGAAGGTCCCCTCAGCCTTTGGAAGGTTTCTGCATCAATAATAAGGACAGAGGCACAGATAATGAGATAAGTAGCAGTTCCGCCCCTTGCAGATAAGCAAATTCACAGATAGCAAAGTCGCATATAAAGAGGACTGACTGTACAGTAAATTCATTATGTTTACCAAGAGCAATTACCATTACTCTGTCATGCTACTCTGTTGTAAAAAAAATTGTCTGCCTCCAGTATCAGTTGAACAGATCGCTATCTTTCTGTGAGATTGTCCCAACTATAAAATGGTAAAAGTTGCCCTGTACTTCACAGGGTCATTGCCAAGGCAAACATTTCTGAGGGCTTTGCAGTAATAGCACCTTTTGCATTAAAAGGGTTATGCATTTTATTAATATTTTTTTTAAAATAAATTGCTGAGTTCTGCAGAAAATGCCCAGTTAAAGAATCTATAAAGCTCTCCCACTGGAACCTGGCCCTTAACTCCAAGATTTGAGACACTCCTTTCTTTGCATGCTTAGTACAGAATAATGGTAAAAATGTTGAAGTCTGTTGGGTTTTGGCAGTCTTCCATCTAATTTTGGCAGCCAGATTGTGATAACTTGAAGATTCTTGGTTCCTTTCAAGAGCAAAGGACTCAGTTCTAAATATAAGACTCTTTAAGTAGTCCCAATTTGGCACTCAGGATTAGTGTCTTTTCAGAACCTGCGATTTTGACATGTGCTTATAGTACTTAATTAAGATGAATGATAAATGCGGTTAGGCAAAAGGAAAGTGAAAAAGGCTGAAGATCTTACAGCAATTAAGCAGCTAGGCTAATGGGTGGCAATTGTAGTTCAGTACATATAAATGTCATGTAATGGCTTTCATTGTAAAGGAAAAAAATTTTAAAGGCAGGTGTTATCGCACATTGAAGAGCAAAGAGACAATTTTCTTTTTTCTCTTACAGATTCTCTTCCAAGCCTAGGGATAGCGGGACCTATATGAGAATGACAAGATGCTGTTATATTAGTATAACAGCATTATTAATAATATTAAGAGTATATTAATATTAAAGGGTTCTTTGGGGTACAGAGCTAAAAAAGGAAAAATATAAATCTTAGATTTAAAGTTCCAAAGCAGTCCGTATTTAAACATTTATTGGAAAATCCTGGAGTCCCTATTCAAACACAGCAAAACATCCATACTTGTTTGCTAACCAATACTAAGCTTTGTGCAAAAAAAAAACAAAAAAAAAACAAGACAGTGGTTCTTTTATTTTTATTTTTTGCGAAGGTGGCTGAGGGGCAGGGCAGTTTTTGGCCCTTTAGCCACATTCTAGGCCAGATTGCCTTTCTCTTTGCTTCTGTAATTACAAGCAAACTGACAATTTTGGGGGGGAAGATCTCTTTGGGAAGCATGGATAGTAAACTTGGCTTCCTCCATTGGCTAATAACTGGGAGAGGCTGCTCTTCTCTTTGCTGATAGAGTTCTTACTGAGAGGAGGTGACAGAAACCACTCGTGGATTTTGGTTGGGGCTAGGTAAATGTCTTCTGTGCCTGTAACAGCCTGTAATAGCAAGTAAGGACAATGCAGCTCTGAGGTTAGGGAACAAGCGTTCCTTTACCTTGAGGAGACTTTACCTTGAGGAGACCAGGCACCCTCTGTCCACAGCTGAGTTTGGCTAGCTCATGCCAGCTGAGTTTGGCTAGCTCAGGGGGGTGGAGAGAGGGGGAAGTGGAATGGGGCAGAATGGGGTAGAGGGAGGGTGGAAAGTGGGCAGGCCAGTGGGCAGGCCAACCTGGGAAGGGGGTTGGATCATAGATCTGACCATTAGGCTGGATCCTGACCCCGTTCCTAGGCCGATCAGGCCAGATCCACCTGCTCCGATTTGCACCAGCAATTTTGCTGATGCAGATCCAGGCAGCCCCATAGGGCTGGCTGGGGCTTACCTTGGAGTAAGGGGAAAATATCCTCTTACCCCCGAGGTGAGCTCCAGCCTGTGTAGGATGCTGTGCAGGCCAGGTGGCCTGCCTGTTTCAATGCAGGTTAGGATTGGGCTTTCAGTGTATTACAATGTTCAGTGTATTACTGTATATGTCAGAAGTAAAATACTGTAAATAATAATGGAATACTTGACAGTGTGTTCCTCAGAACCTAAGTGGCTCCTTATTTGGAAAGAAAAAACTTCCTGTTGCTGTTGCTTTTAAAAGCCTTTCCCCTCCTTTCTAGCCAACAGTCAGTGTAAGCTTCAGGCTCCTTGCAGCTGGACAATTTCCTCTCATACGTCACATCTTATTCTAATGCTTGCTCAGTTAACGACAATTTGCTTATTTTTTTGAAGTGAAGTGTTATTATATCCCATGTGTGGAGAGAAATGCTCCTGACATCAGCAGGAGGGAATTTCATTCCTTAGTAAATGTTGTATCTACTTTATTAATAAGCCACATACTTTTCTCAACTTGCCTTCATGAAAAATGTTTATTTGAGAGTTTTTCCACGAAGGCCCAGAGAAAGGGAGGTGTGTTAAATATAACTGGCAACTGGGAATTCACTCAAATTCATTGCAAACTCCATGTACTTATTTCATGGTCATTTGGTGCATCTTTAATAGCCCTAGAGAGTGAGGAAGGGAGCTAGATTTTGAATAAGCACATACATGTTGACAGAAAAAAAGAATGTGGAAAACCACATTCATTCAAAGCACAGCCATTTTAGGAAAGCTTATCCCCAAACGCCTTTGAGTTCATTTCATAAGGACATAAGGAAAGCCCCACTGGATCAGGCCAAAGGCCCAGCTAGTCCAGCTTCCTGTATCTCACAGCAGCCCACCAGATGCCTCAGGGAACACACAAGACAAGATATGTGCATCTTGTTTCCACTCCCCTGCATCCGGCACTCCAAGGTAGCCTATCTCTAAAATAAGGAGGTTGCACTAACTATCGCAGCCTCTAGCCTGCGATGCTTTTCCTCCAGAAATCTGTCGAGTCCCCTTTTAAAGGTATCTAGGCCAGATGCAATCACCACCTCCTGTGGCAAGGAGTTCCACAGATTAATTACCTACTGGGTAAAAAAGTATTTCCTTTTCTCTGTTCTCACTCTCCCAACACTCAATTTTAGTGGATGTCCCCTGGTTTTGCTATTGGGAGAGAGGGAAAAGAACCTCCAGTTTATCCATCCCATGCATAATTTTGTATGTCTCAATTAAGTCGCTCATCAGGCGACTTAATTCCCCCGGGGGGGGGAAGACGGCGAAACGGACCGGAACGCAACGGGCAGGCTGCCTCTCACCCGTTCCTCCCGCCCAGCGTTCCGGCTGCATGACAACGCTGAATATAATGGATTGACTACATTTGTAGCCGAATACAGAGGCAGCACAAATGGGCTTGCCTCCTGCCACTGCCCAAGGTCTGCTACTACCTCCCGTGCAACAGCACACTGTGGGGGAAGCCTCTTACTGTGTTCCATCACATTCCCCTCACAAGAACAGGACTCTGGATTTCTTTAAAGGGCCCACATGAATGCTCCCTTATTGTGCTCCACTTCCTTACCACATTATCGCATTCACAAGGCTCCTTAAATAAAACCAGAAATCCCACACTTCCTGGTTTGGGAACGTAATGGAACACGGTCACAAAGCCTCAGTTTTGGGGTTGTGACAACATATGGGAATCAAAGGATTTGAAGACCACTGGACTAGAGCACCACCAGATAAAGGGGGAGGCATCTGGCATTCAGGTACCAGGAGATGGTGTCCCAGTCCTGCTCACGTTCTTAGCAATTGTGCTAAAATAGCTTTCATTAGTGCCAGGCTTAATGCTGTTGTCTCTAATAAGAATATTAGGGCGCAATCTTAAACAGTGCTGGATTAGCAAGGCCAGCCGGCCAGCCCCAAATCCAGCACTGCTTAGGATGGGCTGGAGCCTCCCCGTGGCAAGGGAGTGTGTGCTCCCTTACCGTAGGAGAGGCTCCAGTCTTCCCTATATGCTCCTTGGATCTGCGCCCGCTAAAGAGCGGATGCAGATCTGAGAAGATCGCACTGTCCGAATCAGGGCTTCGTGGCTTCGCTGACGGGCTTAGGATGTGGCTGTATGGCCACCTCCCAAACCCGCCCAGGTCCCGCCCACCTCCTGCCTCCCCCCTCCCCCCAATCCCCGTCCCGAAACAGGACAAAGAATCCCTTGTGCCGACCATCTTTGGCGCTCTGAAGCTGACGCTACGAGCAGCGATGGCGCAGGCGCTCTGCCCCTTGTGTCGACACAAGGAGCGTCGACACAAGGAGCGCACTAGGATTGCGCTGCCCATTACAGTGAACAGTGCTGGGATTGGGTGGACAGGGTCCTGGGGGTGGGCGAGATTGAGAGTGGGATCACCAGCCTCCAACTTTATTTATTTATTTATTTATTTATTAGGGTGGCATGCCAGTAGTGGCATAGACCACTGGTCTATGTGGAATTATTCCTTGATTGCAGGCGGTGGCGGCGGCTGGTGGTTACAATTGGTAATAATTTTTTCATTTCTATAGCAACGCTCTGTGTGCAAGATGATTTGCACCTCTTCTCTCACTTATGCCTATGTTTAAAATATAATGATTAATGACATTCCAAACAGAGTGGCTATTTTACGATAAACATTTTGCTGAAACGGAAATCAGAAAGTTTTTACACAGTATTCACCCATCGGTGTATTCATCAGTATTTACCCATTGTAGATTCACAGCTCTGTAAACATGTGGCACTCCCTCGTGAATTAATAGAGCTCACTGAACTTTCTGGGACATGACAACGCATAATTATTCGGCCTTTGTCTTACCTACTGTTAGCTATTCTGTTAGCAAACGTATTAAAAATTAAAATTAATCGGAAGCAAATATACAATTAAATAATTAAAATGATTCTATTCAACCATCAGAACTTTTCTCATTATATTAAAAAATTAAGTCACAGTGTGAAGCCTCACTAAAATCATAATCACTGTACAGCCATCCAGGCATGAAGCGTACCAGGGCTTTTCTGAAATATTCCATTTGTTTAATGTAAACTTGATTCATGACCTCCTGGCATTGAATGGCAAACATGAAAGCCTATTTGCATCATATTGGAATACTAATTATAACAATGTTTATCCATATAGACTGTTCTCTTTCTTTAAAAAAAAAGATGATTTGTATAAGATTCTGATTGGAATTTTAATAAAACAAATATTTAACACAAAAGGATGAAACATACACTGGATATATGTGAATATGCTATACCAGTGGTTCCCAGACTTTTTAAGTCCCACTTAAAAAGACCCAATTTTTAAAACAACACTCTATCAGGACCCCCCTAGGCTTACCAGACTTTTTAAAAGGAGATCTAGAAAGAAATAATCCACCTTCATGGATCACTGTCTTGTGGCGAAGGGGCTTGTGTAACTCAATGAAGCTATGAGCTATGCCATGCAGGGTTACCCAAGATAAACAGGTCGATAGCAGAGAGTTCTGACTAAACGTGGTCCACTGGAGAAGGAAATGGCAACCCACTCCAGTACCCTTGCCAAGAAAACCCCATGGACTTCAGTATTAAAAGGCTAAAAGATATGAGTCCTTCAAGTCGGAAGGCATACATTAACTCCAGAAGTTAGTGGAAGAGAGAGAGGCCTGGCGCTTTGTGGTCCATGGGGTAACGAAGAGTCGGAGCCTCTTGGGAAGTGAAAAACAAGTGAGAAATTATATTTTATTTAGTTATAAGTAATAATACTGTAAAGTATGTTTGGACCACTCTTAGGGCACAATCCTAAGCAGCGCTGGACTGGCGAGACCGATGGGCCAGCGCCATATCCAAAGCTGCTTAGGAGAGGCTGGAGCCTCCCTGCGGCAAGGGAGCGTGCTGTCTGATCTGTGCCTGCTAAACAGCAGGTGCAGAGCCGAGGAGACCATGTGGCCCAAATTGGGGCCGCGCGGCCTCCCAAACGAGTCTGGGGTTTGGCCTTATGGCCGAATCCTGGACATGCCCATGTCCTGCCTACGTCCTACCCTCCTCCCGCCAATCCCCGAGCTGCCCCATCATGGCACCTCCCTCACATTGGCCAGCTTTGGACAACATGGAGGAGGTCAGTGATGTCATGCAGGGGGTACGCGGGGGTACGCGAGTACCGGTTTCTAGGATTACAGATGGCCCCGCCCATTCGCCCGCCCACTCGTCGACTCCGCCCTCTGCAACGTTTGAATTTCCTGCATGTTTGAGTTGCCTGCATGTTCTCAGAGCCAGGCAGGCAGGCAGGCAGCGAGCGGAGCCTTTCCTTTCCTTGCCACTGAAAAATGAGTTGCTCTGGGGTTTTAACATGATGCCAGGCCTCCTTAACATGTTCTGGGGGTGCTGTGGAATACTGTTGCAACTGTTGGGTCAGTTTAAAATCATCTGAGGCCTCAAAAATGGCTTTTTTCATGTCACTTCCTGCCACGACATCACTTCTGGCTTATGACGTCACTTCCGGTGGGCGGGTCCCGACCCGTGCCAATCAAAAGTGAGTACCTGTTCTTAAATCATTTAGATGACACCACTGGAGGAGGTGCTGTGCAGGGGCAGCGCCGGTCCTATTGCCTTAGCGTCAATGCGGGGATGCCGATCGGCCCCCCACGTCAGGGTTAAGTGTGCAGCGTCGATGCAACCCTGTTGCGTCAACACTGCACAGCATAGGATTGGGTTGTTGGAGTTAGAGAGGCCAGTGCAGACGTGCTCCATCCTCCCTGACTCTGCAATTGGGCCAAACGTGCTTTACGGTGTCCCTTGTGCTGACCAAACTTTGCTGGACTAACTGTGCTGGCCTAACTCCAGGTTAGGATTGTGCTCTGTACTGTTTATCTAGGTGTTCAGGTTATCTATTGAGAGGGAGGTAAGCAGGATCAAGAGTACTCCAACTCCACACATTGAAGTCTGAAAAAGCCACCATGCACTTAACTGTACACATGGAGGGTTGACTCCATGCTATCTATTACTTGGCTTTTTTCAGAGCTCTCAAGGCTTTTCTATCATGCTTTAATTCCAGTATGCCCTTGTTTTCTGATTATTACCTGTGATTGAATGCCAGGAACTCTTGCAAATGACTCTGTACATCTCCTCTGTATGTATGCAAGAAGAATGGTCGCAACAAAATGCAGAATGTATTGTTGCAATCCTTTCTTTGCAAATGGCCACAAATAAGCTCCTGTCCACTCTTTTTAGAACGCTTCCCGCCCCTTTGGCAAATAAAAGTCCTGGAGTGGACTGCTTGTCTGTGACCAATCCAGAGCACTCCAAATGCCAGCCAACGTCACAGAATGACTTGGCCTCAGTCCTAACAAAGAGGTGCACTGGCAAAATGCATTTCCTCTCGTGCACCAGGCCTTCACACTGTTGCCAAAGCACTCAAAATCACTTTGCAATGGCACAAAGACCCCAGGCATTGGCAAGAAGGCCAGAGCCTTCCCTTGCACTCAAGCAGGGTGAAAAATGCCTGCCTAAGCAGGTGAAACTGACACAGGGAATGGGGAGGGCAGGAGAAGGAGGGAAGGGGTGGAACAAGGCAGGAGAAGGGTAGTTACAGAGATAGGCAGATTGGGCCAAGGAGGGGGCATAATCACAATGCTGATGTGTGCCCTATCCTGTCCCCCTTCCTGGGCAAGATTCACCTGTACAGATCAATGCAGACTTGCACCTGCTACCAATGGGGCGGGGCACCCCAGGTGCCACCCTCTGGGAGGAGCCACCACTAGGGACCAAAATTATTTAAGTTTTTAAGGAATCATACTATCGTGTGATACACCATTCAATGAGGAATTTCAAGAGGAATTTAATAAAAAAAATTAAGAGTGCAATATCTTTATTCTCTCAAACGTTATGGCCAAGAAACAAAAAAAAATGAAAATACAATGGTCTTATGTAACATTATGTGTGATGGCAACATTGAACCTCCACACGCAGGAGCAATATATCACTAAGGACTATGTGCAGGGCAGCAACAGCAGGAGAGGGCAGAGACGCTCATCCATTGCTTGCGGGGAAATATTCACTACATTTATTTTCTTGCCATTATTATTATTACAGGGTTGTTGTGAGGACAAAATAAGGGAAGCTCTGACAAAATAAATAAATACATTTGTTGTTTTGGGATGTCAACAATGTATGGTCCCCAGGTGTCAAACGGCCCAGCTGCACCACTAGCATCAGCAATATCACTGGTGCGCAGGTCCACATTGACCTGTTGCAGCTACTATACTAGGACTTACCCCAAGGAGACCTCCAGCAGCTCCCCATGGGATACAGCATTGCCCGCCCTGGCACCGCCGTACCAATGCAGGAGAGTTTCACTAGGACTGGGCTGTCAATCACTCTCCCTTTAATTCCTCAGGCATTGGCATGTCCCAGACACGACAGCTGCTGTCAGGCTCCTAAAAGCTCTGCAGAAAGTTAGGAACCTAGAAAGTTAGGAACCAAACAGGCAAGCATGGCCTGATTCCTGCTTGCAATTCAGAACTCATCCACCACATTTAGAGAGAAAGTCAGGGCTGGTTCAAACAATTAAATAAAATAAACACGATTAGCAACAATATAATTACCATTTATTCCTATTATTTCTGTCAAGCGAACACACACATTCAATAAAATCCAGGTCAACCAACATGATCAAAACATGCACAACCCATGAATAATTCAGGTTTTAAAATGCTGAATGCAAAACGCACATGTGCCTGCACACACACACACACACACACACACACACACACACACACACACACACACGTGCCTTTGAAATGAATCACATAGATGCAAGAAAAACAAGTCATTTATTTCCTGAACATAATTTCCTTTTAGACTACTTTGCTGGATGTCTCTTTTACATATTATCAGAGAACCACTGAAGGATTAATTGACACGTCTCTCAATGCCCCAGCTCCTTGATGTGTCAGTTCCAGTGCTAAGAAGCTCAGTAATCTCCAGTTTTCCCTTATATGCTATGTTCTTTTGGAAGTATAGACAAGGTAGTCAAAATTAGTCACTGGAGCATGTTGAACAATGAAGCACCATAATGAGATCACAAATGAAAACCCACATTCCTCATAAAACGCAAATGAGAAAAAAATGTAAACGGGGTGACTCAGCTGCTTTCATTGCCAAAATTAATTCTATTAAATCATTTACTCATTTTGAAAAAAAGCAATAAAAGTTAAATTGGAAGAGCTCTGACCTTTCATAATTGTAATTTTAAAGTTCCAATTTTGTTTTAAGAAGAGCAGGCTCTGAATTCAATATCTTGGGCTCTATTCAAATGAAACCTTGGGACCAATTCTACATTTTGAGAGATCCACATGGAGATGTATTTGAAAAAACAAAACAAAACAGGAGTTAGTGTACACATTACTCTTATGGATACAAGGCCTCCTTTCTGTCTGCAGGAGGGCGCTGCAAGAACAATCCATTTGGGATCTAGGTCAAGTTCCTTGCAGACAGCAGCAGGCTCTTTGTTTCACACATACCCATTTATCTTGCTAAGTCTATGATCAATGTTGTTAGTTTTGAGTACCTGTTTGAGGTATGATGGTGCCTGAGTCCAGGCTGACCTTTAGTCCCTCAAAGCACTGAGACAGGCAGCCCAATCATAACTAGAGCTGACGCAGCAGGGCCACATGGCATTTGCTATGTCCAGTGCTAATTGGAAGCCAGAAGGTAGTATCCTCGGGGTAGGGGACATTTTCCCCTTACCCCAAGCAACATCGCAATGGGGCTACTAAGATCTCTCCTAGCTATTCAGCTGGCAGAAGTCTAAGTGGCCCCATGTAACACAGGCAGGCCCGGGTTGGGGGTTAGGATACAGCAGAGAAGGTCTCCACCTAGGGCCGACCCCAGGAGTGGTGGGGCCCAAATTGGGGCATTCCTCTGGGCCCCAGCCTCTCCATGGGGGCCCCCACTCACCATATAGCCATGGCAAGGAGAGTGCGTGTGGTGCCACAGGTGAAGTGAGGCACCTGGAAATAGTTGTTTGTGACATGACTATTGTGACATGACTACATCACCACCAACTGCTTCCAGGAGGCCCATTTTGGGCCATTTAGAAGCAGGACCAAGTGGAACGGCCCAATGAGCAGCTGCTGCACCCCAATGGCTTACTGCCCACAGAGATCTTGGTTGCTGCAGCAAGCAATCCACTCGCTGCAACCATGCACCCCCAACGTGACAAAATAGGCCACCCTGGCTTAATTAAGGCTGGCCCTGCCTCCACCAATCAAGTCTCCCAGTAGGGCAGAGAAAAATTTCTTTCTAAAACCCTGGAGAGTCATTGCCAGTCAGTGATTATAGTTCTGATGCAGAGGGACCAATGGTTTGACTCCATATAAAGCAGCTTCCTCTGCTTGCAAATATTTGAGATGTGTGTTGTTTTTTGTTTCAAAGCTTCGATCTTAATATATACAGTACAAGCGATGGCTGCAATCCTATACACACCAAGGATGTGACGCATGAGGGTGGCAGGTGTGAGGCAGAACCGCCCCTCTGGAACCCTTTGAAAAGTGTTGCTACTGCCGCTGCCGTGGATGTGCGCACACAAGCACTCACAACTCCTGTGCTCCAGCCATGGTTCAGAGCATGAGGGTTGTGAGCGCTTTTCAAACGACTCCAGCGGGCAGGTTCTGCCTAACTTGCCCCACCCCACACTGCACGTCCTTGATACACACTTTCCTGGGACTACGCCAACTACGGGAACAATCCTAACCAACTTTCCAGCACGGACACTGCTGTGCTAATGGGGCATGTGCTGCATCCTGTTGTTGGGGGGCAGCCAAGGTTAGGTCATGTTTGTTCTCCCACCTTGGAGCTGCATTACCCTTACCCAGTGATGTCATTCAGGGGGAACGGACCAGAACGGGCATTCCGGATCCTAAGGGGCTCGGTGGCTGGTTCTGGGTTCCCGACAAGTGCCAATCAAAAGTGAGTTCCTGTTCCTAAATCATTTGAATGACAGCACTGCCCTTACCCCGGTGCTGGAAAGTTGGTTAGGATTGCACCCTAATCCCCACTGAATACAATGGGACTTACTTCTCAGTAGACATGCCTAGGATTGCACCATAAGGCTTGGCCAGTTTTGGAAGTCCTTGGACAAAGTGCCACTGGAGAAGGATCAAACCACGTTCTCTTGAAGCCTGAGATTTTTCTTGCATACATTTGTATACAGAAGAAAACGATCATCCGAGAACAAGATTTGAAGGTAAACTCTGGCAGAAATTTAGGGTATATTTAGGTTGTCAGCTAAAAAACACACACAAGGGGAGGGAGTATGCAAAATGAAACTGTTATGCTCTGCAGTGTGAATCTGTTGACTGTTCCTTTCACTGACTGCAAAAAGACTGTTAAGATTAGGTCAGATGAAAGGAAAGGTCAGAGCAACAGACTGAAGCCTTTATGAACTAAACAAACAGCTACTATGTTTCAAGAGTGAAGCACATAAAGAGCTACAAAGGTTGCTGAAGAAGGTCGCTGGCCCCACCAGGAAGATTAATGGGCTGCCATCTATAACGCTGAATTTATATCATGACCTTAGGTGCGCCAATTGATACACATCAGTCTAAATTTGGAGGACTGGCTTCTCATTTATCACTCAGGACTAAATAAGGCAAGTTATTCCAATTCAGAAGAAACTGATCAAGATCAATCCTAGTCCTAGGACACAGGCCACCTAAAGAGACTCAGGGCGCAATCCTAAAGTGAGTTAGGTCGGCATAAGCCTTGGCCAGCACAAGGGACACCGTAAAGTATGTTTGGACTACTCTCAGAGTCAGAGAGGCCAGCACACAGACGTGAGTCATCCTGCCTGACTCCGAGAGTGGTCCAAAAATGCTTTATGGTGGCCCTTGTGCTGGCCAAACTTTGCTGCCTTAGTTTATGCCGGCCTACCTCCAGTTTAGGATTACACTCTCATTTTTAAGAAACATTGAGATGCCACCAGAAACAGCAGGAATAAAGTTCCAATCCTATGGGCCTCTGTACTGACGGTATGCTTGGTGCAATAAGTCACATTTCTGCAATAAGTATGTTCAATATGGTATGAACATACTGCTGGCACTCAGGCCAGGACCAGGAATACCCTGGAGCAGTCGGGGAAGGGGTAAGAATAGCTGCCAGTCAGCAGCAAGGCTTTTCAGGTGGGGGGGGAGGCAGGGGGTACAGAGCTGGCTGATGGGAAGACAGCCCAAGGGGATGGCCCAAGGGCTGCCAAAAACTAACCCACCTCCCAGGCCTTGGAACCCTACATGGGCTTCCAGTAATGGACCCAGCCAACGGGCTGCCCAGGGACAGAGAAGAAAGTCTGCCCCTCCTCTGTTTCCCCACCCCATGTGCCACTCCACTCCACCACCACCCCATGCCATGCACGGCTCCATTTCGGAGCTGTTCGATGGCAAGTGAAGGAGAAAGGGAGGGCCAAAACCATCCACCTCTCCGGGAGCCAAGCTGCCTCTTCACCGCCCTCCTTCCTCTCCAGGAGCATAGCACCTGGGGTTTTTGCCCCCTACCACATAATGGTAGTTCCGCAATTGTGGACTTCCATGGTTCTGTGCCCACTAAATAGTAGGCACAGATCCATGGAGACCCATTGCCATGGGCTGCATTCTAGCCAGGGTAAGGGAGCGAACAGTCACTTACCCTGAGGAGACTCCAGTAGCTGCCCCAGCCCCATAGGATACAGTGACAGCCATTTTGACACTGCTGTTTCTCTGGGCGCCAGGGAAGTTAAGAATTGGGCTGTAAATCCAGCCATTTACCCACCACATTAAGTAGCTAAATGGAGCAGCTTGGTACATAAGGATCAGCCGGTGAAGAGCCTTGTGGCATGGAGGTAAGAATTGCCACACAGGCTGCCTTTAACTGTCCATCAAATTGCAGTTAAAGACACAGGACAGAAGTTAACAGCTTTAACTGATGGATGTTTGCTCAGAAGTCAGTCCCAGTGGGTTTTTCAGTGGGTTTGTGCCCACAAAACTGCATAGGATTATAGTTTGTTGTACTGTTGCTAAGGTGGGGGACACAGTGCAAATCATGACATGAGAGATACTCTTATAGGAGTTTCGCAAATAATCTCCTCTGAGGAAACAACTCCTGGGAAAAATCTGACACATTTGGCTACTTGGGTACTACGGACGTCCTGAGTCACAACCGCATCACAACTGCCATCTCCGCCCACTGTGCCGCCCAGTTATGCCCCCGGAACGCCTCTGGAACGCCCTCACAGATGCCCTGCACCGACCGAGCAACACCAATGCTGGACTGGCACATGGCTGGCACCTGAGCACCGGCACTGCGGCTCGTGCCAGCCCAGCACTGGCCCAACACCACAGCGCCAACGCGGATGTGCTTTATGGCACGTTTCTGACAGCGTTTGGCTGGCACAAGAGCACAGCACCGGTGCAAGGGGGGTATAGGATTGCGTTGCCTGAGTCAGGAGGATGGGGCATGTCTGTGTGCTGGCCTCTCTGATTCTGAGAATGGTCCAAACATACTTTGTGGTGTCCATTGTGCTGGCCAAACTTTGCTGATCTAACTGTGCTGGCCTAAGTCCAGGTTAGGATTGCGCCCTCAGTATGTTAACCAGGCTAATGCCCTATTTGCCTATTTCAGCCAAACAAAAAGATCAACTTTCTATTTGCATCTGAAGCCCTGGGCTCAGCCTAAGTTAGTCGTACAGACCCATCATTTCCCTCTTTGATATTTGTGTTGCTTTAATGAGTGGGTTTTATCTGTGTTTCTGTGTGCAAGGTAGGAAACATATGGAAAATGTGTTTTTTTTTCCTCTTTGTGTTTTTACAGCTGCCCATCATGATGTTGACATGTGTGATTTGTACACACTCAGTGCAAAATATGATAAATTGCTGTCATCGTTTCTAGAGAACTAGTTCTATGAAGCTGGCTGAGCCAGGTGGGCTTTGGAGCGATGCTTTTACGCAGGGGAGAGATGGGGAGCTGAAGCAACGAAAACAGACAAGTTTGGATTCCTAGTTTGGCTGTCATCTGCTGCCATCATTACTATTACTTTTCAGCAATAATGAGCAAGTTCTTCCCCAGGTTCTTCCATCACCTTCCTTATTGATTAATGTGACAGGAAATGGAAGAAGAAATGAGACAGAAAACAGCTATGGTTATGGTTATTAAGGAAACATGCATCAATTGCATGAGAATAATGTAGCCCCGAAGCTCTGGGGGAAGTGTCCTGTGGTTACAAAAGTGACCCTCTGAGGCCATTGACCGCTGCCAATAACAACAGACTGCTGGTTCAGAGGCAGGACAAGAAAGATTTCCTTGCTTGGCCTGGATGGTGTGGTGCCCTAACTTTCCTAGTACACAAACATGCTGAAAAACAACTGTGTGAGATTGACTTACAGTATGTCAGATATGTAATTGTGGGCGCAATCCTAAACTGAGTTAGGCTGGCATAAACTAAGCCAGCAAAGTTTGGCCAGCACAAGGGACACACCGTAAAGTATGTTTCGACCACTCTCGGAGTCAGAGAGGCCAGCACACAGACGTGCGCCATCCTCCCTGACTACAAGAGTGGTCCAAACGTGCTTTATGGTGGCCCTTGTGCTGGCCAAACTTTGCTGGCTTAGTTTATGCTGGCCTAACTCCAGTTTAGGATTGCGCTCTGAGTGATTGTCCAAGCCACTGAATTATCAGCACAATCCAAACCCTGGGCTGGAATAGGTAGGCCGACATACCTGTCCCATATCCAGCCCAGGGCTCAGATGTACTGCCACATCACCCTGGGGCAGACAGGGCTACTCAGAGCTGCACCACTGAAATCAGCAGTGCAACCCAGAGTGACCAAATTGGGGCCACCTGGGCCAGGGACGGAGGTTAGGATTCAGCCCAAAGGCCAGATCCAGCCCCTGCCTACCCACAGCCCCCCCATTCCCTGCCTTCTCCACCCCATTCCTCCCGCCCCCTCCTTGTTCCATCTCCGGCCAGCTTCCCCGAGTCCCTGTGCTGTGTGCTGGCCTAAAAAAGGTGCAAATACGTGTGTTTGTGACAGCTGGAGGCCTGCACAAGGGACCTATGGTCAGCTTGGATTGCACTCTGAATCATGTAAATAGTTTTCTAACCTATGTAGAAATAAAAGGATAAAGACGTATCTACATTCTAGTGAACCATTTCCAGGTGATATCACATTATATAACAGGAGTGGCCCAAATGAGAATGACCAAAATGATTACAGGGCTGGGGCACCTCCCATATGGGGAAAGGCTACAGCGTTTGGGGCTCTTCAGCCTAGAAAAAAGGCGCCTGAGGGGGGACTTGGTTGAGACATACAAAATTATGCACGGGATGGATAAAGTGATTAGAGGGAGGTTCTTTTCCCTCTCTCCCAATACCAGAACCAGGGGACATCCACTAAATGGGAGAGTGAGAACAGAGAAAAGGAAATACTTTTTTACCCAGCGGGTAATTAATCTGTGGAACTCCTTACCACAGGAGGTGGTGATGGCATCTGGCCTAGATGCCTTTAAAAGGGGACTCAACAGATTTCTGGAGTCATGATCAGAAATGACCTCTTTACTTTAGAGTTAGGTTATCTTGGAGTGCCAGATGCAGGGGAGTGGCAACAAGATGCACATATCTAGTTGTCTTATGTATTCCCTGAGGCATCTGGTGGGCCACTGCGAGATGCAGGAAGCTAGGCTAGATGGACCTTTAGCCTGATCCAGTGGGGCTCTTCTTATGTTCTTATGCTTAACATAAGAGCCACATAAACTTCAGATATTTGAGAGCTGCAATATTTAAGAAGCATTTACATTCCTCAATATATTTACACCCCATGAACATTATACTTAACGCTTTATTCAGTGAGTGGACTCTCACTTTATAACCAGTAAATAATTACAAAGCTTGAAAATGTCTTATTTACCTGTTATGTTAATTGTGATGTAAAAAGGAGCTCAGCCAACATGTTTCTGAAAGTTGCACATTATACATTAAAGAGCCACATGTGGGTTGCAAGCCAGGATTTGGCCACTCCTCTTATATAACATAGAATTAATCTACACGATGTTTCAGACTGTGCAGAATGTTCTATTCTGATATATTTTATGCAATCCTTAAGCAGCTACATTAGGTCACAATACCTACAGTTTTACCCTGTGGAAATGTACAGGAAGTTGTTATTATTGATACCTGTTATTTCACATGAAGTCCAAATATTGTTATTCATCTCCCCAAAGCTGATCTGCTATTAAGTTCTGGCACAACAAGTAATGTCTTAAAGAGCTTCTGACAGAGAATCGCTGAAGGGAAGCACTGAACATAATTACCCCCTACCATGTCTCCCATACTTTTTGATTTTTGTCACAGGGTTACAGCCAAAATGAATCCCTGTTAATTGGATTAGGAACGACTGTAAACAAAAAATGCCATGCAGCAATAAATCTTTGTTATGGAAGTTGGCATAGAACTTCTTATGCTACAGATGTTGTGCCTATTTGGGGAAGAATGCTAATTGCTTCAAGAGATAGGTGTATTATTCCATATTATTATTTATTTCTGTTTGTCCCTTCTGATGCCTGTGAGTGATTGGTTTATAAAAGGCTGTTCATAAGAAAGCAGATCTTCTTTGATGGACAAACCAAAGGAAAAAGAGTACATTTCCACTGATCCAGCAGAATCTGCTTTTGCAGATGTGATTCTTTTTGCACAGGATTCAGCTATGCATACTAGAAAGAGGAGATTAAAGTCCTTTATAGTGATGATAGCCATCTAATAGTAGTCCTACATGAAGCTTCCAGAATTTATCCTTAAAAATCAGTGTGTCTGAAGACAGGCACTTAGCACCTGGCTAATGACTCATCACAATAATTGTGCACATTAAAAATATTTTGTTGCATAGGATCCCAACCTCTTTGTTTAAGATGAGCATTTATTGGTGGAGAAATAATATTTTCCTAGCACATAAACAATAATGCCTTATCACTACAAAGATGTAATTTCCCATCACCATCAGACCATTGATAGCACGCCATCACCATTGATTGCACATATTCAGTCGCCATGCGCTGTACGAATTGTTGTTTGAATGGCATGAGCTCCTATTTGTGAGTGCCAGGACATCACTAATAATGAGGCAATACATTACAAATTACAATGCAATGCAATGCAGATACATTCCTTTCCATCCACCAGCCTCTGTGCCACTCTTGTGTACTTTTAAAAACATATATTCTCCTGGCTAAATGCAATATCATAAAGACATAGGCTGCGCTCACATATTTATATCTACCACTTAAGGAATGATAACTTGCATGTGTGAATAAGCCATCTAACACCACAGACAGAGCTTATATGTCATGTTAATACACTGCAAACATACTGAAGTCTGAAGTCATTTTACACAGTCAGATGTAGTTAAATCAGGGCCGACCCACAGATGAGGTGACCTGAAGCCCTAGAATGGAACAGCAAGTTTGAGGGGGCAGTGAGATGGGGGAAGAAGCTGAATCTTCTCACCACCCCTCTCCATCCTGCTGCACACAGAGGAATCAGGTAAAAGCATTTGTTCAGCAGGTGAGATTAATTCCACCACCTCAAAGGAGTAAGGTGCATTCATGGACTATCTGAGAGGCTCGCACTTTGCCCTCAGTCAGTCTCCAGAAAGCCACTCTCCAGCCATAATCTTTTGTCAGGAACTTGTTGGATCCTTCCCCCTTCTTTCTCACAAGGCTACCCACTTCTCTCCATCCTTCTCTGTACCCTAAAATCATCATCTCCTTCCCTGGTTTCGTCTGGGAAATCCACTTAATTTCCCTGCATCCCTGTCCCCTTCCCCCCCTAGAAAATAGGAGCTTGAAAATGGGACTCTACTACTGCAATGTAAGTCAAATTAATTTAGACGGGGTGTGTGTGTGTGTGTGTTGCTGTATCTATTATTCATTCAATATGGCAGGGGCATTACTAGGGAGTGCAGAGTACACTGGGTGACTCAAATTTTGAGGGTTCACAGGGCCACCATGCCCCCAGGCCCTGCAAAGCTCACAAGAACATGAAGAAGCTATTCAGAGCAGCCAATAGCAGAAGAAGGGTGGCACCCTTCCGGGGAAGGACTAAGGAAGGGTGACACCCCCTTGGCTCGGCTGTTTTGGCAGCATTTCTACCTATGAGCCAAAGGCAAGTTGATCCTTTGTAAAATAGTGACTTTTCTTCGGCTCAAACGTTACAATCACATTACATCACCAGCAATTACTTCCATCCCACAGCAGGTGACACCCAAGGTTATGATGCTGCTGCAATACCTACACAGAGGCTGTTAGAAGGAGACAAGGGGAGAGGGGAACTGCCCAGCTCTCTCTCCTCTCCTCTTTTTCTCTCTCCTGCTAATGGCTGACAGTTTGTCTCCTGCTGCATAGGGGCTCCCTATTGAATGAATGATAAATATAGCATCCCCCTGTCTAAGGTGGTGTAAGTATAGTTAATAGGGACATGGTGGTGCTGCGGGTTAAACCGCTGACCTGCTGGCTGGAAGGTTGGCAGTTCAAGAGCACACAACAGAGTGAGCTCCCGTTTCTTGTCCCAGGTCCTACCAACCTAGCAGTTCGAAAGCATGTAAAAATGCAAGTAGATATATAGAGACCATAAATAGGGTGGGAAGGTAACGGTGTTCCATGCGCCTTGGCGTATAGTCATGCTGTCTACATGACCATGGAAGCTTGTCCTTGGACAAACGCTGGCTTTTTGGCTTAGAAACGGAGATTAGTACTGCCCCTTACAGTTGGTCATGACTAGACCATTTGGTCGTGGGGAAAACTTTACCTTTACTTACTGTAAGTATAGCTAGGTCCTAGTTTTGAAACCTAGTAGGTTGAAGTCAATCAAATCCTTTTGTTGCACCTTCTATCCTTCTACCCTTTCCCTTTCCCTGCTGAATTATGCAACTCTGCAATCAACCACCACCTAAATTCTCTGCATACAGTTGTTCTTTCCCCATGTGCATGTTGTTGTTGTTCAATCGCTAAGTCATGTCCAACTCTTCGCAACCCCATGGACCATATCATGCCAGGCCTCCCTGTCCTCCACTAGCTTCCGGAGTTCACCCCATTTCATGTTCATCGCTTCGGTGACACTATCCAACCATCTCATCCTCTGCCGCCCCCTTCTCCTTTTGCCTTCAATCTTTCCCAGCATGAGGGTATTTTCTAGAGTCCTCTCTTCTCATGAGGTGGCCAAAGTATTTGAGCTTCAGCTTCAGGATTTGTCCTTCCAGGGAGCAATCAGTCTCAACTTTCTGTAGGATTGACCAATTGGATTTCCTTGCAGTCCAGGGGACTCTCAAGGGTCTTCTCCAACACAATTCAAAAGCATCTATTCTTTGGCGCTCCACCTTCCTTATTGTCCAGCTCTCACAGCCATACATTACTACTGGGAAAACCATTGCTTTGACTATGCGAACCTTTGTTGGCAGGGTGATGTCTCAGCTTTTTATTAAGTTGTCTAGGTTTGCCATAGCTTTCCTCCCAAGAAGTAAACGTCTTTTAATTTCATGGCTGCAATCACCATCTGTGGTGATCTTGGAGTCCAGGAAAATAAACTCTGACACTGCTTCCATTTTTTCCCCTTCTATTTGCCAGGAAGTGATAGGAGTGGTTGCCATGATCTTAGTTTTTTTTTTAATGTTGAGCTTCAAGCCAATTTTGGCACTTTCCTCTTTCACCCTCTTCAGAGGGGAAGACCTACTTCCTCACTTTCTGCCAGTAGAGTGGTATCATCTGCATAACTGAAGTGTTGATATTTCTCCCAGCAATCTTGATTCCAGCTTGTGAGTCATCCAGCCCTGCCTTCCTCATGATGTACTCTGCATATAAGTTAAATAAGCAGGGTGACAGTATACAGCCTTGTCGTACTCCTTTTTCAATTTGAAACCAATCGGTTGTTCCATGTCCAGTTCTAACTGTTGCTTCCTGGCCTGCTGTCTTTCTCAGAAGACAGAACTGAACTCAGAACTGTCTTTCTCAGAAGACAGATAAGGTGATCTGGTACATCTCTTCAAGAACTTGCCACAATTTGTTGTGATCCACACGATCAAAGGCTTTAGCGTAGTCAGTGAAGCAGAAGTAGATATTTTTCTGGAACTCTCTTGCTTTCTCCATGATCCAACGAATGTGCATGTTAAATGTGTTTTAAAAGGCACTGATGATAACAATGAGAAGTTGAGATGGGATAGAAGAAAACCAAAGTAGCCATTGAAGGGGGTTGATACTAGCTGATGGTGCTCATACTGTTTTCCATTCAAACCTGGGCAAAAATTGGCCCCATTCTGATTCCTACTAGAGCATCAGTCAACTTTCAGCAGCCTGCTGATCCAAAAAAATAAAAGTCCATAATGAGTGATGCTTTATTCAGTAGATTTTAAACAGTTGTATTTGAGACATACAGAATTATTAATGGAAGGAAAAATGCTCCCAAGTGGACAATCACTCATTTCCAGCAATACATGGGGGTTAGGAATGGTTTTTTCTATGATCAACACAGAACACTAAATAAGGATAATTTCTACTGAAAACGTGACAAAAAAATGAAATTTTGGTCAAAATGAAATTTCGGTCAAAACACAAAAAAACCTGCTTTTGCTTATTTTTGACAGAGTTTGACACAAATTTAGATCAATTTCACACAAATGGCACCACTTTTGTTTTGACACAGTTTTGAGGAATCCACAAATAGTTTTCAGTAAGGGATTAGGAGGAGGAGTGGCAGAAACAGGAGGAATCTTGCTTAAACTATGAACATGCATGTTCATAGTTCACAGTGCACACTGGGGCAATGGAATGTGGAAGTAGTAAGTAGCAATCAAAGTGCAGCTTGGGAAGTTTTGAGCAATTTATTTCAGGCTGGTAGTGTGTGCCAGTAATTACTTGCCTTTATAGAGCCATTCACCATTATTCAGAGGCAGATCTAAGGGAGGGCAAATCTCTAAGTGTTGCAAGGAGCCTTACCCTGTCATGTAAATCCCTCCTCTCCCTTGCTGCTGTAGCCAGTAAGCAATGCCAAGATGTTGCTTTTCCCTGTGAGGATTGGCTAGAACAGTGCAGGAGAGGAGTGATTTCCACTGCAAGGTAAGGCTTCTTGCAAAACTTAGAGATTTGCCCTCCCTTAAATCTGCCTCTGCCATTATTTATTGCACTGTTTGTACAATTTGCAACAAAAATTTGGATAAAAACACATAACAATTTGCTATTTTAATCAAGAAATTTTAGAAAAATATCACCCCCAAAAATCCACCTCTAATGGGGGTGCCACTGTTCCAGTGCAATATTTGTCACCATATCTCTTACACCCAGTAGTGTCATTCAGTAATGAAGAAGCGGAACGCTAGGCGGGACTTACCCCTTGATTGACAGGAAGCCCGTGACGCGTCGCCGCCTGCCATTCCGCCGCGGGGGCTTCTTCCGGGTGGTGCGCCCCTCCGCGGCTCTCCGCAGCACCCAGCGTGCCCCCCCAGGCAAGCGGGCACCCCCTCCGAAGCCAGGGGTGCCTGCGCGGCGCTCGGAAAGGCAGCGCCGTGTCAGCAACGCGCAGCCAATCAGGCGGTAAGTCCCGCCCAGCGTTCCGTTTGTTCATTACTGAATGACACTACTGCTTACACCTGTATTTCATTACTCGAAATAATAGACTATGACTTTATTTGAATGACATTCCACCAGATCTTGGGTGTAGGTGCAGATACTTCAAAAACTAATGAAGCAGCTGGAATCTCAGGTACTGAAAAGTGTCGTCTCTCTCTGCAAATCAGGCAAACCTGAGAAATGGCTCATTTATGTTAACTATGATGAGCCTTGAGTTGAAAAACTCTTGTCTTACACTGCAGAAGCAGAGTCCCATTTTCAAGCTCTTAATTTGACTTTCGGACAAAAAGTAACTTTTAATTTTCCGCCTCAGTAGCTCATTTCCTAGTACATAGAAGACAAATGGACTTCAAAAATTCACCTTCATGCTTTCAAATGATCAAAGAAGATGTTGCCACCTTCATCAACACCTCTTCCTTTTCTATTTGTGCCACCAGGAGAAAATGAGAGTGAGATATTTCTTTCCACCTCCTAACATCTATTTATCGTACTTGTACCCTGTTTTTTCTTTGTGCAGCAAAAAAATATGGAGTTATCCCATTTGATCCTTGAGACAGTAGTGAAAGGTTCCACAGAGAGATTTGTCACCTGGATGAATGGTCAACTTGTGAGCTCCACATCTGAACCAGGATTTGAATTCGGATCTCCCTGCTCCAAGTTCAACTCTCTTTCCACTATGCCAAAAAGTCATACAGCTATTTCAGTATGTGGGTCATTTTTCATAACTACAGACCACAAGGATAAGAATGTTGATGGACTATCCCACATCTTCATCTGACTTGGGGCACAATCCTAACCAACTTTCCAGCACTGGCATAGCTGTGCCAATGGGGCATGTGCTGCATCCTGCAGTTGGGAAGCAGTCATGGAGGCCTCCTCAAGGTAAGGGAATGTTTGTTCCTTTACCATAGAACTGCATTGCCCTTACCCTGCTGCTGGAAATTTGGTTAGGATTGCACCCTTGGTTACAGAAGAAGAAAAGCTGGCCAGCAAGAGAACTAGAATATCATTTTTTTCCCTCTCATGTCAAACCTACTTTTTAGTAAGGTAAGCAAATGCATTAGTTAGATTTCAATTTCTAATCCAATATCCATCCAGCACATTTATGCCATTCATTTCTGGCAAGAAGTTCACAGCCCAATCCAAAGCTGCATGCCCTTTCCATGGTACACTGGCACCAAAACGGCTGCCACTGAATCCACTGTATCCAGGGGTCAAGGAGGCAGTCTGAGGTCTCCTCGGGTAAGGGAGAACATCAGTTCCCTTAATCTCTTGTTGGGACCAGGCACCCCCCTGGAGCTACTTGGATCTGTACCAGCTCGTTGACTGGCTGGTTAACAGATTCAAATAGCTCATATAGGGCGGCGCCCTCTGTTGCCATTGCCTCCCTCCTCCCAGGCCTGAACCACCACCCCGGGCCATCCTCCTCCACCCACCCAGTTTCACCTTCTCCCCGCCTTTCCTCTGCCCGCCCAGGAATGTCTCCATACCACCTAGTGAGGAACTAACTATTGGTGGATCCCACCAGTCGCCGGGCTGGCATGGAAGCCCACTTATGGCACTTTCCCAATAGCCATTTCCTGGACAGCACATGTGAAAGGCTCTCTGCCCAGGATTGGGCTCTCAATGGTACCATTCCCTGTGAACATGTCCAAACGTTTAGGCATCTCCATGTGGGCTAATCACAAGCCTGGAAACCCAGGCTGATTAATGTGCTTGTGTCCAGCTTATTGGGAGTGATCTAAATGAAACTTCACAATCTGGATTTCATTAGGCATCAGCAGCTGTCATTGCCTGTCAAAAAACAACCCCAACAGAACAAAAGATCTGTTAGCCTCAATGTCTGAAGCAAACACCTCCAATTCACCCTGCTGAGTGGCAGCTGTTGTATTGAAGGAAACATCTTCCGATCAAGGGAAAGTGAGTGAAAGGTTCGGTAGGAAGCTCTGTAAAATACTAGCCAGCAATTGCTACACACAAAATTAGCATAAAATACTAATGGATCTTGCTTGTCTGCCTCTCCAATTGCTGGAAACAAAAATCAGTGCTCCTCTCATCTTGTCTACTCCAAAGAATCCAGAACGCAAATCATTCTGCTCCCTGCATCATAGAGCTTTATAAGCAATGCCCACTTTATGGACTAAAGATAAGGATAATTGCCCACAATATAGTAGATTTGAGAAAATATGAATACATTATGCATCATGAAACATCATGAGCTTTGTGCTACGACAGAAGCACAATATTTCTTCTAAAGTATGTGCTAAGGATTTCTTTCTGACATTCTGAATTTTTTGGCTGCATGTTAAGGCAGGATTAGAAGCAGTACCAGGTGATTTGGGTGCCTGGCAGTATGATCCTGGGCTCTAGAAACGGAGCCACTTCACAGGGATATTTCCAATAATAGTTTAAAAAAATGACATTTTAGTAGCAGAGTTGCTGAGACAGATCTGGGTGAAAGAAAGAGCTGGGATCCACCTGAAAGTGGACTGTGGGGTGCCTGTATCCATTTGGGAGGAGAGTATTGTGTAGCCTCTGATTACCAGGTTAGCCTGGCTGGGGTCCCAGAGGCATAAAACAGCCATTTTCTTTTTTCTTTTTTCTTTTAAATTTTTATTTTTATATATATAGGTATGGGTAATGGAAAGGGTAATACATAGGCAAGAGAATACAGAGGTTCACACAAAAGGCCCACACTGATTATAGCTGAATCATCTTACCTATATTGGTGTTTGCATACAGTCTATACCATGACTTTAATGTTGCTTAATTGTCCTGTATACAAAGCTTACTAACTCTTAATTTCCATTTTTAATTATCTGATTAACTCTAGCTAACATTTCTATATCATAATACATTCACATCTAATGTTTATTTCAATTCTGCTATCCGTCCATAGGTTTGCCACTTTTTAAGTCTTGTTTAATCATCTTCTTAAATATCTCTCCAAACGACATACAATAGCTACTTTCAGTTTCTCTAATTAATACATAAAGACAGCAAAGAGAGAGAAAAAAGTCTCCCTTATTTAAGTATCATCTTTTTCTCATTGACTATATCTTCCCTAATTCAATCTCCATATTCTAGGTGTCTTTTCACTCAAAAATTCTTCTCCTCATCTTCTTCTTCTTCCTCTTCTTATGAAAAAAAAAATCTTTCTCAGTTTATTCTGCCATTTTCCCCCATTTTCGTCCTTTACATTATTATAATATCTCTTCCTCCTTAGATATTCCCAAGAAAGATTCTGCATCTCAATCTTAAATGTTAATAAGTCCAATTGTTGCTTCATGGGATTTATCTCCATCACTCTGTGAAATTCCTGTAGATCGAGTTCTTGCTCCAAAGGGTTTATCTTCAGTTCTCTCTATATCTCCCGTGTAAGCTTTATTTGTTCCTCCATTAAGACTACTTCCCTTCCTGGAGCTAGCTGGCCTGCAGTTTGCCTACGGGTAGGCTCTATTTTTATCTCCAAGGGGCTCTGTATTCTAGTCACAGAGCCTGACTGATCCAGTTCCAAATTCAGACAGTTTATCTGTATTTGGTCCGTTGTCTTGTCTGCCTTTTTAGTTTCGTTCATAGATTTATCAAGATAGCTAACTTCTTCTGATAGACTTTCAAATCTTGTAAAACTTTCTTTCCAATATTCTTAATAATTACCACTTCTTGCCGCATCTGCCGGTTTTTCTGAGAGTAGTTTAATCAATAAAACCTGTGTAGGTTGCCTGGTATTATCTTGTTTTAAAAGTTCTTGTGTTCTTTCTTTTCTTTCTTATCTTGACATCTTTTGGCCTCAAGGTGTAGCGAGCCACACAAACATATGTTTATGAATAATAATATTTTTCTCTTGCTTCTCTATCCAACAAATGTATACTTAATAAGAGAATTGTGCAGTGGCCATCAATACTTACAGACAACAATCACTTCAGTTAAACATCTGTGCTTATATATTCCAATAGTCTCACGTTTCGCAGACATATATCTCTTTAAATGTCTAGACACAACATGGCTTATTATCTATAACCAGTTCAGCCAGTAAAAGTGAAAGTAATTCAGTCTGTTCTTTCTGACTGCTCTGTTCTTTAATGCGCCATCTTCTTTTTCAAACGTCCCACTTATAATTCAATCATGTTTATAAATTCAGTCAATTTCACTTAATTTACAATTTAGATATAACTACCAAATTACAGTCTCCTTGTAAATTTGATTACTGCCAGCAATTTCTCCCTCTCGTACATTCCTCCGTCGAAGCAGGGCATTCTTCAAACCGCCTCAACTATAAATCTACCACGTTCGTCTTCCGTCCCCGTCGTAATCCACAAATCCAAGCAGGCAAACAGGCAAACTCACCCAAATACGTCCAAAATAGTTCCAAAAATGAATATCCAGGATCTGCCACCACACGCCCCAAACTAATCAGTCTAATATCTTACAAGCCCTTCAGGAATCCTTCACCAGCCATATAAGAAAAAAATCGTCGTCAGGTTGTCTTTAAATCATGTAAGTTTCTGTTAAATCACAAAAGAAAGGGGGGAGAATCCGCTGTCTTCACTCCAGGTTTATCTTTTGTTTCTCCATCATGGTTCGAGCCTTAAATCTTTTATCTTTAATCTTCATCTCTTTTACATAATAAAGTCACACACTATTTTAGAAACAGTTAATTGTCATTAAAATATAATTCCAAGTATAATTTCTCAAGTCCTTCAAAGATTTCTGTTGCTGGTCTCGAAGTAGAGGGAAGAGGGATCCCCCTGTCTTCTCCCTCTCATCTTGTCTCATCTCGTCACTTTGAAACTGCTCCATCTGTTGTCTTTATTCTTCTTCTGTTTCAGATAGTAGAATCACATATGTCTTGCCTCAATTTGATTTTGTTGGATTGTAGTTCTTAAATTGTAGATCTTGAATTTAAGTTGCGATTTCTTTCCAAAACTTCTATAGCTGCTCTCAGTGTGTGGGAAGCAGCAGAATAGAACTATTCCAGACAATGGTGTCTGGATCCAGCACTCCTACTCAAAACAGCAGCCTTGAGCCTTCCAAAACAACACTTGGTGCTGCTTTTCAGGTTCAAGGGATGCTTAAACCCTAGACCCGCTCCTGGGTCCGGGGGGGGTGCTATTCAAGAGTAGACCCCCAAAAAAGAAGGCTTTGTATCAGATCCCCTCAGAGAGTGAGAGAATCATGGCACCACACTCTAAACTTGGCCCTGCCCCCCAAAACAGCCATTTTCAACCACCGCATTACAGCATATTGGTGGGACACGAATGGTCTACAGGTGTGCCATGGGAGTTTGGAAGTCATTTATTTATAGGGCCATTGGGGGATGTGAGCACACACACACACACACACACACACACACACCAGGGTGGTGTGCCTTGTCAATTGTGAAAAAACAGTGGGCCTTCACCATTTTAGTGCCTCTGCAGTGTGCCATGAGATGAAAAAGGTTGAAAATTGCATTAGTACCCTTGTACGGCTTTCGGAAATATGTTGGCTGAGCAAGAACCTATTAAAAAAAGTATGAGCATAATGCAGGGGGGCGTTCTTTCATTTTCTTCACTAATGCAGATTTAGAAGCATAATTCTAAAACTAGTCTTTTGGCATTTCCTCAACTGACACCACAAATGCCTTTTAATGAATATGAAATATGTCCCTTGAGAATATGTTCATTCCAGTAGGAAAATATGATAGCTTGAAACCTTTGAAATCTGCTGCCAGTCAGTATAGACTATACTGTGGGCGCAATCCTAAACTGAGTTAGGCCAGCATAAACTAAGCCAACAAAGTTTGGCCAGCACAAGGAACACTGTAAAATATGTTTTGACCATTCTCGGAGTCAGAGAGGCCAGCACACAGGTGTGAGCCATCCTTCCTGACTCTGACAGTAGTCCAAACACGCTTTATGGCGGCCCTTGTGATGGCCAGACTTTGCTGGCTTAGTTTATTCTGGCCTAACTCCAGTTTTGGAGTGCACTCTGAGCCAGAAGTATGACTGGTCTGACTCATAAAAGGAAGCAGGGATGTCTGGCATTGAGCAGAGAGAAGGGAGGCAGGAACAGCTTCTCTTGTCCATCTCTGAAGGAACTGATGATCAAGGAGGCAGAAGGAGGAGCCCAAAGGGTTCTTGCTTTAGGATTGGCTGGAGTCTCAGAAGTCCAGGAAGGGGGAGGAGCTGGTTCCTAGAGATCACGCACTGCTTTCCAACCTCATGGCTCCTGCAGGCTCCATTACTTAGGAGAAAGGAGCTGCTGCAAATGGGACTACTCCTGAGTAGAACAGCAAAGACTTGGGTTGTACTGGTAAGCCTCCCAGCTCAGCTGCTGTGCACAACCCTGCTCCCGCTCGCCACTTCTGCCCCTGCTCAGCAAAGGGTGGCTGCTAGGACTCATGCACGAGTCGAGTCACAGGGGACAGAGACTTGAGACTTGACTTGAGTCTTGCCGCAAGGCCAAATTCCCATCTCTGAAAAGAAACTTCCTATTTTTTAAATGAAGGATAAAAAGTAGAAGAGATTGAATCCAATGTATACTTTAACCAGAGTGGGTTGCATGATCATATTACCAATGCAGGAAACACAAAATCCAATGTCACCATCACTGCTAAATAATTTCAAATTTACTTTTCTAAAACATAATATTGTTTACTGAGTTTTAGCTCACTTGTATTGGAGTGAAAGAATAATTAAGTTACCATTTACCACTAATGGTGTTTGATCCAGCGCATAGACCACAATAAAAAGGCTACAAGGCCTGACAGTTTCAAGATGTTTTTTGTTCTCTTCAGGGTGCTGTTAGACAACAACTTAAACGCTTGGGAAATTTTGTAGTTTGGTTCATTTTTATTCTAGCTCCTTCCACATAAATACAGTAATCATGTTGGTTCCTTCAATCATGGAGCATTTCAAAGAGTTGGTAGATGTCGTTCAGAGAGGATGTAAGCTTAGGTAGGGTGTTCAGATGACAGTGCATAAGGAAACACCTGATAATGTCACTGCATCTGGAAGTGGAGGTTTTTATACTGTTTTTATTTTATGGCTCAGAGTTTAATTGGGGTAAGTAGTTACATTCAGCAAAAATTTGCATTTGTGTGTTTTGCAGCATTTTAGGGTGCACTTCTGAACTGCAGGGTTTCCTTCTGCCTTTTTTTAAAAAAAAAGATCCTAGTCCACCAGGCTCAAATGAAAATGTTTTTAAAATCTGGACACCAATCGTGAGCCTGGAGATTCTGGAGTTGATGAGGCTTCTTCAGCAAAAGCTCTTGTTGTGACCCTCTCATGATGACTGTCTACCAAACTTACAAACTCTGCAATGCACTTTCCCCTTTAAATCTACACATAAAACCCATTATGTGACTTGGATTTAAGTGAGTGTTTTGCGTGAGCTACTTCAGGGAAGGCCATGAAATGGCCTAATATCCCTCTTACTAATTAATAAGGCACACTAGGCAGGATTCAAAGAAATGCAAAAGCCTCTGCTTACCATCAGCTCCTTCTCTACAGTCCTTGCCCACTTTTCATCTTTCATCAACACACCTTCTCCCCTCCTTGCCTTGCCCCAAAATGCCTCCATGCTGGCCAGTCGGGAGCGGGTTACACCCACTCATCTGCCACACGGCTGGGCCAACACTGCTGCCTGCATCAGTTCAGCACCCTTCTGGCTGGCACACGTTTGTGACAGCCTTGGGCCAATACAAGCAGCTTGTGTCAACCCCAGGGCGACTTTTTTATGGCATCCTTAAAATATTTTAAATCTTACCTTTCCCCACCATAAAGGAAGACCTCAAAGAAATCTGCAACAGAATAACACTTAAAACAAGAATTAAACAATAATCAGATTAAAATAACAAATTTTAAAAGCAGAGCAAAGAAGAAACATCAATAGAAAATCATCAGCAGGAGCAACCCCATAAGAACAGAATAAAACTAAGGGCGCAATCCTGTTAAGCTGGCATAGTTAGGACAGCAAAGTTTCCCCGGCACAAGATACACTGTAAAGTATGTTTGGACCATTCTTGGAGTCGGAAGCCAGTACACAGACATGCACCATCCTCCTTGACTCCGAGAGTGCTCCAAACGCACTTTACGGTGGTCCTTGTGCCAACCAAACTTTGCTGGCCTAACTGTGCAAGCCTAACTCCAGGTTAGGATTGCGCTCTAAACCTCATAACCTGGAGAAGATAAGGAACATTGGTAGATCCATCCTGATCTCTAGGATCTAGGGAGCTCCATAGGCAGGGTGCCACCACTGAGAAGCCATGTACTGTCCGTCAAACCTCCGCTGGTGGCAGAATGCATTCCTGCCCCCCAAAACTGACCTCAGAGAAAGGCATCCCACACAGGGAGAGATGCATTTACCTACATCAATTCCACAACAGTGACTGTCAATGTAACCCCATTCCTAATGCGCAAGCAACAATCCAGCACAGTAGTGGCTGTCCCATGCTCCAGTGGCTGTGTGAATGTCGACATCAGCATTCAGTGGCATCCAACTCAGTACCTTTCGAATCCATAATTTCACAAGAGGCAGCAGTTCTATACATTATCTCAGACTCACATTCACGTATCTTTTTATATCTTTTACATATCACTGGTTTTTACTTTGTCCGCGATAAAAAAAGTGTAAGTTAGAGTTTTTGCTTGCTTGCTTTTTGCACTTTCTGCCATTAGCACTAATTGACATTTATTGCTTGCTATGTCACTTCAAAAGCCATTTAAGAATTCTATTGTTCTCCGTGCCACTTAAATAGAAAACCATTTAGGAGTTGTAACTGAGTAATAATTATCTTGGCACTCTGAGTCCAGTCACGATACCTTTACCACTCTGTGCTTTATTCCCAGCTTGGAGAACGATATTAATCAATGCAGGATAAACACTGAGGCTCAGCTTGCAACAAGGTGCACCAAATAGCTCATCTTTTTTGCTTCAAAAAAGAAAAAGAAGAAGAAAAAGAATAACAATTTTCCCACATTCTTTCAGATGAGTTCCTTTGCCGCCCTCTTGCTATTGATTCTTGCATCTTGTTAAGCATTTTCTGAACCAAAGAATTAATGAACCAGCAGGATAACATCAGCTGCTGCCTTTTCAGACGTAAATTTGCATTTTAATTCTTCAACTTTGGCTTTAATCATAGCTCTGTTGATTTAAATCTTAACATTGGGAACCGCTTCTGAATTCACCCACGATCCAGGCCATGAAGGGAGCTTATTTTCAGAAAGAACTGTTTTTAAACAATGCTTGTTCATAGTGCCTGGGGGTATCTCAAGGGATACCTTGGTTTGCAATCACTACCTGGAAGCAAGAAGACTTGCTTCTTGGCTTGCAGTGGGGCAACCTCACCTCACCCCCAGCACAGCCGCCCCGGCCCTATGTGTCACCTGGCCACACCTCCCTGCACCTGGAATTGCTCCATTTAGAAGTGATCCAAGCACAAGGGAGGGCGGGGGGGGGAGTGCTCAGGTTTTTCTGCACCGCTGCGCCCAACTGCAGCCAGCACCCACTGCACTTGTCTCCCCCTACAGCACCCTCCCTGTGCCCCTGGAAACAAACCCCATTGATTGGGTGAAATGCGGTTTCACAGAACCCCTCTTCAGGCATTCATCCATTTATCCACATAGAAATGAATACCTGGAGGAGAGAACTGAGTTGAGTTCACTGGCATCACCCCAGGTCCCCATGCATTCAAGAGTCCCACTTCCCCAAAACCTATGTCAATTTATCTAACAGTGTGTAGGTTGCTTAACCAGGGTCCATATCATGAATAAATACAAACGTTCAGGTGTATGACTGTAGGTTCTGTGCAAAATGATGGTGAGGGGCAGTTAAGCAGGTTCCATCCCAATCCACTACACAATCATTTCTACTTAAACGTTGGCCTGAACAGGACCCTAGATGCTCTGTTCACACATGGGAATGCTAAGGTGCACACAATACTTCTTGGGCATGGAGCATTCCCCAACAGTAAAGTGAGAAAGACAAGCCCCAGCTGCACAGAACTCCATGTGCATTTCAGTCCCAAGAAGCCCTGAATTGTGGCCAAGTAATAGTGGTATCACTAGGCAGGTGCAGGGCTTGTGGACCGCACTGGTTGACACCATCAGGGGGGTGGCACAAAAGAAGGGGAACTGAAAATGTCCTGGGATCTCAGCAGTCCAGGCAGAGAGGGAAAGACAGAAGGCAGCCAACCAGGAGGCCAGGCTACCAGTTGAGTAGGTTCTGCATCAGAAAGTCTGGTGGACTTGGACTCAAGGGTCCCCTTCCCTGGTCCCCTCTGCTGATGCCATGGCTGAAGGGAACTCAGCCATGCAGGGAACTAGGACTGCAGTGCCTGTGGGTTGGGGGAATCACATGCTGCTGCCACCGCCACCCAGATTGGTAGACCTGGCCCTGTGGACAAAAAGTAAGGCTTACTCAAACAGGGAGGCTGGGTCTACCCAACTGGTAGACCTGGGCTCTGCATTGGGAAGCCTGGCCATTGCCACCCTTTGTTACCGTTTTAACCCCTCCCTACCCCCATTGTGCTTGCCCCATTGCCCTCCTCCCCTGCCCCATTTTGCCACCTTTCCTTTGAAGTGGGTGACACCAACCCTAGTGAGGCCACGGCCACGGGATTTAGGAGGTCAGTATTAAAACATAACTCCATCAAAATGGTAGCATTCCAAGAGTGATGAACGAACTGTGTGATTTTAGCCTATAGATCATGAATCGCACGTCAGCATCTGTGCAAAAGCACCACATTTCACAAACAAGATTAACTGCACTGAAGACTATAATTGCATTGTCAATGTGGGGAAGGAAGAGGCAGAGGAAAAGTGGCAAGGCTGGGAAAAAACGAGTACAATTCATATTGAATATGGCACACCATCCCTATTAGAGTCTCTCTGGTGGCAGACTCTCTGTTTACATGCAGTCATTTCCTCCAAACCTTTCAAATACAGGCACAGCAACCATACACACTTTTTCAGGCCTGACTTCTTTTACTGTTCCAATTATTTCTTTTGAGTCGGCTACTTCACCTCCGCATGTACAACTCAGCTGAGATCGAGAACGCAATCCTAACCTGGAGCCAAGTTTGGCTGGCACAATGGCCACCGTAAAGCGCATTAGAACCACTCTCAGAATGAGGGAGGAGACACGTCTGCATGCTGGCCTCTCTTGACTCTGAGAGTGGTCCAAACATACTTTATAATGTCCCTTGTGCTGGGCAAACTTTGCTGGCCTATCTGTGAGGATTTTCAGGAACCTAACCATACTGGATAATGATGATTGACTGTACCACATTTTTCTGAAATGATGGATAACAAATCAAGTCTTAATTTGTAGAACAGAACTGCATGATTGTGAAGTATAGATAATACAGCCTGCGCATTTCCAAGTTTTTGAAAGACAAGATAAGAAAAATATTTAATAAAGAAACTACATCTAAATCAACAACAGTGAATAATGAAGATATAATCCCAAACACACGTATCCCTAATACTAAAAAGGATGGCCCATTAATCAGAAAATGCTATACTGCATTGTAGTATCTGCTGCACCAACCCAAATGCAATGATATGGCACCCCAATCCTGAGCTGCCCTACTGCCCACAACAGCAGTGGTAGCCAAGCGGCTACTGCTGCATCCATCTGGTGCTGGTCTGGCACCAGAGGCTCCCCAAAGGAAGGGGACATTCCTCCCTTTCCTCCGGGGGAAGGGTGCAGTGCAGGCGACGGGTCTACTTGCTTATGCGTCGGCTATTTTGCTGGTGCAGAGGACAGGGCCTCCACGTAGGGCCATGCATGTAGGGCCCTACAAGGAGGTTGGGATTGGCAGTGAAGGTCACCCTGCTCTGCCCCTGCCCCTGCCCCATTACACCCTCCCACCCTGCCCAGGATCCCCGCAATGCTGGTAGCAGTTTCACTTTTGGCTACCATCACTGCCTCGCTGCCCAGCATGGGCAGTAACCCCTTACTGCCCATGCTGAATGTGCCTTACAGCACATTTTGCAACACCATTGCAGACAGTATGCTCTTACAGCCTGCACTGAGGGGCTCATCCTGAGCCTTTACAGATTGCACAGCCCAATCCTATCAGCGCCATTACTGTGGACTTCACTCCCAATTAGCAACACCCTCCATACTTGCCTTCCTGCAATGGCTAAAAACCTTTTTTTTCTTTTTTCATTTAGCCTTTCCTTCTTAGTTCTGCTGGTTTGGGTTTCAGCTATTTATATTCTTTGGCTGTTTTCCGGGGAGTTAAATATGTCTAAATTTCTGGCTGTTTTTATTTCATTTTTTTTACTGTAATTGTGATTTTACAGGTTTTATAACCTTCTATCAGGAGAGAAAAGCAGAGTATAAATATTTTAAATGAATAAGCATTGCTTTTAAAAACAATGAAAACTAGCATTTTCAAAAGAAACCTGAGCTGCCCATTTGTCCATTGAATCCATCTGGCTTGTATCAATCAATCAATCAATCAATCAATCAATCAATCAATACTTATATACTGCTTTTCAACACAAAGTTCACAAAGCGGTTTACAGGCACATAGTAATAATAATAAAGTTAAATGGCTCCCTGTCCCAAAGGGCTCACAATCTTAAAAAAAAAAGCAGACCACCAGCAACAGCCACTAGAAAGACTGCACAGGGGTGAAGAGGGACAATTACTCTCCCGCTGCTAAATACGTATAAGAGAAACACCACTCAAAAAAGTGCCTCTTGCCCAGTTAGCAGGGGTCCAGGTCCAGTTAGCAGACAGGTTGTAGACCTGTCTCCAGCTGTCCTGCTCCATCCATTCTTCGGAGGTGCCACAGCTCTGCTCCATGCACAAAATGTCCCTTTCCCCTTTCCAACAGAGAGAAAGACACTGCAAACGCAGGGGGCATATTCAGGGCCTCCCCTCCCTTGAAACAAATGGTGCAGACCACTCATGTGGAACCTCTGCAAGATGTTGCCTTTTGTTGCTTCTTGTTGGTCCAAAGAAACAAGATCAGCTCCTCGGCCAGCATTACTGGACATTAATTTCCTTGCAATCAATGTTATTTCTCCCACTTTCACCAACTGGGCCCCTCACAGTGCAAAATATAACAGATTATATGGCATGTTCACAGGCATATTCAAAATATTTAAAATACTGAATCCTGTCAATATTGCATATGAAGCTTTTACTGGGGATAAAATCTTATAAATTACCGGCAGAAATATTAATCACACAGGAAAAAAAAATCTGAGTTGTCATTTAAAAAAAAATGTATTCCATTTCAAGCTGTACCCACGGAGGTGGTAGGCATGAAAAATGCCATGACAATAACCGAAAGCAACTAGAGTTGAGACAACTGGTCTGATTTTAATCAAAACATTTATTAAACTTCAGAACACAGCACCTTCTTATATTGTGGTGGGAAAAAATTTCATTACTTTGTCAATGCTATTTACAAGACTCGAGCTTAGCGAAGAAACGAAGAATGATTGGTCTTTGTGCTTCAGGCCATCTTGCATTCTGCAAATGATGTGACTGTGAAATTCCACTGTAAAATTGATACCACAAATGCATATGCCTTAAGAGAATGAAACCCAACCATTTTTCCAGCTATTTTCACAGCAGCAGCAGTCATCACTTGACATTACCATCTCTAGGAGGGTCACTATGAGATGACAGCTAGCTATTATTATAATGTACAATCGGGCAGTCCTAGCAGGCACTGGATAAGTATTATAGGGAATATTTCGGCAGGTTCCTCTTAATCAAAACAGACTGACACTATTATAGGTGCCTGCGGATATCCAACAAAATTCACTACTGAAGAGAAGGAAATGAGATGAAATTGAACAATTAAAGCTGCTTGATTTTTTCAAGGGCAAAGTAGTGGCGAGTCTTTGAAGGTATCTCAGCAATTGCACCTATATATTCAAGGGAGTCATTCATATCCTCATGAAATCCTGGTAGCATAATGGTAGTTCATTGATACTGAGAATGTGTGCACTTGTCGGTGTGCGGAGGAGCAGACCAAGGTTCAATGTCATCCACAGTTAATGGCTTTTATGGATCTACTGTCAAGTGCTTATTCATCTCATTAATATAACCTCCAATCCTGCAATGGAAATATACTACTGTACAATAATGTGACCATTTACATACCATTTTACACCAACTGCCTATTTAGGTAGTTATTCATCCAGTCAGTACTTGGTTACATACCCACACAGTGTCTTGACAATGGTATGCCATAGTTCAAACTAAAGTATTTAGGGGTTATATTAGAACACACAGATGCCTGGCGTGTGCAAATCAGGACACAATCCTAACTTGGAGTTAGGCTGGCACAGTTAGGCCAGCAAGTTTGGCCGGCACAAGGGACACCGTGAAGTATGTTTGGATCACTCTCCGAATCAAGAAGGTCAGAACACAGAGGTGCACCATCCTCCCTGACTCAGAGAGTGATCCAAACGCGCTTTACTGTGGCCCTTGTGCCGGGCAAACTTTGCTGGCTTAATTGTGCCAGCCTAACTCCAGGTTAGGATTGTGCTCTCAGAGATACAAAACAATCTCAGCTGTAATCTGATGCCAGCTATTTGGTTGCAAATAGGAAGAGGAAATAATAAACCGCTAGATGCTAAGAGCAAGAAGTCTTGGGTTGATTACAATTGAAGTACAATATTCAGTAGAATACCTTTCTCCATTGTTTTTCTCTGCCACCATCTCTCTTATGTGTTTTTTTTTTAAATTTAGAACACTTAGGACCCAATCCTATACTCCCCAGCACTGCAGGTACTTGTGTACCAGCATCACAGGGTGTTAGTACTCAGTGGCACCGTAAAGCACTCTGGCACTGGCAGTAAGGATGCTGAGCTAGCAGTGTGACTAGCACCAGTCAGTGCTGGGCCTCAGCACTGGGAAAGTCCAGGACAGGAGCAGCCAATGGTAAGTCTCCCTGCTGGCTTTTGGGGGCAGGGGAAAGAGGGGGTCGGAACTGGATGGTGGAAGGGTGGAATGCGAGGAGGATCAGCCCGGGAGGGAGTGGGGATGGCGGCAGAAGCTGCACCAGATCCTAAACCAACTCCCAAGCTGCGAAGGCCTACACAGTCCTTGGTTCTGTGCCTGGCAGCCCATTGGGGCTGCTGGGACTCAACATGGGATAAGGGAACTGATGTGCCCTTGCCCTGAGGAGACCTCCAGCAGCTTCCCTGGCCCCACAGGATACAGCAGTGGCCATTTGGTGCCACTGTACTGCTGGGTGCCAAGGAAGAATAGAACTGGGCTTCTTTTGCCTTATTTTTTAGTCACGTAAGGAATAACTATGTGCAAAATGGTAGTATTTGGTAATAATGGTAGTAATGGTAATAATATTAGGATTATTTGAACACAGAAGGTGTTTCTATGTTGTAGGTTTGGCACCTCAGCACTGAGAGCCCAATCCACCCACCCACATTGGTGCAGCCATGTCAAAAAGGCAGGTGCTATATCTAGTGAGGGGGGGGCAGTTCAGGAGGCTTCAGAGGGGAAAGGAAATTTAAATCCTGTTACCCCTCTGTAGGCCTCCCACACCAGCTCTTTGGCTATACTTGAGGTCACTCCATCACCAGCAACACCTTTCTGGGCCTCTCCCACATTTAACTCCTTGGAGGCCCAGAAGCCGACCACAGGGGCTATGTTCCCATCCCTGACACTTGGATCTATGGCACTTGCTTCTGGCAGTGACTCTGCCCCAGCTCCTGACCACCACCTCCTGATTAAGTGATTACTTGCCTGCTGGAAGCCTCCCTTCCTTTGGGTCTACTTAGGAGGAGGAGAAAGCAGATGCAGACTCTGGATCTGGACCCAGTTAGATCATGAAGGAAATGGGACTTCCTGGTCTCCTTACAAACTCTTCAGGGGTACCACACCTGTTTTGAGAGCTCCTACAGAACCAGTTTCCCCACTTTCTTCCTTTTCCATCCACACTTCCAGCCTTGTGCTCCTGGATTGTGCTAGGGCTTCTGACTCTTTGCCACCTATTCCAGCCTTTTCCCTCCATCCCATTCCCCTCCTTGGTAGGCAACCCCCATTTTGGTGCCCCTGAGACCTGCCTCCTGAGCCAAATACAGCCATTTTGCCTTCCTTGGTCAATCAGATCCAACAAATATATTTACCATATATTTTGCAAGGTTGAAACAGAACAAAACAGTGGACTGCTTGAAAAAGGAGAAAAGCAGTGAGGCTATCCTTTGTTCAGTGGGGTCTATCAGGAATAAATTCTCTCCTCAAGTCCAGCATATAGACTTTTGAGTAATAAAAACTCAGTACCTCTAGAACGGGCGTACTGTTAAAAAAGTTTCCATCACAAGCCAATTATTTTATCCCCAATTCCAGCTGAGTTTCTAGATTCCCATTTCTCTCCCATAAATGAGAGCCTACACTATACTATACTGACTGTGTTCAGGGGGGAAATAAGTAAATAGATCACAATAAAAGTGTCTTTTCCCCTGAATTAATAACTGCTTCAAGAACACATAGTTCTTCTAGCAGAGATGAAACTTCATGGCCTCCCCTTGCTTTTGGGGTAATTTCTGTTTTGAACCCATTACCGCTGTTTATTGCACAGATCTAATCTATTACCTTGCTATGTTTCAGCTTTGTTTTCCCCTTAGGCAGCTCCACAGTTGCAATGGGTATGCTTTTAATTTATTGGCTTTGCCATCCAGGCCTCTCAAATTGGTGTTGCTGTTATTTGCCACCACAACACTCGCTTCTGACTTAATTACATTCCTTTATTTCTAGATCAAAAACTTTTATCGTCTTTACGATTTCTGTTCTTTTGCTAAATTCCATTGTGATGTCTCTCATCCACCATTTCAGTTTAGGTTGTGTCTATATCAGAGTGAAAGAAACAGACCAACCGGAAGGGAACTGAAACATACCAATTAAGAGTTGAAATGTGGTAGGTTATTTATCCTATGTAGAGAGTGATAGGACCGATTTAAGGATATAAGCTGCAATTCTCATGCAATAATTTCCACTGAAATCAATGGCACTTCGGACTGTTCATAGGATAATCGATGTGGTGAAGATGCTTAAAAGAACCTCCCTTCCACAGCTGTAATGATACAGTAGTGAAACCTGACTTGTCAATTGACCCCATTGCATGGAGTGTCCACACCAAATATCTCAGTCAGTGGAACAGAATATTTCTGTGAAATGGAACAAAACCACATGGTGTGAAGTAATTATGTGTGTCCTTCAGTTTATGGTCAACACAAGGTACAGCTGCCTTATACATAGGGATGGTGTTTTTTTCTGTGATCAACACCAAATGCTAAATAATGAGAATTTCTAGTCAAAATGCTACATAAAACAAAATTTAGGTCAGCATGTGAAAAAACACCGCTTTTGCTTATTTTTGACAGTGTTTGACACACATTTAAATCAATTTCACAAAAATAACACCACTTTTGTTTATTTTTGACACAGTTTTGAGGAATCCACAAATAGTTTTCAATTTGGGATAAGGAGAAGGAGTGGCAGAAACAAGAGCAAGCTTGCTTAAACTTGCATGAAGCTTGCTTAAGCTTGAATGAATACGCATGTTCTTAGTTCACACTGCATGCTGGGGGGACTTTAATGGAATGTGGACGTAGCAAGCAGCAGTTTCTTGATGCTCCAAGCAACAACTGGAGCGCAGCTTGGGAAATTTTGAGCAGGTTATTTCGGGCTGGGGTGTGTGTCCAGTGATTGCTTGCCTTTGTAGGACCATTGATTGCGCTGTTAGTACAATTTGCAATAAAAATGTGGATAAAAACATATAACATCACTATTTGCTATTTTAATCAAGAAATTTTGGAAAAAATATCACCAAAAAAACCTCACCCCTACTTATACATCATTTTCACATAGGACTGCACATGTGAAAATGATGTCTAAATGGGGGAGGGGGTTGTTGATATTTTTTCCAAAATTTATTGATTTTGATTTCTGACTCAATTTTGATTTCTGGACTGACATTTCTCCAAGCCAAGCAAAAATTTATCCAAGCCAAGCAAAAGAGTGAGGTCCTGCTGAACTCCATGTTAATCAAGGGCCATTAATGATCATTAACAGGGAAAGTAGCATCCCTATGGGGGGCAGAACACTCAGGTTTGCAACAAGCCTTACCTTGCTGCATAAATTGCTCCTCAACTTTGCTGCTGTAGCCAGTAAGCAATGCCAAGGCGTTGCTTTCCCTGTGAGATTTGGCTGCAACGGCCAACAGATTGGCTTCCAAGGGAGAGTTGGGACACTACTGAAGAGGGCATCTGCTGGGAGACTATCCAACTTGAAGGAGGTGAAGACCTGGACTCCAGTTCATCAGATGCTGATCATAAGCTAAGCCCATGTAATCTTCAACCACATCTCAGCCAACATCCAGGGTCATGCAATGAGCCCAGGTCACCTGATCCAGGTCACCATCTGCCACCACAAACTTGCACCCTGTTGTCTTTATCTACATCTGATCCAGCATATTCATGAGGGCTACAAAGGCACTAGCTATACAAAGGTTTGACTGGTAATTCAGACAACAATTTCTCATTTGTTTATTTCAACCTGTAACAGTCTTGCTGAGTGTGATCACTGCAGGGATGGGAGACAAGTCTGGAGGAGAATGACATTCACTGCCTTCAGGGGAAGAAAGGTAAGTACTGTGTATAAATTAAAGAAATGGTAATATATAATTCTTCTGAATAAAGCAGCCAGTATAAAATCTTAGTTATGGACACATTCTGTCTCTGGGAATCTTTCCAGAAAGGCTTCTTTTGATACACAAACAGGTTTTCTAAAACCGTGTGGATTTTTAAAGCATTGCCAAGCCTTCCGCAAATCTAATCACTCTCATTAACTGATGTCTTTGGGCTTCACATGAGTCAGTGTTACTTCCAAACGCTGCCAGCTCCTCTTGGGAGCAAAACCACCTTTGCCAGTCTTCAGAGCTTATACAGTTCATGGTTCCTCATCTGAGATTTGCAAGCCAAGATCCCACCTTGTAGGCCATTCATTAAGAGCTAGATTGGGGCCACAAACTCAATTCAGACATGCCACTCAATGGCTGCTATGCTGATAGTGACTCAGGCGCATTCATATTCCAGCTCTTTTTGCAAATGACCTTCACACAAACCTTTCATCAGTGGGCAACAGCTCTTTGAGTCATTTAATTTTGTGCAAAAGGACATTTTGGGGCAAACTACACCTGGTAAAACTTCAATTACCAACAAATCATTTCAGAAAGTTAGCCTTTCCTCCACTTTCTAAATTGCCTCTATTTATGTTCTCAGCATCTTTATTGTGTGGCCAATAGTCATTATTAATCCTGCTTACATGATACATTGCTGTGAATTCAGTTGGAAACATAGGAGGGCTCAATCCTTTGCTGCCCCTTGGGCCAACGTTATGGGCTTGCGTCAGCCCAACATCACTAGTACCAACGTGGGGGCGCCAATCAGCACCCCCATGTCGGCACTAGTGCTGTTGGGCCAACGCTAGCAGTAGTGATGGGCCGAGGGTGCCAGGCCAAGGTGCCACAGTGCCACTCCTGCACCAGCTGAATTCAGCTGGCACAAGAGTGGTTCTGGGTGTGGGGAGGGCAGCAGGAGGATAGAACTGGGGGAGGGGGCCTCTAGGCGTTCCTCTAGGGGGCCTCTAGGGAGGGGGCTGGGGCCGGGATGAAGCCAATAGGCCTCATTCAAGCCTCCGTCCCCAGGCCGCATGAACCAAATGATCCATGCAAGCCCATCTGAGTAGCTGGCGCCTATCCTAACTTGTGCTGGATATGATGCAGACCTGCTGGCCTTGCCATTCTGGTGTAAGTTAGGATTGTGCCCTGAGTTTTGGCCCATGTTCTAGAATGACACACGAATAAAAACGAATAAAAATTGGCATAGCCAGGAGCCAATTACCACAGTGCTCAATAGCAGTGGCATTCCTAGAAGGGGGCAAAATGCTATGTCTTGCAGGAGCCTGAGCTCCTGTGTAACACGACCCTTCCCCCTGGCCTCCAGAGCCATTCATGACTAGGAGAGCTGGTTTCGAGGCTTTGCTCTCTGAGATGCAACCAGCTCTAAAGGCAAAGGGGAGGAGCTGCTTTACACAGGAGCTCAGGCTCTTGCAAAACTTAGCATTTTGCCCCCTTCTAGGAATGCCACTGCTCAGTCTCCAAATTCTGGCTGCTGGAGTGAGATGGGTAGGGAGGTTGGCAGCACTCTGGTCTGGGTGGCTAGTACTGGCAATAAAGGATACACGGGGGAGACTGGAGGTGGACAGAGGGAGAAGGGAAGAGGGTGTCAAGAACAGATAGAGACAAAAGAGAGAGAGGAAGCTTTTCTTCTTATGTTGCCAAAGCTGCAAACTGAGAAAAGAAGTAGGGACTGACAAGCTCATGAAAAAAGTAAGCAAGGGCATTTTGGCCAACAACAAAAAACGGAGAGTAAACAATAAAAAATGCCAAAAAGAAAAATGCAGCTAGTGATAAAATACCATTCAGAACAGAAGCAATATCTGGAGCAGGCTGACATCAAGAATACCAAAAACTGATAATGGTCAATACAAGGAGAATTATATTTCTTTTTGAAAAATGATTAATTGTGTTTTGATACGCCATACTTGTAAGTCGGTCATAGCAGCCAAATAGGAAGATTTAGAAAATAGTAGGCTTGGATCTCCAAAACCAAAGACACAAAAACAGTGGATACAAATACAGGCGTCCCCAGGTATCCATGGTTCCAGTTATCCATGGTTCCCTGCTGCCCCCCTCTGTGCCTCATTACCTTTGTTTAAGTTGATTACATCCCCCAAAGTGATAAGGTGCCTTCCTGGAACAAATGCTATAAGCAAAAACATATAGCCAGATGAGCAGGCTTTTTGCTTATAAGCAGTAGCGCTGACTTTGTGGGTGCCGGGGGGGGCTACCCTCGGCCTGGTCACGTGGGTAAGCCCACCCAAATTCCCTCTGGCCTCTCTGGTTTGTTGCAGTGCCCTGGAAGGCATGTGTTCCAACGCTCCTTTTCATTGGTCACAAGGCTAATATGGGCCTTGGATTGGTTTTTATTTCTCGTAGGGCCCCCTGCCGCATGCTGATTGGATGAAGTGATTGGGTTGGGAGAACACAGACAAGACTGTTAACTTCGCAACCAGCCAGCAGCACTGAAAAAGCAGTCCTGCTTGTGTGCTGTGGCTAGGAGGGGGCTGGGGGGCTGGCCCGGGGCTTATTGGTTTTCTTTGCGAGAGATAGCAGGAGTAATAGAGGGCAAGCGAGAGATGCAAGGAACGACAGAGGGGGCAACAGAAGGCAAGCGAGAGATGGCAGGAGTGAGAGAGGGCTACCAAGAGATGGTGAGAGTGAGAGAGGGCAAACGAGAGATGGCAAGAGCGACAGAGGGAGAGTGAGAGATGGCGGGAGCAACAGAGGGGGAGCAACAGAGGGCAAGCGAGAGATGGCGAGAGTGACAGAGGCGAGCGAGAGCAACAGAGGGGGAGCAAGAGATGGTGGGAGTGCCAGAGAGTGAGCGAGAGATGGCGGGAGCGACAGAGAGAGCACGAGCCAACTCCAACCTGAATCCATTTCAAGAGAGATCCAAATCCAAGCACCCAAACCTGCTATCAAAAATGTAAGCTAGTTCTTATGGTCTTCCAGCCCCCTCCCAGGTAATCTCAACCACTACTTAATTTCTAGGGACTGCAAGCTGGGGGCGGGGACCAGTCACCAGTGAGTTGTAAGGTTGTGGGCTGGGGTTGTGCTCCTTCTAATGTGGTTCATTGATAATTTTTTCTTTCGATCAGGAATAAATACATCATGCCATCTTGGAGCGTGGAAGTCCCAGATGTGTGAGAACAGGTTGGCCATGGTTTCTGAGTATGGAGGGAAATAAACTCTGCAGATCCTCAGAGGCACACTTCTCCTCTCCTCAGTGCCTGCCCCCACCCAAGACTTATAGGGTTCCCAAAGTCTGAGTAGGACTGTGGGAAACACTGTGTTATAGTGTTTGATCAAGTAAGAAATCTTATCATGTAATCAATATAAACAAAGGTAATGGGGCAGGGGCTGTGGGGGAGGGGGAGTCATGAAGATAGGGTCTCCCTTATCTGAGTTTTCTGGTATCTGTTAGGGGGGAGCCAGTAAAGGATATTTGCAAGCCTAGCGATACTATGGACCAAAGACTGCAACACAGACCTGGTAGAAAACAGTTACAAATGAATGCTGGCATACAAGGGTGATAATCAGCATAGATATTGGCTAGTGGCACAGATTACTAGCATAGCAAGTAAGCCACATAGAGAATGCAGAATTGGGTCTCATTGCTAACTGGGCACGAGGCACTTTTTCAAGTGGTGTTCCTCTTATATTTAGCAGGGGGGAGTAATTGTCCCTCTTCACCCCTGCGCAGTATCTTTTCTCATGGCTGTTGCAGGGGCTGTTCTGCATTTTTTTAGATTGTGAGCCCTTTTGGGATAGGAACCCATTTAACGTTGTTGTTGTTGTTGTTGTTGTTGTTGTTGTTAGACTGTAAACCGCTTTGTGAACTTTGTGCTGAAAAGCGGCATATAAATATGATTTGATTGATTGATTGATTGATTGATTGATTGATTGATTGATCGATCGATCGATCGATCGATCGATAGTTGGATAGGGATGCAGCTGAATAGAGACCAAGGGAACAGGAGAAGGAGGTGCAGATGAGGCAGCACAGAGGTGGAATCCAAGGGACAAGGCAGCAGGGGCCAGTGGTTCAAGAAGGTTGATTGGAGAAGGAGGTTGAAGCTAACATTCACCCACCCTGTCAGCTGCAACCTCTCCTGTGCAGGAACATAAGAGAATGTTGTTGCTGTTGGGCTATTCTCTTAAGGATGGTCTAGTCGTCACTGACTGTAGGGGGCAGTGCTCATCTCCATTTCTATGCCAAAGAGCCGGCATTTGTCCAAGGACAAGTTTCCGTGATCATTTGATCAGCATGACTATATGCCGAGGCGCACGGAACACCGTTACCTTCCCACTGAAGTGGTACCTATTTATCTACTTGCATTTGTACGTGCTTTCGAACTGCTACGTTGGCAGGAGGATGATTCAGAACACGTTTAAAAAGAGGCTTCATAGTCTCTGATCCATTCCAGAAGGCCCTATTGCTGGCAATACATGTGTACTGCAGGCAAAAATGTCATGAACAATGTCCGTGACAAAGTATTGCCTGCCCTGGGCTGGCATTCAGTTAGTGCCAGGTTCCAACATGGGCAGGCAAGACAGCCGGCACTCGCTGCTGGTAAGCCCATTTATGGTGGGGGGAAGGCAGGGTGGGGGAGGAACCTGACAGAGGAGGGGCAGGGTGGCACTGCAAGAGAGTGGGACCCGGTGGTGGAAGCCACCACTGGATCATATCCCTAGCGGTGGCCTGGGCAGCCCAACTCAAGGCTGCTTGATTCACTACTGACAAAATAACGGGTGGTGAGCTGAGGAGCCCCATTGCGGGTGGTGGGGCTTTCTCCAGGGGTAGGGGATAAATGTCCCCTTCTCCCAAGGAGCCTCTGGCAGCTGCCTAGCTCCTGCAGGATGCCGCAGTAATCTTTAGGTTCTTGCTGCTTCTTCGGGAGCCAGGCAGTTCTGGATTGGGCTGTATTTGTGCAAACTCTGAAAAGCAGATTGGGGAAGATATTTCCGCCTTGCTCTTGCAATCCTGAGACCAAATTTGATGACTGGAGGAGCTGATGATCAGGCTACAGTTCTTGTTCCCATTTCCTGTTTGGTACTTTACTTCCTGGGTGATCTCAAAGATAAACTAGACATGATGTGGAAGCTCCATTTTTGGAATTTCCCCAAACAAATTTTTCCAAAAAGCAGCTGTGTAGGGGGTCTGACTTGGATTGGGGCTGCAACACAGAGGGAGAGGGCTCTAAGCCCTTTGGAAGCACTCTATGATCCTGATCCTTGCTTCCAAAAGCTACTATTAGTTGCAGATTGGTTTTCCTTTCCACAGTTAAGACTGACTTTAAGTGGAGAGTGATTTACATTGGGGAGTCAACACTGGGCAGTTAGGGACACACATCCCCTACATCAGGGCACTGATCAAAATTTTCCCCACCCACCCGATAGCTGCTTTCCTTGTAAAAGAATAAGACAGAGAGAGAGAGCCAGTCATGGAACTCCCACATCAGCTTCCTCATCAACTGAATAATGAAAAACAGCAAGTCCCTGTCACAGTGTTAAGAATATAAGACAGATAAAAGATCATAAGGTGCTCAGTTACCAAGACAACAGAAAACTTAAAAGCACTGGAGATTATATGTTTTCCAGTGCCTCCTTGTGTTTTATCTTATGTTATGAGTGCTTCTACTTCTTTGGGCCTACCTACTCCAGAAACTCATAACTTTTGCCTTGAAAAAGTTCTGTCCTGAAATACTCTGCCTCTTCTTCTGAGCATCAACTGACCCCATTGATCCTTTTTTAGGGTGCAATCCTGGAAGTGACGTTGTGCCGACACGATACGCTTGCATTGGCACAATGTCACTAGCGCCCAAGCGGGGGCGGTGACCAGCACCCCGCATTGGCGCTAGAGCTCTTGCACTCTAGCAGTAGCATTGGCCCAAAAGCACTGGCGCTGAGCTGCCCTTATGCCAGCCGAACTCAGCTGGTGCAAGGGCAGGTCTGGGAGGAGGGCGGGAGAGAGGGAGGAACTGGGCATTGGGCGGCAGGTGTCCACCGGCCCGGGGAGGGGGTGGGGCTGGGATGCGGCCTGTCCCTAGGCTGTGCGGCCCCAATTTGGGCTGCGAGACTTTCTCAGCTCTGCTCCTGCTATACAGGTCGCACAGCTATACAGCAGGGGCAGATCCGAGGAACTCTATGAGGAAGCTGGAGCTTCCCCTGGGGCAAGGGTGCGAATGAGCCCATGGCCCATGGAGGCCCCCCAACCTGCCCAAGGTGCGCTGGATATGGCACAGGCCCGCCGGCATCGCCATTCCAGCGCAATTTAGGATTGCGCTCTTAACCTGGTTTTCTAGAAGTCATGTTCTTTTCCCTTGGAGAAACCTGTGCTGCAGTTCTTACCAGTTTCACTGAGCTCTTTTGGAAAGGAATCAAATACTCCCGTGACAAAGATTTTAACTGAAACATGTTGAGAACATCAATAAAAAGGAACACTAGTCCTCGTAGTTGTCCCATTCACAGATTACAAGTCCAATCCTGTCCACACTTTCCTGAGAGTAAGCCCCATCACATACAATAAGACCTTCTGAGTAGACATGCATAGGATTGGGCCCTCAGAGTCCCATCCTATTGGGAGCACTGCTGGCAGTGGGTGTTGCAAAAGTGCCATAAGGAGATACCCAGCACTGACAGAGAGGCCAGCACCAGTCAGCACTGGGCCTCAGCGTCAAGACGTTGCCCAGGAGGAGTGCCAAGTGGTGAGTATCCTGTGCTGCCCAGCGGGGAGACATTTCAGGGCAGGGGAAGATGAGACAGAACTGGGTGGAGCGAGGGAGGGACAGAGGGAGGATCAGACCCGGAAGGGAGGCGCCAGAGTCTAACGCCAAATCCTCTGCCCCCTCCAGGGTCACAGAGCCCAACATGGGCCTCTTCAGTTCTGCACCTGCTAAACAGTGGGCAAGGATCGAAGGATACCCATTGGGGCCAGCAGTGTTCTACATAGGGTAAAGGAACTGATGTCTCCTCACAGTGCTGGCAGCCCATAGGGTTGGGCTGTCCATCCCTGCTCCTTCTATGGTACCAGACTGGAGTGAAGTGTCCCCATGGTTGCTATTTGCCCTGCAGAAAAGTTCCCATTGGTGCTGCTGTATCATATGTCACCCTTGGGAGCCATTCAGAAATGCGATCTCCTCTCAGAGAGGGTCAGAGTAAAGTCAGGCTCCATTCTACCACCTCTACCACCTCATTCCATTGCCTCCTTGGATCAGGCCCTAGTTTCTGCCAGTCTTAGAGAGGTAGCCATGTTAGGGTCCAGGCCTATTCCTTACTTTAGGCTGCACTGGGGTTGTGTTGGCACTGGAAAGATGGATAGGGTTGGGCCCACTCTAGATTATATTTTTACTTACTTCCATGTAAACCCTCAGGCCACCTATGGGTCTCCTCAGACATACGCCACTGATTTTGGCAGAATATATCCAAGGAAAGAAAAGGCGAGGGGATGTTTTTTAAAAGAGTGGACACGATCCTGCATACACGACTGCCTCCATATCCACCCCCTCTCTCCCCCAACCTCAATTCCTTCCTCAATATACCCTGTTCCTCCCGCTCCCTGCCCATGGCCCATCACCACCTTTGACTTGCCAGTGGCAGGGGATCCGGCAGGGCTGCTGCTGTGCTGCTGGCAGCAGCAGCACCATTCACCATTTCTGGCAGAGGCAGGGCAGCGTGCAACGGCACATTGCATTTCATGATCCAGGTTCTGGCAGCACAGCCCGATGGTAGGATGAGCCGTAACAAGTATACTTCAGTTTAAGCCTTCATGGATTACAGTCCACTTCAGCAGCTGCGCAATGGACTAGATCATGACAGCTTTTGTCATGACATACATTTCATGACATCATGACACATCACTTCATGCATCACGACATACATTTGTCAGGCTTGAAGGTGCTGCATAGCAAGACTCTTTGCTGCTTAAGCCAAGGAAACGACATCTAAGGATGAAGAGGTCAGGGGCAGACCCAACAGGGGATCACATGATCCTGGGCGCCACTGCTGCTGCCAGCCCTCCGGAGCAGCTACTGTCGCTGCCACCTGCCCATTGGAGCCCTCCCGAGGGCTAGGCAGGTCGCCCACAGCATCCACGGGCCCTCCGAAGGCTTCAGAAGGCCTTGAAATGTCACTTCCAGTTTTCAGTGATGACTGCAGTTAGCATTCTGAGGGCCTGTGGAGTGGAAGAACACCGCGTGAGGCTCCAGGTGAGGTGGCGGTGGCGGCAGGGGCGGCAGCAGCAGCATTGGGGGGGGCAGCAGTCTGAGCAAAGCCGGCTTTAAGCCAATGTGACCAATGTCGTCACATCGGGCCCCGCGCTTCAGAGGGCCCCACACTAGCAGGGTGAGCATATTGCCTGTGGCTGCAATGCCTGTGGCTGTGGGATCTCTAGGGGCTGCAAGTCAGTGGGGCGAGCAGAGCAGCTTTACCTTGGTCTCTCCCACCTGCCTCTGCCTCTGAACTGCCCAAAATGGAAGCAGTTGGCGGTGATGTTATGATATCACCACCAACTACTACTTCCACATGCCATGTTTTGCACGTGGCACGAACAGAGCTCTTCTTGGTGAGTGGGGGGCCCCGCAGGGAGGGTTGGGAGCCCCGCAGGAATGTCCCACATTGGGCCCTGCCACTGCTAGAGCCGGCCCTGAGTCTGAGGACCTGGCCCTGGGCAGCGCATGAGCTGGGGCCGCAACTGGAAGTGGTCTGCATTCCTACATCTTGCTGGGAGCAAAGATCGGGGTGAAAAGAAGCATCAGCTCCCCTTTCACTTCTGCTGTAGCCCTCTATGCCTGCGTGCTCTACCGTCCCTCTCTATTTCATTTGTAATCCTTTAGTGCAGTCGTTCCCAAACTGTGGGTCAGGATCAACCTGTGGGTTGCGAGCCAATTTCAGGTGGGTCACAAAGCAGCTAGAGCATCCATATTGAAAATATGTGGAAATTTGGAGAGATGGGATGCTGGAAAGGGGGGGGGCTGTGTGGCTGTTTTGCTTGTGCGGTAAATCAGAAAGGGGGAAAAAAGCCAATTTACAACCTTAATAGGCCTTTTTTTCTGTTTCTGATTCACTTTGCTATTGGAAAATGGGTGAGAAATGACCCATTTCATTGTTGCATTCTCAGGAAAGCAGCAGGCTCTGGCATCACAATGATGGCCCTTCCAGCCAGGACATCACTTCTGGTGGGGCCCAGACACACTGTCATTCTAAAAAGTGGGTCCCAGTGCTAAAACGTCTGAGAACCACTGCTTTAGTGTAGCAAGGACTCTCTCTTACGACATGCGGCACAGAGCACAATGATGCTCCTGGAAGAAGAACAACCACCTGAAAACATAATGGGGCAGCAGGTGCAAATTCAGCAGGAAGAAAGAAATCTGCCTGCAAAAATGCTACTGAAAGAACAGAATACACAGCCAGAAGACTTGAGGAAGAAAATAAATTCATCTTCCACCTCTTGCAGGGGCGATCGCATTAAAATGTTACTGGAAGCATTTTCCTTTTTTAGAAATCAGGTAGAATCTCATCAGTGTTCACCTTGCCTGAGTCTGTGTGCACGTGTGTGTATTTGCAAATAAATATTCCATCTTTGTCAGAATCAATGCAAGCCCACAAAATGTGCCTTGCATGCCAGCCACATAAAAGTGGAGTGTGCTTGAATGCCTGTGTGCAGTCTTTTGCTAGGCTCCTTTTTTTTCCCTTGCTGCACTTTCTGTAGGGTTTTTTTCCACCCTAGGGAGAAATATAAGCTGCAGTTGCATTTTTTATATATATATAAAAACCCAATCTGTTGGCTTGCTGTTTGCCTCACTGCCTGAGCAAGAATCCAATAGCAATCAAGTCAGAATGGAACTGCCCCCTCCAGTCTTCAAGCAGGGTTCAAAATTAGGCCCCAATGAGAGCTTTCTCTTCCTCTCTCTCCCTAGTCGGAATACTAATCAATAGTTTTATTCAGCGCAGGCAGGGGGAGGATGGAGAGACATTACAAAACGCATCCAACTGCATCAGCTCTTACAAAGGTTAACATGAAACTCAAATCCTTTTAGCTGGGATGCAAATGAGGCCGTTACAAGAGCAAAACAATGGCACTTCACTTTTCAGCGTAAAGAGCCTGCCAGCCTCATGCTTCCCAATATGACAACTGCACCCTATTTAACATCCAACCTATTGATCTGAGAATTTCAAACTTAATTACTCGGTGACTTCTCTGTCTCTCATACGCTGGGGTGGGAGGGGACCCAACATTCTCCAATCTTTCCATAACTGCATCACCATCCACTTTTTTTCCATTAATGGCAAATCCAAGGCAGGTTCCCCAGGACCCATTCAGATGTAGGAGGGGGAGATGCTCTACAAATTGATATGATTCCCATCCAAAGTCACAGGGCAATTAAATACAACCTGGCAGTGCAGAGCCACTGAGGCTGAGGCTCCGCCCCACTGGACCAACGATTGCCACCCTTGGCTTCCCACCCCCATTTTGGAGCGCTCCAAGCACAGAGGCGGGCAGGCAAGCCCAACACAACTGCAGCAGCTCGAGCAGGTGGGCAAACCGTAGTGTTGGCTCCACTGCAGCTCCGGCCCCTGGGCCCCCCGCCAGGCATGCCACTGCAGCCCAGGATGCTCCCACGTGGAAGCTCCCACTTGGACGGTGTTCACGGGAAGTAATGATTTGTCACCGCTACCAAATCTCTATTGGAAGGGGAAGCACAAAGGGCCCTTGATATCCACAAGGTATCCATTCCTGGACCCCCCACAGATACCAATTTCTACGGATCATCAAACCTGCAGGGTCCAAAAAACTGGAAGTGCCTGTTAGGCAACCATATGTGCCTTGCAACGCCCAGGTCTTCTAGAGCATTCTGAAAGGCATCTCCAATTTGGCAAATACCGGAAGTGCCTTTCAGAAGGCAACAAATTCAGGTCTGGTTCCAAGCAAGACAAATGTTGTTAGCCCATAGGTAGGGGCGGTGTTTTATTTTTTGTTAAAGATGCGGCCACAGTATTATTTCTAATTGGAAAAGTAATTATTTACTTTTTTTGGAAAATCTCTTAAACACTAAAATGTGGTGTTTTGTGCTTTTATTCAGATATTTTCACACCAAAAAGGCGGTGTTTTGTGTTTTTACATTTTTTGAAAAATAAACACCCCTCCTATCTAAAATATCACCGGGTTTCTGCTTACATTCTCCTGTTCATTTCCCACACACTGTGTATATCTTTTGTCTTCTGCATAGATGGCTATACCTGTATAGCTTGTAATGTCTTCCACTGTCTAGTCTTTAGCAGAGACTTTGCATCAAGATATAGGAAAATAATAAACCTGGGATTAATGACCCTCATCTGAAATCATTGCACATATTTGTAGATGGAACAAAGCCTTTTATAATGCTCGAAAAATGGTGCAGTAGTCTGATTTTTACAGAGTTCACCCCATGCTCAGCACTGGTGCTGGTGGTGCTTGTCAGTGCACACCGTTGTCTTGACAAAGGTGTGGCTTACACTTTACTTTTGCGATGTCACATGCTGCAATAATGGAACTACCACTTCTCTCCAGAAAGAAAGCTTGCCTAGGAAATGCTCTTGTGGCCATCAAATGAGAGAAACCTAGCTACGAGCTGCACAGGAGATAAAAATCATAGACCGAGTGCAAGGGAAGAAAAGGAGAATACTAAGCCATAGCTTGCACCATGACATTTATCAGAGGCAGGATAAAAAGTAAATCCCATTAAGAAGGCGAACAGAGGAAAATAGAGTAACAAAGCATCACACTGTGAACCCTTTTGGCTTAGCTTGAACAGCATCACAGAAAACTCAACACAAGGCTTGCAAAAACTGTCTTTTTTTTTGTTTTAATCCCAGCACCTTTCCAGAGGAAACACATTTTCAATTAATAACTATCCACCTCATTTGCCACTAGCACAAGAAGCTTATCTGCAAAAGTGGTGAGATCTCTAATGTGCATTCACTAAAATGCCAGCAAGACTACCCTGGCATGCCAGGCACAGCTTGAGCTGCTAATTGGACTGTGGAGGGCACTTAGGAATTAATGGACAATGAGGGAATCACAGGAAAAGCTGACATCTAATGTGCCTTTGTAGAACAAGACCTGAGCAAAAATGATCAGATTCAGTGCCTGACCTTGTGGATGTGTCCCAGTCTAGCAAAGGAGAGTCAACCATATGTGCCTTGCAACGCCCAGCTGATCCCCACTGAACTTGGGGCAGGGGGAGTGTATCTGGCATGAATAACAATACACATCCCCATTCATGGCCCCTAGTCATATGCAACAAAGCACAACTGAGGTTCGATCAGGACCAACATGATTGTTTAAGTTTCTCTATTTGCTCACTTTTAAGTTATTTACTTTGCCAGATTCTTAATGGCTTCAGAGATGCTCTTTTGAATACAGGGGTATGATGACGCATAAAAAGATGTACTACTACAGGAAAAAGAATAATCCTTTCTGTAGCCACAATCTGCTTCCAATCAGACTTTTGCAAAAGACAGTTATGCAAGAGCTGATGGAGAATATTGATACAGCAGCATCAATTGTGGCTGCCATGGCAATGCTGTGATTTGAGTCAGGTGCCTGCAGTGACTGTGCAATGGACCACTTGTGCCCATAGCCACCAAAAGTAAAGAGTTGCTTCCAAGTGCCCATTAGCACAATAATGCCCCATGCCAGCAAGAGGCATAATGTATCCTGGTCTGATACAATTGCTGTCTCTTTAAAACAGAAACCACATGACTCTGTTTCAGACAGTACTATGGTGAATGCACATCTAACTTGCTCCTAATGGCTGATAAATAAGACCAGGGAACAAGTTAGCAGCCTGGGTTTTTGCCATAACGTTGTCTCTGTGACATTCTGTGCCTCACCGCAGTGGCTCTACAGGGAGTCTACAGCCAGTCTCTACAGGGAGGGCAGAGCTCTAAGTTTGGCAAGAAGCCTTACCCTGTCATGTAAATCCCTCCTCTCCCTTGCTGCTGTAGCCAGTAAGCAACGCCAAGATGTTGCTGTTCCCTGTGAGGATTGGCTAAAACGGTGCAGGAGAGGAGTGATTTCCACTGCAAGGTAAGGCTTCTTGCAAAACTTAGAGCTCTGCCCTCCCTATAGAGACACCACTGCCTCACTGACACAGAACATAGGCACACCACTGGTAGCTTGTTGTCTTGTGTGCTCCCTGAGGCATCTGGTGGGCCACTGTGAAATACAGGAGGCTGGACTAGACGGGCCTTTGGCTTGATCCAACAGGGCTCTTCTTTTTCTATCTGCTCCAAAGCGAGCTGACACACCCACTTTACCTCCACAGACTTGCACCAGCTAAAGAGCTGGTGCAGATCCAAGGTGACCTATTAGCGGTTGAGGGTCTTTCGCAGGGGTAAGGGAAAATATCTTTCCTTGCCTTTCCCAAGCCTCCCAATTGCTCCCTCCCCACAAAAGCATACAGCACAGCCTGTTTCAGTGTTGTTTCATACTATGGTGTGGGAAAGGATTGAACCCTCATGCAAGCAAGTGCCCTGGGCATGCTTGCCATTCCTCATTCTCTCTCAAGGCTAGCAGATGTAGGCAGAAACTGTTACTCTTTGTATTCACAGCCGCCCCATTTTACAAAGCACAGGAGTGAGCAAGTAAATGAGCATCAGTCATGAGAATGCATATATGCGCCATAATTGTTGTTTGTTTGTTTAAAAGACTCTGTCCTACCTTTCCCCCTAAAATATAGGGCACTTAAAGCAGTTTACAGTAAAAGCATTTAAAACAATAAAACATCAATAGAAAATAAAATAGTGCCAAAAATGAAAACACAGCAGCATATAGTATAAGTTTGTGACACTTTACTGAGAGTGCAGTCCTAAACTGTGCTGGAACAGCAAGGCCGGCAGGCCAACTCTGAATCCAGAGCAGCTTTGGTGAGCTGGGGACTGGGGAGCCTTTCCTATGGCTTCCTTGGATCTGTGCCAGTTGTATAGTAGGCACAGAGCCAAGGAAGCCATACAACCAGGCGGCGACAAATTGGGGCCACACGGCCTAGGGACAGAGGCTTGGATGCAGCCTAATGGCCATATCTCAACCCCAACCCCCTCCCTGGGCTGGCACACCTACCAAGTTCAGCTGGCATACGAGCGGCACAGCAATGCCTGGGCCCAGTGCCCTTGGTATGACACTGCTGATAGCCTTCGCCCAACAGCACTAGCCCTGATGTAGCGTCTGCCCAATGGCCACATTGCACCCTAGCAATGTAAGCAAAAATCACATAAGTGCTCCAGGTAGTTTACTAAGAGGTGCCCAGTTATTCCCTTTCACCTCTCTAAGAAGGTTTGACTGTTTGCTTCTTCTTTAACCAGAACACATGGCCAAGGAAGTCTGAACCCCCAAAAGTGCAGCCAGATGTTTATTACAGAAGGATTGACTCTTAAACCCCTGGCTTGGAAAGAATGCATCTAATCCTAAATCATATCCTTTCTATCTTGAGATAAAATGCCTTTTGTGCCAGCCGACACTTGCATTAAATACATCAAAGAAATGTAAGCCTCAAGTACACAATCATTTTTCTTTTAATATCGGATGTTAAACACAAATCTTGCAGCTAAGCTGTCGAGATTCTCTGGTCCGCAGCCAAGGGGGTCTAGAGAAAGTCTAGTCACTGCTTGGGTCGTCTGTCTCATCTCCGCAAGGAAGAGGCTCAACACTGCTGCTATGAAATTCGCTAATATCGCATCCAAAGTGCTCTGATGTCAACCGATTATAGTACATCAATTTTGAGGGGACAACAGAAGCACCAAGGAAGAGATTTCCTCTTACTCTGATGAACAAAGAAATGATCATCTGTTTTCGCCACTATCTTCTCCAGTCACACCTACACACCAATGCAGCCTTTTCTCCTTCAGCCCGTCTCCTTGTACGTAATACAATGAAGCTTTGCCATCTTTTCACAGTTCTGACATGAGTAACGCAGAGGCAGATTATGCATCTCAATAAGCTTGCTCTACTGATAGAGGGAGGCATGTTCTATTTCTTCTTTTTTTCTCCTCTAATTAAAATTCTAGAGTTTGAATAACTTATCATGCCTAGAGACAGAGATAAATGGGCAAAGAGATGGAAAGATCCATATATCACAGAAATGGAATAACATTCAGCTCCAGCAGACAAGAGAAGGTGGAATTAATAACTGTTCTTTGAATGATAACAATTCTAAAATGCCAGTGGTGCTGTGCTTCTACACCCAAGAACTCTTCTTTGTTTGTGCATCTGTGATTCAGAACAGGAAAGTGAATTTTACAATCTGCTCAAGCAGACCTTTTAAGAGTTCGTTCAGACGAGCCTATGGAAAGCTAAGTAGTGGTTCAATCAATGCAGTCATCCCCCCACCCCCCACCCCACATGATCTTAACCCCATGATGTCAACATTCAGAATTTGGATACGGATATACCACCTAAGCTCATGTTTTCTGGCTCCGCTCTAAAATTACAGGCAACCTTCTCCAGCCAAATAGTACAAATGATGGAAGGGAATTTGGGCACAGGAGGAGGCAGGAGAATAATCTGATCTTCAGTTGGGCCTTGCAAATTTATCTATATAATCAAACTTATGGGTAAGCCTTATGGAATTCGTTGCAATACCATATAAGAGCACAATCCTAACCTGGAGTTAGGCCAGCACAGTTAAGTTGGGCTAAGGAAAGTTAAGTTAGCCAGGAAAGTTGGGCTAGCACAAGGAACACAAAGTATATTTGGACCACTCTTGGAGCAGAGGCATTTCTAAGGTATGGCAATGGGGGCATGAGCCCTGGGTGCCATAAGGTGGGGGGTGCCACTGGCATGGCGCCCCCGCCCGCAAATTTGCGCCCCAGGGAGTCGCGCCGGCGTCTCCCCTCCTGGCCGCTGCGCGAGCACTTTAAAGTGCCCGACCGGCAGCCAGGGCAGGGAAGCCACCGTCGTGCACCCTGAGCCGGGAGGCGCGCCGGTGTCTCCCCTCCTCCTGGCTGCCGTGTGAGCACCTTAAAGTGCCCGACCGGCAGCCAGGGGAAGCCGCCTGAGAGGCGCTAGGCTTCCTTTGGCCGCTGTTTGGGCACAACAAGGAGGCAGGGCTTGAAGCCACACCCCACAACGTCATGACGTCATGACATCATGATGTTGCTTGCCATGGGCACGATTTCGCCCTGGTATGCTTCTATCTTGGAGTCAGAGGAGTCAGCACATAGACTTGTGCCATCCTCCCTGACTCCTAGAGTGGTGTGGTGGTCCTTGTGCTGGCCTAACTGTGCTGGCCTAACTCCAGGTTAGGATTGTGCCCTCAGTGTAACACCCCAGCCCAGTGTTTTGCTTCTGGGACTGAACACTACATACCAAGAGACATCATTCATTTACCCTTGAACTATGAGCCAGCTCCACCTCTTGCGCTCTTGATTTTTGTGACAAGTGAAAACCTTTCATGGAGCCTGTTTCGGTCAAAGGGTGACCATTACCAGTTCTACAAAAAAAAAAAATGACAGAAACCTTTACTGAAACTCACCCTCAAGGAGGAGGGGGAGCAAACTTATTAGTTCTTAAAATAGCCAGAACTGGGTCAGATGTCCAGTGCTGAGGTTAATTGCTTTCCCAATGCTTAGCATAATCATATCAAAACATACTGCCATAACCTTTACAACAAGTTGAGTTAGATTACCCAGTATAAAGAAATGTATTATCTGCCCCTGTCCACCAAAATGAAGAACAATAGTGAGCTGTGGGCCCTTAATCTATGGTTCATAGTTGTCCTACGCTGCTGCATGGCCCAATTTCAACTTCTCGCATGGTCAGATACTATGGATGGCTATCTAGTTGCCAGGTTGGTTGTATGTGCCTTACAGCAAGTAACCCAGGGAATAAATGGATATCTATAGGGATCCATTCGGACCATGTGGTTTGTGTTTGTGTGAGCACAGTGACAGCAGCATTTTTAGAAGCACTCTGGCAGAGTGTTGCTGCCTCACCTCACACACCGCTTGTCCCTGGTGGGCAGGCTCTTGGCAAAGGAATAGCACAATTGCATTGCGTTCAGTGAGAGACTTACTCTTTAGTAAGTGTGTTCAGGTTTGCAGCCTAAAGCTTGTGGCCAAATAATAGGCTCTATTAAATTGCAGATTCAGCTCAGTCATACTAGGTCTTGGATCATCAATCTATCAATTAGTATTTACAGTGGCGTTCCTAGAGGGGGGGCAAAACACTACTTTGTGCATGATCCTGAGCTCCTGTGTAATGCAGTCCCTTTCCCTTGCCTCTAGAGCCATTCACGGCTCAGAGAAGAAAGCCTCCAAGCCAGCTCTCCAAGCCGTGAATAGCTCTGGAGACGAGGGAGAGGAGATGAGTTACAAAAGAGCTCAGGCTCCTATACAACTTAGCGTTTTGTCCCGCCCTCTAGGAACACCACTATTTATACACTGCCTTTCAACAGAAGTTCACAAAACAGTATACAAGCAAAATAAAAAAATAATTAAATGGCTCCCTGTCCCAAAAGGGCACAATCTAAAAACATGCAGAACATCGCCAGCAACAGTCACTAGAAAAGACACTGTGCTGGAATGAATAGAGACGGTTACTCTCCCCCTGCTAAATATAAGAGGAAAACTACTTGAAAAAGTATCTCTTGCCCGGTTGGCAGGATTCTGCAGAAGAATAAACCACCACACAATTGCGATCATGTATTTTCTATCCTTTGTTTTTTCTTTCAAGCCTTGTAGAAAACTAGGGTTTAGAGAGCATAAGCATTCCACAAATGGCCTTATTGATTTCATTTTGATTTCTCTGAATCCCTACTACAACGCTCTCTGAATTATTTGCTCTCGGTTTCATGTCAGACGTTTACATTATGCTGACAACATCCTATAGACTGCGCAGCATGAGCCAGTTGACATTGCTCTGGTGCTCAAAGGATGATTGCATTGTGTACATCTGTGCATTAACTCTGTGCAAGCCAAAATAGTCTAAATACCAAGCACATTCATCTGCAATATAGGATTACTCACTCATTTTCTGCCTCCCACTGCAGAACATCCAGCCCCAAATATCAGCTGCAGAACTCTGCACAGAAAGAAATAAAGTTTCAGAGAGAATTGCCAAAATGCCAGCTTTCCAGGTGGTTAATTGGGCATTGTGTTCCTCAGGGGTAAAGTTCCCAATCAGAAGCATGGAAATGCAGGAATCTTCTTCCTCTAATATAACCCGTCTACTGTAGGAAGGAAACCATGTATATGGGTTGTTACCAAAAAGTAGGAATTAGGTAAGAAACTCCCTGCACAACTCCAATGAAAGAGACTGGGCATGCTGAACCAACACACTGATTCCCAGTATAAGGGTCATCAGGATGTGCTTTTAAGCCTGCAATGAGAGTGAGGACTATACAATGGATTGTATCCTAGGGAAATTAATCATAATTAAACATTATTAAATCAATGAGATGCTCATAGTGACTAACTTAAGTTCCATTCAGTTCAATGAAACTTAGGCATGATTAAGGGTGCAATCCTATTGTGTCCCTTGGTTTGTGTTTGCCGCCGATGTCACTAGCGCCGACACAGAGGCACCGACCGGCACCCCCTTGTTAGTGCTCGTGCTGTTGGGCACCAAGGAGAGGTGCCGCAGCGCCATTCCTGGGCCAGCCAAACTCGGCTGGCGCAAGAGCGGATCTGGGTGTGGGGAGGGCAGGCGGGAGGGAGAAACTGGGCATGGGTGAGTGGGCGGGTGGGCCGGTAGGCGTGCCAGCCTTTGGAAAGGGTGAGGTTGGGATGCAGCCTCTGTCCCCAGGCCCCGATTCAGGTCGTGCGGCTTCCTCAGCTCTGTGCCTGCTATACAGTAGATCCAAGGAAACCAATGGAGAGGCTGGAGCCTGCCTGGGGCAAGGGCATAAACATGCCTTTGCCCTGGAGAGGCTCCGGAGCAGTGGCATAGCTAAGCTATTTGCTGCCCGGTGCAAAGAAGATTTTGTAGCCCCCCCCTTCCCGGTGTCTTTTTTATGTGTTACATAAATGTTACTATTTTGAAAAAAGCAAGCCGTGTAGCATGAGATGAAAAAGGCTGAAAATCACTGGCTTAACCCAAGAGAATCTCATTTACTCCCAAGTAAAGATGCTCGGGATTGTGGCCTCAAGTACCAAGACTTCTGCATCAAGGTTTTAACATCCCTTCATGCGCCTTCGTATATGCCACAGCACACAATATTACACTGGTGAATGCCGCATGAAATAAGCTCCTGTTCTGGAACCCTAATCAGTTATGGGGCTTAGAATCCCCACTTCATCCTCATGCATGCCTGAAGGGAGATCTGATCAGAACAGCCATGTAACCATATGGGGAGGTGATCATATGGTGTCTCTCACCACATAGCTAAGGGGTATGACCACATGTCTACACCACATCAGAAATCTGGGAGATCAGGGATAATTGTAAGTACTCCCCTTTATGCATGCCCACTTGGATACAGTAGGCTATGCTGCGCTGCTCATATGCGAGCTGAACTCAGCTGGGTGCGAGGAAGGGAGGTGGGTGGGTGGGCCAGGAGCAGTGATGTCATGCAGGGGGAACGCGGGGGAACTCAGTTCCACTAGTTAAAATTAGGGCTGACTCCTCCCACTTCACTCACCCTCCTCCACTCTCCCAATTCCTCTGCAAAGAGCTTTTCTTCTTGGTTGGCCGGCACTCAGAGGGTTAAAGGGAGCGACTCCGGATTCCTAGGGGGGCGAAGGCAGTGATGTCATTCAGGGGGAATGGACCAGAACGGGCCGGATCCTAGCGGGCTCCGTGGCTGTTTCCGGGTTCCCGACAAGTGCCAATCAAAAGTGAGTTCCTGTTCCTAAATCATTTGAATGACACCACTGGGATACACAGTACGGAAGACCAGTTTCCTCTGCACCCCTAAGTTACCATTGGGTGCTTAGATTTACCACTCACAAAACACAATCCAAAGAAATTAAATAGCACCAATAGTAACATAACCAATTTAAGCAATCTGGACTATGCTGTATCTTTCATCTTATCTCTTTGTTTTCTAATTTTTTAAAAAAAATTTACACCATTTCTTGGCAGCCTCCAAAAGCACTTAATAAAATTCAATACTTCATAAACCATTTTAAAAATCTTCACTGAAACCAAAAGACAGTTGCCAAAGTCAATTTAAAACCAATTTGAACAACCTGCCTTTACCATAAGCTTTTGTGATGCACACGGGGGAGGGGATAAGATGGCAGCACTCACGCCAACTTCATGCCATGGACTGCATCTCCAACAGGGGAAGGCAAGGTGGGTACTGGGGAGGGGACAAGCACTGAGAAGAGGGCAGAGTGTGCCTCTGAGGACCTGCAGAGTGTTCCATACTCAAAAACCATGGCCAGCCTGTTCTCACACATCTGGGACTTCCAAGCACAGAGATGGCATGATGTTCAGCCTGAGCCTCGCAGGGATCCAAGGATAAATTACCAATGAACCACATTCGAAGGAGCACAGCCCCAGCCTGCATCATCGCAAGTCACTGGTGACAGGTCCCCACCCCAGCTTGCAGTACCTAGAAATTTAGCAGTGGCTGAGATGACCTGGGAGGGAACTGGAACATAGTAAAAACTAACTTACCTTTTTGACAGAAGGTTTGAATTGGATTCTCTCTGGAAATGATTGGAGCTCTCTCTCTCGCTCTCTCTCTCACTCTCATTGAATTCTTTTGTACTGCAGTTGGATCTCAGGCTGCAATCTTTCGTAGGAGTAAGCCCCATTGGACACAATGGGACTTCTGAATAGGCATGCATAGGATTGTGCTCTCTCTCTCTCTCTCTCTCTCTCACACACACACACACACACACAGAGAGAGAGAGAGAGAGAGAGAGAGAGAGAGAGAGAGAGAGGCCAGCAGCAGCAATTCTGATTTTTTTTTTGGTTTTTTTGTGCTTGCCTCCTGGCTCATGCCTCCTTTTGGGTCCCCGACTCCCTGCGCATGCACAGGCACCCCAGGATTCCAAGTGCCAATTTGGAACAGAGGAAATCGGCATGAAGGAAACAAGCCAGCCCCCTCTGACCCCTCCTAGCCACAGCACACAAGCAGGAGGAAGACTGCTTATTCGCTGGCTATGTCTCCACTACCACCATTGAGATCACATTGGCATTGCACGCAGATCGCACTCGTCGCAACCGAATGGAAGTCGCGCACAGGTATTAGCAAAGGCTGTCAGCTGCGGGGAACAGCCTGGGGCGCAACTTCCATTTTGCTGCTGCTGGCCAGCTGTAGGAGCAAGTCTAGCTGCCGTTACCATTGCCGGCATGCAGGCAACTTGCATTTGGCTGCAATTGCAATGTGATTGCAACGAAGCCGGCCAGCAGCAAAGGCTGCCGGCTGCAAAGCTTGTGTGTGTGCTCCGGCTGGCGGAAGGGGGCAACAGCCTTGGTGCGGAGCCAGACTGTTGCCCCCTGGGAACGTGTAGCCAGTGGTGTCATTCAAATGATTTAGGAACAGGAACTCACTTTTGATTGGCACTTGTCGGGAAGCCGGAACGAGCCACGGAGCCCATTAGGATCTGGAACGCCTGTTCTGGTCCATTCTCCCTGAATGACATCACTGCGTGTAGCCCGTTGCAACTGCACCCCCCTGCCCTTCTTTAGCTACACCCCTGCTCTGGAGCACACTGAAGCTGCACTGGATTTGGCGCAGGCTCGCCAGCCTCGCCATTGCAGTACAGTTTAGGATTGTGCTCTAATTTTCTTTGGATACAACCCAGTAAAATGTACTTCTGAGTAAATATGCGTGTACTGTAACATGGATAGGCTGTACTGTAATTTTGATGAGATTTCAACTATCTATGTCTCAGGAATAGCTCTATGCCTGTTGGCCAGGCCTTTCTGCACATAACATGATATTCCACTTCTTATATCTGGGCAGCCCTGTTGTTACCAAGGGAACTGCATGGGGAATTATCTGACAAATGCTGCCCTTGAGAAGAACACCAGGTGATCCGTTTTGCCCCTTGTCAAAGAAAAAGTAGCGAAGGCAAAGAGCTCCTGGATAAGGAATCTTTAAACTGGGTTCAAAATCAGTGTTGTGCAAAAATAAGGAAAACTCCTACCCACTGAATGCAGTGGGGCTTACTTCTGAGTAGACGCACAGAGTCTGTTGCACAGAGATGCACTTGTGCTGTTCAGCACTGTTGAGAACAAACCAACCTTTATTTAAGTATCTAATATTTGTACAATGTACTCTGTAATTGATCATCACCTTGGTCTGAAGAATAATGGTCATTTCCATCTTCCTATTCAGTGTGATCATCTTTGGAGACCCCACAATCCAATCTGCATAGAGTACCCTGCAGAATTGATGTGCAGTAATGAGATTCATTTTACGGGTTACCTATATAATGAAAACTGTTATCATGCAAATGATTCTTCCGGCTTCAAACATTAGACTTTTTGACCCTACATTTTACTGAGTATAATGATGTCTCATTGTGATACTGCTTGAGAATATTTTTTTTTATTTTTTTTAAAGAATGTGTTCTGGAACACATCAATTCTGAGGTTTTTCTGTTTCTTGGTTGTTATGGGATGCACTGTTGCTCTGTCCACTATGGAAATGACACCTCATTTTTATGTCAATTAAAGGAAACAAGGAGAAATGAAAGCATAATTGAAACTTTAGAACAGTAAAGTTTCTTTCTTTCTTTCTTTCTTTTTTTGCATTTTTTAAATATATTTTAAAAAATCCTAGGGATTAAATTGTTGTATCCTAGGGATTAAATTGTTGTATGTTGTATTTTTAATATTGTTTTTATTGTCTTTTAATACTGTTTTTAATTGTTTTTTATTGTGTTTTAACCTTGTAAATGCCGCCTTGAGGGCCTTTGTGGCGGAAAGGCGGGGTACAAATCAAATAAATAAATAAATAAAATAAACATTTAAGTGATTTGCACACTTCTTTGAGTGCGAGAAGAATGTATTGCACAGACATTGCGTTTCAGAGCTGATGCATTTGGGGGGTTAAGACGCTGCCTTAAGGATGGGTTATAGGATAGTGGGTCACAGGTTCTATCCATGGCATTCAATCACGGAAAGACCCCTGGAGAGCCACCTTCAGTCAGCCTAGAGACAATACTGAGGGAGATGGAGAAGTGGCCAGTATAAGGCCATTTCCTGTGTTCTTAAAACAGAAATGTTGTTTGTTACTTGACATCATTCAAGAGGAGGCTCTAAGCAGAAGGCATGTTGGGGAAAAGGAAACTACAAAGAAATGTAACTAAAAAGAAATGTAGTAGTGTTTGGATATTTCTGAGGTAAGTAGCTATTATCCCCTGCATACCAAACAACTTGCCCCCCCCTCTCTCTCTCTCTCTCTCTCTCTCACACACACACACACACACACACACACACACACACACACACACAGAGGCAAATGGAGGTAAAACATACATCTGTTGTACTAGTTTTGATACTGTGTATGTACACTTTGTATGTATATATTTTGATACGGATTATATATAATGGTTGATAATGTTTATATAGAAGAGGGATGTGGTGGTGCTGCAGGTTAAACCGCTGCTGCTGGGCTTTTTGACTGGAAGGTTGGGAGTTCAAGACTGCGTGACAGAGTGAGCTCCCATTGTTGTTCCAGCTCCTGCCAACCTAGCACTTCGAAAGCACATAAAAATGCGAGTAGATAAATAGCTACCACTTCAGTGGGAAAGTAACGGTGTTCCGTGTGTTAAGGTGTATAGTCATGCCGGCCACATGACCACGGAAGCTTGTCTTCAGACAAATGCCGCTCTACAGGCTTAGAGATGAGCACTGCCCCCTATAGTCGGTCACAACTAGACCATTCAGTCGTGGGGAAACTAAAGGTGTGTAATGGCTTTATATATAATGGCTAAATATTAGAAATGCAGTAGAGGTAGAAGGGTCTTATCAGATGAAAAATGTAGCTTTAAATGTGATAATTTGTATGTAGAGAAAAAGGATCAGAGAGACTTTTGGAAAATGTGGTTTAATATTGAAGGGTAACTTAAAACCACCCAAAAATGGAACATTGTATTTTCTTTTGTATGATTGTGGTAATTATCTTTTGAATATTTTCAAATTAGATCTATGATTGTAGTTTAAATAACAGAAATTAAACTGAAAATAGAAGATAAACCTCTTGTAGAGGCGCTACGCTAACTGGGCAAGAGGCACTTTTTCAAGTGGTGTCCTCTTATATTTAGCAGGGGGAGAGCAATTGTCCCTCTTCACCCCAGCACAGTGACTTTCTCGTGGCTGTTGCTGGTGGTGTTCTCCATTCTTTTAGATTGTGAGCCCTTTTGGGACAGGGAGCCAGTTAACTTTAATGTTATTATTTGCCTGTAAACCGCTTTGTGAACTTTGTGTTGAAAAGCGGTATATAAATACTAGTGACTGATTGATACGCTAGAGTTCATCTGCCATTGCCTTGGTATGGCCAATGGCAGAAGTGGTATAAATGATCTGATCTGCTTGCTTAGAAATCTTGCTTGTAATCTTGCCTAATTAGACTAATAAATTCTGCCTCCTTCACCTATTGCCTCTGTATCCAAAATGAACCATTGCCTCTGCCAATGCAGACAGCCATTACCATCATGGCCTACTGGTGAGGTCTACAGAGCATCTAAGGGACCATTGCTGCTGATGTGCTGGAGAAAAGGGGCCTTGGATCTGCCACAGCAATTCTTAAGTTAAATGAAAAATCCAAAACCCACAAAGGAAAACCTGTCATAAATCATGCAATAGTAAAACCTACTTCTATAAAAAAACATTACATTTCTAGGTTCAGTAGAAAGAGGCTGACACAGCATATTAAACTGAGGTGAACATCCACTAGTGAGGGATTAGATGTGTTTTTTTACTATTCTGAAGACTAAAAACAAACCAACTAACAAGGATTCTTCTTGAGGAAGCAGATTTAGATTGTCAAGGATGAATGATAGAAAGAAATTGAAGAGTGTGCTTGGCAAAGACAATGAGAGTGCAATCCTAACCTGGAGTTAGGCTGGCACAGTTAGGCCAGCAAAGTTTGGCCAGCACCAGGGTTCACTGTAAAGTGCATTTGGACCACTGTTGGAGTCAGGGAAGATGGTGCACGTCTGTATGCTGGACTCTCTGACTCCAAGAGTGGTCCAAACATACTTGACGGTATCCCTTGTGCTGGCCAAACTTTGCTGGCCTAACTGTGCCAGCCTAACTTCAGGTTAGGATTGCACTCTTGAGTTAGGCTGGAATCCTATACACATTTTCCTGGCAGTAAACCCCACTGAGCACCATAGCACCTACTTCTGAGTAGACATGCATAGGATTGTACTGTAAATATCTAGTCTTTGTTCTTCCCATTACATTGTCACCATTGTCCTAGGTCTGTCTGGCCAAACTTTATGCCTCAGTTCACCACGTCATGTGAGAAAATACATGCGTGCCCCAGTATCCACTGATTTGGTACCCACGGTTTCAGTCATCCACGGCTAATGGGGATAGTGGGATGCCTATTAAAAAGATAAGGGAACATTAAACAAATCTCTTTTTGTTGCAGCACAACCACTGATGTTCCCCTATCTTTAAAAAGGTGTCTCCAATATCCACGGTTTTAGGTATCCACAGTGGGGTCCAGAATGGAACCCCAGTGAACACTGAGACATGTCTGTAGTTCTCTTTTCAAAAGTAGAGGTGTTCTGTTTCACAGAAGGCTCCCAGCTCAGTTCCTCTAAAAGAAAGTAATTCAGAACAAATCTCATCATCAGAATAAAAGATTAGTTTGTAAAAAGCCAAGTATTAGTTTACTGGTATGCAAAATCACCTATTGTAATCTAAGCACTGTGCACCCCAAATAGGTCCTGGGAAGTGTTCTGCAATCACTGGACCCTGTTTACAAAGTCCTTCAGGAATGCTCAGTATTCAGAAGTATCTTTGCCATAGCTGAACAAATCTAGAATTATCCCCATGTGTTATCAAGCTTTCTTTCCAACAATCAAAATCAATATGAGGGGGTCTGATAATGTCAACCTACATTCAGCCTCTAACGAACAAAGCCAGTTTGAAAAATGATTGGGATTAATTTAAAGTCTGCCACATCCTATGCCTTGATCAGCTAACGCAGCAGTACTAATTTCAGGAAGAAAGCGCTGCTGTGATAAACAGCAGGATGACAAAAATACCATGTGTCTCAAGTGACAACCCTGAATCTAGCACAACACCCACAGGAAACAAATCCTGTGCAACAAAGCAAGAAAGTGAATGAAAGACAATAAGAAGAAACCATGGGGAAAAACAAATGCCTATCCCAGGTGCTTTGTCATCTCAGAGCTGCACAATGCCTGGCCAAACATGATGGCAGACTATTCCACGGATTCATCACTTGGTGCCAGAAGAGGGAATTCATACAAAGCGCGGCATGCATACAAGTGAAGGCCACCAAACTGGCATCATCCATTGGCCACCCCATCCATTGTGAGGCTGCACATCAGGGAAGTGGGGATTGCAAAGGCTATGTGACCAGAAGGGAGTGAGATCAGAGAGCCCAGGATGCATAGCTGGTTCACATATGATCAATCAATCCATCAACCATCAGGTACTTATATACTGTTTTTCAACACAAAGTTCACAAAGCGGTTTACAGGCAAATAGTAATAATAATAAAATTAAATGGCTCCCTGTCCCAAAGGGCTCACAATCTTAAAAAAAGGCAGACCACCAGCAACAGCCACTAGAAAGACTGCACAGGTGTGAAGAGGGACAATTACTCTCCCCCTGCTAAATATAAGAACACCACTTGGAAAAGTGCCCAGTTAGAAGGGGTAAATATGATCAGCACATTGGTGATTTCAGCCACACTGTTGATCATGAGCCTGACTTTCAAGTGTGGCCAGGCACTACTGGGGCATGTGGCTGCATTCTGCCTAACCACTCCTCCTGCTGCAGTCCGGAGACACACCAGCACCTGGACTAAATGTGGCACCAATGTCAGAAAAAAGTCTGCAATCTCCAATAATAATTGTGTGATGTCTGTGTTGGAGTTGGCACAACTCCGCCTGCTGTCTAGAGGGGGCAGTCTAATGTCTGAAGGAGGCAAAAATGTTCTCTGACCTAGACCCTTCTTACCTGCTTTGTGAACCGCTTTGTGAACTTCGTGTTGAAAAGCGGTATATAAGTACCTGTTGACTGACTGACTGACTGACCTGTCCTCTCTGTGATTCCTGTGCGGGTGTGGCCCTGACCTGATTCCCTTCTCTTCTCCTCTGAGCACATCCCCTTTTGTCCTCTGACCACTGACCTGATAAGATGTGCAGACCAAGGGCTCTAATGCCCCCGCCATCTTAAGCACACGTCCATTTATGGTGATGCTGTATTTGCATTTTGTTTTGTATTGTGCTTTTAAATATATTTTTTCCACTCAAAATGGAAAATAATGGAAATGGAAATGGGAGTGGAAATATAATAATAATAATAATAATAATAATACCACCAGTTTTAATATACTGCCCTTCTTTGTCATCTGATTTCTCCTCCGACTTTAATTCAAGGCAGTTTACACATGCAGGCTTTTTCTAAACACTGGTAGGGATTTTTCCAATTACAAGCTCTAATCTTTCATAGAACATCTTCATTCTACATGATTCCTTTCTCAGTCTGGCATCTTTCTGGCTGCATTCGCCTCCCATGCTTGACTGACAGCAACTCCACACTCTCAGGGCACAATCCTAACCTGGAGTTAGGCCAGCACAGTTAGGCCAGCAAAGTTTGGCCTGCGCAGGGGCCACCGTAAAACGCGTTCGGACCACTCTCAAAGAGGATGGCGCACATCTGTGTGCTGGCCTCTCTGACAGTGAGAATGGTCCAAACTACTTTACCTTGTGCCAGCCAAACTTTGTTGGCCTGACTGTGCTAGCCTAACTGCAGGTTAGGATTGCACCTCACTGAGGGTGGTCCTCCTCCACTTCTCTCACCAGCTGGATGGTTCATCTCATCAGCAGTGCTGTCAGCAGCTCTTGGATACTTCCAGTTGTTTTGAACTGCCATTCCCAGATGTTCTTCTGGCATTCATAGGCAGCAGCTCTACCACAGAGCCAGACCTCCTGCCTCTGAGCTAGACCTCCTCCTGGAAATAGGGAAGTGGTTGCAACTAGGAAAGTGGAAGAAACCATCTTTTCCTTCCAGGAAAAGTTGGTGCATCTCTCTTCCATTTTTCTTGTACCGTAGTGCTGCTAGGGCAAATCTGATACACCCTCAAGTATTTGATAAGGGAGTCAGTTCTATGGCTCTACAGAAACAGCAATCAGCATACAGCTCAGTTTCAACAAATATTTGTGCTTTTAGATGCAACTGTTAAAACTTGTTTTATTGATTTGATTTTTTTCTTAATCCCACCCTGTCCTTCCAGCCCCAGGGCGGCCAACAGGACAGCTTATCGCAAATATTACTTTTGTTTTCTATTGCGTATTGCAACTTTAAACTATTGTTCTGGCTTAGCACAAGGGAGTTTGCTCACTCTCTCCTAGCATTAGATCAGAACTGACCCTGTGATTGACACTGAACCCAGTAGTGCAATTCTGTCTTCTCTCCGCTCTGCTGAATTATTATGAGACCCAGTAGGTAGTTGATTGAAACTGTACCCTGGGAGTTGGAAGAAAAATAAGATTCCTTGTACTCACAACTCATCTAGAAAATACAAAGCTATTGAATATCTTACAGTCACAACTTACAAAAACACAGAAAACGTTTATTTACTTAATTAAATTTAATTTTGTTGTAGGGGGGGAGCTACAAAATCTTATTTGATCCTGGGTAGCAGACAACTTAGTTATGCCACTGCCTTTGGTGCGGGGGGCAGGATGAGCTGCAGTAGGTCTTGGTGCCATTGAAGGCAAGCTGCTTTGGTTTCTACCCCCTCACAACAATGTGAAATATCCCAGCCAAGCTGCAAGCAGCTGCAAGCAACTCCAGAGGCAGGTAATGGCATCAATGATGCTGCAGGTTCCCCCCTCATTTTAAATGGAGATCCCAGAGAATGTTTCTTCAACCTTTAGAATGCAACCTTTAGAATGCTCTACCACTGAGCTATGCCCACCCCTGAAACCAACAAACAATTCTGCATGGTAAAAATGAAACTACCTGGCAAACATGCTTTTGCCCATGTTGGATTCATTGTGAATCCAGTTGTGAGGGGGTAGAAACCAAGCTTCCCACACTTCTAGTTTAGCATCGAACAGCAGACCCAAAAACCCAGGAGGCTTTTCCGGGCTGGCTGAGCCCCCACAATTGCATGGGCTGCTGGCAAGCACCTTGATGCAACCATCACCAAACCCTGTACAAGGACCCGCAGTTGCAATGTGCACACTTAAGAGACAAGCGAATGAATGCGCAATTCTTTGTGTTCTGAGACGCCTTTAATGTGGGGCTCTTTTTTTCCTTTTCATTTGCTCAGAACTGAAAACCCGATGACTGTCTAAGAGGCCAGATTTATGCCGCCATTCCTAACCCTATTGCTTAGCTCAGAATACTGCTTGGAACACAAACCTGTTTCATCAGTCTTCAGGGCAACAATGGTTGCCATTAGGAGCAGGAATGAGAAGCTGCATTTGTTAAGAAAGCGAGACAGAACCATGCTGATTTCCCCATAAAATACTCAGCAGGCTCAACAGTAGAGACTGATGTAGCAGAAACCACGAAGTCCCAGTGGAACTGATTAAATTGGATGTTTGTACAGTGCCTCCGTGTTCAATAGCTTGCCATGGCAGTTTTATTTCACCTCTCCAGGATGTTGTACAAATATAGGAAGCCATTTTCAGACTCCGACATGACCAAAGAATATATATATTCTTCCCATAACAGACTCCCTGCCACCTGGAAACAGGTGTGTTAGAGCATAGTTTATCAGGGATATCCGCTGCCTGACAGATTAATGGGTTTTTAGCATCAGAGAAGGCAGGTCTGCCAGTGTCAATGAACTCAGGTCTCCATTAGCAACTACAGTCGCAAGTGTTGAGTCAAATGATGGCACTGAGGCTGCCGAGGGCTTTGTGATCTTTCTTCCTCCTCTGGTGCTTCAGCAATGAGAAAGGCAGAAGGTCTCAAGACCCTATTGTGCAAAAATGAAGCAAAATAACCAGGAAAACACAGTATGTAAATAAGAACATGTTGTAGCTGTCCAGGCTATGTCATCATAAGGCATTCCTGCTGTAATCCACAGTACATGGAAATAACCCCCAACAGAACTTTGAATGATAACCTCAAATAATGGTAAGTACCCAATAGTTAGTTATTTAAAAAAAAAACACCGAAGGCTATTAAAGCATATGGTAATTTGCCCTCAAAGAAACTGATTGATAATGAACTTCATTATTGCATTACAACCTATTGTACTGTCAAGGAATTTGGGGTCCTTCTTAAGATTTTAGGCATAAGGAAAACTGTAGTGAGGTGAACTTCCTGGACTTCCATCTTCCTATACTGGTAAGCAAACCTAATAACATAGCTTGGTAATGACAGACCGAAACAAACTCCAGGGCCAAAATGTCCCTGAGCAATTGGTTCTCCGCAGCTGCTGCCACTCCTCTTTCCACTCCCTGGATTTTAGAAGGAAGAGGGGAAGAGAGGAAAAGGAAATGTGGAGGAGAAAGTAGCATAGGTCATGGAGAGGAGGATGAAGAGGGCTTCCCTCCCTCCCTTGGTGTCCAGCACTGCCATGATTAGATCACTGCCTCCTCCTAATGGCTGGCTGGGAGAATACAGGGAGCCCCCCTGTGGCCATAAGATGAAGTGGCAACAGTGGCAGCACTGTTGCTAAGGAGTAAGTGATGCTGAAAGCCCAGTATTCCCTCCTTGGCCATTCAAGGAGGTGGCTGCAACACTGCGACAATGCTGAAGACAGAGAAGCAAAGTGAGTGACATTCAGGCATGGCTACAGCAGAAAGGACTTAAGTAGGGAGGATGTTTGTGATTAGTTCCTTAAAAAGCTGAGGACTTAAAAACAGGGAAATGTAACAGACTTAAAACAGGTACCCACCGAACTGAATCATCAGCGCCTCAAACTGAAGAAATGCCCATGGGAAACTCACAGATCGGACAAGGATTGCAATATGTGCAAGTTAATGGAAAGGATTACTGGCAATGAAACCGTCGCCTTCCATCCTTTGAAAGAATGGAAGGCTCTGAATCAGCTCGGTTCTATAGGAACAACCATGCACACCTTCAACACCTGCTGCTGTGCTTCACACCAGTGACACTGCAACGTAATTCATACAGCGCCAGAATGATGTGACTCAGGGAATCATCCCGGTAATAAACCTCAAAGGATATCAGTGTGTGCTGACATCAGTCTGGAGTTCTCCACAGCAGATGGCAGCAGCCAAAAAAAACCCCAGTGATCTCCTTTAAACCTGCCCACTAAGCCCTGTGCCAGGTGCAAACACCTGCAGGAGTGAGCTGGGTAATGACCAGCGATGGGGGTTTTCCCGTGGTGGCCCTCTGGTTCTGGAAGGTTCTCCTCAGGAATACTCAGTTGGTGCTGCATGAGTCTCTTTTCATCATCAGGCGCACCTTTTCCCTTGGATTTCTAACAGATAATTTTATGTTGCTGCTTCTAGTTTTTATTGTGACGTTTTAACTGTGGCTGCTTCTGCATTGTTTACTGTTGCTTTTGTGGTTGTTTCATTGCTGCGGTTTATTGGATTATATGAATCAGAAATAAAATGACTAGGTTGCTTAAAAAAAAAACACCATAACAGCAGATGCTAGAAAATAATAATAAAACGTTGTTTAGCATTTCATAATTTGTTTGTTCTAAATTATCTAAAATTGGGTTATTATACAGAAATCCTTTGACTGAAGGGTGACCCAAAAATCCCACCTATAAATAAAGACCTGGTCTTAAAGTAAAATAAAGAAAACTGACTCTCACCTCCACCTCGGGACCCGTCTGGAGTACAAACTAATCGGGTAGTGTCCCTCTGGATTTAGCCAGCACCTCACTTCTAACCCCACAGAATACAAATGTACTCCCAAGCTATTCAAAAGAAAAATAACTTTATTTTAAGAATTAACATATCCAACTTGGCTACGAAACCACTAGGCAGTACATGCATAACAATTCAATAAAAATAACAAAAGCTAGCTCACTCTAAGCTTACAAACTTATAATACAGGCTGTCACTAAGAATACGTAGCTGGATGTTCCCATTGCGCAATCACAGCTCGGTCCATTCCTTGGTTAAGCAAACCCAACCAGCATGACTGGAAACAGCCCCACCGCGGGACTGAGTGTCTGAACTTAGCTACAGGGGGGATTCTTATAGCCCAGAAACATCCACAGGTTTTTTTCCACTCAGTCTTAATTGCTCTTCTGCCAAGCATCAAGAGAGGCTATCAGAAGATTTACTACAGCTGTTGGCATTTTTAGGGCAGGCCATCTGTACCTGGATCCGGCCTTGCAGATTCCACTTTCAGACTCCTGCAGAGTCCTTGCAGACTCCTCCACTTTCCCACCAGCTGCTGATAAGAACCACCAAAAGGTTGTCACCTCCCCTTCCAAGCTGTTTTATTATCTTCCCTTCCCTTACTCTGACTGGGCCTCTTTACAAAATGGAGTCAGGCCTACACAGAGGCGTTTCTACAGGGAGGGCAAAGCTCTAAGTTTTGCAAGGAGCCTGACCCTGTCATGTAAATCCCTCCTCTCCCTTGCTGCTGTAGCCAGTAAGCAATGCCAAGATGTTGCTGTTCCCTGTGAGGATTGGCTAGAACAGCGCAGGAGAGGAATGATTTCCACTGCAAGGTAAGGCTTATTGCAAGACTTAGAGCTTTGCCCTCCCTGTAGAAACGCCACTGGGCCTACAAAAGAATTAAGCCTGTCTCTTTCCTTAATTCTTTACATGCCCCCTTTTCCAAAAATGGTCACAAGCTTACAAGCTGTTACCAATTTTTATATCAATCTTCTCTTAGTTAAGCCAGGCACACGTTAAATAAAGTTACACATAAAGGTAGAAAGGTTATATTAGAGGTAGACTTGATAGCAGCAGTTGAAACTAAATTTACTACATTCTACCAAAACAGGATACCAATGAGATTAACATTCCCCTTCTTCATGTCCACCTGTATTTATATTAATTGTACTTTTTATTTTCAATAAAGCACATTTGGATCACTCTCGGAGTCAGGGAGGATGGTGCACGTCTGTGTGCTGGGCTCTCTGACTCCGAGAGTGGTCCAAGCATTCTTTCCGGTGTCCCTTGTGCTGGCCAGACATTGCTGGCCTAACTGTGCTGGCCTGACTCCAGGTGAGGATTGCGCTTTTAGGATTATAACATGGGGTTTGTTGGATTTTAACATGGGATGCAAATAAAAATCGAAAGTGAATGTCCAGGGATTCCAATGACCAGGATGCAGTTGACCAGGACACAAGCATCCAGGATGCATATAATCTAGCCCACTTGTGGGAGGGGGCTACCTTTGCTAATGGTGGAGGGGGGCTTTTAAAACCTTGTTTGCTGTGCCTGCGAATTCAAGGTTACTAGCGACCGGGTGAGCAGTTAAAGGCAAGGCTGCTATAAGTTGTCCCAAGACCATTACCTGTTTTTATTCGTAACATAGAAACCGTTCAATTAACCTCAGCACAGAGAATTTGAGTTCAAAATAGCTAAGAGGAAGCAGCTGCTTGTTCTAATAATTATCAAGACCATGGCTGTTTTCTGAAGAGCACCCAATAATTGGTTATTTCATCAAGAACAAAAAAACAAGTCCATCCAATCATGCATCAACTCTCATCACTGGCACACAAACACAGACTCTGTGCCAGAGAAGGAGGTGGATGAGTCTCCTCCAAAGGCTGTTAGCAATAACCACACATAAAGCAAGCTTATCTACATGAGTGAAAAGGCCATGGACCAAGAAGTGACACACCATGCTCATAATATAGTCATAAACTCTATATAAACACTATATATAGTCTGAGAATGACTCAGAAGACTCCAGCCCCTTTTTGGGCCCCGTCTACAGCAGAGCAGATTTCTCATCCAACATGTAAAAATAAAGCAAACATTTTTCTTTCTTTTTAATAGGCCCCCAAGCACAATGGAAGCTTTGTTTATCTACTAGTTTCCCAATCTGTGGGTCACGACCCATCATTGGGAAGCAAAACTGGGCCATTCCCAGTGGTGTCATCTACTCACCAGTAGATGGTACGCTGGGCGGGACTTAGCGTGATCGACAGCCCGTCCACTCACTTCCGCTTTCTTCGCGTTCCCTGTGCGGCTTTCCCTCGCCTCGGAGGGAGCACCTGCTCGCCAGGGGTGGGTGGGTGGGGGTGCACCGGGTGCCTGGACGAGCAGGCGCCCCCTCTGAGGCGAGGGAAAGCCACGCAGGGAGCACGAAGAAAGTGGAAGTGAGTGGACGGGCTGTCGATCACGCTAAGTCCCGCCCAGCATACAGTCTACTGGTGAGTAGATGACACCACTGGCCATTCCCCCTCAAGTGGCCCAGTTAGGGGCTTTAGTGCTTACCTGGGAATCGCGCTGAGGTCCTAGGGGGTCTGGGAGGTGCGTAGCCTCCTTTGCGGGCCGTCCCAATGCAGAATAAAGCCCCATTTTCTGCACAATGAGCACTTCCTGCTTTTGTGCAAAAGGAAACCAACAGAGCCAAGAGGGAAGTGCCAAAAAATCTCTGAACACTGCAGAGACTTCCAGAGGCTGCAGGGATCTTCAGAATGGCACCTGCAACCAGCGTGGACCCCTTAAACATGGCCGGTGGATGCTTCTGCCAGCCATTTTAAAGGGGTCAGTGCTGGTCGCAGGTGCCGTTCTGAAGGTCCCTGCAGCCTCTGGAAGGTCTCTGCATAATGGATAACAAGGACAAAGATATAGATAATGAGAAAAGTAGCAATTCTGCCCCTCACAGATATAAGCAAGATAGCAGAAAGGGGGTCAGCCGCATATAAAGAGGCTTGACTGTATGTCTGGGAGTGGGTATGTGCATGTCTTGCCAGGGCTCTTTCCCATAGCACTGTTGCCACTCCCAGGATCTGGAGCAATGCTGGCACAGGAAGGAGCGGCATGTTTTCCCCTCTTCTGGTGACACGATACAGCTCAGAAAGGAATCGAGCTGGCAGCCGCTTTCTTGCACCAAAAGTCATGCCAGGAGGAACCCCCGGATCAGATCAACCTTTTATAAGGAGTTCTTATCTTCATTTTACAATCATTAACATGAGCTAAAACTCACATAATGACGGTGGTTAAAACATAATTTTAAAAACTGGGGGTTTCCTGTTTTCAAGGAGCATGCGTGGGAAATGCCTGAATCTCAAATTAAGCTGTGTTTTTCATTTTAGATTCATGAAACAGGCCTATCTGAGCAATCACGAAGGTGTGTTAAGAATTCCACTCTTCCCTTTTTAAATGTTCATTTGGAACCAAGGAAACACTTTTACACCTCTCATTGCGCTGGCATGGGCTGACAAAAATGCTTGTCCAAAGGCTAAAGTATTAATGCACTTATTATGAATGCCCCTTTAGAAGGGTTATCCTACCTGAAATGCTAATTATTGTGGATGTGTTAGAAGTACTACACTTTATTCATATTTTTTACAGGCAGATGGGTAGAAAAAACAATTTGTAAAAAGGCAGCGTTCGTTTATTGTTTTTTCCACCTGTGAATGCCCTCTGCTAATGTGGATTCAGAAGTGGGCTGCACATTCCGACTGCAATGACATGGATAGTGCAAAAAGCGCTCTCCCCCTTCCCCTTCTGCTGTCTCTAGAGCAGCAAGAAAGGTAAACAAAAAAATACTACATTTCCCAGCACTTCTCGTTAATTCCAGTTTCTTCACATACATTTATCTGGTGGTGCCTAGTAATGGGTTGTCTCAGCACAGCACAGCACAGCACAGCTTGTTCACCATATGATAACAAAGAGGATATTGCATGCATAGTCTGTACTAATAGATATTGTTCTAATATTCAGTTAGGCAAGAAAATAGTTCAAATTATATGCATTTCTAGCAATATGCATTTCTACAAGTTACCTGATTTAAACAGGTGCCATACAACCCAATCCTAACTGAGGTTGAGCAGGTGCAGATGTCCCTGCAATCGCTCAGGACATCGCAAACATCCCAAGGGGATGTTTCTGGGTGGGGGGGTTATGATATCACCACCAACTACTTCCACGTGCCATGCTTTGCACATGGCACAGGGAGGATCGGGCCTGGGGTGCACAGTGGGATTGGCGGTAGCAGCAGCGCATACCACATCCAAACCCCTTTCCTGAACTGGGCAGCCCTGAACAGGACTGTTAAGCTTTGTGCCAGTGATGTAGCTGGCACTCAGGGCCGGCTTTAAGCCAATGTCGTCACATTGGGGTCCGCGCTTCAGAGGGCCCCACGCACTAGCAGGGTGAGCATACTGCCTGTGGCTGCAGCTGGGATCTCTATGGGCTGTATAAGTCAGTGGGGCGAGCAGAGCAGCTTTACCTTGGTCTCTCCCACCTGCCTCTGCCTCTGAACAGCCCAAAAGGGGCCACCTGGAAGCAGGTGGCGGTGATGTTATGATATCACCACCAACTACTTCCACGTGCCATGCTTTTCACATGGCACGAACAGCACTCTTCTTGGTGAGTGGGGGCCCTGCAGGGAGGGTTGGGGGCCCCACAAGAATGCCCCACATTGGGCCCCGCTGCTGCTAGAGCCGGCCCTGCTGGCACTAATCTGAGAGGTCCCATAGAAACAACTGGGGTGTTACTCAGAGTAAGGAGAAATATATGTATCCCCTTACCCTGTGTGGTCCTCCAGCCATCATCTGAGCTGCATTGGATGCTGTGTAGGCCATGCGGCCCCACTGCACCAGCCCAGTTTAGAATTGGGCTGCCCATCAATATCCAACTCTTGTGTTCATGATCTCCCTGTTTGTATATAAAGGAAATCTTCCCATGCTTAAACTTTCTCGGAATACAGTTCCCAAAAACTTTATCTAGCCCTTGCAAATAGGTAAAGCAGGTCATTCTGTGTAGCACAGACCTCCTTTTTTTTTTTTTTGATAAATTACTACCATTATTAAGCAAGATGAAATACTGTTTCTGAGACAAGAAACTTTTAAGACCTGCCAACAATCAAGTCCTGTGAAATATGTCATTTCCTACTCAGACTGTTGTCACTGAATGAAAAACTAACTTTCTGGTATCTCATATATCCAACCATTTTATGATAGCAGCTATAACACTAATGGCATGTCAGCAGTGATGTTCTCCTGGAGGAGCGATGCTACAATCAAGCACTGCAATGGTGATTAGCGATAGTTAAAATGATTGTGATGCATGGGTAGGGCTGGGAAATTTTAAAAGCTAAAATAAACGTTTCCCGTCGTTATGTTTAGGTACACAGGAAGCAGAAAAATGGTAGACTGTTGGATCCAAATGAATGTAAAAAGAAGACAGGAAAATTTAAGAAAAGCAAAATGTTTTGTTTTGTTGCATCAACCTTCACTGCAGAAGGTTATAATATGTTGCAGCAGCTTCAATCTGGTGTTGAAATGCAGCTGGCTGGAGATGACTGGTTCTTGTTACTGTCTGTGCGTATTTGTGCCAGATTTTGTTACTTACATAATTCCAAGAGTCTAAATGGCATTTGTTACTTGAAAATGACATTCCAATTAGACTGAAAACACGTAAGTTACAGCCCATGATCTCCCAGCACCTGGGGCAGCATGCCCCCCACCCCACTCCCTCAAAGCAGCTGGAAGGAGACTGGGGAACAAAGCTCCTTATCTCTTCACTGCATGGATGGACCAGGCCAAAGGTCCAGCTTTGGCCCATCTGGCCTCAGGAACAACACAGGACAACAAGATACTTGCATCATGTTGCCACTCCTTTGCACCGGGCATTCTGAGCTAGCCTACATCTAAAACCAGGGTTTAAAGTTTAAAGGGAACATCCAAGTGGGGTCAGATCAATGAGGCTTGTATCCACTGACTATGGGCTGGATGGAGGATGCAGGAGACTGGAGTGGAAGGGCTCCTCGAAGGCACCACTCTCTCCAGCAGCAGCCTTAATGCAAGCTACATCAGGGCTTCGTGGCTGGGCTGGCCATGAGTTACAGGCAGCACAAGAGCAGCAGACAGCCCAATCCTGTGCATGTCTACTCATGAGTATGTCCCATTATAGGCAATGTGGCTTACTCCCAGGTAAGTATGGGTTGCATTGCAGTATGAGTCTTCCATGGAGAGCTGTGGTAAACAATAAATATGAAGAACTAAAATGAATGAAATTACCTAAATGAATGTGATTCTAGTGGATAACTAAATGAATGAAGGTTTTAATAATAAAAATGAATGGAATAATGACATGAGAAAAACTACACCGCCTTAAGAAATAGCACTTCAGAATTGTATCTGTAAACCCCTCTTAGAATGGTATGAAAATTCATCATTTATCAGCTTTAAAAAGGCATGCTGTACTCATTAATTCTAAGCATGTTGTAAATGGATTATGTGGAATGGCTGAGATACTTCATGAGTCATATGACACATATAGTGGCTCCAGTCCAGAGAAAGCTGAATCCCACTGAAAAGGAAGGAGCAAGTTAGGCTCAACTGACTTACAGTACAATGCTATGCACACAAGTCCTGTTGCTTTCAGTGGGGCTGACTCCCAGGCAGTAGCATCGCTAGGGGGCACTGGGAAGTGGACTGCACCAGTTGACACCGTTGAGGGGGTGACACCATGAAAGCACCTATCCTTGCCATGGGAATGCATAGTGGGAAAGGAAGGCAAGAGGTGGCCCATTGCTCCACCCTGTGCCTTGGAATCTAGCATTCTCTCCTTACTTACTGGGAGCCGGCTTCAGCTGCACCCTGTGGACTTCTCATTGCAGCTGCCTTCCAGTTTGGAGGCCACACAGTGGAAGGGGAGGGAAGAAGAATGGAGGGAAGGAGGGGGTCACAAGGACATCAGTGGGAGAGCCAGTAACAGGGGTGAGTGTTCAGGTTTCTATAACAGCCTGCGAGCCAAAGACGGACTGCACAGGGTGCGGGGCTCCCATGTGTGGGGTTGCAGGACAAGCAAACCAATTTATAGTCTAAGGCCGTTAAGACCAAGAACAGTGGGTGGGCGGAGGGCTTCCTGCACCCCAAGTCCCACAAGACTTAATGCAGAGGAATTACCTGTCCTCACCTTAAAGGATGCCTGCACACCGTGGAAGTGAGGCCAGGGCCTACACAGGCTGGTGCAGGAGGAGGTCCGTGGAGGTCCATGAGTTACTGGATGACACCAGCCCTAGTGACACCACTGCACCCTGGAAAGTATAAGAATGAAGCCTTAAGCTCCATTTGTTTCAACTGCTTCTAAATTGGGGGCAGGGGTGTATCTTCACTGGCTGTTTTAATACCACGTGGAAAGGAGGAATGGATAATAATTGTTATTTTGCTGGTGTTCTCTGGGAAATCTGTTTGTATGTTTTGCTATTAACTCTGTGGAGAACTTGTAGGCCAATTATATGAGACTCTGCTAAGTTTGTCAACCAGACAGTTCTCCAATTGTATATTGTCAGTAGGGGTATTTCTGTGAATGACTGTGTCTTCCATGAGTTTTAAAGTCACATGTGTTATCACTGTGGTATAAATAAATTACTGTTAAAGTTAAATTACTCAGCTGCCCCTTGGGAGCCCTTCTGATCTTTTTGGAATCTGGCCTTTAGATAGTCATCCCAGTGATCCTGTGGCATTGAGTCCTATACTCACCACTTCTCAGTCAACCCTCTCTATTGGTTGATTTTTGTCTAATCTCTTTTTGAATTGACCTCAAGGAATGGTGGTTGCCTTATAACCCAGATTTAATGTGGACCCTTTTTAAGCGTCCCAAAGAAGGTACAATAAGTTCCCCTTTTTTTTCCTTTTGGTTACTATTCCTTATATCTTACAGATGTTGTAGAGTCCTTTTTCCATTTTCTTGCCCCTTTTTACTGTGCCTTCTAGGTGTAATCTTGAGTTTGTCTTGGATTCTGGCTTATTTGTCCATATGCTTGTTTTGTGCACTTGTGACGCATTTATATACATAAGATTATATTTAAGGATTATATTTTGTGTAATTATGCTGACGCATCTTGTACTGGTCTAAGACCGTAATAAACTAAACTTTGTACTAAAAAAAAAAAAAAAAACTTTGACTCAAGGAGAAAAAAGATACTATTTTGTACTAGTAGATGTTGATTGCAGTCCTAAAACTTCAAACATGCATATGGCTAATCAAAGTAAACAGATAAAAAGGAACAAAATCTTGCCTATAGAGGACGGTGTACATATTTATTTCCTTTTTTTCTTATTTCTCTTTTCAGGGAACTATAGGGATATTGAGTGCAGAAGTTAGGAGCCTTGGCTTATGGGAAATTTCTTTTACCCTTCCAGGTTTATAAGAAATATGGTATGATTTGCATAGCACAAAACCATTTCTATTGCAGGACTGTGTGTTCAGCTCTTGTCACTGTGAGCCTGTGTATCAAAACAACACAGAACAAAAGCCCCTTTGGGCTTCTTGCCCAAAGGCAGAAAATCTCAATTTATCCTCATAACAGGAGCTGGATAGGAGATAAGATAAAAAGGCATCAAGATGCTTTATAGTAGCCTTTTTAGACATGTTTGCAGGCAAATCCCCCAGAACATGAGAATGTGAAGAAGATTAAGACACTGCAAAGTTCATATAACCCAAACTGGCACGTTTTCTTTCTGGCCACATTTAAATGGATTAAATGGGGAATTAAATGGGGGAGGGGAATGGGGAAGAAGGAATCTTCTTGAGTCACACAGAATACACTCCAACAGGCATTTATTTGTGGCCTGCCAGAATGCTTTACAACATTGCTCCCTGGCAGGAGCATGTGATGTGGCAGGCACATGTGATGTGGTCCCCAGTAGGCAGCAAAAAAAAAAAAAAAGAGATTTATCAAGCTTCTGATGTGTTGCTAGACATACCCTATTTATTAAGCCCCATGGTGGGCTGTGTTTGACTTTGTGATCACCAAGTGTGCAGGCCTGCTATAATAAATTTAGCATGTGGCTTTGCCTGTGGGTCACTTCAGCCTAAGCTAACTTGGGTGTGGTCTTTGGCACATCATCATTAGCCTCAAGTGTTCAGGTAGTTTATGGTGATGCACTGGGAAGGGGACAAACTGAGCATGCAATTGGCTCAAAACAGCGTGAAGGAACAGGAACTTGGTGAGACTGTGCAGAGCCGTAACATCCCACTCCAGTGCCCTGGGGCAGTGACATCACACTCTGCCTGTTTGCACCCCCCATGTAATGGCCCCTTGAAGGAGGTGGCGCTGCTGATTGCAAGTGCCCCCCTCCAGGGAGACAACGGAGGAAACTGCCTTTGCAATATGGTGCAAAGGCAGTTTCTTCCGTCATCTCCCTGGAGGAGGAGCGCTTGCAATAGGCAGCGCCATCTCCTTCAGGGAGAGCTCGGAGAAGATTGCCTTTGCGATCGCAGCGCAAAGACAGTTTCCTCCATCGTCTCCCTGGAGGAGGGGCGCTTGCAATCGGCAGTGCCACCTCCTTCAGGGAGAGCTTGGAGATGACTGTCTTCGCGCTGCTTGTGGTGCAACGACAGTCACCTCCGTAAGTGGGACAGAGCTGGGGGCAATCCTGCGCCCCCTTTAATTCAGCGCCTGGAGCGGGTGCACCTCTGGCTCCACCCTAGTTACTGTTCTGAGACTGTGCTTCACACATTGAAACATTCATGCCAATAGACTATAAGGACAATTTTTAAAGTTGGGCTTATTTAAATGTTTAAGGCTATTTTTAGGGTCTAAAAATGGAGAGAGATCTTTTGTCAGTGGGGCAAAACTCTGGACCACAAGAGGGACAATAGTTCAGTGGTTCAGCACATGCTCTACATACAGAAAGTCTCCGATTCTAACATCTCCAAGTACAGGTGTGTATTTCCAAGTACAAGAAATAAATGGGTGTGGGCAGCTTTCTGGGGCTGCAGGAGGCCTCTGCAGACTGCCCAGACCCATTCAAAGACGACTTCCAGTTTTCAACAAAAACTAGAAGTCACCTTTAAATGGCAAGAGGCAGCAGGCAGATGTGCATGGTCTCTGCTGGCTTCAGAAAGCCTCAGATCCCTCTGGCCGGGTTCAAAAGGTAGGGGCACTGAAAACCACAGATTTGAACATCGGCAGATTTGAACATCGGACCCAGGCAGATATTGAGAGCCAGCTGTAATGGACTTAGAAGATCTGATGACCCAGTAGAAGATAGCTTCATGCCTTCCTCCGAGGCAGAGAGCAAGGAGCTGATCCAACTATGTGCCAGAGGAGAGCCACAAGCATGCCATGTTTCTCCCTGAACTGACGGGCCAGGTGGAAGTCAGCCCCCAGGTTGTAGCTATGAATATGTGCCAGAGCAGATACAGCGCGCAATCCGAACCTGGAGTTAGGTCGGCACAGTTAAGCCAGCAAAGTTTGGCTGGCACAAGGGCCACTGTGAAGTGCATTTGGACCACTCTTGGAGGCAGGGGGGGGTGTACCTCTGTGTGCTGGGCTCCCTATTCCGAGAGTGATCATACTTTACAATGTTCCTTGTGCCGGCCACACTTTGCTGGCCTAACTGTGCCGGCCTAACTCCAGGTGAGGATTGCACTCACACTCTCCCTTTGCAGCTTGCACTCCACTCCCTGGCTAGGACCGGGCATCCATGCTGCAGACCAGACCCTGAAGCAGAACTGAAGCAGGGGAAGAGACTCGAGAGCAGCCAGCCTGTCAAGATTGTCCGAGGGTCAGCTTCCATCTAGTTGCGTGAAAGTTGACAGAGGATCGAGCACTGGAGAAATGAACGTTCTCATTCACCTTACGGGAATGTTCATTTCAAAGCTCCCTTGGGGCCATTAAGATGCAGATATTGTTAAAGCACTGAGCCAAAAAGAAAAAAAAACAAGAAAGGAACATCTAATGTGTGTTATTGAAAATGCAATTATAAAGGACAGCTGTGTGCACCTGCGTTTTTGACCCTGAAGAGCCTTGCAAAATGAAAACGCCACAAAACCAGAAGCATCCCATGACAGCTTAATGGAAGGGAGACAAACAAAACCCACGTATGATGGATTTTGAATTGCTGCTTCAAATGGAGCATTACAGGACATCGCTCCAATTAATGAGCAGTTTGGTTCACTGGCACCAACTAAAACGACTTTCAAGAGGATATTTACTTAGGGTCAGAAAGCAGCTTGCTAGCGCACAGCTTGACTAAATGGCCTGTGTGATGGGAAGAAGGGTAAGTGATGCGAAGGGAAGGCTGTCGCCTTGACCACTGCATGCAAGCTACTGCAGACTCAGGGCTGCCGAGGCCCGTCAAGAAAGAGTTGCATGGCTCTTCAGTCACCTTAAGGGTCTGATGAGAGAATTGAACTGTCAGGAATAGAGATACTTCAGAGAATGTAGTGCTTGCTCAGACAGACAGGCAGACAGGCAGAGACCGACCCATAACAACCCTGATAAGCTAACCCGGCGTTTCCCAAACTGGTGGTTTGCAACCTATCAGCCAGGGAAGCACTTGCCCCTTCCCCCATTAGGAGGGCTTCAACCTATCTGAGCCAGAACCAGCCTCCAGGGGGGTGCAGGGAGCCTCACAGGGCTCCCCAAACCTCAGCCTGTGTAAAAAAAAATTGCACTCAGAAACCAGAAGTGGGTTCCAATTACCAGCCCTGGCTCAATTAAATTTTTTGAAAACCCTTCTGTCCCCAGAAGCAAGCGAGCAAGCAAACAGTATTTATATACCGTTTTTCGACAAAAAGTTCACAAAGCGGCTTACAGGCAAAAAAAAAAGTTAAATGGCTCCCTATCCCAAAAGGGCTCACAATCTAAAAAAAAATGCAGAACACCAGCAGCAGCCGCCACAAGAAAAGACCCTGTGCTGGGGTGAAGAGGGACTGGTACTCGCCCCCTGCTAAATAGAAGAGGGGCAGCACTTGAAAAATGCCTCTTGCCCAGTTAGCAGGGGATAGAAGCAGCACAACGCTGGGGATTTAATTACAGGGTTGCTGCCTTAGCCCTGCCCCCCACAAGGATTTAGGTGATTCCCATTTCCATGCAGAAGTTTGGGAATCACTGCACTAAACAAATAATACAATATTGCTTATGATTAAACCAACTATGACTGTACTGTACTCTCAGGGCCTGATGTAGTCTGATCCAGAACAGTATGGTCAAATAGGCCAAGGGCCAGACTTAAGCGTGAGCAGGATCCAAAATGCCAGAAGAAAGGGTGTGGTCAGGGAGGCTGTGGATCAGGGCCCAGAGAGCAGCCAGAGATTCCAGGGACCAGAGGCATGTAGGATGGCTGCGGATGGGCTGGTTGTCAGGTCCTGGAATGGTCAAGCAGCTCCCTGTTCCTGAGCCTGTGGAGATGCATAAGATACTAGAATCAGGGATCCTCACTAGCAGTGCCCTAACAAAGGAAATTAGGACATGGGGCAAGGAAAAAAGAGCACCTCCTATAGCCTAACTGGCAGAACTAAAATACTTTTAAAATGTGATGCCATCTCTCCTTGTCATTTGAAAGGACACAGATTTTCAAATCGAGCCGTCAAATTGTGTATTTTGAGTACTTTTGGTATTCCAGTTTTTATAACAATAGGTGTCATTTGCTAACTGGTATCTTGCTGGGGAAATAAACTTGTAAAGATGATTTTATGTATTGCAGTGGCATCTAATGTGTATGCAGAGTTTCCATGTGACCAGTTCAATGTCTGTACATGATTCTCAATGAAAGCTGAACCCCCCCCCCTGCTTTCTCCCAGTCTCCAAGGGAGGGCTGGGCTTAACATATTTGGTCTTGAACTGCCTCATTTGGATGCAAATTCAGATAACTATGTGCAACTCATTAAGAGAGAGAGAGAGAGAGAGAGAGAGAGAGAGAGAGAGAGAGAGAGAGTACCGTTAACAACAAAAGTGATTGGAAAAAGAGTGCAAATTTACTCTCTGGGTCTCAGATGACAACCCTGCCCCACCCTTTAACATTTTTGTGCCCATTATTTTTGCACCCAGGACAAATGCTCCACTTGCCCACCCTAACTCCAGTTCTGCTTCGCTGTTCAGGAAGGCTCTTTTTGCACAAAAGGTGCACCACATCATTCACATTTGTTAACAGAAGTATGCAAACCGATTCAATAGTTGTTCCAGCCTATGGTGAATAAGGACCACTTCATCTTTATAGGAATGCCGCCTTCAGTAGCATCCCTATCAGGGGGCAGAGCACTAAGTTTTGCAAGGAGCCTTACCTTGCCATATAAAATTGCTCCTCTCCCTTGCCATTGCAGCCAATCCTCATGAGGAAAGCAACACCTCAGCATTGATTACTGGCTACCGTGGCAAGGGAGAGGAGTGATTTACACAGCAAGGTAAGGAACCTTACAAAACAACACTCCACCCCATCCCATAGGGACACAATTGTCTCCCCATCTAGATAACATTGTGTTGTTTTGAGTGAGTCAATAGAGTTCAATTCTACCATTCTGATCTTCATCACCCTCAAGTCCTTGGCCAAAATGTGGACTGAAACCTTCAGTCCACTGAAGGGGGCATAAAGCAAAGGATAGCAACTGCTGAGTCTGGCAACCACCTTGCCATGGGTCAAATCTTCCCACCTGACTCCAGGTCTGCTGCTCTCGAACCACCAATCAGAACAGTAGGATCTGGACCACTTGGAATTAAGAAGAGTGACCTCATTTGAATTTGGGTGAATCTTCATTTAAGCATGAGTAGGGTTACTTGTCCATTGCTAATCATTTTGTTGCTAGTGAGTAAGAGAGCATTACAGCCTGCGTTTTACTGAACACAGTGGGTTAACTTTTGACTAAAACAAACACAATTTTCAAACACTTCTACTCATATAACCCAGCTCCCCCTAGAGCTGAAAAGGAAATTACACCCAAGTCCAATTGCACCTTAATTCTTCTTTGTAGGCAGGGCTGCCTCTAGATAAGTTGCATCGAATTTTTATTGTTTTCAGTTTGTGAAATGTTCTGTGCTTTTAACTTAATCACATGCCTGTTTTTGCATGTTTTTCTATCACTCTTTTTCCTCTTAGTTTTTACTTTTTCATAATAAATTATTGCTTTTGCCAGTGGCTTGTCTAGTCATTCTGTCCAAAACAATGAGTTATCTCCCCTCATCCTAACAGCTTCTCAGGTCTAATAGGGGAAGTGAGCCCTACTTCTCTTCACCTATTTGGAGCTGCAGCAGCTTTTTCTTCTTTTCTACTTCTTCCTCCAGCAGTGCTGCTTCTGCAATCCTCTTCCAACTTGCTCCCAGCAATTTGATTGTCTAGTGGAGCAGCAGGCTGGAGAGGGCAGTGAAGAGACAGGTGAGAAGCTCATCCATTCACCACCCCTCCAAGGGCACCACACCATGTGAACAATTCAGGTGGCCTCACGGCTCCTGGATAGGTGACCTCATTGAGCAGGGCTTTTATAAAATGTTTTAGGGGGTGGGATTTCAAGAGAACAGCCAGGTCTGATTATAGCATGAAGGTATTATACACGGGAGAAGGCATGATGTCATTTTCTTGAAGCCATGGGTCTATCAATATGGCTGATGCAGATCATCGCCGCAAAGGAGGAGGATTGCCGCAAATTCACGAATAAAACTCTCCCTGCACGCGTGTAAAAGTTAATTTCAACCTCTTTAAGAATGCCTACGGTGTGTGCAAATCGCTGAACGAAAAATGGGATTTAATTTCCATGGAAAGATTCATGTATTCACATTACAGCGGTTCAATAAAACTACCGTTCAGTGAGTACAGAATTTTTTTATGGGGCATGACCGTTTTATTTTTGCTTGTGTAGATTTCAAAAAATAAGTCTGTCAAAATAGTGCAATCCGAACCGCGGTGGTTGTGTAAGCCGGCAGCAACCCATGCGTAAACCGGGGCTGAGATTGGAGAAACACCACTCGCACGCCTTCTGCGTGCCTCGGTTCCAAGCCGGCGGCTCAGCTCTTGCACAGGCGGCGTAGCGGGCTACGAGAATAATACACGTTTTTATTTTGGTAAGTTTTTATTTCAGGAGTAAATTATTCAGTCCTAAACAGTACGCACAAAGCAATCTGAAATGCTTGGAATCAGCATTGTTTTGAGTTCAAAAACATGGCCGCTAAGCCCGCCCCCTGGCTTCAATTCTGCCGTATTACTTCTTAAGGCAGGGCCATGGGTTGGATTATAGCATTCCAGAAAGGGCACATGAGATGAAACGAGATGTGGCATGTGAATCCAAAAGAGCCATCAAAGTCTCCTTGGATCCGCATTACAGGCACAACCTTGTGCTGGAAGGAGCATTTAAGTGCTTTTCAGTGGCAAATGAGCCAACATTTAGGGTGCAATCCTAACCTGGAGTTGGGCTGACAAAGTTAGGCCTGCACAGTTTGGCCAGTACAAGGGACACCATAAAGTATATTTGGAGCACTCTCGGAGTCAAGGAGGCCAGCACACAGACATGCACCATCTTCCCCTACTATGAGAATGGTCCAAACGTACTTTAAGGTGGCCCTTGTGCCACCCAAACTTTGCTGGCCTAACTGTGCCAGCCTAATTCCAGGTTAGGATTGTGCCCAATGGGCAAGTATGAGAATGCCACAAAACATTAAGGAAACATTAAGGTATCCACTTCCTCAGTGACAATACCACAAATCTGGAAGTAAAACTGATAGTGCCTCATAGAAACAAGGGGCACACCTTAAATTTTTAAAGGAAGCTGCCATTATGTGGGGGTTGGCACTACTCTAGCTTTGTGCAATGGTGGCTTCCCCAGTTCCTAGTGCTAGCACTTGTTCTACATTTGGACTAGCAGCAAAATTACTATTGTCACCTTTGCTTGTGGGCAAATGCTGCTACATGCTGGCATCTCAGCATGCCAATCACTTGCAAAAGCAGTCAGGAAGCCGTCATCTGAAAATACCATTAGTCAGAGTATCACAAACTCTTGCTTGCACTGCAGGAATTGAAGCTGCCCCCTATGAACAGGCTGCTGGATCCACAGACACAGATTCATTATTAAGATTTAAGAACTTGAAAACAAATGTTATCTTTACATTGTAAAGGGCAGATAAGAAACCTTCACGTAATAACAACCAGAAGGCATAAACTTTATATACACATTGCAGCTTTATTGCCAGTGCTTCAAATTCAGGATAATGCAGATCTAAGCTAAGGGTGACCTCCAGTGGATTGTCTTTTCCCTTTCCTCACTTTGATGCTGCCTCCAACCACAGGCTTGATCATGCAACCAACATAAACTGCCATGTATGGGCAAATTTGGGGATTAAAGGACAACATGCTCACGCACCTCTCAAAACACAGAATGTAAACAAAGTCCATGACTAGAGGTTCTTTTCATATACTCGGAGCTTGATTTTACTGATTTTACATTTTCTACATCAATGGCCATCCTTTCATTTTATTTTTGTTTCTGCTACTCCGTTGTGTCATGGTTGGAACTGTTGCTCCTTTGGAACCTTGGCTACTCTTTTACTCAGGAAACAAAATACTATCAAGAGTCCTGGCGTGAGGCCAGCAAGCTTGCGCCTGTGTGTGGACTCAGAGCAGTGATTAATGCAGCTGTGCAGAGAAGCTGTAGACGTGCCACCCAGACACGTCCCCAATGGCGACTCGAGCAAGGCCTCTGATTGGAGGATAAGAGCCTGGGATGTATTTAAGGAAGGACGGTGCTCCAAGTTAGTTGTGGGTTTGAAATGGAATGGAGGGGAGATGCTGTCCGTCTGTCCATCTGTATGCTGTAAACAAGATCTGTCTGCGACTTACTGCAGTCTGACTGATGTAGGGTGCTGACTCTGGACTGACCCTGACTATGCAAACCGTAAATATACTCTTATCTTGGAAACGCTATGCCTCTGTGACTCCTTTACCACAGCGCCGGAATGTGGAGCCGGGCACCTCTGAAGCTCTGCAGACCAAGCCGGGCTTTCTGGTCACATGGGGAGCCAACAGTTTAACCCACTCCCAGCATGGGAACTGGGGTGCACACTCTGACACGTTGTTTAGAATGGGACCAGTTGTGTTCTATGCCCCTTTTAAAATGAGAACATTCATTAAAAAGATTCATTCCTCTCCAAAGTATCAGAAATGCTCAAGTGTCAGTCATTTCATCATCCGAACAGGTGTAAATAGCAGGCGCTGAGCCGAGGAAACCATGCGGCCCGAATTGAGGCTGTGCTGCCTCCTGGACGGGCTTAGGATTCGGCCTTATGATTGAATCTGGAGCCTGCCCACGCCCCGCCCTCCCCCTGCCCAGAAACGCCCTCCCCCCAATCTTGTGCCCGTCCTGACACGGAGCCGCCCTCGCACCAGCTGGCTTCGGCTGACGCAAGGGAGGCTTGGCGCGGGCGCAACAGGACCAGCTCTGCCTGCAGCCTGGTCCTGTTGCAGTAGCGCCGACGTGGGGATGTCGCTCAGCACCCCCGTATCGGCACTACCAACATCGCATCAACGCTATCATGTAGCGTCGACGTGATGGGAGCCCTTGGATTGTGCTGCCCAGAACCTCCATATGGGGGAATCTGAGATTCACACAGCAGCTTCTGCAAAAACAGTAAACTAAGAGGAGACCACTGCCCTTCCTCTAAGTTTTCTGCACCCATCAGAGATCTGGGGGAGTTGACAGTGACTGCAAATACAACTGGTTGGTAAACCAAGCTCACATTTGTGAACCCAGAACCTCAGGGAATGGAATATGATCTGCTGTCTATCATTTTGTTCACAGAAACCTAGAGTATTAGAACAAATCATAAAGTCCTTAAACATGAGTACATTTCCCATCTACACGAGCCAAGATGCTATTTGCTGAAAAGAGGAAAGATTTTCTGGGCAGGCTTTTTGATTAGGGATAAGTGAAGAATTAAAAGACTTAAAAGTTGGGCAAGTTTCCCAGGCAGTATACTTACTGGCTTGCATCACACTGTAAACAAAAAATAAAATACGGTAGTAACTGAAATCTGAAAAACTTTAAATTAGTGCCCTGAAGAAAAGTAGGTAATCAAATGCGAGCTCCATCCTGAGCCCATTGTCACCGGAAGTAAGCTCGTACTGCCAGCTTCAGGTATTGTAAACTTGCCATAAAACATGTTTACAACATCCGAACAGCAAGGCACACTAGGGATGGGCCAGCACCAGTTGGCACTGACCCTCAGCGCCAAAAGGATGGCCAACCAGTGCTCCCGCAACACTGGGTGGTGGTGCGTATTCCTGGGGTGGGGGGAGGCAGGGGAGGCAGAAAAAGTTGGAGGGAGGGCGAGGGGCGGGGAGGATCTGGCCTGCGAGGGGGGCAGGGATGGTGGCAGCCTCTACCGCTGAATCCCGAGCCCCCTCCACTCCTAACCCCCTCCCAACATGGGTCTCCTCAGCTCTGCACCTGCAGCTGAGCAGGAGAAGAGCCTGTGCGACTCATTGGCACCACAGCAATGTTATCCAGAGTCGGGGAGCAAATACTCCAGTGGTGTCATCTAAATGATTTAAGAGCAGGCACGTGTCGGGACCCGCCCACCGGAAGTGACGTCATAAGCCAGAAGTGATGTCGTGGCAGGAAGTGACATGAAAAAAGCCCTTTCTGAGGCATCAGATGATTTTAAACTGACCCAACAGTTGCAACAGTATTCCACAGCACCCCCAGAACATGTTAAGGAGGCCTGGCATCATGTTAAAACCCCAGAGCAACTCATTTTTCAGTGGCAAGGAAAGGAAAGGCTCCGCTCGCTGCCTGCCTGCCTGGCTCTGAGAACATGCAGGCAACTCAAGCATGCAGGAAATTCAAACGTTGCAGAGGGCGGAGCCGATGAGTGGGCGAGCGAATGGGCGGGGCCAGCTGTAATCCTAGAAACCAGTACTCGCGTACCCCCGCATACCCCCTGCATGACATCACTGAAATACTCCCTTACCCCGAGAAGACCCCAGCAGTAATCTCTGTGGCCACAGGATCCAACAGTCACCGTTTCGGCACTGCTAAAGCCCTGGATGCTGCTGGCTTTCGGATTGGGCTGCCCATCATTTATTTGGAAGAAGGAAAAAAAGGAGAAAGAACATGAATCTGGAGTAATATTAAATCATAAGAAGAAAAACGTTATCATTAAAAAAATTGAGCAGAGCAGAATATGCCTACAATATTGTTCAAAAAGTAATTTTAAAAGTAATTATACTAGGCCAGTTAGGTACTGAAACAAATTTTAACGTCTTAAGGTTGTTAAAATGGACCTGAACATGGACAAAGATCAAGCATAATATATTTTATAGTTTCAGTGTGTGAGGATCTTTGTTTGATTCATTAATCAAATGCAAATATTCTTCTGCTATTGTCTAACATTTTCTTTTTGGCTTTAGAAAGTTGGAGAATCTTGGCAAAAATAGAAAAAGGCGCTACAAGAATATTGAAAGAATGGCAGATACTTTAGTAGGAGCAAAGCAATCAGAAGCATAGAATGCAGCTTTTCAGACAGAGAGAAAACAAAGGCTTCAGAATGGTCTAAAGCTTCACAAGTACCGTACGTCCTCTTTGATGTAACGGATCACTTTACGTAAAGAGAGTGTTGTCCTTGTGACAGGATGACAAAAATTGAGCGTTTGCCTCCTACAAATGGTCTGGGTATCTTTTGTCCTGATCCTCTGCACTCACTTAGGGAGAGCCATTTCAACACATTTCATTACTCATTTTTTTTGAAAATGTAAGGAAGTGGCTGATATATGGTCAAAGAAAGTATATTGGAGTAGTTACAGAAAAGTAGAAGATGCTTCTTTTGCAAAGCTTGTGAGACCGCCTCTGCAGTATGATTACCGCAGGGTTATATCTAAATACGACAACATTTCAAATATTTAGTTATCATACATGTATTATGTTGCCTTCCTATCCAAGATGATTCACAATAAATTGAAGGTATAGCAACTATAAATTGAGAATATTAAAAAAAAAAAAAACCTAAGAAAAAGTATCATCAGTAACGGAACAATAATGTACCATTGGCCACTTCTAAATGCATTCAGGTCGCATAAGGTGCCGTTAAATGCCTCCAGCTCGGCAATAAGTCATCACCGCCGGCACTGGTTCAGCACCAGTCTTGTGTGCCTGACCGAACAGAACAGAACAGAACAGAACAGAACAGAACAGAACAGAACAGAACAGAACAGAACACAGAACACTAGTGAGCGGAAAGTCTTTTTTTATTGCTCTGGCATCTTTTAATGTAGTGGTCTTTAATGTTGGTGCTCCTGGGTTCTGTCCTATTTTAATGGTGTTATTTTAATGTTTGTTTTTAAGATATTGTTTCAATACTGTTTTATTTCATTTTGTAAGCTGCCTTGAGTCCCACTTACTGGAGAAAAAGTCAGGGTAAAAAAACCTTTTAATTAATTAATTAATTAAACCACTTAGGACCCATCCTATTGGCGCTAGCGCTGGCGGTAAGCCCTTACTGCTGGCGCCAGTGTTGCAAAAGTGCTGTAAGGCACCACCTGCGATAAGAGCTTGCCACCAGCACCAGCAGTAGCCCAGTGCCGGTCCCCAGCATCTAGAGGTGCCCACATGGAGCTGGCAGCCAGTAAGCTTTACTGCCGCCAGCAATGCAAATTTTTCAGGCGTACGGGAGGGCGGAACTGGGTGAGGGAAGGGACAGAGTGGAGGTGGGACCGGCGCTGCTCTCCACTGCTGGATCCTAACCTCAATGTCAGCCACATGGCCTGACCTGGAGGCCCTCAGTTCTGTGGCGCACACATGAGGAGACCCATAGGCAACCCTGCATACTTATCTCAGTGGAAGGGGATGAATACCCCCTTTTCCTGAAGTGCCTCCAGAGACTGCCCAGTGTTGGTAGGATGCAGCGGTAGCCATTTGGATACCGCTGTGCCTCTGGTGCCCAGGCAGCCTAGGATTTGGCTGCCCATCTTTTCCCCCAAACATCTGTATTTTTGCATTATAACCACATTATCCCAAGTCATTCTTGAGACAATGAATGTGCAATGAACAAACAGGATAGCTATTTATACAGACTACAAAATCTTTGGCTCTGTGCAAGTGCGAGCCAAACGGGCACATACGATGAACATATCGAGGGCAGTGGTTCCCAAACTGTGGGTCGGGACCCACCAGTGGGTCGCAAGCCAATTTCAGGTGGGTCCCAAAGCACCTAGAGCAGCATATTGAAAATATGTGAAAATGGGACACTACAAAGCGGGAGAGCTGTGTGGTTGTGTCAAGGTTGTAAATAGGCTTTTTTTCTGATTCACTTTGCTGTTGGAAAATGGCTGAGAAATAGCCCAACTTATTGCTGTCTTCTCAGGAAAGCAGCAGGCTCTGGTGTCACAATGACAGCACTTCAGGCCATCATATCATTTCTGGTGGGTCCTAGAAAGATTGTCATTATAAAAGGTGGGTCCCAGTGCTAAAAAGTTTGAGAACCACGGATCTAGGTCTTTACTGTTGCTAGCAATTGGCAACACTGAAGAAGGTGAAATTCAGATAGAACCAACAGAAATTCCAAAAGGGAGAAAAAAATTGCATGAAAATCTGTTCATAAAACATATTTCTAACTTCTGCTTATGCATGCAAATGTATATCTAGAAAGGATATAAGGCGGCTTTAAAAATAAAACAGAGAAGAAAAGTGTCCAAGGAAGAAAGAAGCTAGAGGGAGATCTGAAACACTGAGAAACAGAAGGAAACTATTGTGCATATCTCAAATAGCCTCAGAGGGAATGCAAATCAGATCCATTCTTGTGCACCAGGCTTTCAGTACTATAATTAAAAATAGAAAAAATGCAAGGTAAAATCATCTTTGGTACTAAGGAAGACTCATTAGCAACACAGAAGGGGGCAATAACCTAACAACTGTATTGTTTTTTAAATGGGGATTAAACACCCATTCAATTATCTGAAAATTATAAGCCTGGTATAATGCTTCCCATCAACTAATAACGACAACTGGATGAGGCTAAGAGGCAGAATTCACTGAAAAGACCTAGTGAAGAAACAATGCCAATCAAGCGAAGCATCCCTGAAACACTGAAGAACAAGGAAAGAGTTGTATTTTTTTTAAGCCTAGTACAGAGAAAACAAATGAATACAATGGACGTTGCAGTCAAAGATGAAACAAGGACGGCACACTGTAATGAACCCCTGGCTTATTTTGTGTGATCTGTTACATCCTTAAAATCTGTTTAACAGCCCAATCTGAACCTGTGGGGGAACAGGCTGGCTGCTTGGCCTACACTGCTGCCAGGGTAGGAGACAGCTGAAGCTCACTGTGGGGCACGTTTGCCCCCTCCCCCTCGCTCCCCGCCCCATTCCGCCTCCCTCCTGCCTTCCTTCTCAAGCCTCCACCCTGGCCAAACTCGGCCAGCATGGGAGCAGTTTACCTACTGCCATCCACAGCACCCTCTGGGTCGGCACATGTCCCAGCACCGGTCCAGCTGACACAGATGTGCCTTGTGGCACATTTGCAACAGCCCTGTGCCATTGCAAGCAACATTAACATGCATCAGCCCAGGAGGTGCTGTGGATTGCGCCCTCAGCTGGTTACAAGAAAAAGCAGCACATGAGAAAATCTACTTCTGTATCAACAGCAATGGCACCAGAGGGAACTTTCCTTCCAGGAAAAGGCCATCGAGGTCCAATCCATATCAGGTCCATGGTGTAGGCCTCCTTCTCCTTTATCATAATTTGTTCAATTATGTATCAATAATGTGGGCTTCACGGAAGAAATGAAGCGCAGTTATAAAGTGGAATGGTGGCGGTGGGGTGGTGGGTCTGACCTTAACGTGAAATCTGCACAGGCAAGAAGTACTGAACCCCACCACCACCATCTTCCTGCACCTTACCTCCCTGCAGTCTGTTGCTCCAAACGTTTACAGCTTACACAGTTCCAGCCATTACATTGGAAATTGCTTTATACTGAGTCAGGCCATTGATCCATCTGGCTCCCGATTGTCAATGCAGGCTGGCAGCAGCTCTCCAGGGAAATTTCATCCTCCTCCATTCTGAATTCCAAATTAAGCATCTCTACTGACTGCAGCCATTTAAGATGTGCACCAGCAACCAAGATGCTTTCATCCCAACATCCCATTGGGCACACAGTAAAAGGAAGAGAAAAAAAGCAAAAGCAAATTTGGATTGGTATTATTTAGTTTGTTGTTGTTCAGTCGCTAAGTCGTGTCCGACTCTTCGCGACCCCATGGACCACAGCACGCCAGGCCTCCCTGTCCTCCACTAGCTTCCTGAGTTCGCCCAATTTCATATTCATTGCTTCGGTGACACTATCTAACCATCTCATCCTCTGCCGCCCCCTTCTCCTTTTGCCTTCAATCTTTCCCAGCATGAGGGTATTGTCTAAGCAGTGGTGGATCTAGGGGGTGGCAGGGGGGCAAGAGCCCTGGGAGCCATCTTGGGACCGTCTAGGGTGGCGCCAGTGGCCCCGCAACATTGTGCGGGTAGACCTGGACTCCGGAGCCCTTTAAGGGAGCCCAGGTCTACCCACAGCTGTTTCTAATGAGTAGACCAGGGCTCCCTTGAGGGGAGTCCAGGTCTACTTGCGGCTGGTCCCAATGGGTAGACCTGGGCTCTGTGGAGCCCTGGTCTACCCGGGCTACTTCTGGTGGGTAGACCTGGGCTCCCATGGGGGTGCACTTCTATTGGGTGCCCCGGGTGCCATTTTGACTAGGTCCACCCCTGTTTCTAAGGAGTCCTCTCTTCTCATGAGGTGGCCAAAGTATTTGAGCCTCAGCTTCAGGATTTGTCCTTCCAGGGAGCAATCAGGCTTGACTTCCTGGAGCATTGACCGATTGGATCTCCTTGCAGTCCAGGGGACTCTCAAGAGTCTTCTCCAACACCATAATTCGAAAGCATCTATTCTTCGGCGCTCTGCCTTTCTTATGGTCCAGCTCTTATTTAGTTTAGGCTGTGATATAAAATAGACATGAAATCTGTGTTCAAAATTTAACTCTGATTCAGGGCACAATCTTAACCTGGAGTTAGGCCGGCACAGTTAGGCCAACAAAGTTTGGCTGGCACAAGGGACACTGTAAAGTATGCTTGGATCACTCTTGGAGTCAAAGAGGCCAGCACACAGACGTGCGCCATTCTCCCTGACTCTGAGAGTGCTCCAAACCCGCTTTAAGGTGGCCCTTGTTCCAGCCAAATTTTGCTGGCCTAACTGTGCCGGCCTAACTCCTGGTTAGGATTGTACCCCAGACACATTGCTCAACAACCCAATCCTTCCCTCCACCAGTCCATAACATGCAGCTGCGTCAATGGAGCATGCGCTGCATGCTAGGGCAAGCTATCAGATGGCTAGCGAGAGAAGTAGGTTAAAAAACGTATTCGCGTACCTCCCAGTAGACCGCTTGATTGACTATGGGTCTCCGCAGACCCATGCCAGCTATTTTGCTGGTGCAAGTCTGAGGAGAGGAGGGGTGTGGCAAACTGAAAACTTCAGTATAGAATCTGGTGTGATCTTTTGTTGCCAAGATTCAACCTCTCTAGCCCACTCCCCACCCCTCCCCTTTCCCCACACATCCCTTGAAACTCCCCCACTCCCCACCCACAACTCACTCCTCCACGGCCTTATTTGCTCCAGTGCAGCCTAGGTGGAGTATGTGGAGAACTGCCAGTCATTTTCTGTGGTGGCTAGGCTGCAGCACACCATTTGTAGCGGCCCTGTGCCATTTCCTACAGCAGAACACGGGATATTATGAACCCCTTCCTATCTATTCCCCCTCAATGCAGCAACGCCAAAATGTCTGCCACTGTATCCATCAAAGAGGTTTCCTCTTGATAAAGAACATTCATTCCTTTTGCCTTCACAGCAACTGTCTGCTAAGAGGGGGTCTATTTGGATCTGCAGTAGCAAATTCACAGGCCCGTATGAACACGCGTCATTGGATTGGGGCTGGGAAGGGGACTAGAATTCAGCTGCCAATGTCACCAAACTTGCCTCTTTCCCAGATCCACTGCACCTGGTGATTTCTCTGTTTTCCAGTGTGAAGAAATCTAAAATCACACAATGAATTCATGACCAAATGCTAATTATGGCATTTAAGCATACCTATGGGGCATTTCCTTTTGATTTATCATCACAACAACCTTGTCATAGGTTAAGTCTAACCTACCTAAGAGACAAAGTCCTTGCTGAAGGCTAATCACCAAACATGACAAAATTCTGACACGGAAGTCACTTCCATTTAGCAATTTGCATGAATGCTGCGTGCAGACTGGGTTGCCTGCAGGCTGGCTGAGCATGTCTCTGCAGGCAGCCGTTTACGCAAATGTAGGATCTTCATGTCTCCTGAGCTACATGTAGGACACTCATGTAACTTCTTAACATTCCATTTACTTATGCATGTATTTACAATTGTTAATAACCAGTCTTTTCCCACACACAGGCACCCACTACAGTTTATAACAAGCAAGTGAAACAACAATGATGAAATTCACCGTAACAAATTACAAAAGCCGCATTGTTGTTGTTGTTACATTTCTAAAAATCAATAGAAACCCATTAGCAAGAATATTAACTCTATAAGGCCGATCTAAATGTTCCTGATAACCACAGTGGTACA